>CAMTDV010000028.1:34075528-34733399 GCA_947069175.1 Scalesia atractyloides
ATGCTACAGCACAGGTGGAATCTCTCAAGATCACTGAAGTTTCTAAAACAAACCACCAATGCTGGATAGCACAGACTGAGGAACCCAAAACTCTCTCCGAAACGGTAAACTCTCTTTTGTATTCCAAACATTGTAGAAATAAATTGCACAGATGAAAGCACATAATTTTTCTCTAATCAACGATTACAACAGTGCCATGTCAAAAGTGCATTGGTCTTCGAGAGAACAATAAAATTCTCTATGAAAAGATTGACGCACTAAAGAAGGACATAGCTCAGCTCCACTTGGACGTTAATCAGTAGAAATATTGGGTCCATGAGTATAAAAATAGACTAAATATAAAAAACTACGGAATGCGACTCTGTGAGAGTTGAGCTGGAACTTCTCACAAGAAAGTATCAACAAAATGAGTTTTTGCTTAAAGAAATTTGATACTTCCAGCGGCACTGTTTGTAATCTATGCAATGTTCAACTGCCATTCAAGTAAAACAAGGGCAAAGGGTTGGGTTATAAACAAGTTCCTCCGCCATATAGTCATAATGATTCAAGAATGCCAATTAATAAGCAAGAATTAGAAAATTATGATAAAATGATGTATGGCAAACCAAGTGATTACATTCCATGGGAACCTTTAAAAACAAAGAACGCTAGACCCACTGATTTTCAAAAGCCCATGAGTTTTGTTAAAAACATTATTCAAGAATGCTTAAATGAATTAGTTAAAAATTTAGAACATGAAAAGGAGTCGATGGCAACTCCAACCGAGATATCACAGGAAAATGCACAATGTATTTCTGATAGTCAAATTGTTTTAATGGAAATTACTCATCATCTAGCAATCAAGAATCAGATGATCCTGAAAGCTTTGTGTCTAATGAAACGGTTTCTAAAGAAACTGATTGAGTCGATTCCAAAAGCTCAGCTTTGGAAGAAAATGTTTCTAATGAAACTAAGCTAACGAGATCCGCTCCTTCAAAGAAAAGGAAACCACGAAAAACCAGAAAACAGCACAAAAAGAAACCTCAAGAGGAAATCTTCTCAGATGCTATTAATAAAAGTCAAAAGAAAAACCCACCTCAAAAATTAACTGAACCTAAGTTGAATGGTGAAGTTATAGATACTCACTCTTGTGCTGATGATTGTGAGTAGGTTTCAATCCAAGTGTAAACATGCACACAAGAAATTTGCACCTAGTGGAAAGAAAAGACCCAATCAGCTCCCTAGAATAACATAAGCAGAACTGAATGTCTTTTTTTTTCGAAAAGACAAACTTGTTTCAATTGTGGAATTCTTGGGCACATAGCTAGAAATTGTGTTCATGGTCCTCTCATATCTTACCATTCCAAGAACGCCTATCATCAGATGGCTTCGCACTATCGACGTTATGGACATCAATTCACTCGAGCCAAGCCCTCTGATGGAGACTGGAATCTAACAAAGAAAGTCAATCAAAAGTCCTCAAACACAATTGGTTTCCAAAATCAGTTCAAGAAATTAGTCAGAAACTTAGCCATCAAAGATTTTTAAAGATCGATAAATGTAAATCTTGTGCTCATGGGAAACAGCATCGTAAGCCTCACAAGTCCAAGCTCGTGCATATGACGTCTAAAGTTCTGGAACTGCTTAACATGGAAAATATGTTCAGGACATTATTGAAAAAATCGACATAACAGACTCCAAGCCCATGGACTCCCCCATAGTGAACGACCGTTACTAAATTAAGATGCTGAAGGCAGTCCGGTTAATCCAACACTGTACCGGTCTATGATTGGTTCACTGATGTACCTGACTGCAAGTCACCCAGACATTATGTTTGTCGTCTGTCAATGTGCTCATTATCAGGCCAATCCCAAACTCTGTCATCTTACTACTGTTAAACGAATCTTTAGATACCTAAAGGGAGCTCAGAACTTGGACTCTTGTATCCTAGATATTCAAACTTTGATCTATTTGCTTTTTCTGAAAGTAACCTTGGAGGGACAAATAGGGATATTAAGTCTACATCGATTGGATGTCAATAGTTGGGAGACAGACTCATCTCGTGGCAATGCAAAAAGCAATAAACATTATCCCTCTCAACTACATAAGCAAAATACGTTGCAGCATCCACTTGCTGCTCCTAGGGTATTTGGATGCTACATCAGCTTGAGGATTATGGTTTGACTTATCTAAACACCACTATTTATTGTGATAACGATGCCGTTATCCAGATTATCAAAATCCCCGTTTTGCACTCCAAAACCAAGCACACTAATATCAAGTTCATTTTATCTGAGATTGCTATGACAGAGGTCTGATGAAACTCGAATAGATCCATACTGATGCAAATACAACGGATCTTTTTACAAAACCTTTCAGCAACTCGAGATTCAAGGTGCTTGTGGATCTTTTGAAAATGATGCGTTTCACTGACTGAGCAATTAAAAAATGCATATATACAAATATCTCCCTCTAAACCTAAAGCGAGATGGTGTGAATCGAAGAAGATAGAATAGAGAAGCCCTAATTTGGTTTCAAACGACCTGCAAGCCCTAGTTTGAACCTTCCATTTCTTCTGGACGAAGCAATGAGTTTGGGGATGATGAAATAAAAATAATAATATAGCTAAATTTATACAAGTAAGTGAAGAAATAAAATTTGCGTATAAAGTGTTTTACTTTTGCACAAATTTCAGGGGAGAAATATTTGAGTGAGGGGGAGATACATGTTGGGAAGTGAAATAATTTTCCGTGATAAAGAATTTGATTAACACATATAAGGTATCGAAGCTGAAAAGGAAAGGATCCACTGCGATATGTTGAGAGGCTTATCGCTCAAAATGCAAAAAGATACCAAGTGACAAATGCTACAAGCAATACGTCACATGGGTAACGATCATCGACATATGATTTCAAGGTCTTAAATCCTGCGTTAATAGATAGCCAACGTCGTTTCGGGTCTGTATACTAGTGAGTCAACCGGGATATCAGGACTGCCCTTCTATTGCAGCTGCATACATGCAGACCTAGGCAAAGTTAGGATATCCTTATAAGAGCCAAATTGGAGGGCCAAAACCTTAAAAGAAAGGAAATCTCATCACGAGAAAATTCCATGTGCTTGAACAGTCAAAAATACCGTATAATGTATAATGCCTAACCCTCGTCAGATGTTGATTGGTCACTTTATGGTGTGATGTACTGACCTGTACACCAACAAGTTTAACGTTGTAAAAATAAAAGAGTGATCTCAGTATACTCACTCGCTACAATGAACGGTTGCGCTTACCTTGGTTGCGGGGGTAAGTCATGATCTAGAACACACAGACGTTATAGTATGCTTAAACAGATCAAGTCACGAGGTTAAAATTAAAGGTTGAAGCGATAAGTTTAAGAGTACAAATACATTGGCAATCACGTGGACCTGTCTGATTAGGCAAGTACTTAAAAGTGTTCCTAAATCAGTTCAATAACGGTTTGATCCCGTGATAATTCTACACATTTATTATTTTATTTTATTATTTTATTATATATTTGATCGGAATGTCGCCCCCGAGTCAAAGATAATATTTATATGCCCTAGTTACCCTTAACAATGCGTTAGTGGTAGTAAGGGGTCGAACAACGAAGAGTTTGTGGTTTGTGCATGAAAAAGATTGATTTAAACGGTTGTCACAATTTATGAAGCTTACTAAGAATTTGATTAATTTTGTTTGTTTGAAAAGGGTGTCGGAATGAACCGACAAAGTTGGTTTGGATGCTTAACTACTAACTTAAACAATTACACGAAAACTTAATTACTTGATTAAAACAATGATTTAGGAACAAGGTTCACACCCGGTTTGGTAATTGAAGTCCTAGGGTTTCTACACGTTTTAGATTCAATTCAATTGTATAATTGACTAATGAATTTAATGTTACGTGACTTAGGTGCCAAAACCGACGAACCTACAATGCACTTCATTATCACGAAAATATAAACTCTAACCTAGACAAGGCATAATTTCACATAAACATTTCACAAAGTCGAACTTAATCTTCACTCGATAGTTTACAAATTCAATACTAATGCAAGAAAATTGTCATAGGTTTCAACATCAAATTACAACTTGTCACATATAAAAACTCAAACAATGTTTAACCCTAGAAACTTACAAAAACCTACACCGGGGTGAAACCCTTGAGAATTAGCCGCTCATGACAAACAGAACACAAATGCCGGAAATTGAAACCTTTAACTTGAACATCTTGAAGCTTGATGATGATGATTGATGTTTGTACTGGATGGTGAAGGTGAATGGATGGATGAATTGGTTAATGATGATGGTGATGATAGATTAGGGTTAAGATGGATCAGATGATTAGGAGAATTGGTATGAATTGGTGATGATTGAGATGATGGTAGGATGATTCTTGGCTCAAAGAACAAGTTAAACTCTCAAAAATGCTTAACTCCCAAAACCTTAAAAACAAGTCATATACTCGTCCCAATTATTCAAAACATAAAATTCGCGACTAGCATACAGAAGGGGCGTCGCTGACGGCCGCTGGATCTTCTGATTTTGTCTGACGTTCAAATCCACTGCCTACGAACAATTTTTGGCTGACGGACTTATCTGGGGAGCGTCGCTGATGGCCTCTTCAATTCTTGTTTTCTGATTTTTTTCCATTTCGCACTCACGGTTGACCCGTTTTCCGCCCCGATGCTCCGGAAAGCTCCCGAATAGCTTCTTAAACTCCGTAAGACCTGTAAAAAACAAATCCAATCAAAAGTAGGCTATTCGAAACTAAAAGTTATGTAAAAACATAAGCTTAAACATATAAGAGCACCGGTTTTCAACCACGCATCACATCCCCACACTTGTCTTTTGCTTGCCCTCAAGCAAATCTGTTTTTCACTTTCAGGTGGGTCGAATGAGAAAGACACTTCCCATTCTCGATGCAAGCTAAGGTCTATTGTCATACCTGGTTCATGATCTTTACAATTTTCAAAACATTTAGCGGTGAAGTGATTAATCACATAAAAATGGTTACCCAAGATTAACCCACCCTTGAAACTAACACATCATACACATCCCTCACAATGTTCTCTCAACTCGGTTTACAAATTGGCTAATCGATGATGCATTCGCACTTTTTAAAGTAATCACTCAAACCGATTAGAACACGTACCCGCATAAGCTTGCAACTCAATTTTTCTCCACCACCGAACACAAATACTAAGCACAAGTCAAAAGGTCTTTAATGGGTTCTAACGGGGCTAGGCTAAAGGTATGGAATAGGTATTTTGAATGTGGCTAAGGTGATGAAAACTCAATTTTCATTACATACATAACTACTCTAAAAACAATTATTGTGAATAAACCAACTATGAGGCAACGAATTTCACTTTTTATTCAATAAACTCTCAACATATATTTTGTGCTTTTCTCAACAAATTTCTTTTTTTACGAACTTGGAATAGAATTTTCATCACAAGGGTTAGACATAAAAGGTTCACGATCAAAGGCCAAATGTGTTGGTCAAACGAAAGGTTTAGGCTCAAAGTTGGCCACAAATGGATTAATTTCGGGTAAGGATTTATAAATGGTGTAAAAGGAAGAGGTTTACCTAATGCCTTAATCATTCTTGTGCTCGTGTTCGCTCTATAGTCTCAAACATATCAAAAGTTGCAAGTTCTACAATACCTGACTAATGGTCCACTCAAACAAATGAATATATATATATATATATATATATATATATATATATATATAATATATATATATATATATATATATATATATACTAAAATGTGTAAAGGTGGCTCAAAATCTCACATACAAAGGGCATGGTATGTGATATGCACAAAATGCAAGTTTCTAAAGCAGATTATTCCCAAATAACCACTCGCTAAATACCCGTCATGTTATTAATTCGAACTTGACCATGAAGAGACCACATGGGTTGTACCATGTCTCATTAACTTAGTTACTTGTACTTTTTAAATTGCTTCAAACAAAGACATTTAGAATTTTTTTTTAAATTCCCCCCCCCCCCATCCCCACACTTTAGGTCAAAATTGTCCTTAATGTGTAGTATTTAAACGAACGAGTCAAAATCAAAAAACTTTTTCTCTATCCCCACACTTGAGGTCAACAGACCTCAATGTGTAGGAATAGAGCTTTTAAAACTCACAAGGGATGTGCCACGGCTAACCTCCCCAAAATTTCACCCCGGTAAATAAAATACAAAATACACTTCACTTATTAGAAAGCTAAAAATAAAAACTAAAAAGAAACGTGTGCACCAAGTTTTCGCTCATTCCTCGTGTGCTCTTCATTCTTCTACAAAAATGGTCGTCTCGCGAACATAATGTACCTACAAATCTCAACCCTCGTGTAGAAGCAAGCTTCTCACAACCATCAAATTTGTTAGTTACATATTTCTACCATTTTTACGAAGAATTTACCAAGCCATATTTCTATTCAACTTTAATTTTGTGGAAAAAGATTTCACAACAACAACAATTCTAACTCACTTTTGTAGGAATCACGGTTGCATTTAGCTTATGCAACAAGCCCTTTTAAACCTCCCGATAGCTCGGGAGGATGAGTAGGTCTCGTGAGGGTTATATAGAAAACACACCCACAAAGTTCATTTAACTACTAAAGAAAAAAAACAAAGAATAAACAAAAATATACAACAACAACATAAAACATACCGCGCACTATCTCTGGTACCGCTCGTTAGGATCGACCGACGGGTATGGATGGTAGGGGTATCTAGTGAGAGCTTACATCATCTCATGATAATCATCAAGGGGCCCTCATTCCCCTTCCGCGAGTGCTTGAAACTGTGGCGGTATAAAACTGGAACCGATCCCTTTGGGCCAATGTGGAGATGGGTCGGAAGGCCCGGGTGGCACGGGAAGATCCTCATAATTCAACCAAGGTGTGTGTTCTTGGTTCGATCGACCCGCCTCCCAATCTCGATGATGGCGCTCTTGGTCATGGAGGTTTTGGCATTGTTATTGCCATTTGTTGGGTTATGGCCATCGCGTTCCATTGACGGCCCTCCACTGCATTATGCTTAACGCGGAAGTGCTCCTGCTCATCCTCCTACGCTTGCCGTCTGGATAACTCTTGCACCCGGTACAATTCTTGTTGTTCCATATAGGTTGGCTGAATGGCCCATTGCTCTTGTTGCCTCTCCTATTGTTCCAATTCTTTGGCCCGGTGGGCAGCCTCTTCGGCCCAATGAGCTTGTTGTTGGGCCTCTTAGTTTTACTCCCACTGCCTTCTCCTTTTTTCATATTACCGGTTCTCCCTAATACAACATAGACATTATCATATACATCTTGTCGTCCCCGGATGTAGTTAGGATACCCCAACTTACGCCGGTTGGGCACAAAACTTGCTACACCTGCCGAAATTTCCTTGTGTGGCCGGGCATACCTTTGATGCAGTCCCCTTGGACCTTGAGGCTCATCCTCATTTTCCTCATCTATCATCTCTTCCTCTCATGTAGCTTCTTGTGCCACACTCAGATCAACAAAATGGAATTGGTGTCCTTGATCATTTGACATTGTGTACTGGTGACCATAAACTTAAACATGTATCTTCCAATGTTGCTTCATCGATGCAAAGCAGATTTGATCCATGGGCTTTAAAACCTACAATGACTCTAGTGGTAGCTTGTTTTGCTGCACAATCTTGGCGCTAATCAACCGCACATACGGTATCATCTTTGGTGCGTAGGACTCACGGGTATCCCACGTATTCATCATTACAATTTGTCGCCATGACAACTTTGGTGACCCAAATAATAATGCATGCAAAACTCAATAATCTGGCCCCTTCAACTTCCCGCGGTCTCCAAACCTGACCATGATATTCTCGAGAGAGATGGGTTGAAGAAGTTTTCCTTCAACCGACAACTGGCTCCTCAAAGCCGCCCCACCATCTGAATAAGGTAACACTTATCTTACCATACCATCGGGATCTATGGTATTTACTTTATTATCCAAGAATTGGTCAATGGTGTAATAAAAATACTCGTCGACCCCCAAAGAATCGAATCGTGCAACGCAGTTCATGGTCTCGAAGGACATCATCATTTGACCTATGCCTGTGTTACCAACCAACTGCCACGTGTTCGGTGGACCATCCTTATTATTAAACCTTAATGACGCCAACCATTCACAAACTGCCGTCAAATAAACCCGTTGTGTGATATCCTCACACCAATCCAAGACCAGTTCCCAACCGAGCCTCACATTCATCATCCTTTCCTGTACAACCCTCTCCGGAATGGTAGGAGATATGCCATTCACCATCTTCCATATCCATAATTTCACTTCAAGGCGTTTGTCATTGAACCATGAAAGTGGTCACTTCTTGTTGTTCTCCCATGGCTCACCTATATTGCTATCTCTAATTCTTTCCTAGACCCAGTCCAGTCTATACAACCTTCCATTATTCTCTTCTACCCCACTTAATATTTCCCATTTCCTTGGCATTAACTCAGAAGACGAACCGGCTTCCGAAGATGAGCCTTGACCCAAAACTTTGCTTCTTTTCCGGCTTGCCATATCTACAAACAACAATGCAATGAAAACAATCAAAATCACTCAAAACCTCAATTCAACTCAAACTTTTAATATAACATGCAATGTTGAACCATAACTATTAGATATAAACTAACTGGTTTAAACTTCCAAAGTATCAAACTTTATCATCTAAAGATTAATTTTTCATGTTTAATCCTAAGTTTATAAGAATTCAACAAGGTTCAACATCACGATCATGTTCAATCGTACAAACAAATGAGTTTAATCACATCACCATACTTGTTGCATGTTCAATCCCCACCCAAATCAAGTGTTTACCCACAACTTAAGCTAAAACATCATAAATTATCATAAGCAACCTACTACTCTTAAACAAAATGTTCAAAATTTCGGAAGAAATTAACAAACCATATGATAATCATACTCAAATTCAAGTGAACTTCATACCTTTGATGTTGTAGACTAGAAACGACTAAGAAAAGATGTAAATCAAAACTTGAAGAACACCCTTGCTAAAAACCCAAAAATTCAAGTTCATAAATATTGCAAACGAGCAAGAATTGATGAAAACCATGATGGGGGTTTTGTTCCTCTCGAAAAACCACACAAATATGCTTAAGAATCACTGGATTTGGTGGAGAAATGGAGTTATGAGAGATTGAAGGTTTTAGGGTTCTTGAGTGGCTAGAGGTAGGAAATGAAGTGATTGGTGAGTTGTGGTGAGAGTGAATGCAGAGATTTTGTGGTTTTAATAAGATATGGATCAGATAAGGATCTCTCGGGTCGAGTATGTGGTCAAAACAAAGTTAGGGCCGAGTTTGGATAGGTTTAAAGGTGTTTGGGTTCAAACATATAAGCTAAAACACGTTCAGCGTCGGCAGACAAACCAAAAGCCATCGCCGATGGCACTTTGGTCCGTCGTCGACGAATCCCAAAATTCCCCAAATCCTCCTACGGCTTAATCATCAGTCTACGCAACATGTGACACGACGGCCTCAAAGCAAGCACCGTCGGCGACGGCTTGGGACCCTGTCGCCGGCACCCTCTCGATTTTTCAATTTTTTCAATTTCAATTCTTTTTTATGAATGAAAACAAGGATTTTTCACAAAAGGGACCTAAGCTAGAAAAATTCCTAAAAATTATTAAAATTCTTTTTGCAAGGTTTTCTGGATTTTAAAAAATTATTAACAAACAATCGTTTACGACATACCTTACGTCTTCATGACCCATTTGGGGTGTCCGGAACTTCACACGTCAAAGAGATTAGTACGAAATGACAACGATAAAACAAAGAACAATATGAACAAACAATAAAAATGGTACAGAACTCTACACAATTGTTATCGGTCCTTTAAGACCACATAAGTTGGCACGCTTACCAAAAGGCTTACCAACTTCGTGCTCGCATCCTTGTTCTCCTCTTTACCATCAAGAAACGGTTTAAGATGGTGATCGTTGACCGTTTTCTTTGACCCATCCTTTGGGTCCTCGATGCTAACATCACCCAACTTTCTGACCCGTGTAACCATGTACGGGCCCGTCCACTTGCTCTTTAGCTTTCCGTGAAAGAACTTGAGCACAAATTGTAGAGCCAAACCTTTTGACCCACCATGAATTCCTTTGGCTTCAACTTAACATCATGTGCTCGTTTCATACCATCCTTGTAATTCGACGCACACTCATATGCCTCCTCCCGAAGCTCTTCCAACTCGCACAACTTCAACTTACGTTCCTTACCTACATCATCGTACTTAACATTAACCTCTTTGATAGCCCAAAAATCACCATGTACAAGTTCGACCGGCAAATGACAATTTTTACCGTAAACTAAGCAGTAAGGTGTAGTACAATAGGTGTTTTATGTGCCGTTCGATAGGCCCATAAGGTATCGTTCAACTTCGTTGACCAATCCTAACGGTCCGGCCAAACGGTCTTTTGCAAAATTTCTTTAATATGCCTATTCGACACTTCCACTTGACCACTCATTTGCGGACGGTAGGGGGTAGCAATTCGATGGTCAACACCATATCGTTTCAATAATTTTTCTAAAATTAAAGTTCTTGAAATGAGATCCCGCATCACTAATGATCACTCAGGGGACCCCAAACAGATCCGGTTCTTCCAACATGTAATATTTGATTTGCGAGAGGAAGTGCAATATCCTCCTCCTATCCCAATGAGCTGGTAGATAACCTGTCACCATATAGTTAACAATATTAGCAAACCAAGGTAATACCAAAACCTTTAAAATATGCTCATCTGGGAGAGTTTCATGAATCTCTAAACAGGAAGAACCCTCTTCCACCAACAACCGGGATAAGTTGTCTGCAACCACATTCTCACTGCCCTTCTTATCCCGTATCTCTAGGTCAAATTCTTTTAACAAAAGAACCCATCGGATTAATCACAGCTTTGCATCCTTCTTTTCCATGAGGTACCTGACAGCAGAATGATCAAAATATATAATCACTTTGTTACCCCAAATATAAGCCCGAAATTTATCCAATGCATATACCACCGCGAGTAGCTGTTTCTCCGTAGTTGTGTAATTTAATTGAGCATCTGAAAGAGTCTTACTCGCGTAGTATATAGCAACGGTTTTCTTTTCTACCCTTTGACCCAACACGGCCCCCACCACATAGTCACTTGCATCACACATGATATCAAATGGTAAAGACCAATTCGGTGATTGCAAGATTGGGGCCTCAACCAACTTCTTTTTCAACACCTTAAAAGCATTTTGACAATCTTTGTTAAAGTTAAATGGTTGGTCTTTTAACAACACGTTACATAAAGGTTTTGTTATGTCACTAAACCCTTTTATAAACCTTCTATAAAAACCCATGTGACCTAAAAATGACCTAACACCCTTAACACTCGTGGGATACGACAAAGTAGAGATAACTTGCACCTTTGCACGGTCAACCTCTATCCCACGACTTGACACTACATGTCCAAACACAATCCCCTCTTGAACCATGAAATGGCTCTTCTCCCAACTCAAAACTAAATTTTTCACAACACATCTTTTCAAAACCTTTTCGAGTTGGTCAAGGCATGCATCAAACGATGACCCAAAAATTGAGAAGTCATCCATGAAGATCTCTAATCACCATATCTGAAAAATACTCATCATGCACCTCTGAAAGGTGGCGGGGGCATTACATAACTCAAATGACATTCGCCTAAATGCGAAAGTATCATATGGGCAAGTAAACGTGGTCTTAGCTTAATCTTCCGGATGTAACCCGAATACCTATCCAAGAAACAATAATATTTTTGACCCGCTAACTTCTCAACAATTTGGTCAATAAAAGGTAAAGGGAAATGGTCTTTGGAAGTTGCGAAGTTCAACTTCCTATAATCATTACAAATACGCCACCCAATTACCGGCCGAGTGGCGACCTCTTCACCTGCGCCACTTGTGACGACTTGAATGCCCGCCTTTTTGGGATAGGTTTGTGTAGGGCTCACCCATTGGCTATCATAAATGGGGTATATGATACCCGCATCTAGCCACTTTAGAACCTCCTTCTTGACCACATCTCGCATATTCGGATTCAACCTCCATTGTGCGACATGAGAAGGAGCAATACCATCTTTAGTGATGATTTTATGCATCACCATGGAAGGACTAATTCCCTTCAAATCTGCAATGGTCCACCCAATAGCTACTCTATTGGTAACCAAAACTTCCATCAACTTCTCTTCTTACTCTCAAGTCAAGTTTGATGCAATAATGACAGGTAGCGTGTTGCCCTCTCCTACATAAGCATATTTCAAATGCTTGGGCAATACCTTCAATTCAACAATCGGAGGCTTACTAGTGATGGCTTCAACTTGGTGTCAATCTTCTCGGAAGACTTTCCACTTGGTATGTCCAAGGTGGTCTTCCTTCCTTCACCGCTATCACCTCCATCTTCCTTCCTCTTCGTCTATGCTCCGATTCATCTACGTTTGCAACTTGTCAAACATGAAACATTCCTCTATTGTGTTTTCCTCCTCGACACCCATGTCGCAAAGAGGTATACACTCGTCAACAGCGTCCGCCATATAGCATTCGTCGCTAACTAGAGGATCTGTTAATCCTGAAAAAAACATTTAACCGCAACCGACGGTTACCAAAAGTCATATCGACCGTACTCATATTACAATTAATTTAGGCATTTGAAGTTGCCAAAAATGGTTGACCGAGAATAACCATTGGTTGCTTGGTTCGATCCAACAAAATGTAATCGAGTACTAGAAAATCCACTGGATAGTAAAAGTTCTTGACTTTGACAATTACATCCGTGACTATCCCATAGGGTAGTTTGGGAGTCAAATTGGCTAGCACCACGGTGGTGTTTGCGCTTGAAGTGGACCAAACTCGTATTGGTCAAATAGACTACCCGGGTAAGATACTCACACTCGCCCCAAGATCCAAAAGTGTCCTTATCATTTTAAATTCTCCAACTTGAATGGAGATGATGGTCTGGATCTTGTAACTTATGTGGAAGTGCACCCGAGATAATTGAACTCACATTTTTAGGGATCAAGTTACTTAGGCAACTTGTGAGCTCATTTCTGTGTGCACAAGTCCTTCAAGTACTTAGCATATGAAGGCACTTGTTTGATAGCATCCTAAAGTGGTAAATTTATTTTTACTTGTTTAAAAATTTCCCACATCTCTTCTTGATAGGGACCACATTTGTTTACCACCTTTTTGGATGGTCCCAGAAAAGCTTCGGGATAAGGGGCCGTATTAACCTTAACACCCTTTTCCTTAGCCTCTGGGACAGGGACGGTCACAACGGGTGTGTTTTTGTAATTTTTAGTAACATTTTCATTACCCGTTTGACCGTTAACACATCATCATCACTAACATCTTCCACCACCCCTTCAACAAACTGGGGTGATGGTGACACAACACCGGTATCAATGACTCGACCACTACGAAAAGAAATTTTATTTATGGGTACCTCATGTGTGTTCTTCGAGTTGGACCCTTGACGCTTAGGGTTCGCAATGGTATCACTTGGCAATCTTCTGCCATTTCCACGCATTTGCGCCATCTCTTCCGCAAGTTGACCCACTTGCTTTTCCAACGCCTTATGCGATTTGTCTCATACCTCAAACTCTTTCTTCATCTCCAACTTGATCTCTTGATTTGAAGTGGTGATGGAATTCATGATTGCATCCATTTTAGAGTTTAACGAATCTTCACCACCCATTTGAAAGTTTGAGTTACCACCCCCATTACCGCCTTGGTTGCAGCCCCGTTGGTAATTACCTTCACGATTTTGATACCGTTGGCCAATTCCTTGGTTATAATTCCTTTGGTAACCCCCTTGGTTACCACTTTGGAAGTTTTGGTGCGTCGATCCACCTTGATTTCCACTTTGATTACCTGGTCGGAAATTTGGGTTCATTTGGTTTGAGGCGTTACCATACCTAAAATTATGATGGTTCATCAAACCCAGGTGATAAGTGTTGTAGTTCATATCAAATTGTTTCTGCTCCCCATACACTTGACACACCTCCTCGGTGGTGTGTACCATACTCACTTGGCACTCTTTGGTCCGATGACCAATGTCTCCACAATCCTCACAAACTGCGTGTCACACCCCGACCCGCAACGGAATAAAAGTCGGGGCTGGGTTATCACCAAAGTCATGATATTTACTAACAAGTTTCATATTTATTAAATTGAAATTAAACTTCAAATATTCAACAAAATTCATACAAACACAAACATATAAACCAAAAGATTGTTCCAAACGAAATAACTTGTTTATTCTTCTAAGGCCATCCTACGTGTTTCTTTCCTCAGCTTGTTCACCTGTATCATGCGTAAAACAGAAAATTTGGGTCAACAAAAGTTGGCGAGTGAACCTTGTTAAAACATTTAAATATTTGAATTTTATTGTTGTTTAAATAAAATTGTGCATGAATCACATGTGAACATATGTATATGTATATAACCAATCACAAACCAAATTGTATGAACATATGACATGATGAATGATGTATTTGAGATCATTGCTCAATCAAACGGAGCCAATCTAATGAGGCACCTGATGCTCAACCCATATCCCACGAGGAACTGATGGGCCTAATGAAATGATTGCACTGAAATGATAAAATGTATCCACACATAAACCACATAACAACTATACACATTTGATCATGAAATGACATTAGACACAAGTGTTAAATAAAATAAAAGAAATGGTACGACACATGATACACCCCAAAACATGATAAAAACGGGGAATTTGTAGAGATTCACTCACAGTGGGTGCGTATTCTTGATTGAAGATGAGAGCGCACGAGTTGCGGATTTAACCGATGAAGGAGTACTAACCTAATCCAAATAACGCGGGAACTCGATAATTAAATTAATTAATATTTAGGTTATAATCCTTTGTTTAGGTTTTTTTCAGATTATTTTTGTGAGTTTTATTGATATATTAAACCCTTAGAAAAATATATTCTTAAACATTTTAATTGATTTTTTATTTAATTAATAAGCCATAAAGTAAACTTAGAAATAAAATAAAAATAAAATAATATATAAAAAATGTTGTTAGACTGACAAGGCTGTCAGTCCGCCGGTTTGATCGATTATAAACATGCGTGTGGTGAGGCTCGAACCTATGACCTCTCAGTTGCGTGCACGCAGCTCTTCCAATTGAGCTACGTGTCTAACCCAGAAGAATCATGATTTTAATTATTCTTATACACTTCTTAGGTTTTATTCAAATTAAATTAAGTTTAAAAAGGTTATACTGGATCGAACCGGACGCGCACCAATGTCTCGAACCTGCAACCTGTTATGCCCTTTGCCCCAGCCCAACCAATTGGGCTGGGTGTCTAACCCAATATATCTTGCTCTCTAAATATACTTATATACTAATTATATTGATACATAAATGGTTGTTTTAAAAGGTTTCTAAAAATGGTTAGGCCGGCGTGTGGGATAGGATTCGATCCGGCACCATGGTTCGGTTTGCACCCGGCCCAACCAGTTGGGCTGGGTGCTTAACCCCATTGAAAAGTTAATTATAATATATGTATATATATATATATATATATATTTATATACACCTCCTGCGTCGTCTTCTTCGTTTAACATTTTACCCAGAATCAATTACCCATTCCCGATTCCAAACACGACCACAACTCCGATTGCTTAGACCCACATGATCCATGAACGTAATATATGAATTTAATTTGAGTGAAGGCAGGTTACCAGACGGCAGTGAAATCTTCCGGCAAGTACAATTTCGGCGACGGTCCGCTGAAACAGGAGAGTTGGTTCTACGCAGAGGGAAACTTGAGAATTGAGCGAGTTGAGTGTGGGATTGGGGCTCAGTATTTATAGATGAACAAGAGGGAGTTTCGATTTTGGTTTTTGGAAACTTATTCGGGTATTGGAAGTGACAGCTATCCAAATTTGATTTTGCCAAAAATAAACCCAGAGCCAGTTGTCGGAAGATTCAAAAAAGAAAGGAAAGGCGCGTGAATGATGATTTCTGGTTAGTTGCAGGTTTCATCTCAGATTCAAAATAAGAGTTTTAAGTTTCTAAAATTTGCACATCTAGTGTGTGCAGCGTAGTGGTGTTTGTGGTGTGTGTGCATCCGCTGAACCCTGGGTTTGATTCCCGTTCACCCATATTTTTTAAAACTGAATTTTCTTTAATTGTTTTTTCTATTAAGCCTTTTTAATTACTATAAATATTTATTATTTAGGTGATTTATTTTATTTATTTAATTGATTGTGTGATTCAAATAATTTTAAACCTTAATTATATATAGAATAGTTTAATATTTTAAACAATAAATAAAACCATCGAACGACATAAAAAGAAATACGCTTTGATTGATAAATTGGGGCGGGTTTTCGAAATCCGATTTACACGAATGTTACAGTATCCCCTACTTTTAGAAATTCTGTCTCAAAATTTAAGTAAAGTTGTAACTTGGGTACTTTTCGCGCATTGAGTCTTCACGTTCCCAAGTAAACTTGGGTCCTCGTTTTGACTCCCAACGCACCCTGACGATTGGAATACGACTTCGCCTCAAACGCTTCTCACCGAAATCCATGATTTCCACTGGTCTTTCAACGAAGTGCATTGATTCATCAACTTGAATATCTTCTACAGGGATATGGAGGTTTTCATCGGCGAGGCACTTTTTCAAGTTTGATATGTGAAACGTGGGATGAATTCTGTTAAGTTCTTCTGGTAGATCACGCTTGTATGCTACAGGACCTACTCTTTTGAGTATCTTGAAAGGTCCCACGTAGCATGGTGCTAGCTTGCCCTTTTGACCAAATCGAACACTCCCTTCCACGATGATACTTTCAAAAGTACTTGATCACCAACACCAAACTCCAAGGGCTTTCGTCGTTTGTCAGCATCACTCTTTTGACGAATTTGGGCCGCTAGAAGGTTGTTTCGAATTTGCAGGATTTTGTCGGTTGTCTCTTGAATCAACTCAGGTCCGGTGATTTGCGCTTCACGAATTTCATGCCAACATACTGGAGATCGGCATTTACAACCATATAAGGCTTCAAAAGGAGCCATACCGATGCTTGAATGATAGCTATTGTTGTACGAAAACTCGACTAACGGTAGGTGAGTGTCCCAATTACCTTTGAAGTCTATGACACATGCTCGAAGCATGTCTTCAAGGGTTTGGATGGTGCACTCAGATTGACCATCAGTTTGAGGATGAAAGGCGGTGCTGAGGTCTAAACGTGTACCCAAAGCGGATTGTACGGCTCGCCATGTTCGGAAGTGAAATGACCATCTCGGTCTGTAATGATGCTTAACGGTACACGATGACGGCTGACGATCTCGTTGATGTAGATACGAGCTAACTTCTCGTTCTTGAAGTCCTCGTTAATTGGAATGAAATGAGCTGATTTTGTAAGACGATCAATGATTACCCATATGGTGTCATACCCACTGGAGGTGCGAGGTAAAACGGTAATGAAATCCATGGTTATGTTTTCCCACTTCCATATGATGTCCTTTTTCATACCAGGCCACCAAGGTGTATCATAGGTCTTGATACATCTTATCGGCTCCTGGATGTACAGAGTATCGTATTTTGTGTGCCTCATTCATGAGGAAATCACGAAGGTTGTCGCAATCGGGAATCCAAATACGGTTTAAATAGTACAGAATACATCAGATTTGGTTTCGATTTTGAGTTCAACTCTACAAGACAGCTCATCGCGTATGTCATTTTCCGTTATAAAAGTATGTTGAGATGCCCGAATTCGATCTTTGATGCCGTTACAATTTGAGAACATAGAAGATGAATGGAATTTGCATAACCCTTTCGACTGATTGCATCAGCCACAACGTTGGCCTTGCCAGGATGATATCGAATCTCATAGTCGTAATCATTGACAAGTTCGACCCATCGTCGTTGCCTCATGTTCAACTCTTTTTGATTGAAGATATGTTGAAGACTCTTGTGGTCAGTGTATATTTTACACTTGGTACCATAGAGATAATGTCTCCATATCTTTAGAGCGAACACGACTACTCCAAGTTCTAGGTCGTGAGTGGTATAATTCTTCTCATGCACCTTGAGTTGCCTAGAGGCATAGGCTATCACCTTTCCTCTTTGCATCAGAACACAGCCTAACCCTTTCCCTGACGCGTCGCAATAAACCACAAAGTCTTCGCAACCCTTAGGGGGTGTAAGGATAGGTGCGTCACAAAGCTTTTGCTTCAAAGTTTGGAAGACCTCCTCTTGCTTGGGTCCCCAAATGAAGGATTTTCCCTTGTGAGTCAAGGCCCTGAGTGGAACGGCGATACGAGAAAAATTGGCAATGAAGCGTTGATAATATCCAGCCAAGCCAAGAAATGACCTAACTTTGGTAGGAGTGCGTGGCATTTGCCATTCTTGTACTGCCTTGATTTTTGAAGGGTCGACATGAATCCCTTTGTCATTAACTACATGACCAAGAAATTGTACCTCTTTCAACCAGAATTCACATTTTGAAAACTTAGCGTAAAGCTTTTCAGTCCTCAAAAGTGTAAGAATAAGCTAAAGATGTCGCTCATGATCGGATTTTGACTTGGAGTAGATAAGGATATCATCGATGAAGACCATGACAAAACGGTCGAGATAGGGTTTGTATACCCTATTCATCAAATCCATGTAGACAGCGGGGGGTTGGTTAATCCGAAAGGCATAACCATGAACTCGTAATGACCATAAGGAGTTCGAAAGGCAGTTTTTGGAATATCTTCTTCGCGCACCCTAAGCTGATGATAACCAGAACGAAGGTCGATTTTTGAGAAACAGGTGGCACCTTGAACTTGATCTAGAAGGTCATCAAAGCGAGGCAATGGATAGCGATTCTTAATAGTCAACTTGTTGAGCTCTCTATAATCAATGCACATGCGAAACGTTCCATCCTTCTTCTTTACAAAAAGAACAGGTGCACCCCAGGGCGACGAGCTAGGACGTATGAATCCTTTGTCAGTTAGCTCTTGCAGCTGACTGACCAACTCTTGCATTTCTGATGGAGCTAACCTATAAGGAGATTTTGCGACTGGTGTAGCACCAGGCACAAGATCGATTCAAAATTCGACTTCTCGCACAGGAGGAAGTACTGAAACGTCGTCAGGAAATACTTGAGGAAATTCTTTCACGGTTGGAATATCTTCGAGCTTCCTTTCCTTGCCTTCCTTCTTGACGATGTACGCTAGAAATGCGACATAATCCTTGCGAAGATATCTTCGAGCTTGAAGACATGACATCAATTTGAGCCCTTTCAAAGGCGTTTCTCTAAAGATACCTAGTGTCTGACCGTCGGCGAGAGGAATACGAATGAACTTTTCATGGCACACCACTTCGGTGTGATGCTGGCTGAGCCAGTCCATACCGATGATAACATCGAAACTTCCCAATTTCATAGGAATGAGGTCAACCGAGAAATCGTGATAATTTAGAGTAAGAGTACAATCACGTATGATAGAATTTAACGAAATGGGTTCTCCATCAACAACTTCCACCGTGAATGATTCAGCAAGACTAACACGAGGTAGGTTGAGAATAGATTCGAATTCTAAGGATACAAAACCCTTATCCGCACCAGTATCAAATAATATGGATGCATAACTACCATTTACAAGAAACGTAGCGTTGACCACATTGTTGCTAGCCCTTGCTTGGTTGGCGTTAATATTGAAAGCCCTTCCTCTAGCAGGTGGGTGAGCTTGATTAGCTTGGTTCACCGGGTTTGCTTGGGCTTGGGCATTGATGCTGTTCACCAGGCGTGGGCAAGTTTTCTGAAGTGGTTTGGGTCCCCACAGTAAAAACAAGCTCTTATGGGTTGCATCATGGGGTAGTTGGGTTGGTAGTAAGGTTGGGCTATGGGTTGGGCAGGTGGTAGAAGTAAGGGTTGTTGGGCTTGGCCCACCATTTGGTTTTGGGTTTTGGCTAGAGGCTGATTGTGGTTTGATCGTTGAAGTGAACGGCATGTTTGGATAGTGTGACCTGCACGGCCACAACTTGTGCAGTACTAGCAAGGGTTCTCAGGAGGGTGATGGTATTGGCAACGGTTAAATTTTGGGTGTGGGACAGTGTATGGCTTTTTAAATGGTGGGGCTTGAGGGGCGACTTGGGTGATTGGAGCAGCAGTGATGGGAGGGTTGGTTTGGGTGACGGCGAAGTTCTTGCCATTTCGCTTCCTTTTACCAGCAAACTTTGAGGATGAGCCTGATTCGGTTGGAGTTGAGGCTTCAATAGTTGTTTTCTTCTTCTCATCTTTAAAATCACCATTTTGAATACGATTTTCAGTAAGTTCTGTAGCTAGCTCCATGGTAGCTTCGAGTGTTGCGGGAGAAGTGCTTAAAATCGAATCTTGGATTTTCGAGGGGAGGCCTCGAATATAGTGCTCGATTAAGCGGTATAACGGAATGAACAGGTTGGGAACCATCTGGTTCAATTCAAGAAACCTCTTGTTGTAAGAGGTGTGATCCCTTCCTTTTGCTTTAGAGAATAGAATTCGTCTTCAAGCTTTTTGATCTCGCTTCTAGGGCAGAAGCGTCTTGTCATGATTTCTCTTAATTACTCCCATGATAAAGCCATGGCATCTTCCACACCTCGCTTACCTTTTTCCGTGTTCCACCAGGTAAGGGCTACCCCAAACAAACGTCCAGTAGTGTAACGTACCTTGCGATACTCAGGACAGTCGCAATTGAGAAAGGTGTTTTCCATCTCCTTAAACCAATGGAGGAGGGCGGTGACACCTTCAGTCCCTTCATATTTTGGGGGATCGCAGGACTTGAAGTGTTTGTAGGTGCATTTAGTGGTTTTGGGGGAGGGTTGGCGACGTTTTGGCCTTCTTGGTTCGGATGGTTGATGGGATTTGCGGCGAGAGCTTGTTGAACTTGTAGTACGATGTCAGGTAGTACCGCGACCATTTGTTGAGCAATTTGTGTGGCCATGCGTTCACTCGACTTTCCTGACCTTCTACCTCCTCGTAAGTGTCTAGCAGACATCTACAGGAACATATGTAGGGAGATTGTGAGTTTGATAATTTTCTAGGTGTAATGTGTCATAAAAAGAATGAAAAACAACGTTTTTTAATAACTGAAAACAACTTAACTACATCCATGGGATGTCTTGGGTTTGCTCATGTTTGGGCCTCCAAATGTATCCCATACCATAGCCTGTATAGTCATGTGGGCCCCCATGACTACTGGGCTTGGTAGGGTTCACATTGGTGTCGGTTGGTTAACACTTGCATCACCCAAATGAAAATTGTAAAACATGATTGTGAGATATAAGATCGGAGGGTGTCCAGGTGTAGACACAATGACAACTCAAAGTGGGGTTAGTTAACACAGCGTTTGGTATAGCATGCTTTGGCCTAATAGGTCCTTCGCACTCTCATCGTTAGTCCCAGGTAGGCAAACTGGTCCTTTATTTTGGATTTATACGAATGCCAAGCCTAGACAGGATGTTCCGACTACCGGTACTCGTACCCTTCAAGTTACTACATGCCCATCGTGGAAATTTTCCATCAAGGTTTGGATTTCACTCCTAACTTGATGGCATAATTGCGTGCAAAAAGAATAAGTATAGCGGATTGAGAGTCGTTCACCAAATTGCGGTTTTCACACCTATTTTAGTGAAGTCGTCTCGTTTATATTACGAGTGTCTTCAAGCGTCCAAACGTGTATTGTCTAAAAGTGTCTTAGGAAGACACCATGTATATGTATTAAGACCAAAAGGAAAGAGAGAAGCAAAGTAGGAAGCATAAAGTTTGAAGCATAATCAAGAATGGTCACAACGGGTACTTAGAACTATAGACTAGGTCGAAAATGCCAATTCTACCTAATTTCCTATAGTTATGGCTCTGATACCAATCTGTCACACCCCAACCGATGACGGAAACATCGGGATGAGACGAAAACGAGATTGCTCATTGCTCACAACATTAATAAGTGACAATAATTAATTAAACCATATTTCATTTCATAAGAATTGTCAAAGACATCA
Source organism: Scalesia atractyloides (assembly GCA_947069175.1). Lineage (NCBI taxonomy): Eukaryota > Viridiplantae > Streptophyta > Magnoliopsida > Asterales > Asteraceae > Scalesia > Scalesia atractyloides. The sequence continues at coordinate 34,097,574 of CAMTDV010000028.1, forward strand.
ATGTAACAAAACAAAGAACAACATAACATTTGCAAAGTCATAACAAAATTGATACATCCACATTAAACCTAACGTCTAATTTGTGTGTATCTAGTCCTTGCTATATTGTTTTCATAGCATCATTTCCTTCAACCTGTAACATGTTTTAAAAGAATGTCAATGCGAAAGCAAAGGCGAGTACACAAGTTTAGGCATAGCATACGTATACGAATAAGTTTAAACAATCCACATGGCAACCAAATCTATACAAGAGCAATATCAAGGCATGCAATACTAATAATCAAACCCTTAACGCAATCACGATGTTTTAACATGACCTCACGAATAACACGATGGAGGTGGATGCGTGAATTCCTATAGCGCTAAGCATGTCAAACGAAGGCTAAAAATAGTTAATGACTAAAGCATAGCAATACGAATATCCAAGACAAGCATCAAGTATAAGATTCAAGCTTTCATGTATATGAGATCGTTTGTGTGTTTCATAAAGTTTAAGTGTTCGTGATTTTGTATATGGAAACATGTTACACCCGAAAAGTGTTATAAACAAAGTGGGTCGAGTGTACTCACGGTTTTGCTAAGTCTTTTCTACACTTGACAATCCATGAAGACGTTGGTTCGAGGATGACGCCGAATTATCCTACAAGAGGAAACAAGGCGTATGAGTATAGAGTTTCAACGGGAGATTAGGAGTATTCGTGCATGATTAAAAATAAGTTTGATAAAGTATTATGATACGAAAGTATTCACTAAGATGTAAAACTCGTTCTTGACACTATAGTAACTCTTACGAGTTGGATGTGATTTCATAGGTTCGGGACCTATTAGAATCGTGACAAGGAATTACATACTTTAGTGTTAAACTTAATAACTTGATAGGTGATTATAAGTTCATAATCAAGGTTTTGGTTTTAGAATTATAATATATTTATATATATCATTATAATCATGTAGGAGGTGGGAGGATGAACCATCCACTTTGTAACCTCTAGTGTCATGTATGTCAAGTATGAGGTGGAAGGTTAAACCATCCACTTTGAACCTCGGATTATGTTCACCACTACACAAGTTACCATTGATAACAAGGAGGGTACAAGAACTGTATACTATACAAGAATTATAAGGTGTCATCTAGATACCAAGTAGCCAAGTATTCAACAACCCGACGAGCACACGAGGACAATCGTCAACGGCTTTGTGGGGTTGTGACACTTTAAGTCTAGCAAACTATCTGGGGATCTTGTTGAAAATCATCAAGTGATGTGTGGTCTCAAGTTAGGATAGCCCAAGCTTCCTTGGTGGACACACATGAACAAGTTTAAGAACTTGCATCACTTGTGAGCTCAATGCTCTTCAAAAACAGAAAGTTTGGAGTGATTAAACACTCCTATTTACAAGTTTAACAACCTAGGTTAGTCCCCATACTCATATATGTGATTAGGAGTTCAAGAACACTAGGATGAATGAGAAAAGTATGAGATTTAACAAGTTTTTGAAAAGTTAAATCATAACAGAAAGTTCTCGGACATTTTGGGCCATTTCCATGTCTGGGTTCTCCATGGAGAGCCCTAGGAATTCAACCCACAGTTTATCCAAGCAAGTAGGAAGAAGAATAAGATGATTTGGTTAAGAAATGAGCAAGATATGCTCACTTTTGTAAGAGGTATACAATCTGCCCGAATTCTGAAGTTTCAAGTGTTCTTGAGATGATTTTGGAGAGATTATGGAGTTGTCAAAGTGGAAAAAGGCTTGAAAAACACTTGGGTTTTATAAGGAAAGGATTAGGGTTAGTTAGGTGAAGTTTAGGTGGGTTATTAAGTGTTAAAAATACAAAAAAATATAAAAAACCCGCCCAAAAGGGCTGCTGTCCGCCCTCCCTTTGCGACCAGCCTTACCCGGAAACAAAGCTTAACAGCTTTGTGTTTCCGGGTTCTAACACAAGTGGCCCGCTGGTGGAGTGGCTGTGTTGTTGTTTGTTGAACCGAGGTCCCGGGTTCGAGTCCCGCGGATCCGGTTTTGTTGATTTATTTTTTTTTTCATTTAAAAATCATTAAATCAGGTTTCATAAATGACAAGAATAGCCCCTGTAGTTTGAGAATCGAAGAATTACACTTTAAACCTTGGACTTATGAAAAAGGGGTATATATTAACATCTAAAAACTAAATGTTAATATATATATATATAAACTAAATATCATTTTAATTTTTTTTTGTAAAAAGAAATTAATTAATTTTATTAACTAATTTAATTAATTAATTTAATTAATAATTAATTAATTAACTTAATAAATGAATAGGTAATTATATTTTCGTAACGAATTTAGTTTAACGATTACAAGTTTCACGTTTAAGTCTCGATTACGCACACATACCATGTTTGCAAGTTATCACACGTTTACGATTGCGAGTACCACGAATACGTTTACATGTTTAAAGTATGAACAAGTATAAGTGTAACAAGATTATGATTAACACAACATGAATAAAATACGAGTTTCTCATTACGATCAAGTCTCGGTTTACAACGTTTACAACAAAAGACGAATACAAGATACAACGATTACAGAAAATAGAAGTACGCTACAGGGTTTCCAAATATAGAAAGTATAGAAACGCGGGCGTTACAGTCTCCCCCCCTTTAGGAAATTTCGTCCCGAAATTTAGGAAGATGTAACGAAGAGATATGGATACTTAGTCTTCATATCACTTTCAAGTTCCCAAGTGAATTCGGTGCCACGTTTACCTTCCCATCGAACCTTGACAATAGGAATACGACTGCGCCTCAGTTGCTTGGTTCCTCGGTCCATGATTTCGACCGGTTTCTCCACAAAGTGCAAAGTATAGTTGATCTGAAGATCTTCGAGTGGAACTTGAAGTCCTTCTTCGGCTAGACATTTCTTCAAATTCGAAACATGAAACACAGGATGAACATTGCTGAGCGTTTGAGGTAGATCCAGTCGATACGCTACCTTGCCTATCCTTTCGAGAATCTTGAAAGGACCCACATAGCGAGAAGCGAGTTTGCCTTTTTTACCAAAACGAACAACACCTTTCCAAGGTGCAACCTTGAGAAGTATGTGGTCACCTATGTCGAATTCCAAAGGTTTGCGTCTTCTATTAGCATAGCTCTTTTGCCGGCTTCGAGCTTTGAGCAAGTTGTCACGAATCTGTAGGATCTTGTCCGTCGTCTCTTGTATAAGTTCGGGACCGGTGAGTTGTACGTCTCCGATCTCGTGCCAACAAATAGGCGAACGGCATTTGCGACCATACAGTGCTTCAAATGGAGCCATTTGAATACTTGCGTGATAGCTGTTTTGTACGAGAATTCTACCAAGGGTAAGTGCAAATCCCAGTTGCCGCCAAAATCGATTACGCATGATCGAAGCATATCCTCTAGAGTTTGAATAGTACGCTCGGTCTAACCGTCAGTTTGAGGATGAAAAGCGGTGCTAAGATTCAAACGAGTGCCAAGGGCGGATTGGAAAGTTTGCCAAAGGCGAGAAGTGAAATGAGCATCACGATCAGAAATAATATCAAGAGGAGTACCGTGACGACTAATGATTTCACTCGTGTAGATACGAGCCAGTTTCTCGACTTTGTAATCTTCACGAATGGCGAGGAAGTGTGCGGATTTGGTCAAATGATCGATGATAACCCAAATGTTGTCGTGACCAGACGAGGTACGAGGCAATTTCGGATGAAATCCATGGCTATGCTCTCCCATTTCCAGACAGGAATTTCTGGTTGTTCGAGCAAACCGGAGGGACGTTGATGTTTTGCCTTTACTTTGGAACACGTAAGGCATTTGGAGACGTAGAGAGCGATATCACGTTTCATTCCAGGCCACCAATAGGATGCGCGCAAGTCATGGTACATCTTATCAGCTCAAGGGTGAACGGAGTATCGGGATTTGTGAGCTTCGTCCATCAAAGTAGTCCAAAGATTGAGACGATCGGGAATCCAAATGCGACTATGGTAGTAAAGAATACCATCAGGCTTAGCTTCGAGTGGGTTTTCGATTCCACAATTCAACTCGTTATCGAGGTTACCCTCGTTAATGACGACAAATTGTGCTTGTCGAATCAACTCATTGAGTTTTCCCACGATTTGGTAGCAACGAGCACTCTTGACATGAGTCTTACGACTAAGTGCATCGGCCAGGACATTCGCCTTACCAGGGTGGTAGCGGATATCGCAGTCGTAGTCGTTTAACAATTCTACCTAACGACGTTGACGCATGTTGAGTTCCTTTTGATCAAAGATGTGTTGGAGGCTCTTATGGTCGGTAAAGACCGTACACTTTGTACCATAAAGGTAGTGTCGCCAAATCTTTAATGCAAAAACAACTGCACCAAGTTCAAGGTCGTGAGTAGTATAGTTTTTCTCATGAATTTTGAGTTGTCTCGACGCGTAAGCGATTACTTTGTCCCGTTGCATGAGAACGCAACCAAGACCCTGGTTAGAGGCATCGCAATACACGACGAAATCGTCGTTCCCATCGGGGAGAGTGAGAATAGGAGCATTACAAAGCATGTCCTTGAGCGTTTGGAAAGATTCTTCGTGTTCGGGACCCCAAACAAAAGGTTTATCTTTTTGAGTCAACGAACTCAATGGAACGGCAATCTTCGAGAAGTTCGAGAAGAAACGGTGATAATACCCAGCTAGGCCAAGAAACGAACGAATTTCAGAGGACGACTTAGGTGCAATCCAATTCTTCACAGCTTCTATCTTTGCAGGGTCAACATGAATACCAAGTTCATTGACGGTGTGACCTAAGAATTGAACCACTTTTAGCCAAAATTCACACTTGGAGAATTTGGCATAAAGACGTTCGGTTTGCAAAAGCTGAAGAATAAGACGCAAATGTCGTCCATGTTCTTCTTTCGTCTTGGAGTAGATTAGGATACCGTCGATGAATACAATGACGAAATGATCGAGAAAAGGCTTACACACATGGTTCATGAGATCCATAAACACTGCAGGAGCGTTGGTCAAACCAAAAGGCATGACCACGAACTCGTAGTGTCCATAACGTGTGCGAAATGCGGTTTTGGGTACATCTTCCTCGGAAACCCGAAGTTGATGATAGCCAGAACGAAGGTCAACCTTTGAAAAGCACTTCGCGCCTTGCAATTGATCGAAGAGATCGTCAATACAAGGAAGTGGGTATCGGTTTTTTGACTGTAAGTTTATTGAGCTCACGATAATCAATGCACATCCGAAAAGACCCATCTTTCTTCTTGACGAACAACACGGGAGCGCCCCAAGGGGAAGTACTAGGGCGTATATAGCCTTTATCAAGAAGCTCTTGAAGTTGGCTTGATAGCTCTTGCATCTTCGAGGGTGCTAAACGATAGGGATCCTTCACAACAGGAGTTGCGCCAGGAATGAGGTCAATACGAAAATCGACAGCTCGAGGAGGCGGAGTACCAGGGAGATCCTCGGGGAAAATAGAAGGGAACTCACAAACGACAGGAACATCACTTATGCTAGGACCTTTGTCTTTCTTTTCCACAACGTGGGCGAGAAAGGCAAAGTACTCCTTACGCAAGTACTTGTTCGCTTTGATGCCCGACATAGGCTTGAGACCCTTAGAAGGTTTCTCACCATAGACGTGTAAAGAGTCACCTTGAGGTAGGGGAAGGCGAATGAATTTCTCAGAACAAACGACTTCAGCACGAACTCGCTTAAGCCAGTCCATGCCTACTATGACGTCAAAGCTACCCATTTGCATAGGTATGAGGTCGATGGAAAACTTATGATCGTTTAAGATTAGGGAGCAACCAGAAAGAACAGAGTCAACGGAGATGGTCTTACCATTAGCGACTTCGACAGCAAAAGGATTAGGCATTTTAGTTCATTCGCACTTAAGCAAGGGTTCAAATTCAACGGATACAAAACTTCTATCCGCGCCAGTATCAAACAGACAAGTAGCATAGATATGGTTCACAAGGAACGTACCAGTGATGACATCATTCGAACTTTGGGCTTGAGCAGAGGTGAGAACAAAAGCTCGATCTTTCGCAGGTTCGGTTTGTTGTTGGTGCGTTTCGGGCAAACGTTGGCGAAATGGTTAGGATCGCCACAATTGTAGCAGGTTCGACCAGGTGTAGCTTGGGTTTGGCGGTTTGGGTTAGGATTGGGTAAAAGGGCTTGGGTTTGCTGGTTCTGGGGTAGGCGACAGTAGTTGGAGAGGTGTCCCAACCTATTACAGTTGGCACATTTTGGCATGAGGTGCCAACAGGGTGATGGTAGTTGCAAGTGGTACACTTGGGATGAGAGCCAATGTAACCTTGTCCAGGTTGGTTGGTGTTTTGGGTAGGCGGAGTAACGACAGCATTGTTTTGAGAAGAAGCCTTCCGCTTCTTGTTCTTGTTGTGGGGCTTTTTGGCTGGAGGGGTAGGTGATTCGGTGGTGTTGGCAATGGCTTGGTGCGCAGCTTCGTAGGGACCTTGTCGTAGGCCCCCTGAAGGATGCAGTTATGGTTGAGTTGGAGGGTTATGGCATAGGCTTCCTCGAGGGTTTTCGGGTTGGCTGGGCTACATGGTTCATGATCACCGGTGAGAGGCAACGGATGAGCTTGGAGATTGACTTGGGAACAGTATCAACTTGCCCAGGGCAAATGATACTTAACTGTTTGAAGCGCACAATCAATCTTCAGCGTCGCTCCCCTGTTGTGTGAGATTCCAGAACTCGTTTTCAAGTTTCTGGGTCTCATGGGGAGGACAGAATTGCTCCTTCATGAGCTCCTTAAGCTCTTCCCAATTCATCACATGGGCTGCTTCATTTCCACGCGTGTTTCGTTCGGTGGTCCACCACTCGAGGGCTCTCTTGCAGAAGACCCCAGTGGCATTAAGGGTTCAGAGTTCCTCAGGGCAGCCGCCCTGAAGGAAGATAAGCTACATTGAATCAAACCAATTGATCATGGCTGGTAACACCGTCCATGCCAGTGAATTCCACTGGTTTACAAGCCATGAAATGCTTGAATTGGTAAGATGGTTTGGGGGTATCGGCTTTGGAATCAGCAGATAATTTAGGTGTGGCTTCGGCGTGTATGGTGTGGATTTGGCTAACAATGTCGGGTATGATCTTAGCCAATTACCCGGCCATTTGCTCCGAAACGAGCCCAATCAGTTCTTGCTTCGATATCGAGTCCTCGTTGTTGGATTCCTTCTGGGAATCCGTCTTCTTGGACTTCTTGAGGCGGTTCAACGAGTTATGGAAAGGAGGCATCTAGAGGTTGTAAACAAGACAAAAGCATGAGACTTGATTGTAATAAAGAAAATAGGTTTTGCATGCATGAGTATTAATAAAATTCACATAAGTTTCACATAAGAAGCATGTGTTCATCAAGTATGGTTCACATAGTTTGCATGAGTTCAACAAGTATAACATGTATACTCACGTATGAATACAAATAAAGAGTATAAATTTAGTTTGTTCACGAGGATTAGTGTTGTTTTTTATTGCGATAAACGTGCGAGTGTGTAACGGTTTGAAATGAACGAGGTAACAAGTATCAAAACACATAAAATTTGAGTCACATAAAAAGAATAGGCTCATAAAACATGTGAATGATTCGGGTAGAGAATCGCGACAATTCCAAAGTGAATCGAAGATCTTTTCGAATTAGAGAAACGTGCTTTGGCCTATAGGTAAAATGCTCTCATCGAGAAGCGACTAACGACATTTTACCCTTCCAGTTACTACACGTCTCTAACCGATCAGAAAATCGAGACTTTGGCGAGAGCGAAAATCAAGGAATGGGACTTAATCGACAAGGTGCGGGTTTCACCCCTAACTTGACGATTTCGTACCCTAAGTGTGGTTGGTACTTACCAAACGAAGAGCAAATTCCGATTCGTTGGTAAGGGTCCACTAGAGTTTTGAGTTGGAAATTTTCCATCAAGGTTTGGATTTCACTCCTAACTTGATGGCATAATTGCGTGCAAAAAGAATAAGTATAGCGGATTGAGAGTCGTTCACCAAATTGCGGTTTTCACACCTATTTTAGTGAAGTCGTCTCATTTATACTACGAGTGTCTTCAAGCGTCCAAACGTGTATTGTGTAAAAGTGTCTTAGGAAGACACCATGTATATGTATTAAGACCAAAAGGAAAGAGAGAAGCAAAGTAGGAAGCATAAAGTTTTAAGCATAATCAAGAATGGTCACAACGGGTACTTAGAACTATAGACTAGGTCGAACATGGCAATTCTACCTAATTCCCTATAGTTATGGCTCTGATACCAACCTGTCACACCCCAACCGATGGCGGAAACATCGGGATGAGACGAAAACGAGATTGCTCATTGCTCACAACATTAATAAGTGACAATAATTAATAAAACCATATTTCATTTCATAAGAATTGTCAAAAACATCAATGTAACAAAACAAAGAACAACATAACATTTGCAAAGTCATAACAAAATTGATACATCGACATTAAACCTAACGTCTAATTTGTGTGTATCTAGTCCTTGCTATATTGTTTTCATAGCATCATCTCCTTCAACCTGTAACGTGTTTTAAAAGAATGTCAATGCGAAAGCAAAGGCGAGTACACAAGTTTAGGCATAGCATACGTATACGAATAAGTTTAAACAATCCACATGGCAACCAAATCTATACAAGAGCAATATCAAGGCATGCAATACTAATAATCAAACCCTTAACGCAATCACGATGTTTTAACATGACCTCACGAATAACACGATGGAGGTGGATGCGTGAATTCCTATAGCGCTAAGCATGTCAAACGAAGGCTAAAAATAGTTAATGACTAAAGCATAGCAATACGAATATCCAAGACAAGCATCAAGTATAAGATTCAAGCTTTCATGTATATGGGATCGTTTGTGTGTTTCATAAAGTTTAAGTGTTCGTGATTTTGTATATGGAAACATGTTACACCCGAAAAGTGTTATAAACAAAGTGGGTCGAGTGTACTCACGGTTTTGCTAAGTCTTTTCTACACTTGACAATCCATGAAGACGTTGGTTCGAGGATGACGCCGAATTATCCTACAAGAGGAAACAAGGCGTATGAGTATAGAGTTTCAACGGGAGATTAGGAGTATTCGTGCATGATTAAAAATAAGTTTGATAAAGTATTATGATACAAAAGTATTCACTAAGATGTAACACTCGTTCTTGACACTATAGTAATTCTTACGAGTAGGATGTGATTTCATAGGTTCGGGACCTATTAGAATCGTGACAAGGAATTACATACTTTAGTGTAAAACTTAATAACTTGATAGGTGATTATAAGTTCATTATCAAGGTTTTGGTTTTAGAATTATAATATATTTATATATATCATTATAATCATGTAGGAGGTGGGAGGATGAACCATCCACTTTGTAACCTCTAGTGTCATGTATGTCAAGTATGAGGTGGGAGGTTAAACCATCCACTTTGAACCTCGGATTATGTTCACCACTACACAAGTTACCATTGGTAACAAGGAGGGTACAAGAACTATATACTATACAAGAATTATAAGGTGTCATCTAGATACCAAGTAGCCAAGTATTCAACAACCCGACGAGCACACGAGGACAATCGTCAACGGCTTTGTGGGGTTGTGACACTTTAAGTCTAGCAAACTATCTGGGGATCTTGTTGAAAATCATCAAGTGATGTGTGGTATCAAGTTAGGATAGCCCAAGCTTCCTTGGTGGACACACATGAACAAGTTTAAGAACTTGCATCACTTGTGAGCTCAATGCTCTTCAAAAACAAAAGTTTGGAGTGATTAAACACTCCTATTTACAAGTTTAACAACCTAGGTTAGTCCCCATACTCATATATGTGATTAGGAGTTCAAGAACACTAGATGAATGAGAAAAGAATGAGATTTAACATGTTTTTGAAAAGTTAAATCATAACAGAAAGTTCTCGGATATTTTGGGGCATTTCCAGGTCTGGATTCTCCATGGAGAGCCCTAGGAATTCAACCCAAAGTTTATCCAAGCAAGTAGGAAGAAGAATGAGATGATTTGGTTAAGAAATGAACAAGATATGCTCACTTTTGTAAGAGGTATACAATCTGCCCGAATTCTGAAGTTTCAAGTGTTCTTGAGATGATTTTGGAGGGATTATGGAGTTGTCAAAGTGGAAAAAGGCTTGAAAAACACTTGGGTTTTATAAGGAAAGGATTAGGGTTAGTTAGGTGAAGTTTAGGTGGGTTATTAAGTGTTAAAAATACAAAAAAAATTATAAAAAAACCCGCCCAAAAGGGCTGCTGTCCGCCATCCCTTTGCGACCAGCCTTACCCGGAAACAAAGCTTAACAGCTTTGTGTTTCCGGGTTCTAACACAAGTGGCCCGCTGGTGGAGTGGCTGTGTTGTTGTTTGTTGAACCGGAGGTCCCGGGTTCGAGTCCCGCGGATCCGGTTTTGTTGATTTATTTTTTTTTTCATTTAAAAATCATTAAATCAGGTTTCATAAATGACAAGAATAGCCCCTGTAGTTTGAGAATCGAAGAATTACACTTTAAACCTTGGACTTATGAAAAAGGGGTATATATTAACATCTAAAAACTAAATGTTAATATATATATATATAAACTAAATATCATTTTAATTTTTTTTTGTAAAAAGAAATTAATTAATTTTATTAATTAATTTAATTAATAATTAATTAATTAACTTAATAAATGAATAGGTAATTATATTTTCGTAACGAATTTAGTTTAACGATTACAAGTTTCACGTTTAAGTCTCGATTACGCACACATACCATGTTTGCAAGTTATCACACGTTTACGATTGAGAGTACCACGAATACGTTTACATGTTTAAAGTATGAACAAGTATAAGTGTAACAAGATTATGATTAACACAACATGAATAAAATACGAGTTTCTCATTACGATCAAGTCTCGGTTTACAACGTTTACAACAAAAGACGAATACAAGATACAACGATTACAGAAAATAGAAGTACGGTACAGGGTTTCCAAATATAGAAAGTATAGAAACGCGGGGCGTTACAGTCTCCCCCCTTTAGGACAAGAATAGCCCCTATAGTTTGAGAATCCAAGAATTACACTTTAAACCTTGGACTTATTAAAAAGGGATATATATTAACATCTAAAAATCTAAATGTTAATATATATATATATAAACTAAATATCATTTTAATTTTTTTTGTAAAAAGAAATTAATTAATTTTATTAACTAATTTAATTAATTAATTTAATTATATAATTTAATTAATTAACTTAATAAATGAATAGGTAATTATATTTTCGTAACGAATTTAGTTTAACGATTACAAGTTTCACGTTTAAGTCTCGATTACGCATACATACCATGTTTGTAAGTTATCACACGTTTACGATTGAAAGTACCACGAATACGTTTACATGTTTAAAGTATGAACAAGTATAAGTGTAACAAGATTATGATTAACACTACATGAATAATATATGAGTTTCTCATTACGATCCAAGTCTCGGTTTACAACGTTTACAACAAAAGACGAATACAAGATACAACGATTACAGAAAATAGAAGTACGGTACAAGGTTTCCAAATATAGAAAGTATAGAAACGTGGGGCGTTACATTGCATAGGTAAGATAAGTTATTGAGATATGAACTATGATGAACATTGCATATTAACATGCAATTGTGAGTGTGCTTGCTTAATATTGTGTGCGAAAAATAAACATGAAACATATAAACATCATGAATTTTGCATGTAACACATAAACAATTAAAATCTAATCAACTATAGTATAGGCTCTAAGGGTCTAAATAACCTATCCTATATCCCTATAGTCACAAGCTCTGGTACCAATCTGTCACACCCCGACCCACAGCGGAATAAAAGTCGGGGCATGATTGGGTTATCACCAAAGCTCATGATATTTACTAACAAGTTTCATATAATTAAATTGAAATTAAACTTCAAATATTCAACAAAATTTATACAAACACAAACATATAAACCAAAAGATTGTTCCAAATGAAATAACTTGTTTATTCTTCTAAGGCCATCCTACGTGTTTCTTTCCTCAGCTTGTTCACTTCTATCATGCGTAAAACAGAAAATTTGGGTCAATAAAAGTTGGCAAGTGAACCTTGTTAAAACATTTAAATAATTGAATTTTATTGTTGTTTAAATAAAATTGTGCATGAATCACATGTGAACATGTGTATATGTATATAACCAATCACAAACCACATTGTATGAACATATGACATGATGAATGATGTATTTGAGATCAAGGCTCAATCAAACGGAGCTGATCTAATGAGGCACCTGATGCTCAACCTATATTCCATGAGGAACTGATGGGCCTAATGAAATGATTGCACTGAAATGATAAAATGTATCCACATATAAACCACATAACAACTATACACATTTGATCACGAAATGACATTAGCACAAGTGTTAAATAAATAAAAGAAATGGTACGACACATGATACACCCCAAAACATGATTAAAACGGGGAATTTGTAGAGATTCACTCACAGTGGGTGCGTATTCTTGATTGAAGATGAGAGCGCACGAGTTGCGGATTTAACCGATGAAGGAGTACTAACCTAAAACAAATAACGCGATAACTCGATAGTTAAATTAATTAATATTTAGGTTATAATCCTTTGTTTAGGTTTTTTTCAGATTATTTTTGTGAGTTTTATTGATATATTAAACCCTTAGAAAAATATATCCTTAAACATTTTAATTGATTTTTCATTTAATTAATAAGCCATAAAATAAATAATAGAAATAAAATAAAAATAAAAAAACTATATAAAAAATGTTGTCAGACTGACAAGGCTGTCAGTCGGCCGGTTTGATCGGTTATAAGCATGCATGTGGTGAGGCTCGAACTCGTGACCTCTCGGTTGCGTGCACGAGCTCTCAACCCGTGTCTTACCGAAGAATCATAATTTTAATTATTCTTATACACTTTTTAGGTTTATTCAAATTAAATTAAGTTTAAAAAGGTTATACTGGATCGAACCGGACGCGCACCATGTGTCTCGAACCCGCGACCTATTATGCCCTTTGTACCCAGCCAACCAGTTGGGCTGCGTGTCTAACCCAATATATCTTGCTCTCTAAATATACTTATATACTAATTATATTGATACATAAATGGTTGTTTTAAAAGGTGTTTAAAAATGGTTAGGCCGGCATGTGGGATGGGATTCGATCTGGCGACCATGGGTTCGGTTTGCACCCGGCCCAACCAGTTGGGCATGGGTGCTTAACCGGGTTGAAAACTTAATTATAATATATATATATATACACCTCATGCGTCGTCTTATTCGTTTAACATTTTACCCAGAATCAATTACCCATTCCCGATTCCAAACACGACCACAACTCCGATTGCTTAGACCCACATGATCCATGAACGTAATATATGAATTTAATTTGAGTGAAGGGAGGTTACCAGATGGCAGTGAAATCTTCCGGCACGTACAATTCCGGCGACGGTCCGCTGAAACAGGAGAGTTGGTTCTACGCAGAGGGAAACTTGAGAATTGAGCGAGTTGAGTGTGGGATTGGGGCTCAGTATTTATAGATGAACAAGAGGGAGTTTTGATTTTGGTTTTTGGAAACTTGTTCGGGTAATTGGAGCTGACAGCTATCCAAATTTGATTTTGCCAAAAATAAACCTAGAGCCAGTTGTCGGAAGATTCAAAAAAAGAAAGGAAAGGCGCGTGAATGATGATTTCTGGTTAGTTGCAGGTTTCATCTCAGATTCAAAATAAGAGTTTTAAGTTTCTAAAATTTGCACATCTAGTGTGTGCAGCGTAGTGGTGTTTGTGGTGTGTGAGCATCCGATGAACCCGGGTTCGATTCCCGGTTCACCCATTTTTTATAAAACTGAATTTTCTTTAATTGTTTTTTTATTAAGCCTTTTTAATTACTATAAATATTTATTATTTAGGTGATTTATTTTATTTATTTAATTGATTGTGTGATTCATATAATTTTAAACCTTAATTATATATAGAATAGTTTAATATTTTAAACAATAAATAAAACCATCGAACGACATAAAAAGAAATACGCTTTGATTGATAAATAGGGGCGGGTTTTTGAAACCCGATTTACACGAATGTTACACCGCGAATTGAACCGCACTCACATCCTTTTTCTTCATCCGAGCTAACTCTCGCTCTAATGTGGCGATTCTATCCTTAGCACTTGAATCAAGATCGGGAAGAGATCGGGAAACGGGTTGCTTTCTAGCTCGGTCTGCCATAGCAACCACTTTAGAGTTCTTCCTCATCCTTTCCAAAAAATCCCAATCGTCCACCTCGTGATTGTTCAACAAGGTACCATTACTTGCCGATTGCAAATATATGTGATCATCGGTGTCCAATCCCTTTACAAAGCAATTCACAGTTCCCACCTTAGAATTTGATGATGAGGATACTTCCGAACCAACTCCTTGAAGCGTATCAACGCCAAGTAGCAACTCCCCTGGTAATTGTCTAAATGACCAAATCTCGTCTCTTGCATCGTCGTTCTTTGCTATCGAATAGTATTCGTCAAGAAACACTTGTTGCATTTTTTCCCAAGTGTGAATACTATTAGCCGGAAGTGTTAGGAACCATTGTTTAGCTTTATATTTCAAGGAGAATTGAAACAAACGTAACTTCACTTCTTCTAGTGCAAAATCGGGACCCCCAATAGTGCCACATATGGCGCCAAATGCGTGTACGGCTCATCATTAGTCCTACCATTGAAGTGGGGTAGGATGTTGATGTAATTGGGTTTACAATCAAAAGCCCTTCTCCCTCGAGGCGTAGGAACAATGGGTGAGTCGTTTTCAGTGACCCCTGGTCTAAATCGACCATTTACACCTTGCGAAGCTTGTTGATTCGGTTGACGACGTGGACCATTGACCTTTTGATTCACCGGTCTATTATTGCCCCTTCTTGTGGAATCTGATTATGGTTAATGTTATTGATGTAGTTACCGTGATCCCCATTATTCTGATTCCTTTGATTTTTTCGTGGTTGATGGTTGTTTCTGTAACCGTCACCTCGACCATAATCATATCCATATCCATCGTCATTCCCACAAAGTTGGCATTTTGGTAGCCCATGTCTTCATACTCAAAACCTCTCGCATGACGTATATTCCCCACATTGTCATCAACCCATCCATCATCTTCAAACCGTTCATTATAATTCCCACCATCCATCCGAGTATTCCAAATGAATACTCACCTGTTCTGGTGATTGATAACAAGGAACACTATAAGGTGCATCATCGGGAATGTTGTTTCTCAAATTGTCGAGATCGAGAAACTGAGTGTCATACCTGGGAATGCCACGATTTTGGTTAACTCATGTTGGCGTTAACATTTCGGTTGTTGAGGTTGGGTGGTAATGGGTTTTGTTGATTCGAGTTTTGAGACGGAAGTGTGGGTGTACGTTGCTATTGGTTTGGTTTCGGCCACGGGTTTAGAATGGTGGTGTTGGCGGCCTCGAACGATTACCACCCCCCGATTGATTTTTTGAACGTTTTGGTATTGGGGTTAGTAATCATGGTATTAGTTTTGGTTGTTGAGTTGGTTGGATTTTTGATGATCCACTGGAATGGGTCCAAAGGATGGTGTAGGTGGTGAGTTGGTATTGGGTATATTAGAGACAAGAATTGCCTCTAATCGGTTGGCCAGGTTCCTTCTAATGACCCGCTCGATCTCTGGTTCAAACACTAATGGAGATGTCCTACTGGAGTTCCGTGTATGCATGCACTACCTGTAACCTTCACAAGTAACAGACCCGCGTAACACAAAAGCAGAAAAGATATAAAGAAACAAGCACTTTAAGAAGATAATCACAAAATCAATTACTATCCAAACGCAAAGTGCACGAACTCCCCGGCAACGGCGCCAAAATTTGGTCGAAGTGTCGCTCCCCAGTCAAAGATAATGTTTACATGCCCTAATTACCCTTAACAATGCGTTAGTAGTAGTAGTAAGGGGTCGGACCACGAAGAGTTTGTGGTTTGCGCATGGAAAAAGATTGATTTAAACGTTTGTCAATTTATGAAGCTTGCTAAGAATTTGATTAATTTTATTTGTTTGAAAGGGTGTCGGAATGAACCGACAAAGTTGGTTTGGTTGCTTAACTATTAACTTGAACAATTACGCGAAAACTTAATTACTTGATTAAAACAATGATTTGGGAACAAGGTTCACACCCGGTTCGGTAGTTAAAGTCCTAGGGTTTCTACACGTTTTAGATTCAATTCAATTGTATAATTGACTAAAGAATTTAATGTTACGTGACTTAGGTGCCAAAAGCTATCAACGTCGTGAACAACGGACTATAATGGACTTCGTTATCATGAAAACTCTAACCTAGACAAGGCATAATCGTACATAAACATTTCGCAAAGTCAAATTTAATCTTCACTCGACTGTTTACGAAATCAATACAAATGCAAGACAATTGTCGTAGGTTATCAAATTACAACTTGTCACAAATCAAAACTCAAACAATGTTTAACCCTATAAACTTACAAAAACCTACACCAGGGTGAAACCCTCGAGAATTAGCCGCTCATGACAAACAGAACACGAATGCCGGAAATTGAAACATTGAACTTGAACATCTTGAAGCTTTGATGATGATGATTGGTGTTTGTACTGGATGGTGAAGGTGAATGGATGGATGAATTGGTTGATGATGATGGTGATGATAGATTAGGCTTAAGATGGATTGGATGATTCAGAGAATTTGTATGAATTGGTGGTGATTGAGATGATGGTAGGATGATTCTTGGCTCTAAGAACAAGTTAAACTCTCAAAAATGCGTAACTCCCTTCGAAATCCAAAAACAAGTCATATACCCATCCCAATGATTCAAAACACAAAATTCACGACTGGCGTACAGAAGGGGCGTCGTCGACGGCCCATGGATCTTCTGATTTTCTCCGATGCTCTAGTCCACTGCCTACAAATAATTTTTGGCCAACGGACTTATCTGAGGGGCGTCGCCGACGGCCTCTCCAATTCTTGATTTCTGATTTTTTTTCATTTTCATTCCCGATGCTCCGGAAAGCTCCCGAATAGCTTCTTAAACTCCGTAAGACCTGTAAAATACAAATCCAATCAAAAGTAGGC
Source organism: Scalesia atractyloides (assembly GCA_947069175.1). Classification (NCBI taxonomy): domain Eukaryota; kingdom Viridiplantae; phylum Streptophyta; class Magnoliopsida; order Asterales; family Asteraceae; genus Scalesia; species Scalesia atractyloides. The sequence goes on from CAMTDV010000028.1 coordinate 34,114,693, forward strand.
TATTCTAAACTAAAAGTTATGTAAAACATAAGCTTAAACATATAAGAGCACTAGTTTTCGATTCCCTAGGGCATTTGGATCTCTCTCGAACAAAACTCACTCGAATTCAAGGTTTGATGATTCCCCTGCATTTCAGATGGATCTCGGATGATCTTTATAGCATTTCGGATTGTCAAACCCCCATAAATCCATCACATCAGAGCTGGGCATGAACTAAACTGGTATCTTCATTGCATAGCGGAAGTAACGTGAGTGCTAAGACTTCTAATAAGTGAACGCCCGCTAAGTACTCGAATCCCCATGGGTTCTCCTATTCCAACCGTGCCATAGTTGAAATTGTAACCTGAGAAAGAACATGCGAAAAGTCAACATAAAGTTGGCGAGTTCATAGTTTCTCTGTTTTTGTTTTCAAATGAGTCATAAAACATTTAAGCATTTGAGCATTTTGCATTCGAAAACCAGTTTGTGGGATCACAGTATCCCAAAGCATTTGAAATGTCATGTCTGTGTAACAGTATTGAAATGTTTTCCGTGTCGTTTGCAAATCCATGCATATAACTGTTATGTTTATAAACCGGTGGTATTGAAATGTTTTTTGTTATGTCTGTAAACCGATATTGAAATCTGTTATATTTGTAAACCGGTATTGAAATGTTTTCTATCATAGTTGTAGAACGGTATTGAAATCACAGTATGTAGTATGCCTGTGGAATCTAAGGATCTGTCAATGTGTAGCTAATACACTGACCTATGTGCCATAAGTAAGTAACAAACCTGATACAACTCTGACATCATTGGGATCACAAAAGAACTCCTAACCGGCTAACTTACCATTAGTGGAGCGTGTCTCAAACTCGACAGATCTATACCTTTTGCACCTTGGTCACTACGTGATTAATGGTTACTATTGTCATCATCCTACTTACGCACAGTGATCTGTTATCATCTAATCCCATAGCTACAATCCAATTGTTATAAAATCGGTGTTATTGGGCCGCGTCCATGTCATTCATGTTATTTGGCCTCGTCCATGTTATCCATGTTATTGGGCCTAGCCCATGTTTTCTTGTCATTAGGCCTAGCCCATGTTTTCTTGTCATTGGGCCTAGCCCATGTTATAAATAAAATTTAGGGCCTCGCCCCCTAGCTGTGACTATGACGATCCCGTCACTAGTCATAAAACTCATGCATGTTTCGAAAAGCTTTGTATAGTTGTGAAAACCGGTAAGTTTAGCATAAACCTTTTGTAAACCATTTGAGTTCATTGAAATCTGTTTTTAACATGGTTTAGAAATATATGATTTTCATTCATCGAAACATTGTATGCTTTCACAAAACTTGCATGTCTTTCCATCCCCGAAAACATTTATAAAAATGTAAAATTGTAAAAAGTGGGGGTGATGAACTCACCTTGATATCCTTGTGCAAAGCTAGCTTAATGTGATTCCTTAATATTCTCTCAACAACTTGCCTTGCTAGCATGCAATCTAAGGTATTCCTAAAACGGAATAACTTGTAAGTTTCTAGATATAACGTAGCTAAACTACGTGTCACCGAGCTCTACCGAGTCTTACTCATACGATTCTATGAAAATGTCATTATCTTAACTCGGAATAACCAATCTATGGTTTTTCTTAGAAACGATCTAGTTTTCGAGCGACTTGAAATATATGTTTACATATAAACATAACTATATATCATGAAATCGTATTTAGTCGATATGTACATCGACGGATAATAGTACGAGTCTTCGTAGTTTTCGTAAGATATAATGCACATATACTCGAAATAAACGTATAGGTAACACATTTCGTATTCGAGCAAGAGTCTGGCGTATCATTTATAATAAATAAATAACAATGTAATCATACGCTTGTTATAGTCTTGCGGTATCGTGTCGTACTTCGTTAGGCGTTTGAATCGAATATTTAAATAGCATTTGAAGTTCCCGATCGTCGACGTTTGAAATAAATATAACTATATTTATTTTATAAAAGTATTCAACGTCTCGACATTCGAATATATATAATTATATTTGTGTTATACGATTTCCGAATTCTAGACGCCTTTAATATATGATTTCCGAATTCCGACGTTTGAAATAATACGCGCATTGTACTTATCTTGTGAAAGCGTTCGGAAAACTTGGCCTTTGAAACAAATATAAACAATATACTTATTTTTATATCATCGGTCGAATAAATTATCGATGTTGAAATCTAGTTTCCGAGTTTCGACTTTGAATTAAACATAAATAAATATTATTTATTTTAAGTCGATTACCGAATCTTGTTATCTTGTAATCGCGCTCGTTGAAATGTTATCGGCCCGATGTTGAAAGTTTTAATAGTGTCGACAAAATAAATATACTTATATTTATTTTATACAATCGTTTGAATTCGGACGTTTTATCTTTGAAATGTAACGCGTTTCGTATTGCGTATTTTACGAAAATCGGACAGAGTTTCCTCTGTTTTCGGACGATCCGACAATACTAGTTGTCGACTTACTTATCAAAACGCAATATTCAATATACCAATAACGATACACATAACTTCTCGTCGTATTTCAAATATAATTTTTGCCACGTATAATTTCTGATTTATATTATTTATATATATCGTAACGTCGTATTGATTCGGTCTTAACTAGTAATTTTTACGCGAATATTGCACTTGATTCGACTATATATATTTTTAACTTTTTGGCGATAAGTAATCGTTGTCGGTTTTGAGCTCGGTTTCGCGATATATAATATTAACGTTTATAAACTAATATCAATACATTTTCATGTCGTAAATGTTTTACCGAAACTTGTGTCGACCCGCGGACTGAGTTTGACGACAGTTGACCATGTTGACTGAGTTGACTGCGTTAACCAGTAGTTGACCAGTTGACGGATAGTTGACCAGTTGACCACAATTGACCGGCAGTTGACCGGGTTTGACCGAACCCAAAACTGAACCGAGGCACCAAAAATGACCCAAAACTATCCCTTGACCAGTGTTTGACCTGTTGACCGAGTTGACCCGAGCCCGAGAGTGTCCCGAAATTTATTTTCACCTGAGACGAAAGTGTTTCCTATGGACTCTACAGGTAACTAGGAGCCCAAAAATATATTTTTCATTGAAATCGGATTCCCGGAACCTCGCCAGAACCATGCCAGAAGTCGGAATTTCGCCGGAGAATAAAATTTCACAAAAACTTGCAGAAAGGTCTCTAACCACCCGATCTAAACATGCACGAAGTGAAAAGTCCAAAACGGATTTGCCGGAGTTTGGCCAGAATGTCGCTGGAGTTGCTCCCGAGCCCAAACGGCTTCGAATCTGCTAAAACCAACATCACCACGCAACCGGAACGTCGAAGATAGTCGAAAAAGTGTACTCTTGGCCGGAAAATGGTCGCCGGAGCGCCGCCGCGTCGTCGCCGGCTCCGCCGGCCACCGGAAAATCTAGAGAGAGAAGCTGGAGAGAGAAGGGGAGAAAGAGAGAGAGTGTGGAGGTGTGTTATGAGGGTTTTATGTTATAACTAGGTATTTATACCTAGGGTTATTGGGTGGGTTGGGCCCAAGGCCCAAAAGCCCGTTTTTAGCGTTTTGAGCGGCCCGATCGCGTATACGAGGCCCGTTTTCGAACCCGAACTTCATGGAACGTCGTGTAATATCATTTTAGGTTAAAAACATGTAAAAAGTGTCGGTATTCGATATTAATCGCGTGCGTTCGTCGGTTTCGTTAAAATGTGTAAAATGCTCCGGTTGTCGTTTCTTGTCCGTTTTTCAATCCGATTTCGACTACGAAAAATAAAATTTGATTACGAAGCTAAATATATCATAATATATTTGTTTTAAAGGTGATATACGAGTCTGATGCTTACGTTTCGTTGTCGGTGGGTTTTTGCAGTCATGTTTTTCATTCACGTAAGCGTTTTGTGACGTTCGAAAGCATGATAATTCATCAAAACCAATTCATATGTAGAAATTATACGTGTAAAATTCGTATTTTTCAGCGTTGTCAGCATTTTGTCCGGTGTCAGTTCGTTACTGCTTATCGTTCAACAGTCTTCCCGCAAATAAACATTCTCGTACTGTAAAGCCAAAAAGATGTTCCTAGGCATTCCAAAGGCTTAATTAAGTTAATTTACATCTAATTATGCTGGTATTATTGTCTTAATGTTTGTTATTAGCGTAATTACAATCGAAAAGTACCGGTTGTTACACGGATGGATCTTAGATCTAAAACTTGCATTTCGGATAAGCATCTTGTTTATCCGAAATCTAACAAGTTCCATCTGATGACAGTCCTTCTCGAATGACCTGACAAGGGTTCATCCGAATTATGTTTTCAACCTTTATCTATTCGAAACACTATTGACCCCGTCCATCCGAATCATGTTTGACCAGTTCAAACCGTTTTGAACCTTTTTCAAATATTGACTAGTTCATATCATTTTTTATCTTCTTGGACTTTTGACATGTATGGTTGACCCTTGACCCTCCTTTGAACCATGTTTGACTTATTAACTTGTTGACCCATTTGATATAAGATTAAACGGTTGACTAGTCAACTAAGTTAATTTATTATGATAAAATTTGGCGTTTTCTGTTCAAAAGTGTAGAATATGGCTCAAAAGATGATGGAAAAGCATAAGCTCGAGATTGAACCCTTCCACAATCAAGCGTATTATTTATCGGATCCTCAAGCGAATTATTATGAGTTGTTCCATTCTATGATAGTCGGCTTGAATTCCTGTCGCATCACTCATGCCTTGAAGATAAATCCAGTTATTTGTGAAGACATGTTTCAGGACTTCTGGTTAAACGCGAAAGTACAAAGAAGTGGAGCCAACGGCAAAGGAGCTATTACATTAAAGATTTAGAAAAAGGAAGTCAATATTTCAGAAGCGGTGCTTCATGAGATGTTGAAGTTTGAAGACCAGTCTCCCCACTCGACATCTTATGATAGAGACAATGTTAGTAAAGCGTTGTGAAGAATGAGCTACGAAGGCGTGTATCCAACGGTGTTGAAGAAGTTGTTTCCACCATATTTGAGGTTTCTAGTGCACATTTCTTACAATGCATCTCGAAGAACAAGGGAGGCTTGGATCAGTTTAATCAGACTCAAGCGGATGCATTAGTTACTTTAGTAAATGACTAGGATTACAACTTCTCCGCCTTTATATTCGATAATATGAAGAACATGCTGGAGAATCCCAAGAAGAAAGTCTTCCTGCTATACCCAAGGTTTATTCAGATGATTCTCGATGAGAAGTAACCGGATCTGATAAAGAGTACCAACTTTCCAAACCTAAAGCCAATAGGTCCAGGATGTTTTGAAGCAGCGTGCTAGAGTCGAGATACTGTAAAGTTAAAGTTTATTGGAAAGTATGATCTAATGAAGCACGGGAAGTTTAGACTAGTTGTTCCTGCACCTAAACCGTTGAATTCCCCAGTGGTCGAAGAACATGATGTATAGATCATTAGTGCTAAACAGAAGCCAGAACCTGAAATTGAAAATCTAGTTTCTGACGACGAAGAGAAAGAGGTTGAGTTGGAACATATGGAGTTGGAGAAAGTTGAGGAGACCGTTAGAGATTTGAACCTGATAACGGCCGAGAATCTTCAGGCATTACTGACATCGCTAAAGGACAGTTTTGGAAACCCTCCTACTGAAACTGTACCTACACAAGAAACACTCGCTGAAGATGTCTCAGATGTTGATCCAGAATCTCAAAAGAAGCAAGGAACCGAACCAGAAACCCTTGTTGATCCCAAGCTCACAAGTTCAACTATCATTCCCAAATCTATTATGCAAGATGCCCCCAAAATCATTGTTGTAGATAAAGAAACAATCATTCTAGACTTCTTCACACTGGATCACAACTAGAAAGCTCAAGCGAAGCTCGTTTTGAGGTTGGTAGTTCTAGTGGTGGATTTACCAAACAAGATGAAGCAACGATGCGATTTGCTGAAGAAAAGATGAAGTTTGCTGAACAATCAGATAGTGACGATGATGAAGATGTAAATGTCATGAAGCTACACAGAAGGGTAGTGATATTAGAGCAAGGCACAGCATTAAAGGATGCTCAGATTTCATCTTTACAAGACCAAATAACAATAAGAGATCAATCCATAGAGCAGCTTCAAGGTCACATGAGTTTGTTGATGGCAGAGGTTTATGAGTTGAAAGAAATACTGCAAAAGATTTTGCCAGTGAGTTCGCTGATTAAGATGATGATCTGATGAATGTTGCTCATCATGAACGAACTGCTGAAGAAAAGGTAGGTGCTGATGCTGAGAATAAGGCATGTCTAAACGCATATCTAGCTGCTGAACAAAAGAAGAAGAGAAAGCTACCCCAGAAAAGAAACATAATAATAAACAGAAGCTAATCATGAAAAACCAAGATTTGAATCCTCTCGATGAAAACTTTCAGTTAAAGGATTGACGGGTGGTCTTTTGGACAACCCGTAAGTGCAATAAAATGATAAACATTCCACGCTTTAAATGTTTAATTGTTATGATTTGATGTCTACGGTGTGTATGGCTTTTCAGGTACCGAAGAGCATAACGAGTGTGCTTAAACGTGCTTTATCGGGTATTTGTAAGAGCCTAATTGAAGATGGGACTAAAGAGATTGAACGAAGGGCAAAATGGGAATATCTTGCTAACCACCGTAAGCTACGGTGCCCACCATAGCTTACGGTGGGCAATAATTTCCTTAGGCGGTAAGCCACTGTCTTACGGTGGTGAGCTACGGGAAAGTTGTAACTGCTCAATTTAAGTCGAATGAAGGACTCTTTTCACATAACCAATGATTGAAGACGAATAGCAGAGCAAAAAGGGGCGATTTTGAGTGTTTCTATTGATTCAAAACAAGTTCTAAACAATATTTTGGTGTTGTTGATACGTATGAACAAAACATTTGAAGTATGTTTGATTGCAAGAACATGAGAGGCTAGAATTCGTGGTGATCATCTTTTTGTGGAAGGTTTGTTGAACAATTGTGTTTTAATTTATGTTTCTAGAATAATTGCTATGTTATGGTGGTTATGGTGTTGATTGATTGTTTGTAAATTGTTGATTGATATTTTACTCATTACTTGTTTCGTACGTTCTTGGTGTCGTTGACAATCGAGATATCACGGGAAGGTTTACGAGTTGGATATTATTCAATTGGTCATCGGGTAACGACCTTGCATTGTAATAATCCGAGTACTTGGTTCCTTTTTATCACAAATAACTAATCAATCACAAGTCATGTCTATGTGACTCTTTCTAGTTAAATTGAAACACATGCGTTTTTGAACCGGAAACTGAAGATGATCACTTCCCTTTAAATCTGTTATAAACATCGATCTTTGAGTCTTGGTAGTTAAAATCTAAAAACATCAACCAATTCTGAAATTAGTTTATTGCAAATTAGGTAATTAGTTAAAGTGGCATAACCGTTTGATAGCATAATTTCCATAATTCCTTGTGTTTGATACCCACTTACCGCTAACTAGTAGTAGTATTTGGATTAAATTTGCGTGAGACAACGACTACACGTCAAATTTTGGCGCCGTTGCCGGGGAATTGTGCGCAACGTGTGTTATTATTTTGAGCTAGTATAGTTTGTTATTTTTCCGGGTTTACGCTGGTTGTGTTAGTGTGCAGGATTTTACAGGTATATGCATACTAGAGGATCTAAAAAACTATCACCATTGGTATTTGATCCGGAGATTGAACGAACATTACGACGCACAGGGTTTTGTTATGAGAAAACAAGGTTATTGGGTCGCCAACTACACCTACTACGCCAATAACACCACTCAACATCATGGAGTCATTACCTACCACCACGAGCCAAACAACACTATCTACACCTCCACCAATTCCTACCACCAATCCACCCTCAACACATGAAGTCAACACTCCCAATACCACATCAATGGTTCCACCATTCTCATCTTTTTTCCCAACCTCCGGTCAATCATCATCCACTCAACCACCATTGCCAAGTCAAACTTTAATAAGTTCAAACGTTATCCATAACTCCTCCACATTTCAACCACCAACCCAACCTGGTTTCCATAATCCTTCCTCACAGTTTGTGCAAACATCACGTGTAGGAGGAGATGGGTATGATGATGGTTATGAAGAAGAATTCGGAGAGTATGAAGATGAAGGTTACAATTATGGGGGTGATGGAGGTAACTTGGGACCGCAAGGGGGAATGGGTTACCCATAAAGGCAACCTACGGGGGTGCAACAAGTTTGTCCTCAAGGACCACCGTTCCAACAACCAATGCCTTTACAACAAGTCCAAGGTCAACACCAACAACCGTAATTTCAACGACCGTTGCATCAACCCCAACATCAACAACACTTTGTACCTCAAGGGTTAAGACAGGGCTACGCGGGTCGACCAAGAGTTCCTTTAGGTGTTCCGCGAAGAGATCATCGAGAGGTAGTAAGGGGGTTGAAGCACATTTTCGTCCGGTTATTACTAATAATCCGTCTCCGGTAGTGATGCCACAACGCCCGGATGGTAGAACATTTGAGGTTAGGACGACCGCATTACAAAGCTTGCCGAAGTACAAGGGTCTAGCAACGGAGGAACCGTACTTCCATTTGGAAACATATGATTCCATTTGCAACATAATCGGGGGGAAAGGTTTTTCTGCGAATGACGTAAAATTGGTATTTTTCAGTGTTCGTTGGAAGATAAGGCAAAGAGGTGGTTCCACACTCTACCATCCGCACCGATTTATACTTGGGCCGATATGCAACAAAGGTTTCTTGAAGAATTTTTTACGGCCCAAAAGAAAATGAAGTAAGGCGGAGTTTACGTAGTTTCCAACAACAACAGGGTGAAATATTTCATGAGGCGTTTGAAAGATTCAACATGGTGTTGAAGAATTGCCACACCACGGCATCGCATTGTGGGAGTTGTTGAATGTGTTCCACGAAGGGTTAAGCTCGGAGGATGCTCGTGATTTGATGACTATCACAAATGGTACATTTGGAACAAACTATGAGCAAGACGATTGGGCATTTCTAGAGCAAATGGCGGTCACATCAAAAAGGAAAGCACAATCGTCAAGGCGGGCTAGACATGTAATCACAAGACCTCAAGTGTATGCGGTGGAGGATGGAAAGCACAAGCGTCAAATCAGGTATACAATGTTTGTACTAACTGTAATGAACTAGGTCATGCAGGGAAGGTATGTTTAGTGGAAGTAAGTGCAAATCAAGTCGAGGAAGTGAATGCAATTGGAGGGGGTGGTCGAAACTTCAACATGAATTCCAATACGTTGGACCCCCAGGTTAAGGAATCATCCGAATTTCGCTATGGGAACCCGGCGAATCAAGCCAACCCTAATTTCCAAGGAGCTCAACGGAGTTTTGCTCCTCGTCCACAATATGATCAAGGGAATTTTAGGGGTGGAAACGGTCAAGGGTATCAAGGTCAATTTCAACAAGGGGTGACCAAAGTGGAAATGTGGGTCAAACTTCATCGAGCGGCAATGAGGATATGGATATGCTCTGAATGATGCAACAAGACATGCAACGGAGGAATCAACTCGACGAAGCTTGTATGCAAAAGGATGAAGTCCGTGACAAAAGTATCCAAGCACTCACCACACAAATGGGTCAACTCGTATCCGAGGTAGTGGAACTTAAAAAAGGTAAGAGTCAACTTCCGAGTGACACAAAGGTAAATCCCTCTCACAATACTTCGCGTAATATTAATATTAACCATGTAAGTGTTTTACGAAGCGGTAAAGAATTTAAAGCAAATTTGGAACCGGGTTTGGTTGAAGGGGTGGTTGAGGATATTACGGGTAATGATAGTGATGAGGATGATGTCCCATCACCAAATGTGTCAAGGGACCCTATTGTTGACAAAATAACTAAAAAACCAGGTTTGGGTGAAATCTTAAACGAAACAAAGGAGGAAGGGGGACCAAGTCAAGTCCCGTTTCCTTCCGCTTTAGTTGATCCGGGAAAGAAAATTTTTATTTTATCAAGGGGTCCTCAAAAGGAAGAACTTTTGGATGTGTTTAAACAAGTTAAGGTAAACCTCCTATTGTTTGATGCTATTAAGCAAGTACGCGCTTACGCAAAATTCTTAAAAGAATTATGCACTCAAAAAAGACAACAATAGAAGAAGTTGCCTAAGCGGGTAGATCTGACTGGACAAGTTAGCGCGATGCTAAAAGATATTCTTCCTCCCAAGCTCCAAGATCCGGGAACGCCTCTAATAAATATTCAAGTTGGAAATGTTCCAATGTCTAAGGCGTTGCTAGATCTTGGAGCTGGAGTAAGTATACTACCGGGTGGGTTGTATGATCAATATGATTTCGGTCCATTGGCTCGGGTCGAGACAATGGTAGTTTTAGCCGCTTATCTCACGAGTTACCCTGAGGGATGGTCCAAGATGTAATTGTGAAGGTTGATGAATTCTACTACCCGGTAGACTTTTTAGTACTTGACTACTCGTCCGCTGACCCAAAACAACAACAAAACGTTATTTTGGGTCGGCCATTCTTAAGCACCGCCACGCCGTAATTGATTGTCGACTTGGTACGGTTGACATGACATTCGGTAACAGAAAAATGCGAAACACGTCTAATTCTGTTGGTGTTGACGAGTGTTTCATGGCAGATTTAGTGGATGGGTGAGACCCACTTGAATATGCGGAAGAGGATGTTTGTGTTTGTGTTTGTGATGTGTCTAAGCAGGTACATGCTAGTGATTTGCGAGTGGAGGAAGAAAAACAGGATGTGATGGCGATGAAAGAGGGGAGACCGCCTTGGACTCATCAATTCGAGAGTCTGCCAGCGGAAATTAATTCGGGAACAAAACCATCTTTGGAGGAGCCCCAATCTTAGAGTTGAAGGAATTGCTGAGCCACTTGAAATACGCATTTCTAGGGGATAATGACACATTGCCGGTCATCATTACCTCTAATTTAGAGGTGGCTCAAGAGCACGAATTGCTAAGGGTGCTCAAAACGAATCGGGCGGCCATAGGATGGACAATCACTGATTTGTAGGGAATCAGCCCATCTATTTTATGCACAAGATAATTACAAATGAAGAGGCCAAGCCATCGAGGGAAGCACAAAGAAGGTTGAATCCGAATCTGCGTGAGGTAGTGAAAAAGGAGGTAATCAAATGGTTGGATGCAGGTATTATTTACCCTATTTTTTATAGTGCTTGGGTAAGTCCTACCTAAGTGGTGCCTAAAAAGGCCGGTGTTCAAGTTATTAAGGACGAAAATGGTGAACAAATCGCCACCCGACCGGTCACCGTGTGGCGTGTTTGTATCGATTATAGAAAATTGAATACCGCAACCTCTAAGGATCATTTCCCATTACCTTTTATTGACCAAATAATTGAAAAACTTTCAGGTCAAAAATACTATTGTTTTTTTATGGGTATTGAGGATACAACCAAATTGCTATTCATCTTGATGACCAACACAAAACCACCTTTAGATGTCCTTATGGTACTTTAGCCATTAGGCAAATGCCATTTGGCTTGTGTAACGCTCCGGCAACTTTTCAACGATGTATGATGAGTATTTTCTCGGACATGGTTGGAGAGTCGCTTGAAGTGTTCATGGATGACTTCTCTATTTTTGGCACAAGCTTTGAGTCATGTCTCGACGAGTTAGAAAAAGTTTTAAAAAGATGTGTCGAGAAGAACTTAGTGCTGAGCTGGGAGAAAAGTCATTTCATGGTTCAGGAAGGTATTGTGTTGGGCCATGTTGTCTCCGAAAAAGGGATGGAGGTAGACAAAGCGAAAATTCGTGTAATTTCATCGCTACCTCCTCCTAAAAATGTTAAAGGGGTAAGGTCATTTTTGGGGCACGCTGGTTTTATAGAAGATTTATTAAGGGATTTAGTGTTATTTTATGTAATTTATTGTTGAAAGATGTTCCCTTTGATTTTACTGATGAATGTTTGCAAGCCTTTAATGTTTTGAAGGAACAGCTGGTGAAGGCCCCTATCTTGCGACCACCGGATTGGTCAAAGCCGTTCGAAATTATGTGCGATGCCAGCGATACAACTATTGGTGCAGTTTTGGGGCAAAGGGTTGATAAGAAGCCGGTGGCGATCTATTATGCAAGTAAAACTCTGTCCGAGGTGCAACTAAATTACACCACAACCGAGAAAGAATTATTAGCAGTGGTGTATGCCTTGGACAAGTTTCGGTCATATATTTGGGGGAGAAAAGTGGTGGTATATTCTGATCATAGCGCAGTTCGGTATTTAATGGAGAAGAAGGATGCTAAACCTCGTTGATTCGATGGGTACTTTTGTTGCAAGAATTCGACTTGGAAATTCGAGACAAAAAGGGAAGTGAAAATGTGGTGGGGACCACTTATCTCACATTCCAATTGAAGGGGCTGATGACTTAAGTGAGATTAATGAACGGTTTCCTGATGAAAGTTGCTCGCTGTCTCTTCTTCTACGGCCCCGTGGTATGCACATTACGTAAACTATTTGGCCACAGGTACTATTCCCAGTCATTGGACAAAGAGAAGACGACAACAAATTCATGGTATAAAGTACATTTGGGATGAACCGGACTTGTTCAAAATTATCAAGTAATTAGAAGGTGTGTTCCGGAAACGGAAGTGGCCAAAATCTTAACCCTTGCTCACTCCTCCGCTTGTGGGGGACACTTTAGCGGTCATAAGACGGGGTACCGGGTGCTCACATGCGGGTTCTATTGGCCTACAATTTTTAAAGACACATGTGAATTTGCCCGGAATTGTCTGAATTGCCAGAAGATAGGGAGTATTTCAAAGAGGAATGAAATACCCATGCAACCTATCTTGGTGGTAGAAATCTTTGATGTGTGGGGGATAGATTTCATGGGGCCGTTTCCAAGCTCAAATGGGTTCTTTATATATTAGTGGCTGTGGACTGTGTTTCAAAGTGGATTGAAGCCCATACTGACATGGACTAACGATCATTCGGTTGTTTGCAAGTTTGTGCAATCGAATATCTTTGCTTGTTTTGGAATTCCACGTGTTATAATCAGTGATGCTGGTTCGCATTTTAAAAATTTTAATTTTGGAAAATTATTGAAGAGATACAATATGAAACACCGAATTGCCACACCGTATCATCCACAAACTAGTGGACAAGTCGAAGTGTCTAACCGTCAAATCAAAGAAATTTTAATGAAGACGGTGCGAACAGACAGAAAAGATTGGTCAAGTAAATTGGATGATGCGTTGTGGGCATACCGAACGGCCTACAAAACTCCTATCGGTACAACTCCTTATCGGATGGTGTTTGGGAAGGGGTGTCATTTACCAATGGAGTTGGCGCATAGGGCGCATTGGGCCATCAAGACGGTAAACGCAGATTATGACGAAGCGGGGAAGATCTGGAAACTTCAATTGAGTGAGATCGAAGAGATTCGAGATGAAGCATATGAGTGTGCAGCTGCATACAAGGATAAGCTCAAGAAGATTCATGATGCAAAGATTCGAAAGCGAACTTTTGAAACAGGTCAAAAGGTATGGTTGTTCAATTAAAGGTTAAAGATGTTCGCGGGCAAATTAAAAAGCAAGTGGATGGGCCCCTATGTTATTACAAGTGTGGGGAAGTTTTTTCTGAAATTTCTCATACACGGTGTTGAGGCGACATGGGTTTTTCGAGGGGGATGGTAGGTTTAAAAAATTTGGAAAAATTGCCAGATACCACCGTAGCTTACGGTCGTCCCCACTGTAAGCTACGGTGCCCCTAAAATCCATTACGGTGCAAATAAACTGTCTTACGGTCCCCCTTTATAAGTCCTGGTCACCGTAGCTTATGGTGCCACCGTAGCTTACGGTGCTACCATAGCTTATGATGACCACCGTAGCTTACGGTGGCCACTGGGCTTCTAGGGTCCGCAAAAAAGTGTTTTAAACACGGGAATTAATCCCTATCCACCTATTTTCTGCACACTTTTCAGCCACAACTTCATTCTTCTTCCCCCTTATTTACCTTCAAGAACACCCACTTCACCCACACAAATCCTTAATTTCTCACTAAATCGAGTGATTTTTGGGTCAATCTTGGCTAAAATTTCACAAGGATTTCGATTGTGTGCTTGCATTTGGTCAAATCCATTGTTTGGGGGATCAAGTTGGAACTTTTTGATCCGAAATTTTTTAGGGTTCTTGTGGGTTTTTGTTAATCTTCAAGTTTTTAGGGTTCTTCCTTTTCTACAAAGCCAAGGTATGCAATTTCTTACATTATTATCATTGCCTTGTAGGATTGTAAGTACTAGGTTATCATGAACCCATGATTGCTTATAGTTGATTATTTTGAGATGAACTTGATTGGGTTTTGAATGATTATGGTTATGGAAGCTAGTTTTGTTGTGAAAATATGATTTTGGGCAAAATTTACTAATTTAGGAGAATGTTGTTAAAAATTTTGCATATGATGAATTAATGTTTTGATTAGTTTCCATGACTATAGCAATGAGCAAGTGTGGGGATAATGTGGGTTTTTGAGAAGATGAATAATATGTGTTCTTATTGTCTATGCTTTGCAGAGTTATAATGGGGCGAAAAGGAAAAGAAAACGTGGGTTCTTCAAGTAACCCGGCGCCAAGAAAGAGAAGGTTAGTAATGCAGGGTGGTAGTGATGAAGACACAGAAGAAGATGTGCCTCATCGAGGGCCAAAGCCACAATGGACATCTGGTCTGTTACATGATCAGCCAAAAGAGTGGCAGGCTGAATTATTTGTGAAAGGAGGTGAAGGAGGCGGATTTTGGACCATTTGGGATTATGGATAAATTCCGGGCATTAGATGGGAGGCGGCTCTGAAGTGTTATGATTATGAAGGCACCAACTTGTATGATACTGAAATTCAGGAGTGGATGGCCACTCTTAAGTGTCCTTCATACAGGGGTGGAGCGTCGAAGATGAGGTTGATTAGCACTGTGAATGGCATCGAGGTAGAGATGTCCTTTGATTCTTTAAGGCGGCTTGCGAAATTTGATATTAAGCCGGTTAATCAGTATATGCTTCCAAGATTGGAAGACCTCTATTTTAAGCCCGAGAAGCATCCGCGTTGGAATACCATGTTGGATTACCTGTTCTTGCCGGGTACTATGCACGGAAAGCTATACCGAAAGAATTTAAGGATTGAAGGAAAGTTGATGTTGGCCATTTGCATGCAGAATCTCATCCCGAGGCGGGGTGACAAAATCGAAGTTCGACGGCCGGAAGTGCCGATGCTATATACCTTGTTGACTGGGGGCCCCATGTTTCCGTTTCGCTTTCTGGTAATGAACAATGTATGGATCAGTAGGAATAGTGATCAGCGGAAAATCATTCCGCATTGCCGCCTCATCACTGCTCTCTTGAAAATGTAGGTGATTGGTGCAGATGATAAGCGGTCCTATAAAAGATTCAAGCCGTTTGACATCCGATAATTGGGGGCTGGGTGGAAATATACGGAATCCAAGCGGTATCATAAGTTGAAAAGCAAGGGGCAACGATGGAGAGTTCTGAAGTGACGCGCGGCCACTTTGACCGGGTGAAGAGGATGAGCCGGAAAGCGAGGAAGAGGGCCCGAGTGGGGATGAGGACTACATGGATGACCAACTGTTGCCCCAATGCATGTGAGCAAGGAGGATCGAGTAGTATTCCAACCGGAGGTTTTTTTGACTTTTCGAGATATCCGTATGAGCCGAATCGGGCTCACGAAGGTACAGTGCAAGAAGTAATCGAGAGTCAAAGGCCTTCAGTGTTTGATAGCTGGAGTGGGGCTGAGCGGACGTTTTTAATCATCAGACATTCATGGGCGCAAGCATGGAACGTGCATTGAGGCACAATTTTGATCGACAAGAATCCTAGAACCGTATTCATGCTTACGCCTTTGAGCAGGAAATCAATAACCGATATTTGGATGATAAAAACGGAGGATGCATGATGACTGGCATGCAGGGTGTCCCGTGGTTGTAGACCCTCCCCAGTTGATTACTCGACCCTTCCACCCTATGACGGTAGTGTTTCTTATCCAACGCTACCAATGTATCACTCTCAATGGGTGGATCCTCGGTATGGGCAACAGCAGCAGAGCTCTAGGCAACAAGAAGAAGGAGGAAGTGGAAGTGGCGCATTCGCATTCAACGAGTTTTTGGAGATGATGACTTCTATCTTCGGACCTCCTCAGCCGTGCTATTATTGATCAGGTTGTATGTTTCCTCTATACAGTATTGTAGCTTTATTTTGTTGCATTTTGTTTATGGTTGGGAAGGAAGGGGGTGTAGAATGTTTGATAGTTTTGCTGGGTTTGAGGTTTTGTGGTTGAGTTTTCATGTTTTTATAATAATAAAAAAAAGAAATATGGGATTTGAGATTTTGAACGAAAGGTGATATTGGGAGTAAATGAGTGATCATTCCTCCAAAACCATACATTGGGGACAAATGTATCCCAAGTGTGGGGATGGGGGAAATTTTTTTGAGATTTAAAAAAAATTGTGTGAATCGAACCAAGCAGTTGCCAAAGTTTGAAGGTACTACCATAATATACATGACACATCGGTATCCCTTTTTATTCCTTTCTTGGTGAGGATTGCGCCACATAGATGTACTTTAGAGATTAAATGTTTTTTGATTGAGTGGCGAAGTGTACATTGTGTTAATAGAACTTGGATAATAGATGCTTGTCAAAACCTAAGTTTACATGCTTGTGAATATGATGAGGGCATTTAGGTAGCCTCGTCTGGATGTGTGTTGAGTGTGGGTTTGGGGGGTTGGACCTCATAAGTTACATATATGAGCTTGGTAGTGAGCGGGACGGGGGTTTCGACATTAGTAGCCCAATTTGAGCTTTTAACTATTCAATTGTCACCCAAGCCTCTGTCTTACAAAATTCTACCTTTTAATTGACCCGGTTTAGATAGTTTGATATTGTTAAGATTGTATTTGTCTTTCAATAGTTGTAATGCGATGGTTGCTATCTTGATGCAATATTGTCTTGTTATGGTTAAAAAAGGGAGAAAAGAAAAGAAAAGAAAAAGGAAGAAGAAGAAGTTAGTTGTACAAATAGAGTTAGTTATTTATGTTGATTGTAATAATAAATCGGGTCGATTAAACGAGCTACATGAATATTTTCCACCAATTCTCACTCTTACACATAGCCTTGTTACAACCCAAAAGTGCTTTTGATTCATAAGCATGTTAGGCAATTTGTAGGTAAAGACTTGATTATTATCCAAGCTTATTGTCGCACCTTTACATACTTGCATTGAGTGATCTAGCACAATCTTGCTAGTACCATTTTTGTCACCGAGAGGAGAGTATAGTGAGGGGTGTGTTATGTAATATGAAGGTAAAGTTGATAACGGGGCAATTTGTTTGTGTTTAAGTTTAGATGATGATCACTTGTTAGTTTGAAACTTTTGTGAAAGTGTTGCTTGGGGCAAGCAACGTTTAAGTGTGGGGATGTGACAAGTGTTCTTTTGGACAACCCGTAAGTGCGATAAAATGATAAATATTCCACGCTTTAAATGTTTAATTGTTATGATTTGATGTCTACGGTGTGTATGGCTTTTCAGGTACCGAAGAGCATAATGAGGGTGCTTAAACGTGCTTTATCGGGTATTTGTAAGAGCCTAATTGAAGATGGGACTCAAGAGATTGAACGAAGGGTAAACTGGGAATATCTTGCTGACCACCGTAAGCTATGGCGGCCGCCGTAGCTTACGGCGGAGTCCATATTCAAAATCAACCGTAAGACAGTGGCTTATCGCCGTAAGGAAATTATTGCCCACCGTAAGCTATGATGGGCACTGTAGCTTACGGTGGTGAGCTATAGGAAAGTTGTAACTGCTCAATTTAAGTCGAATAAGGAGTCTTTTCACATAACCAATGATTGAAGACGAACAGCATAGCAAAAAGGGGCGATTTTGAGTGTTTCTATTGATTCAAAACAAGTTCTAAACAATATTTTGGTGTTGTTTATTCGAATGAACAAAACATTTGAAGTATGTTTGATTGCAAGAACATGAGAGGCTAGAATTCGTGGTGATCATCTTTTGTGGAAGGTTTGTTGAACAACTGTGTTTTAATTTATGTTTTCTAGAATAATTGCTATGTTATGGTGGTTATGGTGTTGATTGATTGTTTGTAAATTGTTGATTGATATTTTACTCATTTCTTGTTTCGTACGTTCTTGGTGTCGTTGACAATCGAGATATCACAAGAAGGTTTACGGGTTGGATATTATTCAATTGGTCATCGGGTAACGACCTCGCATTGTAATAATCCGAGTACTTGGTTCCCTTTTATCACAAATAATTAAACAATCACTAGTCATGTCTATGTGACTCTTTCTAGTTAAATTGAAACACATGCGTTTTTTAACCAGAAACTGAAGATGATCACTTCCCTTTAAATCTGTTATAAACATCAATCTTTGAGTCTTAGTAGTTAAAATCTAAAAACATCAACCAATTCTGAAATTAATTTATTGTAAATTAGGTAATTAGTTAAAGTGGCATAACCGTTTGATAGCACAATTTCCACAATTCCTTGTGTTCAATACCCACTTACCGTCAACTAGTAGCAGTATTTGGATTAAATTTGCGTGAGACAACGACTACACATCAAGGATCCAACCAAAATGTCTGATCGTGATGTGATGGAACTGGGATCAAGCCACTATGACAAAGTTGGAAACAAATCAGGTTTTAAGAGTTGGAGATATGATCATGATAGGATGATATGGATGGTGACCACAGAAAATAGACACAAGGAATACTACTCTAAGGAGTCACAATTCGAGTCATGGACCAAGATCGACCTGAAGAATTTATTACGAGCTCATTATTATGATTCTGATCCAAATCAGCGTGGGCGAGGATGGAACTTTCATTCAAAGCTCGAGTATGAAGTACAAGATGATTTTCCAACAATGAAGACTGTTGAATCGTACTTGAAGAAGAGTCCTGGTATTCGTGATCCTCATACTAATCGAACACATCAGAAAGTGATTTGGCCACCATCTGAAAAGGTGAAAGTCATTCCCGCTGCTCCCAAATTTCCCAATGTGTGCTAAAGAACTTCAGTTACTGGGCATATGATCTGAGAATCACTGAAGTTGTAATTGTGACTCAAGAGAAGGCATTTCGGTTAGCACACACACTGGAACTACTCGGCTTTCACGAGGAGGATATCAAGATCTTGGGTCAGCATCAGATTCGTACAAATGACAAGTATGAAGATTGTGCAAAGTCATGGGCTGGTGAAGTGGCAAACGTGATCCACAATAGGCTTTATGTGGATCCAAGTCCACTTTCCGGAGGGAGCGCATCTGGCGGATCTTCATGCTGAAGTCCCTTACTGTAAATAGTAAATGATGTTTTAGGGATTAGGGGTTCTTTGGTAGTTTCCATTAGCTTTTATTAGACAAATTCCAGTTTGTATGCAAGTTAATCTTTCATCTATTCTATTTCATCTTATTTCTTCTATCTCGAATCCATAGCTTGTTTGTGTGATTCTGCCACCGAACAAGCTTAGTGTGATATTGTAGATCCGGTTTTCAGGACTTACACTTACAAAATATAAACGACAAAGCCAGTCAAGGCAAATAATATATTGTTCAGCAATATTATGGCTAGTTATTTTTTTATAGAGTGATAAAAATAATTTAACGCCTTAAAACACGATTAAAACGCGAGATAAAATACTCGGTAGTCAGTTAAATACTTGTAAGTATGTAAGCATTGTACAAGATTCACTTAAATAAATCAAAAATGGTAAATAATCACCCTACTTCTTACAAGTGGCGGCTATAGGTGCCCCCCAACACCACTAGTCTTTCATGCGATATATGTCTTCAACACATGGCATGAGAACTCTTCCCTACATAAAAAAACTGCATTCTCAGTTTCTTTCTCTCACTCTCGGCCGAACCCCACTCTTTACCACCTCCATTTCCATTTCTTAATTATTTCTTGAAGAATCAAGTGCCTTCCAAGCCATTTCCATGTTGCTTCGAAGATTTGAAGGTCAATCCATGGAGTTTTTAAGAAGGTGCAAGCTTTTATCACAAAAACCATCATCAAAAACCCATCTATATTCTTGAAAGGTATAAACTTATTTCAAGTTCATGTTCTTGTTTCATGATGATGATGATGATAGAAGGTTTCTCAAAAACATGGATTCTTCACAACACTTGAACTCTAACAATAAATGATTTTTAATCAAAATGCATGCATTGATATTATGATGATTAGATGAAGATGATGTTTGGGATTATATGAAAATGAAATAAATGTATGTTTGATGCATTTAAGTTCTTGGATGATGATGATGATATGATAATCATGCATTAAGTGCTTGCACATAAGTGTAGGTGATGATTAAATGATCATATGAAGGTGATGTTGTAATGAAATGATAAGAGGAAATTGAATTAAAACATAATATAAGCATGCTAAAATAATGCTAAATAATGTGTTATGATAATATGAAGTTACGTCATAAGTTTGGTAGCTTTGCATGTGGTACATGAAGCTTAAAAAGTGGTAAAATGGGTATCAGTACCATTTTATTCGGTAAATAACATGCATTATGTTAAAATATGAAGTCGTGACAATTTGGGATGATTATAGTAAAGTTCGGTACAAGACTATGCGTTAAAATCGGTAAAAATCAGCTTTAAAGTGATTTTTACAAAACTGATTTAGATCAGAATATAAAGTGATATTTTTATGATAAATATAAGTATTTAAACTTATATTACGTATCCATGGTGTTTAGCTAGTCATACGTGACACGCCTAAAACGTTACCGCAATGTTAAAAATACGCATATTTCAACGTACGCAAAAACGGGTCGTTCAAGGGTGAACGTTGCATGTTGTGATATGATATGTGAATATGAGTATGTATAATGTGGAATGATAAGTGCTAACATGAGAGTAGGAGGTATGACTATGCATGTGCACTTCTTTGGTTTAAAACGATAATTTCGTTAAAAGTCACCTTAATATGCAACTTATTTGTCGAGCATGAACATAATAAATTGGTTAACTTGTTAAGTTATTTCATATATAAATGCTATAAATATGATAAAATATATAAGTTGACGGAATACGTGTATTACGATATTTGATGATATGTTAACGTTTGTGTAAAAATGTTACGAAGCGCAAATCGTATATATATTGTACATAAACGGGTGTGATAACGGATATAACATAATAAGGGTCATCAATAAAATCGTTCAAGTCGCAAAATCTTTGTGTGTGTGTGTGTGTGTGTGTGTGTGTGTGTATGAACACACATATATATAAACACACCAACATAACCAGAATAAAGACTTTTCGAGAAATTCTCAAAGTTATGTGAAAATCCTAAGTATTGGAGAAACTTAGGGATTTATAGAATAATTAGTTATTAAATCGTTCCTACTTAAAATTAGGACGTATAGACCAAATTTTGTGGAATGTGCTAATAGAAAACGCACCCAAAGGTGAGTGTCGTCACCCCCTCTTTTTACTGTTTTATATAACGTTTTGGGGAAGAACACGCCTTTAAAAGAAAAATTATACGTTTGTATAAAATATGCCTTTAAATAAATTATTAATATATCTTCGAGAAAAATATGGTTTGGAAATGATATGTTTTCTTTTCAAGGAAAAACGTGGTTTTGGAGATGTGAATGATATAAAATTCTTTTCGAGGAAAATGAGAATTGATTTTGTATAAATATTTTTCGAGGAGAATCGGGAATTGATTGAATACAAATATGTTTCGGGGAGAAACGGGGAAGATTACAGTGTTTAGGGTAAAATGACTGTATAAAGATTTAAAAATATTTCAATCTAACTTGTGATGAATTTGTTTGATCTAAAGAGAGTAATTATCAGAGCAGGCCTACATCTCAGGGGACTTAGGGGAATTCGTAAAACGCAAAATATTAAATTTATTGTTTGATTAGGATATATATATATACATACATACATACATATATATATATGTATATATCTATATATAGTTCATGAGACAGGCACCATAAGTGACCCAATGTTTGGCATTTTTTGCAAATTAGTCGTTTAATCTTAATACCGGTATGCATAGGATTATTGATAGATCTATCGGGTTGACCACCCCGTCGTGACCGGTAGCTCCGTGTCAAGTCAAACGACGAATTGATATTATGTGATTGTCTGGCGTTAATTATACCCTTATTGTTAATATATAGCTCGTAGGCCTTGTAACCTTTTCATTCTAAAAACTTGATGCTATAAATTTAATATATTTAAACCTTTAGAAAGATGATTTGTGTCGAAGGTTTTTTGAGAAAACGCATGCGATCAGAGAACTGACCCTTCGATTTTTAATAAGGAGAATAAACTGACTTTCTTAATTATATATGGATGTTTTGGTATAAAATTCATAATAAGAAAGTTTTCCTTAAACAAATTGTTTATAATATGAATAAGTGAACGCACCAACCTTTTGTGTTGACACTTGATTTTTACGTGTTCTTCAGGTACATGAGTTCGGCTTCGGGATTTGGCATATCTTGTGGTTGCTGATGCATGCATGTTAAATAATATTTTGGACAACTTTTAAAACTCTTTTGGCACCGCATGTACTAAGATCCATAAGGATCGAACAACTATGTTATGGTTGTGGTTGTAGTTTGTGTTTAAACTTTAAACTTTATGTTTTAATTAAGTTTTAAGATGTATGTCCAAAATAAATATTGCATCATTCACTAAGATACTTATGGGTACCAACCTCCGTCACCGTCACATTTGTATTTCAGCTACAATGTTTTTGGGGTGTGACAAAAGTTGGTATCAGAGCCAATGGTTGTTAGCGAACTAGAAGTTTTCTTGGAAAACTCTAGATTTCAACCGAAGAATTTTGAGAACTAATCCCAAAATTCACGAAGCCAATAATTAAAATAAACATGGATTTTGATCATGTATGAAAACTATCAAGGGTTATTGTGCATACGTGTTAATCTGTTTATTTATGCCTTGTGTGTTGTTTTTTTCATTTCAACACACACTTACTTAGTACGGCTACGTTGTGTCACAGATGCCGCACTCACACGAGATTATCGACATTCACGACTCTAACAACGAGCATGAATTCGAGACGTCTCCGACCTACCAGAAAACAAGGAAAATTACCTGGCCATGTGGATCTACTCAACGTACGCCAACTCCTCTTTCACCTATAAACACTAACGATCGTGCTCGAGGAGACAAAGAAGATATTCCTTGTTGTCGGTATCAGGCCCAAGGCCCATCCGCCCATCTCGTTTACAACTATCTTCAGCTATAAATAGAGAACTTCGTCTTTAGGTTTAAGGGGTAGCAGATGCTACCCCTTATTATAAGGTAGGTCCACCAAAACAAGTTCGCTAACAACAAGTTCTGTTGCAATATTCCTTGCACTCTCTCTCACTCTCTCTCTCTTAATACACACACTTATATCCTCAAAACAAGTTTGTATTCTCACGCCGTAACAGCGGCAGATCTAGGGGAAAAATATAGAAAAAGGGTAACGAAATCGAAAAAACGTCAAAACATATTTTTTTTCAAAATTCACACTACTGTCAGAGCATTAAGGGGTAGCAGATGCTACCCCTTATTATAAGGTAGGTCCACCACTTCGTCGGATGATGGTTACTAGGAGAACCCCCTATTCTCTTTCTTGTGACGAGCTTCATTGTGTTGTGGTTGTTTGCAGGATCTTCACAGTAATCAATCGAAAAAGAAAGAAGATTAACTTTATTTGGACGATACACAAACCACAAGTTAACCTTTAGATTAACTTGGTGTGTCTTCAAAAATAAACAATGTGAAAATCAGAGAGGTATCGAGGGTATACATAATAAGGATTGTCAATAAATTCAACGATTGATTATCAGTCGGAACCTGTATTTTCCGACAAATTTTGCATAACTTTTCTTAGACAATCATAAATTATCTTATTTGACAATTTTATCCTTAAATACTCATATTTCATAAATACTCATATTTGAGAGTAGAATGAAATAGAAAGCATGTTGATGACACTAAATGCAATATGTAAACCAACAGAATCTATAACTATAACTTTAATTATAAACATTGTTGATAATAGCCTAGCATGTTGATGACTAAAGATGTACTGCTGAAAAAGTTATACACTAAATGCACTTAAACAAACAGAATCTATCATTTTAATTATAGTTCAATGTTTTCATCGTCGAATGTATATGATATAGAATCAAAAACCGAGCGTTACAGCAAGAATAAAGTAGTATTACCTTTTATCATATATGATAGTCCTCTTTATACATAAAAGAATAGTAGTTGAACTATTGATACATCATCATCATACTCACTAAATCCCATCTATAGCAACATAAAGGTAGAATTTGAGGAGGGTAACATGTAGACAACCTTGCCTCTACCCCATTGGAATAGAGAGGTTGTAAGACCCCCGATTCGATGGTAGTTTTACATTAAGCCTTGGACATAAGACATATAACACTTAACAATCAGGACAATGGCCGATTACTGCATGTATGTTCTGTCTTTTGACTATCAACGCTATTACATGATGCATGATTAACCATCTGCCGCTTTTAATGTTATTTCATAAAATTAATAAAATAATATTAAAATTAGTGAAATTTCACTTTTGCCGTCGAGATACCGCACATCTTTTTACATAAAGAATAGTAGTTGAACTATTGATACAATCTAAATGTATAAATCCACATAAAATTTTATTAATAAAATAAATCATCATTTCTTTGGATTGAAATCCACCATTCTCTCTGACTCTCAGTCGATAAAACCCCTCCCTCCCTCCTCTCTCTCTCTCTATCTCTCTCTCTCTTCGGGTTGTAATCTGGTGCTTCACAATTTGTAACCTAAACAAAAAAATCATATGGATTATTTGCTTTTGATACTATGCTCTATTTTTGCTCTGGCTTCTGGCTCTTCAAGAACTCTGCCCATTTCATCTTTTGATGAAGGATTTTCCCATCTGTTTGGAGATAATAATATGCAGGTTTTGAAAGATGGAAAATCTGTTCATTTATCTCTTGATCAAAGAACAGGTATGCAACATGTTCATATACTATTATTTTTATTTCTATTTTTTTTTTTTTTTCAGTTTGGTTTTTGAGTTTATTTTCCCTACGCAGGTTCTGGATTTCTGTCACATGAGCTTTATCTTCATGGATTCTTCAGTGCCTCTATCAAGCTTCCTGCTTATTACACTGCTGGTGTTGTTGTTGCTTTTTATGTGAGTACGTAAAAAATGCTAGATTGTTTATTTATTTGCCTGAAATTTGTTTATTTTCATCACAAAACATAAACTATAACTGATATTAAAATTATGCATAATCAGCTGAACGTATATAATACTTGTAAATGTAAAAGAAAAGTATTACGAAACTAAACTACCCTATTAATCAAGATCAACATGAAATTGGATTTTAATAATTTGAATTTTTTTATGTAATAATAATCTATGCTAACAATTTAGCAAATGATGCTCCTAATTCACTTTTATAGCTAAGAACAATGTTACTCACATATTCAACATAGATTTACACTTGATATCTACTCTCTGTCGTTTAAAGTGATGTTTTTGATCGAAACAAGGAAATATAATTTCTTAATAATGAAAACCAAACGTAAATTGATTAAAAATGTATGATGGTTATGCCAGTAGTAGAAATGCTCTTTTTAACAAAACAAAAAATATTATTTGTCAAATGGATAATTATCAATCATGTGAAGTTAGTTTGCATTATTAAAATTCAAGTAACAAATTATTTTTGAATATGATGTGACATTTCACAAAAGAAAGAAAGGACATCAGGAGAGAGTAAATGATTGAGCTTATAAAAAGCGTAGTTCAAGGTTTTTTTTTTTTTTTGGAAAACTATATCGAGTTACCTAAAGAATAATGATTAAAATAATAATAAAAAGATAAAAAATATACTTAATTTTTTGATATAAATATAAAAGGATATAATGAACAAGCTATATGTCAAATTTTGATTGGATTATGTTCCAAATATATCAATAGGTATATTTTCCTAAATATATTTTCTTGACATTATCTAACCAGCCTAAACATAATTCTTTCAAAATGAAACCATATGGACGAAAAATGGTAGTGAACTCACATAAAAATGTCGAATGACCTTTTTACCCCTGATTAAATAGACAAAATTAACTGATATGAACTTTTAGACTGAAGTAGCACGCTTCATGAAGGTCAGATTTAGAAATGATACAAATTTGAAATTTGGTTTGAACTTGCATATTTATACGTAGCACGGGAACGAAATGGCAGTTAACTTTTTTTTGGAATTGATATGTTTTCCAAATGTTTGTAAACCACAATCATTTTAAAATTTACGTTTATGGTAATATAAATAGTCAGTTTTAAAGATGAGTTTGTTAAAAGTTCTTTTCAATAAATTACAAAAACATCCGTAATTTTATGCTCTTTAATTCTTGTAGAAATGATATTCTTACACCTTTTGGATGAGATATTATTGAACAGATGTCAAATGGAGACATGCATGAGAAAAATCATGATGAAATCGACTTTGAGTTCTTGGGTAATATCAAAGGAAAAGAATGGAAAATACAAACCAACGTTTATGGCAATGGAAGCACAAATGTTGGAAGAGAAGAAAGATACAGCCTTTGGTTTGATCCTTCTAATGATTTTCATCAATATAGCATTCTTTGGACTCAAGATCACATAATGTGAGTAATCTCTTATATAACTATCACTCGTAAATTTATCTTTTCTCAAAGGTATATAAGTCATTTTACTAACATTAAAAGGTTGAAAGATAGACCGTAATTTGTAATAGGGGTTTTTAGGCATTTTACTAGTGTTTTGAACGTTAAATCATGTTTTCTAAGCAAGATTCACTCTAATAGATACAAGACGTTAGAAAGGTATTTTAGACATTTTAAATAATTTCAAAACACGGAATCATTATTTTCACAAATGTCTCTTACTTAGGCATGTGCAAGGAAATATGGTAAAATATCAAGATGGTCCATGCCACCATGTCGTTTTAAAATCTTTTTGCCCTTTTAAAGCAGTGGATATAATTGTTTTTTTCTTGGACATGTAATGGTACAAGTAGAAATGTTATTATGATGATTGTAATAGTGCTTTGATGTGTACAGTTGTATTTTTGACTTGCCACTTTTCTGCCATCGTAATCAGGAACCCCTCTATTTGGTACAATGTTTATTGGAGATGAAGAGGGTATATTGGTCATTAGAACTATTTGTACCTTGTGCGTTGCAAGTTGTAATTTTCAGTGTACCATCGTAGGGCAGTAGGGGGCCTAGTGAGTAGAGTTACAAGATGAGAGCAGCTTGGTCTTGTTTTTGGTATATGTTATTTATGTTCTTTTCCTTCATGTTTTTAGATTTTATGTTGATAATGTCGCCATTAGAGAAATTAAAAGAACCGAATCAATGGGCGGGGACTTCCCATCCAAGCCCATGACATTATACGCAACAATATGGGATGCCTCAGAATGGGCCACAAACGGAGGCAAATACAAGGTAAATTACAAATACGCCCCTTACGTTGTTGAATTTTCTAACTTTGTCCTCCATGGATGCACGGTGGACCCCATTGAACTCATGTCATTGCAATGTGACCCTGAAACAAGTGTTGACTCAATAATACATATGGAGAGGATCAAAATGGAGAGCTTTAGAAAGAATCACATGAAATACTCATATTGCCATGACAAAATAAGGTACAAAACGCCCCTTTCCGAATGTGTTGTGGATCCTAAAGAAGCCAAGAGGCTGAAAAACTTCAACCCCATTACATTTGGTGATAGCGGCCACCTTCACCACCATGGGAAGAGACACCATCAGAGTTGATCAAAATCATGTAAAATAATTACTATTATTGTTATTATCTATTTACCTATGTTGGTTGATCAATGGGGTTGCTTTATATGTGAATAGCATGGGAAATGAGTGGGATGGCATGTTTAGTTTGTAACTTATTGAGGGATGATGTTAAGGGTGATGACGGTGTAATGTTGTTACATATTTGAATATTTTGTATTCTATTTGGACAACCTACAATCTAAATTTATGGCTTGTTTATAATATTTTGGACAATTTGATTTAAGTTACCTTTTTGTTACATGTTTGTCTAAGGTTAAAGGACAATTTTTGAAGAATTCAAATGTTAACACACGTTTTGTCAAGAAAACTGATGCGTCAAACTTTAGGTGCCTAATTATATTATATATATATATATATATATATATATATATATATATATATATATATATATATATATATATTAACTACTATAATGTGTGTTAACACTTTGAATTTTCCATATAATAATGTTTAACACATGTTTTGTTAGGAAAACTGATACGTCATACTTTAGGTGCCTAACTAGAAAAAATTAACTATATAATGCTGTTAACTCCTAATTTTCCATACATGGTGTGATAATTTTCTTAACGAACTAAATTGTAATATATATGATTTTTGAGACATGGCTGTTTGTTAAGGGCAGAATTGTCATTTTGTGGCTTGTGAGGAACATTTTGTGAAGGTGGGGGTGGGGTTAGGATGTTGACAAAAATTCTCTTGACCATACATCAAGGGGCATATATTGCAACTTTATCTTGTTGTGAACCATTTATTTTATATTCTTTTGTAATTTTCCTTTTGTCTTCCTCTCATCATTTTCATTCTTCTGTCATTTTGTTTTTTTAGTTTCTAATAAATCACTAAATAACTTATTTTACAGGTTCGTTTGTATTTTATATAGAAGTTAATTAGAAATGGTTTCATTTAATTTCACTTGTAAAATATGCTTACCATCTTTTGTATCGGTTTGATGAAGTTACCAACTATTTTCTTCGCTTGTTAATTCTTGATACTTGTTGAGACTATATGACGTGCAATATCAATGTTAACCGTAACTCAAACTCTTGCTTTGGTTGCAATGATATTGGTTTGTCGCATTGCTAACACTATATTGTAATAAGTAAAAAATTTTACAAACTTGTTAACACTTGCTAACACTATTGTATAAGTAAAAATTACAACTTGATTAAACTTGCTAAACTATATGTAATAATAAAAATTTCAAAAAAACTTGATTAACACTAAAGAATGATAATTATACTAAGATGGTGTTGTTTAAAAGTTATGTGACGAAAATCTTAGTTTATAAATAAAGCGGGATTAATATAAGTAAAAATGAGATAGTGTGTGTAAATTGTAAACATTTTAGATAAATAAGAATTTGATTGTGAATTTAAGTACTAAATGATATATCCTAAATAGAAGTAAATAACTTACAAAATATAAAAGTCAGAAACATAAGTTGTGAAAATTTTAAGACTTACATGAATGAAAAAGATTTAAAACATTTAATATTTTGAGAAATATAAAAACTGATACATATTTGATTCGAGTCCGACTGGTCAACTCGGAATAACCCGAGTCAGAACCCGACAGTTTACCACAATCTGCGTGCCCTCGTCTTCGTTAGTCACAACTCACAACTTTAACCAATAAATCTCGACGTGAATCATGAGAAACACCTTAAACGAAAACGCTATAAAACAAGCTTCCAACCATTTCACAAACTGACTGTTATCTCCCCTCATGGACACATTGTTCTAATAACAAGTGTAATTAACCCGACCCATATAACAGAAAACACAACTGATCGATCATATATACAACAATGTCAACAATCCTTGTACCATATGAATGACAAGGTGAATCACAAGTTAGAACCAAACTAAATCCATCAGAATCCAAAAATTAAAAAATACCTGAACCCTGCAAGATCACGAACCAAAGGCAACCAAACCTGCCATTTTCAATAAACAGTCTATAAGGCGAAAAGACACACGATTTAAGGTTCAAATCACACCCATTGCTGTTTTGTTTTCTCCATTCTCTTCAATAGTCCAGCAATCTCAGATTGCATTCTGATCTTCATCTTGTAATACCACAATGATCATCCTCTGAAACCTTAAGCTCTTCTGCTTTCTTCTTTCTTTGTTCTTCGATTTCATGCAGATTTAATTTGGATATCCTTTCTGTATATTCTTCATCCAGTTTTTCAATCTTCGTCCTGATCATCCGTTTATACCCTTCTGCTTCTCGTCTTGCTTCATCGGCTTTGTTCTGGAACATTCTGGCTTCAGCTTCTTTTATTCTCACAAGGCTCTCCACACTGTCGAATGCGTCCTTTTTTGATGATTTTACAGACCATTCGTCCTCGATTATCATCTTGTTCGTGTTCATCATGCCACTTGATGAGCCCATGTTATACAAGGAGGTTTGATGAGGTTTTGATGGTGAGACCGAGACCGGATTGTTTAAGGGGGAACTTGGAAATTCAGACGGCCCATGTGCTTCTATGGCTGTAAAAAGGGTTCATTAATCACAAGGAAATGGAAAAAAAGGTTGTTAGCAGTATCAAAATACCAAATACTCATCCCTCTAGAACTCGAATATTATCACTTTAGCCATTTGAATTATTTTAATTTTACTTTATAGCTTTCTCAAGCTCTAAGTAGTTTATATATTTGATGCATATTTAAAAAAAATTATCTAACTTTAGATAATATATATTTTTTATGTTCATATATGATTGTTAATAAATAAGCTTATATAATTAGTTGTGTTTTTTAACAGGTAAAGCATAATTTTATAAGAAAATGTATATATAAGTAAACCTAATGATCATCAATCCTACAGTATTAAAACAAAATGCAACGTTTGTTGTATGTGATTGATTTATATTTTGTGTACACTTGTTGTATTATATAATAAAATTCACAGAAATACGTTAGTTTAATTACTTGAACATACAAAAAAATTAGACAACTCAGAAGGATGGAAATATATTGTGTTATTATGTATTTTATATACATCAAAAGAATTATATGTAAAAATTAAGTGCACACATAGAACAAACGAAATAATTACATTAACCATCCTATAAGCTATCTTAACCCAAATGATCGTACCCCTTCTTACATGTAAAAGTGACAACATTTAAATAGAGTGAAATTTTATTAATAAAATACCTAACATACCCTCAAATAACCAAGTGAACAATGTCAAAAACAAACAAATCTTGTTTTAGGCAAAGAAATAATTCCAACAAAGAACTTTAAATAGGAAAGAACATATTAATATGGTACGACACCATATGAAGATCGTTACTCCCTCAAGCCAATGAATATAGCAACACTTAACTCGACACATAGATTCAAAAAAAGATTCGACTATTTGCAAGTATATAAAATACTATTTGCTTGATAGAGGAACTTTATCAAGCGAGGTCAATACCACCAATTTACCAGTAATAATATAATGGGCAAACATGAATGTTCAACAGAGTTATAAAAACTACAAGAAGACATAAACGGGACATAAAACAGTTAATAATTTCTAATTATAATATAAATCAAAGCATTAAGTTATATCTTAAGAACTAATAAGAGATATATCCATGCACCCAAATCAATCAGATATACATTTATGCTTGAATTAAAATCCATGAGAGTGTATATTGAAACTTACTGTTAAAGAACTGAAGGATGGTGATGCATACATCCGAAGGGGACATTTCTTTGCTCTGAAGTTTTGTTATGAACTCACCAGCCACCACCTGAAGCTTCTGCCCTTTAAAATCCGCACTTCCACTAAAGATTTTCCTAACACATTCAAGCTCTTTAACTAACGTCTCCAAACCCCATTGTTCTGCACAAGACTTGAAAACATCCTTAATGAACCCAAACATTTCAAAAGCATGACCACAACAAAGACAATTAAACTCCATCTCAGTTTCGCCTGCGGGTCCCTTCAAGCTTTGTCTCGGCTTTATCAGATTCTTTTGAATACTACAAGCCGCGTGACACCAATGAGAACACACATCACAGCCAATCCAACTGCAGGTGTTACTAGCAAAGTCAAAGTTTAGACAAACGGGACACATACACTCGCTACAAAATCCTTTCTTTGTTGAGCATATCTTGAAGTCACATCTTCAACAGGCAATAACCGTTTGCAGTTCACATTCTTACACCTTCTGTATAAAAAAACCTCAATTAGTTCATTCGTTGGAAGGCGATTTTGGGCTGATAAGTAGCTTTCAAGACCCATTCTTATAGAAACCAAGAGTATAATTTGGTTTCTATTTGCTTTTGAAAGCGTTTGACTCGTAAGATCAGATCTTCTCTCAAGCCGGAGCTGTAACCCCACCAATTCATCTCTCTTTTCCGGAACGGTAATCAGTTTCTTCAAGTACTCCTTTGTGGATTCAAATGTTTCCTCAGGAAGCTCTTGAGTTATCTGAGCCATTGTCTGAATAGACTCGGATACAATTTCTCGAAGAATTCTCTCGGGTCTAGAAACCCTACACGATCTCCAAAAATCCAAACTTTCTAACCCTTTTGTATTTTCCAAACCTCTACCCCTCGAATCACCGGACTGTGTATCCATTTTCATCCTTGCTGGAAGCTCCGACGGAAAAAAAGACAGGTTATTCTCCGAATTGGACTGATTACCTGCCACCAACGCAACACCTCCATCCCCAACCGGTCTAAACCGACTATGAACCGACCCATTAGTCCCCTCACCACCATTCCAAATCTGGTTCGAATTCTCATAATTCTCAGTCGAATTTCTCGTCATCGAACAGCTAGGATTATGCGAAAGCGAATACGACATAGAACCCATCGTAAAGTCATTTGAGAAAGTCGTCAGCGTATTATTACTATCCTACCTACCCAACGACTGCATGCTCCTGCTTGGCCTCAAACTCACCGAACGATCACCGTCCTGAAAGCAATTCGATGCAGCCAAGGACATCGAAGTCTCGGGCAAAGCCGAGACAGATCAAGTGTCTCTAGCTTCGGCTTCTTATCTCTGTTCATTCCATAACTCTCATCATCCTCAACCTCTCGTTTCGACGAATTCTCCGACAATTGTAAAAAATCCCTTTCTACCCATCTGTTCTCATCCTGATATAACTATGATGATCCTCAGACACAACTAACTTTCCTTTGATTTTATCTGATGAATGCAACGGATTTTGACCTAATTTTGAATCATCACACAAATAGCTCAAAGTCAACTCCTGAGAAACAGAAACCCCCAATTTCGAGGGTTCTGATTCAGAATCTCTATCAATCTAACTGGAAAACTTAATTTTATCGGGCGAATTTGCTCGATTATCTTCGGATTTCAACTGTGTAAGCTTGGACTCGGAGGTTTGACCTCCATCGGTTGACCCAATTTCTCTATCGGTTAACATGATGATTCGCAAAGGGTTGAACGATTGATTACCCTTGTGGAGAAATGAGATTTGAAGAGTTGATTTGTTCTTGTTGTTTGTTTGAAGTTTGAATTTGTCAACTCGCAATTGCCATGACTGTATGTGTGGTTGAAATTTCAACTTTGAAGGCGGCTCAGAGAATCTTATTTGTTTAGAGTAATTTTGTACGATGTTGTGAAGAAGAATTTTGGTTTTACTATTTCTTATTCATAGTGGATTGTTTGTGCTTTTCGTATTTTATTGTAACTTTTACTTTTTCATATTTTATTGTAACTAGTGTAACTTATCCTGCCTGCCTTGCACTGCTTTAGTTTTTTTTTTAATATCAAAACGTAGAAAAGAAATCACGTCGAATAGGTAAATTTTGAAATACAAAAGTTATGTAAAAAACGAAATGTTAAAAAAAATGAAACCGATCGAAGATACAAAAAGTATATTGCAATTGTCTAATTGAAAATCAAAAAATTGGTATATGGTTGTAATCATGAACGTTAAAAATACAAAGTGTATTTAAAAGAAAATTAGAAATATATCATATTTTACCTTACTTGATTTCAAATAAATCTTACGTTGAAATCTAGATGGGCCCGATTTTGATTAAGATTTATTTCGAAATGTAGATACTAATTAACATGTCTCCAGAAATATACAAACCCAATGAATCATAAAATTATAAGACACTAAATCGTTCTATCCTCTTCACTGAGAACCTGTATCGCTTGAAGACTCGACCCGGATTTATTTGGTTCATTAAATGACATCCTCGGTTCGGTTAAGCTCCAAACGACATGGTTCGACGGTAAAACTGATTGCATGTTGATTAAATCGGTTATTATACTCCTCATTTAACACAATTTTAGTCTTTAACTTGATTTTCATTAAACCCCCATTGAAGTGTATTAGAAACACCAAAAGAGTTAGTTGAAGTGTCATGTTTAGACAACAAAACTCATACCATTTAAGTTTTTGAAATATTTCACAACAATCCCCATCCATTAATCTCGTTCTTGATCATCTAAATCCGCAAATTGAAGCAATAAAGAAAGCTAGGGCTCAAAACTACATATTGTGATTTCTCCCTCATTTCTCAACAGAATTAGAATTCTTGAACCTATTCTAGCTAGTTTCATGCTTTACAAAATATCTTTATTTATTTATTTGGTAAAGGGAAAATAATCCTCATCCATTAATCTCGTTCTCAATCATTTATCCATTTTTTTGTGATAAAGGGCAAACATTGTGATGTTAGGGTTCTTGAACACTTGAATTTGACGCTTTTAAATTTAAAATTGTGTTTTAATGATATTGGATATCCTAAACTGAATTTGAATATGTTTGTATAGATTATGTAATTTTTGAAAATTGTTGGATTTTGTTTGTAATTTTTGGACGATTTAACTTATTATATTACTTTAGCAAATATATGTAAAAATACAAGATAATCCATGTAATCATAATCACATCTTGTAATCTGAATTTTCAATATATAATTCAGATGTGGAATTTTATTGAAATGGTTATATTAATTTGATGAATGTATATAAGATATAGATTAAATAAATTATACTACTTTTATAAAAATGACTAGTTTATTTATTACAAAAATAATAGTTGTGGCTAAAATAGTAAACCCATTTGAGTTGGTTTTCTCTTCCTATATATATCCTATTGTAGTTTATTATTATAAATATCAATCAATAATATCACATTTATTCTCTCTCAATATCCCTCTTATATTACTTACAAATAAGCTAGTTTTATAACACATTACCAACACGATTTGCAATTGTAGTCGAATCGTATCAACATACATGGAGTTTGCAAAATCATGTATGAACCTTAACAACTTCCTTCTTTAATATTTGTTTATGCTTTAATATATGTTTATGGTTTTACGTAACCTTCATTCTGTTATATATCTTATGTACACATTTAAATCTTCAATGTACACATATTTAAATCTTCAAACATATTAATATTGTAATACCCCGCTCGAGTAGAGCTGACGTGTTATAAAATTCGGTAATCAGAGATAATTAATAATTTAATTAAAACATAAATTCCATAGGTTTAAAAACAAAAATCCTCAAAACAACACAACGGTCTCAATAGAAAAATATGAGTGTTTAGGTTTATTAAATATAAAATTTTATTAAACTCCTTGCTTCCAACTCTAGCTTTTTATTATCACTTTTCACACATTTCCCCGATTTCCCTAAGTATCTATTACAGACATAATAAAAGAAAACAACAAAAAAAACAACTAAGCCAAAAATTGCCTAGTAACGGAGAAATAATAGCAATAATACTTTAATGATAGAAGCAATACAGTAAACACCTTAACGATGAGAACAATACATTACGCTGAATGATCACTAATGAACACCGTGAAGGTGCATTCGAAATACCCATGTGAGCCACTAACAATAAACACTAACTCTTATACATTGGCTGCAGCTCTAATGCACCGCTATGTAGAGGGGATGTGGGCACATACACCTATCCCACTACCACAAATACTTACAATTTCACTCATAGGATCGATACATACGCCTCTCAATAACCAATAAGTGCACTCACTTAGCACACAATACAATATAGAGACATCGTGGGGCTTTCGCACCGCCACGGATGGTGCACTTCAACTATGCCTATGATGACGCCCTATGTCCCTATAGGAGGATATGCTCGAGTATTGATGTCAATAAAACGATTTACTCAAGTCAAGGCAAATACACTAACGATACACTAAGGCTATATCACATTTAGCCAATGATAAACAATAAATAATAAAACTCATGGGAGCATGTGAGAATGAGTATAAAAAAATGTAATCCTATCGCATGCATACTAAAGGCAATAATTCAATACGAAACGCGCAACAATAAATCATAGAACGGTGACGATGGATGTCTTATGTAACGATTTCAAATAACGATTTTCAATACCTACGATATTATGAAACGAGTAAACAGTTTGCACTATGAGTGACGGACCGAATATCCATACACTATGAGATTAGAAAACAATAGTATACTAAAAGCAAGAGACTATAGAATCCGTACCTTATATAGCAAATAGCAATAACCGTAGATTCTGATTAATATGACACTAGCGTCTCTCTTAAATAATATGATAACCTAAAACTATATCCATTTTTTTTTTAGGTAAAGGGTTTACCCCGGTAAATATTATATCAATCAACCAAAAATAACAAGTAAGGCAGACAGAAACCTCAGTTCTCAAGTATGACAAGCCATACTAGAGTTCAACGAGCAATCATCCTACAGACGCTAGATACCAATTTAACAAGCACGTCACTCGACTATATCCATTTGTGTTAAATATGTTTTGATCTTGTGATGATCTATTAACATTCGTATAAACATAAGTACATTGATCGATGTTGGGTAACTGTTTGGATGAGGTTTCTATTATTTTTATTTGTAGTTTCCCAAAAATCGTTTTTTTTTTTCAAAAATTTTACACTTTTAGATTTTGAAATATAAAAATTTCTAAAGTTTAATGTT
Source organism: Scalesia atractyloides (assembly GCA_947069175.1). Classification (NCBI taxonomy): domain Eukaryota; kingdom Viridiplantae; phylum Streptophyta; class Magnoliopsida; order Asterales; family Asteraceae; genus Scalesia; species Scalesia atractyloides. Next base: position 34,151,590 of record CAMTDV010000028.1, read on the forward strand.
GTTTAAATTATTATTACACAGGATGTACGTTGCTAGTTATTAGAATCAACATGAATTATTTTATTTTTTTAAATATGCTTAATTACTATGATGTTGTCTTTAACCAATGTAATTTCATTAATATCTCAATACATAAAGAATTTGAATCCATAACATCTTATTCTAAATGGACTTAAATTAAATAAAGAAAACTTAATAGAAAATGAACTCAGAACAAGAAAAATATATTATTTTAATATATATGTAATGCATTTCTTTATTGCTTTCAAAGTAAGGTTTATTCACTTGAATTTCGTATTAAAGTTTAGTAGTATTACAAGAGGGTTAAACTATTATAACGTTAGCAACTTCAAACCAGTTTTAGAAGATTGAAGTATAAATTTTATTTGTATGTAATTGTTCGTAATAATGGGATGAACGAATCCACACGCCACAGAAGATATAAACAAAAAACTAGAATTAACAAGATTTGTTACATGGGGAGAAAGATAATCACAATTGGTCAAACGAACAAGATGTGTATCCGAGTATTTGATGAGATTGAAGTCAGTTTGGCAATCACAGTTATCCCGAAACATAACCAAATCAGTAGATAAAAATCAAAGTTCGACATAATTAATTTATAGACTTAATATACAATTTATTTAAATGGTTCGAGGATTACCCGTTTTTAAACAGACCAAATTGATTGAGTCTGCAAAGGAGGCAGATTTATGTACAAGGGATTCAAATTCTTGTCTGCTCATAAGACGAAGTCGCAACAATCAACAAGAAGCAAACAATAAGGCTTGGGAAATAATCAATAGAATGGAGTAAACATCAGAACTATAGACATTGGTTGGTTGATACCTGGTATAAATGGCTCAAGGCTGGTCAAAATAAACAATATCACAGGCTGGTAGGCTCATACGACACTCCCGCATGTTCCACGATGTTCAGCGAATGCAGAAGCTACGATCCGATTCAGAGCGCTAGCGACAGAACAACTTCTCGGCAATGTAGCGACGGTGATTTTGGGTGGCTTGATGATTGATTATGCTCGTATACGTTTGTATTGAAAGGCTGATACTGTGATTCGAAACATATAGTTGGAAAAAATTACAAGAGATTTGTGATTGGATATGAAAAAGGAATTCCGCGTCATGATTGATCGGAGATTGAGAAAGGATCGAATAAGTCGGAAAGGATTACAAGAGATTTGTGATTGAATCTGAAAAAAGAATGCCGCGTCATGATTGATCAGAGATTAAGAAAGGATCGGATGATGATAACTGTACAACTTAATCCTTATCAATTCACTTATGTAGTTATTATATATTTTATTTAACTTTATTATTTTGTTATTTATTTCTTCATTTGTCAGTTCTACTAATAGTTCATATAATATATTTTATTTCCTCTCTTCGTGGAACACAAATACACAGCCTTAACTACTAAGTTATTATTATCTAATTATTATTATTAATTATTATTATTATTATTATTATTATTATTATTATTGTTTTTTATTATATTATTATTATTATTATTATTATTATTATTATGCCTTAATAATTTATGGTTACAAGTTGACCAACGTTCTAGACATTAAATATCCGACATAGTAATAAATCGCACTACCTATGACATTTATTTTATTAGGGTTTTAAAAATTTCGTATATTACAATTCTACCTCCCTTAAAATAAAATTTCGTTCTCGAAATTAGCATTATAGAACACTATACAATACTGTAGGTCCACCTGGAAGATCAAGATAAACATGCTTCCTTGTTCATGCAAAAACACATACCGGTGCGGAATCCAAGTATGCATGCAAACCAAAGCAAAGTAGGAGACACACAGGATAACCAAAGATTCAATATCTTGATTAACTGATGATAACTAGTACAAACATATACAAACAATGTTCATACAGACTCTATGCATTCACTCTGTGCTCTCAAAGTCTCAGCTTAGTATCCACTGGTCACTCGTACGAACCCTCTCACACATGCACTCTCAAACTGAGAAGGTCATGTCTGCTTATATAGTGCCAACACCAAGCAACAGTACGAAGTATGTTGCTGGTCATACGAAACACCAAAAGACACGAAAGACATTCTCCAAATAGACTCGTACGAATGAACTGGTTCGCACGAATCAATAACCTTGCTCATACGAATCAAGCTGAAAGCTTGATTGGGTAAGCTTGATCGTACGAATGGTGTGACTCGTACGAGCAACATCTTGCTCATACGAAGTATTCCTACTCGCACAAGTTGATTTCTTTGGAGATCGTGCCACAGACATGACGTACCTGAGACTCAACAGTATGCACACATGCAACTGTTGTACACAGACATTCTAATCGTCGTACTAGATCAAGATAGGAGGATATCTTGATTTGGCCGACATGACCACTCTATACAGACAGTACATAAGGACCGTACAATTACAAACGTAACTAAGAACAAGCTACAGATACAAAAGTGTATCAACAAACTCCCCCTTGGTTGTTGCTTAGTCTTTGATCTTCATTTCTTGAACTGCCTGCTATATCAACAAACTCCCCCTGAAGATAATCAATCCATAGTTGATTGAGGATCCAGGTCTTCATTGTTTTCCAGACTCATCAAACCTTTCCTTTTCCTCTTGAGTATCACTTGAGGTAATTGGATCGGTCACGATCTGCTGCACATTACAATCTACCACTGGTGGTGGAACAGAAACTTTTGGCTGCGAGGATGAGGCCGAAGCAGTAGTAATACCAGGGTCTTCAAAATCCAGATCATGTTTACGCTTGATCTCCTGTGCTTTGCATCTCTCATTCCACAGAATGTTCACTCACTTTCTGCTCATTTCAAAGACGTCTTTAATACCATTGAAGCCTTCTACCAGTTTAGCATTACGAGAATGATACCATTCCTTCAAGTCGTTATGCTTAGTAGACAATGTTTCTGTAGATCGTTGAACAGCCGCACTACGTTCTTTCAGTCGGTTCAACTCAATACCCCTAGAGTTATCAGATGCTCTCGTATGTTTTAGCTGAGTTGCCCTTTCTGCATCTGTAGCCTTCAGTTGCTCATTTTCTTTCCTTAACTGTGCAATTACAAAGTTCTGTTTTCTAACAGTCTCTTTCAAAGAATTTCTCTCCAATTGTTTCTTGACAGCTGTGTTTCGTTTTGAAGATATAAATTATGAATGCTTGTTAATCTGCATTGTCGTAGCTTGCAACTGAGTGAACAGAAATTCCACCTTCTCATCTTGATCCATTTCAGAGAACAAACGACTTCCTCGTTTAGACTTTTGTTGATGAGCTGTAGGTTGGGACTGTTGAACTGAAGAAGGAGAAGGTTGCGATTGAGCTGGAGTATCTTCAGCTGAAATTCTTTCAGCTGCTGTGGTACTTGATGGTTGTGGTTCAGGAGCTGTAGCAGGTTCTGTCCTTACAGGTTCACTTTCCTCCATTGTAAAGGTAGACTGAGTTTCTGCAACTGGTTCCTATAGAGTTTCCTGATGTGAGGTTGTAGGTTGTATGATTTCAGGTTGAGCTGAGGAAGTATTCGTAGACGAACTCCTCTATTTCTTTCTACTCTTGTCTCCAACTGAAGTACCTACATCATTAGCACCATAATTACCATCAATATCACCATCATCACCATTTCTCTTTTTATGACCAAATCTATCTTTGATCATTTTCTCAAGATAGGTTCTTCATTATCAGAATCACTGTCATCATAGCGCCACTTGTCGTTTTCTGGTGCAACATAATCGTCGTTTGCTAGAAAACAGTTCAATCTTCGAGGAGGTGTGCTTTCCTTGTAACGTTTTGCTGCAACACCTTTAAAGATTTTCAATGAATGCTCCATCATAACTTCTACTTTCAGAACATCATTGTCATTTTTCGGAAGATTCGGATGTTGCGTATTTAAGATCATCTGAAGAAAATGGGGATACATCCAAAACTTGTTTCCACCATAACTAGCTCTACTCAGGTTCTCCTTCATGTTTGTGAAAATATACTTTGAAACACTGAACGGTTTGTTCAATGTCAAAGCTATCATCATTCCAACAAAGTCGTTATTTGCCATGTCATAACCACTTCGTCTATTGCTCAAGCACTGAATTAGAACATGTAGAAAGAACTTGTATCGGAATGGTAACCATGCTTTGTTGATTTGTCCTACCATAAAATCTCTGTCACACTTCATACGCATCAAACATCCACGTTGACACTTCAACGCCACTAAGAATGGAGCTTCAGGATCATCACCAAGCTGCAATACTGAGTTAATGATTTCGGCAGTCACGTCTACATCCAAGTTGTTTACTTTTCCATGGATGACTTCCTTCCCATTAACTTCAATGACTTTAGCTGAATCCCAAAATCCCTTGATCAATGTCTTGTATACTGTAGTCTTGTGCGTGATAGCATAATGTATCCTTGAGTTGCACAAAAACTACATTATGCCGTTGTACTCAGCAAATTTGTCTTCCAGATCCAAGTAGGCCACCATGTTATGTCTCGGCTCAAAATAATTTCCAATTCTGACTTGTTAGTCCTCTTTGTTGTTGGTTTTCTTTTATGTTCTTTTCGTTCCATTTTGTACACATAAGTCAAATAGGATAAGAACACAAAATCATCAGGGAATATACACAAAAAGTTTTTATTTCAAACTTTATGTATGTATTCCCTGAACAAAGAAATACTGACGCATACGAATAACAACTTATTCGTACGAAGAACAACTCATTTATACGAATTTCTTATTTAGAAACAAAAAACTGAGTCATTCATATGGATAGATGAATCGTACGAACGATCAATTTTCCGTGTGAATGATGTTTAATTCGTACAAAACTAGTTTGTATAAACAGTTTCATAGAAAGTTACTTGTTTTTCGGCTAAAAGTGATTTGTTTAAAGTTTGTTGTTCTTGTCAGTCATGGTCACACGTTCAGATAATGTTTAAGTTGTTCAACTTCAAAGTATGCCAAACATTTTAAGTATATCTTAAAGAAATAAAAAACAACTTGAAAGGGAGATGTAAAGATGATGTGAGCAAAGTGAAAGTGAAATTCTATCACAGAACTTCATTTCCTTTTATACCACATCATACTTACACGAAATACCCTTGGATCGTGCAAAGCACTGCCATTGTACGAACCATCATTAGTCCATTCATACGAGATACACACACTCGTACGAAATATCTCTGATTCGTACGAATCCAAGTTTTTCAAAAACTGGATTTCAGTTCTTCGAGGACCTTAGGTTTTTCGTTGACCTGTTTAGAACTTTGCACATATCCACACAAATCACAAAGTTATGTTAGGAAAAGTGCTTTTAAACAGATTTTGTTTCTTTGAGATGAGTTTACCGTTGTAAGAAAGTACTTTTATGAAGTTGCGATATCTAAGCGAATGGTTTTTAGGGCGAATCTTGGTAGAAAACCTTTGAGCTTCAATTTTGGCTAATTCAAAAAGAAACTTAATTTGACAACAAAGTAAACCAAAACTAAAACAACTACTAAACTATAAACTATATATTTACCAGATAATCTTTTTTAGAGTTTCAAGGTAAGAGAATCATATCACTTTTAATCTTGTCAAAAACAGGTTTTGTTAAAACATCAAATTAATAAATAAGTATTCTGCTATGATTATCGGTATTGTTGTCCTCGTAAGCTCAACTTATCAAATATAATCATGATTAGGAGATATGATTAATGTTATGATTTATACTTACTAGCCGGTGTTCAACCACTTCACGACACATTCCCGTATCAAGATATGACACGAGAGAAAATCTTATCGGTGAGTATACTGCTTATCATTTGTTTTGACGTATATGATGTGAGATACTCACTTATTTTGATTGAAAACAAGCCCTATGTGATTACATCACTTATTGATGAGGAACTTGATTTTCAAATGCATGCAGGGCACAGGAGTAAGTCCGTGAACAGGTTAGTACTACCGTACCGACAAAGAAACAAACTTAGCTTCTGCATAAAGCTGTGATATTTTATCACTGATTTTTGGGTGAATGTGATATTTTATCACTTTGTTGGTAGTATGCAATATTTACATGTATGTATGGTATCATGGAAGTTCTAAACTTGCGTCAACGTTATGTTTCGGCAAAAGATTCAACCATGATACCCAGATGATAAGTCAGCATAAAGACCGCATATCTCAGAACCTCGGCACACTATCAAACGTAATTTCGGTACCAAGACCATATGCCAATGAATGGTTCCCACCTGGCTTGCAGTCCGTTAAGTTTATATCAACCTGCACATTTTAATCTGATTGTGAGCCTACCGATACATCATTAGTAAAGCTACTTATCAATTTTCGTTCTTTGCTCTTGATTGTTTATGACAGATCACTGGTGTATTTCATCATCTTCAGCTTATCTATCTAAGAAACTCATTTTTTATTTTTGGTTTTCTATTGTTTTTGTATTTTTCTAATTTTTTCTCCCCCTTAAATAAAGAAGATCATAAAAACTTAAGCTAAATAAAAAACATATTTTGTATTTTTGCATTTTCTCATGTTTTTGTATTTTCATGAAATATTCTCCCCCTAAAATATAAAACTAAGAGAAAATATAAAATCTTTTTGTAGTTTTTTTTAATTTTTAAGAAACTCTTTACGAAAAAAGATTTGCCAAAATGAATTATTCGGGTTTCACCTTGATGCCATTGACCAAAAGCAGATAGTCAAAGCGAGATTTGTCAAAAGCTTTGGTAAACAGGTCGGCACGTTTGATCGGTGTGGATTTTAACGACATTGATAAGTTTCTTTTCATAACAATCTCGTATGAAATGATACTTAATCTCAATGTGTTTGGTTTTTGAGTGCTGTACAGGATTACGAGTGATCTGTAAAGCAACTTCATTATCAACAAAAATAGGAGTAGTTAAAAATTCAAAACCGTAGTCGCGCATTTGCTATTGAATCCATAGAACCTGCGAGCAGCAACTGGAAGCCGAAATATACTCAGCTTCACAGGTTGATGTGGCTACACAAGTCTGCTTTTTGCATTGCCACGTGGACTAGGCGATTTTCCAAAAACTGACATCCTGCTGATGTTGACTTTGCATTGATCTTGCAGCCACCATGATCAGAATCACTGAATGCTGTCAGATCAAAGTTATCATCCTTAGGGTACCATAGACCAGTGTCTGTGCGACCCCTTCAAATAACGAAAGATCCTTTTCACAACCATCAAATGAGAAACCTTCGGACTGAACTGGAAGGAGCAAGAAGACATGTTGGGTACATTATATCGGGTCTTGAAGCAGTAAGATACATGAGAGATCCGATCATAGCACGGTAGAGAGATGGTTCCACATGTTCACCCATTCCGTCAGGAGTAATCCCATGATTCTGAGCTAATGGAGTTCCCAAAGGCTTTGAGTCTTTCATTTGAAATCACTTGAGAATATCCCCGACGTACTTGGTTTGATGAATGAAGATTCCTTACTTTGACTGCTGAACCTGCAAACCTAAAAAGAAAGTCATTTCTCCCATGGCGCTCGTCTCGAACTTCTCTTGCATCACCTGCTCGAATTCTTTGCACATCTTCTCGTTTGTAGACCCAAAACTAATATCATCAACATATACTTGCACTAGTAGCAAATCCTTGTTCCTTTCCTTGATGAAGAGAATACAGTCGATCAATCCGCGTCGAATATCAAGAATATACAAGTCATTAATTCTTGAGCCGATAAGAGAATCCATTCTTTAGGGATCCTAAATCCGGGTTTCAGCACATAACATCCGGTATCATCAAAATGTACCGTGAACTTCTTGTTGTAGATTTGAGAAACACTAAGAAGATTGTGATCAATTTGTCGCACATAATTGATCTTATCAAAACTCACAACACCATTGGAGACCATTCCCTCTCCAGTGATGTATCCACCTTTATCACCAGCAAAGGCAACATAACTACCCCGAATGCTTTTCACATCATACAGGAGCCGTAAGTCACCCGTCATGTGCCTTGATGCTCCTTTGTCAACAATCGAATGACGATTCACAATTCCTCTTGGAACACCCTGCACATTTCAAAAATATGATTAGTTTGAGATGGGGACCCAAGCCTTAGTGGTCTTGGCTCGCCCTTTATCATCAAGAAATGTGATCTCTATTTCTTGATGATTTGAAAATTGTGTTCCTCCTCTTGAACCACTACCAGTCTTTGGTTTCTAAGATTTTTGAAATTTACTAGAATTACTATTATTTACAGTTTTAACAATTTCTGGTTTTATTAAATTTGAAGATCTTGGATTCCTTTCTGAAGAATCCAGTTTTAAAGCTTTTTCAATTGCTTTTACTTGTTTACGTCTCTGTTTTTCTTCTTGTTCTTTAACAATTCTTTTGTCTTGTTTTGGAGAAACAAATCGACGTTGGCAAGTTGGTTCAGGAGGGATTCTTTCAACAAATCTTGGTTTGGCTGGATTTGTACAATTTTTGATAATGTGACTAAATTCTCCACATTTGAACATGTTCTCCTTTCAACAAAATTAGGAGATCGTGTTTCACGGCTTGATGTTGAACTTGTGAGTCTTGAGGCACTGGGTTCATTTTCATTACACCCATTTGTGTGTTGAGTGTAATTATTTTGACTGTTTCTTTTCAAAGTCTTGACTTTGTTTACAAAATCTATATTAGACTTGCCTTCAAAGGTCTCGACTTTATCAGTACCCGTAGAACTCACAAATTTAACATTATTTAAGCTTCTTCTTGTAGTGAGAGCCTTTTGCTTCAACCTTTGGTTGTGGAACTTTAGGCTTTTCAACTTGCTTCTCTTGTTTTTCTCTTGAAAATGATAATGGTTGTGATTTGCTTGGCTTTTCCTTCTCTAAAAAATTGGTTGTTGAAATTTCAAACACTTGATCTATAGAGATTGGATTTACGTTTTTAATTGGAAAATCCTTGTTAGAGTAGATTTTCTTATCTCCAACCAGAGTATACAACACATTATCTGTTTCATCTGTAGACACTTTTGTCTTGACAGATTTCTTAGGATCATTTTCTTGATTTTCAACAAGTTTAGTACCGTAAGCAGCAGAGAGTTCTACTCCTTTCCTTTTATCAAGAGATTGATCCTGATCACTTCTGATTGATTCATCATCTAATGTATCATCTTCCTCTATTTCAGATGGATTTTGATCAACATCAGATTTGTGAGGAATTGTCTAGTTTGAACCCTAATCCTGCTGTAAATTCTTCAGGATTAAGGGGTACGAAGGGTTCAAAGCGAGGCATCTCCTCTTCATCAGGCAATTTGGTATAGTTGTGTTTCATCGGGGGTGGACACGATTATACCCAATGCATTTAACATATCTTTTTAGTTTTTGAACATCAATTATATGATCAAGCACATATCGGGAGTTAGAATAACTGTCCAATTTAAGCTTGATCGCATCATGTTCGCATTTGGCGATGGCTAACTCTTTCTTTGTTTCTTCAAGGAGATTAATGTAGTTACTAATTCTAGTCTGTTTATTCAAAACTGTTTTTGTTAATTCGGAAACACATTTCTTTAGGGTTTATATTACAGATTTGAATTCTTTTTCGTTTCGAGTTAAAGCCAAGTTCGCCTCTTTGCATTTAGATAGTTCAACAACTAACTTTTGATTATGACTGTGGATCGTTTCATATTTTGTTTTTAATTCAGAACAGTCATTGCAAACTTTAGGAGAATCGGAATTTACCTGACTTGTTGAACCGGCAACATTCGCCATGAAGGCAGTATGATGAGGAAAAGCTGCACTATCTGTAAAGAATCTTTCTGTATCTGTTGATGTAACTTCAGCTTTCTTCATCAAACCCACCTTTTCACTCTTCATCTTCTCAGCATCACTCAACAACTTTCTGACCTCAGCATCACTTCCTTCTCTGATCTCTGAATCAAATCCATAACCACCTGAACTTGAGCATTCTTCATCAGAACTACCAGTATACCCTAAAGTATCATCATCATCTGAGCTATCAATGCTGTGAACGTTCTTAATGATGATCTTGGCGTAACATGCAGTTCCTCCGTTACTCTCATTTCCCAATTGAATTGACCAATCGCATCCTTCATCGGCTTGAACAACTAAAGCTTTGCTATTTGAAGGTCCAGATTGATTGGTGTTGTTTGGGTTACCAACAGCCACTATTCTTCTATCATTGCTAATTTGGGCTGTATTGGATGGTTGTGGTTGGTTTCTGAAGGGCTTGTGATTTCCTTGTTTGCTGGGCCTCGTGCACTCACGTTTGAAGTGCCCTCTTTCTTCGCAGTTGAAGCAAGTAACGACATTTTTATCAAAACCATATTTTGTATCCTTCTTGCTCTCCAAATTGGTTCTTCCTGTTCTGCTCATGTAATCCTTTGCTCTTCTCACCACACTAGCAAAAGCCCACTTGATGTCCATTAGCTCCATCTCCTCTTTGTCTATCTGCTGGTAGTCTTCATTTGTCAAATTGATGTTTCCAATTTGACCAGCTACCAATCCGCAATAGGCATTGACCATGGTGTTTAGAAGTTCCATATGCTCTTCAGCAACTTCTACGCTGACCTTGGATAGATCAGATGTGTCAAGTCTGACAGTGTTGGGGTTTGCAGATTGAAAGTTGTTTCCATAGAAAGCCTGTTGAGGAGCTTGCTATGGAACTTGAGGTGCTAGATCGTGTGGTTGTGGTAGAAAGGCTTTCGGATCAAATGCTTGTCCATAAGCTTGAGTACTTGAGCTTGCATACCGATTTGTTTGAACAGGTTGTGGTAGAAAGGGATTCACATTTGATACAAACGCGGTTTGAAGCTTTAGTTGCTGATTTGCACTAATACCTGTATTAATACCTACGAAGTACATCTCAGGGTTTTGTGGAACAATGAATCTTTGTGCCTTCCGAAGTTCCTCTTCATTCTTGTTTTCCAATTTCTGCACAAATTCATAAATACTGATTGAGTCCAAAACACCTGCATGTTTTAATAAGTCAATAAATTGACCCCATTTTGGCGGTAATGCGTCAGCAAAGCGCATCACGATTTCTTGCGGAGATGCTAACACTTTGTAAGAGTACATTTCGCTAAGAAGATGGTAAAACCGTGTGGTCATATCATTCAACGTTTCATTTTCCACGAACATGAAACCTTCAAATTTTTCTTGAGCAAATCATGCTGAATTTTTCTGGTTGCAGCATTCCCCTCTCCTTTCACTTCCAAAGTATCCCAGTTTTTCCTGGTTGTACAATACACAAACTGATGATAAATATCTTTGTGAAGAGCTTGTGTTAGGATAGCAAATGCCTTTTTCTCTAGATCATATACCTTTTTGTCACTCTCATCTAGATTAGCTAAGGAGGTTGGCTTCGATCCGGCTTCTTTGAGTGATTCTTTATAGGGTGTAGTAAAACAGGTCCGCAATTCAGTGTTCTGACCAAGAACTTATGTGTGAAAACGACTCTTCCACGAAGGACAATCGTTCATATGGTTTAGCTTCAGCGGACGGTTATTACTCCCAGTTTCACTCTCGCTCATTAGAAGAGTTTGGATGCTATGGTTCTGGTTTGCGACACAAGCCCATTGATTTGCGGTAATCATGGCCGTATGTTGAGGCATCAATGACTTAACGCACGAGGTTGCAGAGCTTTGCGAAGACTCCTGATTTGTGTTTGAACCACTACTCCAATCCCACGGATTAGAACTCATTATATTTTCTTGATTATGAAAAATTGAAAGGTTTAAAGTTTGAATTTTTGAAATAACATTCACAATTTTGAAGAAAATACAAATTTTGAAAACACAAAGCTTGAAAAGCTGAAACACGAAAACCGCTTACTGAAGAAGGTTATTCGTACGAACCAATGTTTCGTATGGATAAATGTTCTTCGTACGATCAAGATAATTCGTATGGAGGATCTTCTTCGTGCGAACCAGGTTGTTCGTGTGGATGACTAGTCTTTCACACGAGCAGCTTGGTTCTTCGTGTGGATGGGTTATTCGCACAGGCTGTTTTTCGCTGTGTTTCCAGAGGAATCTTTTGCAAGGTATGTTTGGTGAAAACTTTCCTTTTCTTGTATAGACGGGTTTTCGAAAGTGGCCTGTTGTCTATCCAATTTTAGTTAAAAAGAAAAACATTCCATCAGTTTTTACAGTTATAACAGTCAAAGTCCAAATGTCAGAAAGTTGGTCAACCCTACAACACAATTACGATGAGTTTTCCTGTGAGTTTCTTCTTCAAATGTGTTCAACATGAAAAAAAGAATATTTTAAGAAAAAACAGATTTTAACATGTCTCCATGTATTCTAACTAGGTTTTTATGAAAATTTTCTGGATATAACAGATTTTAACTAAGTTTTAAGTTAGTTATCTATTCAAAACTTAAGTTTTATGCTTGTAAGTTCAAGAACACTTCAAGAAACCTTCAAACTAGCTTAGACACAACACTAAGCTTGGTTTTGAACAAGGAAGAGAGCTACCACTTGTAGGTCCACCTGGATGATCAAGATAAACATGCTTCCTTGTTCGTGCAACACACATACTAGTGCGAATCCAAGTATGCATGCAAACCAAAGCAAAGTAGGAGACACACAGGATAACCAAAGATTCATTGATTAACTGATGATAACTAGTACAAACATATACAAACAATGTTCATACAGACTCTATGCATTCACTCTGTGCTCTCAAAGTCTCAGCTTAGTATCCACTGGTCACTCGTACGAACCCTCTCACACATGCACTCTCAAACTGAGAAGGTCATGTCTGCTTATATAGTGCCAACACCAAGCAACAGTACAAAGTATGTCGCTGGTCATACGAAACACCAAAAGACACGAAAGACATTCTCCAAATAGACTCGTACGAATGAACTGGCTCGCATGAATCAATAACCTTGCTCATACGAATCAAGCTGAAAGCTTGATTGGGTAAGCTTGATCGTACGAATGTTGTGACTCGTACAAGAAACATCTTGATCATACGAAGCATTCCCACTCGTATTAAGTGATTTCTTTGGAGATCGTGCCACAAACATGACGTACCTGAGAGTCAACAGTATCCACACATGCAACTGTTGTACACAGACATTCTAATCTTTGTACTAGATCAAGATAGGAGGATATCTTGATCTGGCCGACACGACCACTCTATACAGACACAGTACATAAGGACCATACAATTACAGACGTAACTAAGAACAAGCTACAGACACAAAAGTGTATCAACAAATACGAGCATTTCAACTCTCTACCCCTTAAAATAATTTCATCCACAAATTAGGGATTACGAATGTGGTATACTATTCATGTTACATATTAACTATACGAATAACGATAACGAAGTTGCAACACGATGAGCAAAAGAGTCGAAATGACCCACAAGTGATTTCGATACACGAAAATTTAACTATAAGGAACACTAACCTTAGGTTTTGAATAAATATGGATATTGAGAACGGATCGCCTCCTCCGATTCCCAAGCGGCTTCACGTTCGGAATGATTTTTCCACAAGATTTTGACGAACGAAAAAGACTTCTTACGCATCACGTGTTCTTGTCGTCCAAGACAGCCTCGGTTTCCTGTTCGTACGATAAGTCCTCATAAATCTCGTGCAGGGAATAGTTCACAACATGGAGAGGATGGTAAGTATACCTGTGTAACAGTGCAATATGAAAAACATTATGCACGTACGACAATTGTGGCGGTAAAGCTAACCAATAAGAAACTTTGCCAACTCGTTCCAAAATTTCAAAAGGTCCAATAAAGCGAGGACTCAATTTTCCATTTATACCAAAACGTCGGACACCTCTGCATGTGAGACTTTTAAGAATACTTTTTCACCTACATTAAATTCCAAAGCCTTTCGGTGGCGATCAGCATAACTCTTCTGTCTACTCTGGGCTTCCTTAAGTTTATCACGAGAAATAGCAACCTTTTCATTCATGATCTGCACCAGTTCAGGACCCTCAATCATCTTTTCTCCGACCTCGTCCTAACATGTGGGAGCTCGACATTTACGCCCGTATAACAATTCAAAAGGAGCCATGTCAATACTAGCTTGCCAACTATTATTATAGACAAACTCCACCAAGGAAAGTATTCATCCCAGCATAACTCTTCTGTCTACTCTGGGCTTCCTTAAGTTTCTCATGAGCAATGGAAACCTTTTCATTCATGATCTGCACCAGTTCAAGACCCTCAATCATCTTTTCTCCAACCTCGTCCCAACATGTGGTAGCTCAACATTTACGCCCGTATAACAATTCAAAAGGTGCCATGTCAATTGTAACGTTCATGTAAAACGGGTTTCAAAACCCGCTTCGTTTAATGATCAAGTATTCTATTAAAAAAATGATATAATAAATTGTTGCATATTTATTAGTGTTAGTATTTAGCATTAACATTAATAATAAATAAATGGCATACTTAAAATAATAACCATATAAATAATAAGTAAATTTAATATTGGGTAGTAAAATAATAAAAGGTATTAATATAATAAATTAAATAAAGAATAAAAAAAGGGGAATAACCGGAATCGAACCCGGCTCCCTCACAAGATCACACACTCAAAACACCACTGATCTGCACACACCCTTTGTTTATAAATTGAAACACATAATACATATATAGCAAAAGTATAAAACCTGCAATAACCGCCCAGCCGCAATCAATCATGAAAGTAATGGCTCATACGTTATAACCGATATCAATTATCGGAGGAAAACGTCAATTTTTTGATTTAAATTGTGTGTAACTGTCTTCAATGATTCCCAAGCTCATAACCGACCAATTATCAATCCTCTATAAATAGCCAACCTATCTTTCACTTAGAGATCGTTCATCCTATCATTCTCAAAATCTCCAAAGGTGCTCAAAGCGTGAAAGATTCAGACTGCCGGAAGTTTCTGTGTTCACCAGAAATAGTCGTCGGAAAACCGTAAAATAGTTATCAGTTGGTATCTTCCTCTCAAACTCCTTTCATATCTTTTTGTAGTGTAAGTTATATTGAATCAAGTATCCAGAACCATGAACACCAATATCAGTTGAAATCAGTACTGGGTTTAATTTATGATGAAGAAGATGAAGTTATTCAAATTATATATGTATAGTCAAAATTGGTGTTTTAATCAGGTTAGACACATAGTCCAGGGGTGGACTGTGTGCATTTCACACAATTGATACCGGGTTCGATCCTTGTGCATCACCGACCCCCTAAATGAAATCTATTTTTTTTCCTAAACCAATTTATAACGCCTCACAGGAAGTTGTTAAGTAGATTAAAGTTTCTGTTATGAACGGGTTAGACACCCAGCCCAGTTGGTTGGGCTGGGTGCATCTCGAGGTGTTGGTCGCGGTTCGATTCCAGCGATAGTCCCAGGTTTGCTCATTTAAATCCTTTTTAAATTAAATAATTTCTGATATCTTCTAAGAAGTATATATGAATAATTAAAATCGGTTTCCTTACGGGTTAGACACGTAGCTCAGTTGGAAGAGCTGCATGCACGTAAACAGGAGGTCACAAGTTCGAGTCTCACAAACGCGCTGCCAATAACACTATTGAACCGGTCAGACCCCCCCCCCCCCTTGTCAGGTATGACAAGGTTTTTTTTATTTTTTATTATTTTATTTTATTTTTATATATTATTTTTTTGGTATTAATATTTTAGCTAAAAATAAATTAAAAACACTTAATGGTGCGATTTCGTAAGTTTAAAAATCCCAATTAATACCACAAAAATAACCTAAAAACCTAACAAAAAGTATTAAATCAAAATATTAATTTTATATATTTATCGATTTATTGCGTTATTATTTAGGTTAGTCTCCTTCGTCGGTTAAATCCTCAATTCGTGCGCACTTTTCATCAATCAAGGAAACGCACTCATCGTGAGTGAATCCTTACAAATTCCCCTTTTTATTCATGTTTTGGGGTGTATCATGTGTCGTACATATTTTATTTAAACACTTGTGCTAACATCATTACGTGATCTAATGTGTATATTTGTTTATGTGGTTATGTGTGGTTACATTTTATCATTTCAGTGCAAATCATTCATTTAAGGCCCATCAGTTCCTCGTGGGATACGAGTTGAGCATCAGGTGCCTCATTAGATCGGCTCCGTTTGATTGAGCCTTGATCTCAAGTTCATCATGTTCATATGTTCATTGTGGATATTATGTGGTTTGTGATTGTTTATATATATACCTATGCTCACTTTAGGTCCATGCACATGTTTTATTTAAATAACTAATATAACAACTATTTAAATGTTTTTTTCTTAGATTCACTCGCCAACTTTTGTTGACCCAAACTTTTGTTTTACACATGATATAGGTGGACAGGCTGAGGAGAGGAACACATAGGAATGGCCTTAGAAGATAAATAAAATACAGCTTGTTTAGAACAATGTTTTTCTTGTGCTTAAATGTTTCCTGGTGTTTGGTATATTTGAAATTTTAATTTCAATTTAATAAATATGAAACCTATTATTAGTAAATGTAATGAGCTTTGATGAAAACCCAATCATGCCCCGACTTCTATTTCCGCTTCGGGTCAGGGTGTGACAGATTGGTATCAGAGCTCTTGACTATAGGGATATAGGATAGGTTATTAGACCCTTGGAGCCTATACTATAGTTGATTAGATTTTAATTGTTTATGTGTTACATGCAAAACTCATGATGTTTATTTGTTTCATGTTTATCTCACACACAAATGTATGCGAGCACTTTCACTACTACATGTTAATATGTGATGTTCATTATAGTCCATATATTGTTAACATATCATGACTACGCAAGCACACACATCACAATTTCACAATTTTAATGATTTCTCCTCAAAGATTTTGCAATGTTTTCATGTTTTTCAATCACATCAAAGTGAGTTCTACGGGGGTATGTAGTAACTGGAAGAGTACGAGTACCGGTAGTCGGAACATCCTGTCTAGGCTTGGCATTCGTACAAATCCAATATAATGGACCAGTTTGCCTACCTGGGGACTAACGATTAGAGTACGAAGGACCTATTAGGCCAAAGCATGCCACATCAAACATCGTGTGAACTAACCCCACTTTGAGTTGTTATTTGTCTACACCTGGACACCCTCCGACTTTACATCTCGCAATCATGTTTACGATTTTTATTCGGGTGATGCGAGTGTTATCAAGCCGACATCAATGTGAACCCTACTAAGCCCAGTAGTCATGGGGGCCCACATGACTACCTAGGCTGTGGTATGGGAGACATTTGGAGGCCCAAATATGAGCAAGCCCAAGACATCCTATGGATGTAGTTAAGTTATTGTTTTTCCTTTATTTATGAATGTTGTTTTCCATCTTTTTACGACACATGACACCTAGAAACTATCAACTCACAATCTCCCTACGTATTTCCTGTAGATTTCTGCTAGACACTCTCGAGGTGGTAGAAGGTCAGGAAGATCTAGCGAACGTATGGCCACTCAAATCGCTCAACAGATGGCTGTCGTACTTCCTGACATTGTCGTACAAGTTCAACAAGCACTTGCCGCCAATCCCATCAACCCCACCGGTCAAGAAGGTCAAAATGTTGCCAAACCCACTCCCTAACACCACCAGATGCACCTACAAGCATTTCAAATCCTGCGATCCTCCAAAATACGAGGGGACCGAAGGTGTCATCGCTCTCCTCCGCTGGTTTGAGGAGATGGAAAGCACTTTTCTCAATTGTGATTGTCCTGATGATCGCAAGGTGCGATATGCTACTGGTCGTTTCTTTGGAGTAGCACTTACATGGTGGAACACAAGAAGGGCAAGCGAGGTGCTGAAGCTGCTATGGCCTTGACTTGGGAAGAGTTGAGGGAAATCATGAATAGACGCTTCTGTCCGAAGAAGCGAAATCAAGAAATTATAAGATGAGTTTTATGCTTTGAAAAAAAAGAGGGAGACCACACCACATACAACAAGAGATTTCACGAGTTGAATCAGATGGTCCCCAACCTGTTCACTCCGCTGTATCGTCTAATTGAGCATTACATTCGAGGTCTTCCCTCGAAAATTCAAGATTCTGTGTTAAGTACTTCACCTGCAACACTTGAAGCTGCAATGGAGCTGGCTACCGAGCTCACGGAAAATCGCATCCGAAATGGGATTTTAAGGATGAGAAGAAGAAAGACAAGACACCTGCTGAAACCCCAACTCCGACCCAAGCAGGTTCGTCTTCTAAGTTTGCTGATAAGAGGAAACGCACGACAAGAATTTTGCCGTTACCCAAACCAATTCTCCTTTCACTGCTGCCCCTAATCACACAAGTCGCTCCTCCTGCTGCTCCATTCAAGAAACCATACACTGGTCCTCACCCAAAATGCAATTGATGCCAATATCACCACCCTCCTGAGAACCCATGTCAATATTGCACAAGTTGTGGCCGTGCAGGTCTCATAATTCAAACTTGTCGGATTCTCCAAAAACCAAACCACAATCAACCTCAAGCCCAAACCAATAATCAAGTGGTAGGCCAAGCCCAACACCAACAACCTTTACTCTTACCACCTGCTCAACCTATGGCTCAACCCTACTACCAACCCAATTACCCAATGATGCAACATGTCAGAGGATGTTTCAACTGTGGCGATCCAACCATTTTCGAAACACTTGCCCATGCCTGGTGAACATAATAAATGCCCAAGCTCAAGCCAATCCAGTGAATCAAGCCAACCAAGCTAATCCACCTGCTAGAGGAAGAGCTTTCAACATCAACGCCAACCGAGCTAGGGCTGATAATAATGTGGTCAACGGTACGTTTCTTATTAACGGTAGTTATGCATCCATACTATTTAATACTGGTGCGGATAAGAGTTTCGTGTCCTTAGAGTTCGAATCTATTCTCGATTTACCTTGCATTAGTTTAGCTGAATCATGCACGGTGGAAGTTGCTGATGGTGAACCTATTACGTTAGACCCGGTTATTCGTGATTGTACTCTTACTCTCAATGATTATAAATTTTCAATTGATTCATCCCTATGAAGTTGGGTAGTTTCGACGTCATTATTGGAATGGACTGGCTTAGCCAGCATCGCGCGGAAGTTGTTTGTTATGAGAAGTTTATTCGAATTCCCCTCGCTGATGGTCAAACTTTACGTATCTTTGGAGAAACTCCATCCAAAGGGCTCAAGCTGATGTCTAGTCTCCAAGCTCGAAGATATCTTGCAAAGATTATATCGCGTTTTTAGCTCACACCATCAAAAAGGAAGGCAAGGAAATGAAGCTCGAAGACATTCCGATTGTTAAAGAACTTCCTCAAGTTTTCCCCGACGACGTTTCAGGACTTCCTCCTGTGCAAGAAGTCGAATTCCGAATCGATCTTGTACCTGGTGCTACACCTGTCGTAAATCTCCATATCGGTTAGCCCCATCTGAGATGCAGGAGTTAGCTAGTCAGCTGCAAGAGTTGACTGACAAGGGATTTATACGTCCTGGCTCATCACCTTGGGGTGCGCCTGTTCTCTTCGTAAAAAAGAAAGATGGAACTTTTCGAATGTGCATCGACTATAGAGGCTCAACAAGCTGACCATCAAGAAGCGCTATCCATTACCTGTATTGATGACCTTCTAGATAAACTTCAAGCTGCCACCTGTTTTTCAAAAATCGACCTTCGTTCTGATTATCATCAACTTAGAGTGCGTGAAGAAGATATTCCAAAGACTGCTTTTCGAACTCGTTATGGTCACTATGAATTCATGGTTATGCCTTTTGGGTTGACCAATGCTCCTGCTGTTTTTTTGGATTTAATGAATAGGGTGTGCAAACCCTACCTCGATCGTTTTGTTATAGTTTTCATTGATGATATTCTTATCTACTCCAAGACAAAATCCTATCATGAGCGACATCTTCGACTTATTTTAACACTTTTGAGAACTGAAAAGCTTTATGCTAAGTTCTCGAAATGTGAGTTTTGGTTAAAAGAGGTACAATTTCTTGGTCATATTGTTAACGACAGAGGGATTCATGTTGACCCTGTAAAGATCAAGCGGTGCAAGAGTGGCAAGCGCCACGTACTCCTACTCGAAGTTAGGTCATTTCTTGGTCTAGCTGGTTATTATCATCGTTTCATCGCAAATTTTTCTCGTATCACCGTTCCAATCACAGCCTTAACTCACAAGGGCAAACCTTTTATTTGGGGGCCCAAGCAAGAAGAGGCTTTCCAAACTTTGAAGCAAAAACTTTGTGATGCACCTATCCTCACACTTCCTGATGGTTGCGAAGACTTTGTGGTTTATTGTGATGCGTCAGGGCAAGGTTTAGGTTGTGTTCTAATGCAAAGAGGAAATGTGATAGCCTATGCCTCAAGGCAACTCAAAGTGCATGAAAAGAACTACACCACTCACGACCTAGAACTTGGAGAAGTTGTGTTTGCTCTTAAGATATGGAGACACTATCTCTATGGTACCAAATGTGAAATTTACACTGACCACAAGAGCCTTCAACATATCTTCAATCAAAAAGAGTTGAACATGAGGCAACGACGTTGGGTCGAACTCTTAAATGATTATAATTGTGAAATTCGATATCACCCTGGCAAAGCCAATGTTGTAGCTGACGCCCTCAGTCGAAAAGATTATGCAAACTCCATTCATCTGTTATGTTCTCAAATTGTGACCGATCTCCGAAACCGAATTAGAGTAGCCCAACATATTTCCGTCACGGAAAATGATGTGCGAGATGAACTATCTTGTGGAGCTGAAACCGAACTAGAATCCAAGTCAGATGGTATTCTCTATTACTTGAATCGTACATTGGTACCTGATCGTGACGATCTTCTGTTTTTCTCATGAACCAGGTCCACAAAACAGGATACTCTATACATCCAGGGGCCGATAAGATGTATCAAGACCTACGCTACTCCTACTGGTGGCCTGGCATGAAGAAAGATATCGCCATTTTTGTTCCAAAGTGCCTCACGTTTCTAAGGTTAAAGCTGAACATCAACGACCTTCAGGATTACTCGTTCAACCTGAAATACCTGTTTGGAAGTGGGAAAACATAACCATGGACTTCATTACCGGGTTACCTCGCACCTCCAGTGGGTATGACACCATTCGGGTTATCATTGATCGTCTCACCAAATCAGCTCATTTCATTCCAATCCGCGAAGACTACAAGAACGAGAAGTTAGCTCGTATCTATATTAATGAGATTGTAAGCCGTCATGGTGTGCCCTTAAGTATCATTTCAGATTGAGACGGTCGTTTTACTTCATGAACATGGCAAGCCGTACAATCCACTTTGGGTACACGATTAGATCTCAGCACTGCCTTTCACCCTCAAACTGATGGTCAATCTGAGCGCACCATACAAACCTTGAAGACATGTTGCGAGCATGTGTCACAGACTTCAAGGGAAACTGGGATACTCATTTACCGTTAGTTGAATTTTCGTACAACAATAGTTATCATTCAATCATCAGTATGGCTCCTTTTGAAGCGTTATATGGTCGAAAGTGCCGATCTCCTGTATGTTGGCACGAAATTGGTGAAACGCAAATCACTAGACCAGAGTTGATTCAAGAAATGACTGACAAAAACCTTCAGATCCGCAATATTCTTCTAGCAGCTCGAAGTCGTCAAAAGAGTTATGCTGATAAGCGCGAAAGCCATTGGAGTTTTGTGTTGGCGATCAAGTACTTTTGAAGGTATCACCGTGGAAGAGAGTGGTTCGTTTTGGTCAAAATGGCAAGCTAGCACCACGCTATGTGGGACCATTCAAAATACTCGAAAGAATTGGTCCTGTAGCATACAAGCTGGACTTACCAGAAGAACTCAACAGAATTCGTCCCACATTCCACGTATCAAACTTGAAAAAGTGTCGCACAACGAAAACCTCCATATTGATGAATCAATGCATTTTGTTGAAAGACCAGTATAAATCATGGACTTCGGTGAAAAGCGTTTGAGACGAAGTCGTATTCCAATTATCAGAGTGCGTTGGGAGTCAAAACGAGGACCTGAGTTTACTTAGGAACGCGAAGACTCAATGCGCGAGAAATACCCGCATCTTTTTCCAGTTACACTTCTACTTAAATCTCGGGACGAAATTTCTAAAAGTAGGGGATACTGTAACGTTCATGTAAAACGGGTTTCAAAACCCGCTTCGTATAATGATCAAGTATTCTTTAAAAAAATAATATAATAAATTTGTTGCGTAATTATTAGTGTTAGTATTTAGCATTAACATTAGTAATAGATAAAGGTATACTTAAAATAATAACCATAGCAATAATAAGTATATTAATATTGAGTAATAAAATAATAAAAGGTATTAATATAATAAATTAAAATAAAGAATAAAAAGAAAGGGGAATAACCGGAATCGAACCTGGCTCCCTCACAAGATCACACACTCAAAACAGCACTGATCTGCACACACACTCTTTGTTTATAAATTGAAACACATAATACATATAATAGCAAAAGTATAAAACCTGCAATTTCTCACAACTGTAACCGCTCAGCCGCAATCAATCATGAAAGTAATGGCTCATACGGTTATAACCGATATCAATTATCAGAGGAAAACGTCAATTTTTGATATAAATTGTGTGTAACTGTCTTCAATGATTCCCAAGCTCATAACCGATCAATTATCAATCCTCTATAAATAGCCAACCTATCTTTCACTTAGATATCGTTCATCCTATCATTCTCAAAATCTCCTAAGGTGCTCAAAGCGTGCAAAGACCAGACTACCGGAAGTTTCTGTGTTCGCCGGAAATAGTCGCCGGAATAACCGTAAAATAGTTATCAGTTGGTATCTTCCTCTCAAACTCCTTTCATATCTGTTTTGTAGTGTAAGTTATATTGAATCAAGTATCCAGAACCATAAACACCAATATTAATTGAAATCAGTACTGGGTTTAATTTATGATGAAGAAGATGAAGTTATTCAAATTATATATGTATAGTCAAAATTGGTGTTTTAATCAGGTTAGACACACAGTCCAGTGTTGGACTGTGTGCATTTCACACAATTGATAACGGGTTCGATCCTTGTGCATCACCGACCCCCATAAAATAAAATCCTTTTTTTCCTAAACCAATTTATAACGCCTCACAGGATTGTAGTATATTAATGTTTCTGTTGTGAACGGGTTAGACACCCAGCCCAGTTGGTAGGGCTGGGTGCATCTCGAGGTTTGGTCGCAGGTTCGATTCCAGCGATAGTCCCCGGTTCGCTTATTTAAATCCTTTTTAAATTAAATAATTTCTGATATCTTCTAAGAAGTATATATGAATAATTAAAATCGGTTTCCTTACTGGTTAGACACGTAGCTCAGTTGGAAGAGCTGCATGCACGTAAACAGGAGGTCACAAGTTCGAGTCTCACAAACGCGCTGCCAATAACACTATTGAACCGGTCAGACCCCCCCCCCCCCCCCTTTCAGGTATGACAAGGTTTTTTTTTATTTTTTATTATTTATTTTATTTTTATATATTATTTTTTTGTATTAATATTTTAGCTAAAAATAATTAAAAACACTTAATGGTGCGATTTCGTAAGTTTAAAAATCCCAATTAATACCACAAAAATAACCTAAAAACCTAATAAAAAGTATTAAATCAAAATATTAATTTTTGTATATTTATCGATTTATTGCGTTATTATTTAGGTTAGTCTCCTTCGTCGGTTAAATCCTCAATTCGTGCGCACTTTTCATCAATCAAGGTAACGCACCCACCGTGAGTGAATCCTTACAAATTCCCCTTTTTATTCATGTTTTGGGGTGTATCATGTGTCGTACATATTTTATTAAAACACTTGTGCTAACACACCATTACGTGATCTAATGTGTATTTTTGTTTATGTGGTTATGTGTGGTTACATTTTATCATTTCAGTGCAAATCATTCATTTAAGGCCCATCAGTTCCTCGTGGGATACGAGTTGAGCATCAGGTGCCTCATTAGATCGGCTATGTTTGATTGAGCCTTGATCTCAAGTTCATCAATCATCGTGTTCATATGTTCATTGTGGATATTATGTGGTTTGTGATTGTTTATATATATACCTATGCTCACTTTAGGTCCATGCACATGTTTTATTTAAATAACTAATATAACAGCTGTTTAAATGTTTTTTTTTTAGATTCACTCGCCAACTTTTGTTGACCCAAACTTTTGTTTTACACATGATACAGGTGGACAGGCTGAGGAGAGGAACACATAGGAATGGCCTTAGAAGATAAATAAAATACAGCTTGTTTAGAACAATGTTTTTCTTGTGCTTAAATGTTTCCTGGTGTTTGTATATTTGAAATTTTAATTTCAATTAATAAATATGAAACCTATTATTAGTAAATGTCATGAGCTTTGGTGATAACCCAATTATGCCGCGACTTTTATTTCCACTGTGGGTCGGGGTGTGACATCAATACTAGATTGCCAACTATTATTGTAGACATATTCCACCAAGCAAAGTATTCATCCCAGTTTCCCGTCCACTCAAGTGTACATGATCTAAGCATATCCTCCAAAGTCCGAATAGTACGTTCAGACTGTCCTTCAGTTTGAGGATGGAAAGCAGTGCTAAATCTTATCTTTGTATCCCATGCATTTTAGAAACCCTTCCAGAACCGTGATGTGAAACGTGGATCTCTATCACACACTATAGAAGATGGAGTACCATGCAATTGAACAATCTTTGGAAGGAATATCTCTGATAGCTTACTCACCAAGTACCCTTTTCGAATGGGCATGAAATGAGCAGATTTTGTAAGTCTATCTACCACAGCCCAAATAGCATCATTCTTCATACGGGTTCTTGGTAGACCAGTTACAAAGTCCATTGAAATATCATCCCACTTCCATACCGGAATATCTAAAGACTTTAATAATCCACTAGCCCGTTGATGTTCAACTTCACTTGCTGACAAATCAAACACTGGCTCACATGTCTTTCTACATCTTCTTTCATACCATTCCAACAAAATGTTGCCTTAAATCTCTATACATCTTTGTGGATCTAGGGTGTATAGAATATGGTGAACTGTGTGCCTCAGTCAGTAATGATTCACGAAGAGAGGAATCATCTAGCACACACAACCGCTTCCCACACCATATTGCTCCATGTTCATCCACTCGAAATTCAGATTGCTTTCCTACTTGCATATTTTGCAAAATTGCCCAAAGCTCACCATCTTCTTTTTGAGCTTCTTTTATCTGAGTGACGAGGTTTGGTTCAATCTTCAGTCTAGCCAAATAACCATCAGACTCACCAACCTGTATACCAATCTCCATGTTCTCAAGTCTGATATAATGAGGCTCAAGAGTCAAGCATGCCAAACCCCCAGAATTCTTCCTACTCAATGCATATGCTACAACATTTGCTTTACAAGGGTGGTACTGAATGTTGGCATCATAATCCTTGAGTAGCTCTGACCATCTCCTCTGCCTCATGTTAAGCTCCTTTTGAGTGAAAATATACTTGAGGCTCTTATGGTCGGTGAATATGTTACATGTCTCCCCATACAAATAATGCCTCCAAATCTTGAGTGCAAAAACAACTGTTGCTCACTCCAGATCATGCGTTGGATAATTCACCTTGTAGGGTTTAAGTTAACACGAGGCATAATCAATAACCTTTCCATGCTGCATGAGAACACAACCAAGCCCTTTCTTCAATGCATCACTGAATATATATCGAATCCGCATGAGCTAGTAGTTAGAGTAAGAATAGGCGCGGATACTAGCTTTTGCTTCAATGCCTCAAAACTCTTTGCTCGGTCATCGTTCCAAGTAAATTTTACCCCTTTCCTCAAGAGTTGAGTGAGAGGTAATCCAAAATGGAAAATCCCTCCACGAAATGTCGATAATAACCCGCTAGACCCTAGAAAACTTTGAACTTTGGTAACTGAAGTTGGTCTGGGCCATTTAGTGATAGTTTCCACCTTTGATGGATCCATTGTGATACCTTCTGCTGATACAATGTGGCCTAAAAATGCCACTTGTTGATGCATATGTCTGTCACCTACGTCATCGAGTATCTAGTCTGTATATAGTTCCATAATGTTAGAATGTATGTTGGTCACTTCGCACGAAGTGGATATGCACTCCGTATGAAGGTAATCTATTTTCGTACGAAGGAGATTTACCTTCACCCAAAGATAGAATCTAGCTTCTTATGAAGGTAGTGTTGTCTTTAAATAGATGTGCAAGCTAGTTCATTTAAAAACGTTTTGTGATTTGGACGGCGGAGCTCTGTCCGACTGTTTCTAGCATCTGTAATGTACAACAAGTTAATGAAATAGTGACTAAAGTGAATACAGCGTGTTTACAACGTCGCCTAACTATACACGGATTCCGCACGTGTATACTAGGTTATCAAGTTAGTGTCTGAGCTATGGGATTACATGGACCTTCAAGTGGTATCATTCTTTCTTATTTTTGACATTTCCCGGACATTGAACAGACAAATTGGACTAATTTTTTTTCACAGGACTGTTTAAAATGGACTAATAACAAACCCTTGAAAAAATCATACCTAAAATCAACCGAATTCTTGATCGAAATGGCAAAAAAGGTGAAATTGTGAAACCCTCTTCGCACGAAGTGAACTTTTTTATCTTTGCACGAAGTGAAGTTACCTTTGCACGAAGGTAGATTACACTCGTACAAAGGTAATCTAAAAAAAATTTGGTGATTGAATTTTTTTTCGAGATTTTGATGATAAATACGAGCTGTTCCGGGACACCGTCGAGAGAATTTCACACCAAATTTTTAGTGATCAAAATTTTCAATAAAAATGGATAACAGTGAGATTGTGTTTGATGATGGAATTGATGAGGATTTTCTTAATGAGTATGTTTATGAAAGATCGTGTTCCGAAGAGGTTTGAGGCTTCACAAATGTTCATGTCATCTCAATCTAATAATTCTGTTACAAGTGCAGGTTTATTTGATGAACAAAATCAAAGCACAAAGAGTGATGAAGAAGAAGAGAAACAGTTTAAAGAGGAAGATAGAGAAGATGTTATTCATAATATGTTTAAATCATCTATGCCTCCTCACGTGTTTAATGCTTTTGAAGGTTTCTTCGACAAACAAAAACAAAGTGTAAAATATGATGAAGTTCCAGAAAAACCAGATCATTCTCAAGGAAAAGATGAAAATTTTGAAGTTAATCAGAAGCTAAAAGTTGAGAGAGTCCAGGAAGAGAAGGAAGTTGAAAAGAATGAGAGAATCAAGATAGAACGACAGTGCACAAAATGTATAGAGCCATGCAAATCTTGTGCTGAAAAAGATGAAATAGATAAAGCAAGGTGCTCAAAACCATGTGAATCGTATCTTGTTAAAGATGTGAGTTATACAGAGCTGAAATGTCATACAGATAATCTGTCAAGAGATTACAATCAAATGAAAGAAGCTTATGACAAGCTAAGCTATACCATCAAAATTCACCATGATGCTAATATGAAATATGCTGCTACAATCGACATGTTGAAAGATACGGTAATGGATAAACAGATGGAATCAATATTTATCTGAACAATATTGCCGATCTAAAACAAGAATGGAGAAAGTCAGAATCGAAGCCGAAAGGGTCAACATATTGTTAATCAGTTACTCCACAAGTTCATACGTAATTGATCATATTCTTCCCAAACAAGAAGTAAAAACTGTCAAGGAAGAGAATAAAACTGGAGTTCAGAACAATGACCCGGGTTATCATAATGTTCCTCCTCCAATCTGGAATAATTATTCTAGAAGAAATCATGAAGGAGAGGAGAAGGCACTCAATCGGAACCTGAAAATGGAATAAAAAGTTGAGTTGCCTGAGAACATAGATGTGACCTATGAATGTGATTCTGATGTGGTTACAAAAGTGGTCGAAAATGTTTTTGAAAACAGAGATGCTGAAAAGAGTAATTCAAATTTCCGTTCTGAAAATAAATAAAGTTTTCATAAGAATTACATTTCAAAATCAGAACCAATTTTGAATGATGATCCTAAGATGGTAGCACACAAAGTGAAAGGATCTGACAAACTATTTTCTGATGAAAAATTTTCGATTCAGAACGTGGATGTTAAAAAAATTGAAAAAGGTTTTAAATTAGTTGAAATGAGTTTGTCGGACCTTAGAAAGTTAAAAATGTCTTACAGTTCCAAACCTAAACGTTTTTATAATCATAAAGGTAAAAAATATCCAATAAAAAAAAGAAAAGATTTGGGATATGCTAAGAAGAAGAAAAGCAATCATAGGTTCCGAAAACCAGATTATTCAAAGAAAATAATTTTGTTTTTGGAACAATTTTAGAAAAGGAAAAAAAAGTTTATGAAAAAAGCAATCAAATGATAGGTTTGATGCTAGAAAACAACAACTAGAATACGTTAAGGAATGTTTTTGATGTAATAAAGTTGGACACATTGTTAGACAATGTCCACAGTCAAAGCCTAAACCTGTTTCTGGTGTTAAGAAAAATTTCGGAGATTTAAAAAAAACTCACCAATGTTTGTACCAATTAAAGTTTGGAAACAAGTCAAAGAATCTACAAACAAAGTGTAACCAGTTAAGACTAAATTTTCAAAATTGAAGCTGGTGAAACTTCAAAAAGTGTTGAACGAAAAGATTCTCTATTACATTTCAAGAAAGCAATGTCTAAAAACCAAATATGGGTGATGAAAAAGAGAATTTTTCCTGTAAGAGTTGAAAATTTTGTGTCAACCGGGAAGTCAGAAAGGGTTGAACAAAAATGGGTAATAAAAGAAAAATCTGTTGAAAAGACTGAACAATCAGTGAAAATTGAAAGTTTAAAAGATTTTCCTAAACTTGAGAAAGTCACGAATAAACTTGATTGTGAAAAGAAAATCAAAACTAAGGTTGAACCTAAGATTGAAAAATCTTGGGTTAAACTATTCAATTGATTGTTTGCATATTTATGTGCAGGATCTTTCGGAAGATAAACTAACATGAAGACTGAGGTTCCTAGCACATAATAAGGATTTTTGGGCCGGGAGCCATGATTGAATTTTCAATAACGTTTACTTTACAATTTTACAAATTTTTGAAGAAAATTTGAAAATTTCACATAACCTTCACTAATGATTAGACAAAACTGATTGAAAAGACTGTTGAGTAAAATGTTTTTTTTAAATCTAACGGGTCTAAGGTTTTGTCATCATGAGGGGGAAAGAGATTAAAAGAAAAAATTGAAGCAGTTTTGATGGCGAATTGAAGTAATTATCATCGGTTTGTCACATTTTATAATTTTTAAATTTCTTTCTTTTAAAACAAAAATCCAAAAATATGTTTTTGATTTTATGGGGAAAAATGTTGTAGAAAATACAAAAACATTAAAAAAACAAAAATGTACAAAAACATTAAAAAATGCAAAAATGTACAAAAACATGAAAAAGACAAAAAGTGTTTTCGTGTGAAAAGAGGAAAATGATAGTACATCAGTGGACTATCACGATATGCTAAAGATTTGAAGTGTTATAAAGTTTAAACAGGTCTCACTGAGGATGTGCTAGTAGGCTTCGCACATTCAGTAGATTGTTTCTGAGATATAAACTTAAAAGAAAAACTTCTTAATTAGTGGCTTAACATTTCTCCGATACATGGTCTTACTACACCGAAATTTCGTTTGAGAGAGATTGCCGGATTCTGAGATACTAGGTCTTTATTTATAATTGATATCTGGGATATTATACAAGTTCTTATGATTTTGCGTCCGCAATGGACTAGAACATGTAGAATACTTTTGCTTTAAAAACCGAAACTACAACAAATTGTAAGTATCAAAAGATCCAACAATTGCAGTAAAAGATTCTAAATTGGAACACTACTTTTAAAGTCAAGCCTTCATCTCTTTGTCTGTACGGTGGTATTAACCTGAGCTCTCAAGGTCTCGCATTACCCAGAAACAGAGATCAATTAGATATATTGTAAAATGAAATCCAGGGAATCTTGATACGGGGGTATATTCTGAGGTGGGAAACACGGTTAAGTCAAGTTCCTGAAATTACCTAAATGTATCTCAGAACAATTGAGAAATGTGTAGAGCTTTATGTGGACAAGTATACTGACAATCTAAGTGAATTTGTTTAGAACTTAAAGTCTTATAAAGGTCAACGGTACTTGTGATATGTGTAAAAAAACTAATATGATCCTCTAACACAAACTCACAAAAAAATATGTTTGTACGTAATTAGTATTGTTGTTCATTTCATAAAAACAAAAACATTTTATGTTCATATTAGTTTCGACTTTCGATGATGAAAAGTTGATTTTCAAAATCTCGAGCTGCTAAACAAAAATCAGAAATTTAAAACTATCCAAAAATGATTAAAGTTCATCAAGTTGAGACTTCAATTTGAATCAAAACATAAGTTTGTTCGTAATAAGATCAATCAAGGTCATTAATTTGAACTTGATAGCTAAATCAGAGATTAAGGTCATTAGTTTGGACTTGATTAACTGAGACGTTTTATAAATGAGAAAAAAGATTAAAATTTGAAATGTTTATATTTAGAAATTTCAAAGTTTGAATCTAAAATATTTATTTGAATGTATGAATGAATGAACATGAAGTTAAATTTAATGGAAAGAAGGATAGAAATGTATAATGATGATAAAGAATGCTCAAAGAAAGGGGGAGTGTGCTATACGCAATGTTTACTATTCAAGATCAAAGAAAATAGATAACTGTTGATAATGTCTGAAGATCAAGAAAGTTAAAGCTATTAAAGTTTTGAAGTAACTTAAGGAATTTTATAGACTCTGGTCTTAGATGAAGATTCAAGGACTGCGACAACAGCCAAGGGGGAGACTATTGATGCATATGTCTGTCACCTACGTCATCGAATAGTATCGAGTCTGTATATGGTTGCATAATGTTAGAATGTATTTTGGTCACTTTGCACGAAGTGGATATGCACTTGTACGAGTAATCTATTTTGTACGAAGTGAAACTATCTTCGTACGAAGGAGATTTACCTTTGCATGAAGATAGAATCTAGCTTTGTAGGAAGGTAATGTGTTGTCTATAAAATAACGTGCAAGCTAGTTCATTTAAAAACGTTTTGTGATTTGGATGGTGGAGCTCTGTCCGATTGTTTATAGGATCTGTAACGTACAACAAGTTAATGAAACAATGATTAAAGTGAATACAACGTGTTTATAGTGTCGCCTAACTATACATGGATTTCGCATGTGTATACTAGGTTATCAAGTTAGTGCTTGAGTGTCACACCCCGGATTTCCAACCCAAATCTATACACCGGTGGGACCGGGTGGGGAGTATCGTGACGTAAGTTGATAATCATAATAGTCAATTAAACACGGCACAACGGAAGTCTTGGAGTAAAATTACTATTACAAACCGAATGTTCGAAATAAAATAATATACAGGCTCGTAGTAGAATATCCACAGGCGGATAATAAATTGTACATGGAAAGAATACAGAACAAACCTTGGGCAGATTTAGGATTTGCAAGATCCTCTATCACTATCGAGCACTTCCAGCCTATTTTCGTATTGTACCTGCAGTTTAGTCTTTTGAAAATACGTCAGCTTTCACTGGTAAATACACCCAACTGACCCGTTTTGAAAACATTTCAAAAATGTGTAGAGTGCGTATCAGCACAAAATCTTTTTATAACTTGGGTTAATTGACCGTCCAACCTTGTTAACAGATTTACATGTTTGTCATACATACGGGGCTCGGTACAGAAATTGAGACACAATTAACGTACACACCACTTTGGACTCACGAAGTAGTCAATTCCTCCCAACCTTGTGGGAATGCATAATTGAGCGTCTATCGGGTGTATGCCTACACCGGCGCTAAGGTCGTGGCCATTTCTATTGTAATTAGCCGAGGATATCCAGACATGGTAGTTAACCCCCGATGTTTAAATTATCAAACAAAACTGATTAAAACAGAATATGCGGATTTATTATCCCCGAACGGCGTTCGATTGAATCCCATTTCCGACCAAGCGGTAATAATTTACCGTAACCCAAGCACGTATAGGGGAAATAAGTCGAGAGTATTTACCTGAGCTAGTCTTCTTTAATTTTTAATAACTCAGCCGTACACAAAAAGGACTAAGTGCAGATAGCATTTACAAGCAAGTCTCTAGTCTGGATTATGGCATAAACTAACCAATTAAATACTAACGGTCTTATTTAAGTCATAGACTTAGACCGACTAGCGTACTTGAGCAAAACGTATGACGCTAGATTAAAAGATGATTGGATAGAATGTAGTTTAATCCGAACAAGTACCTTGACTTGTTTAATATGGGTAAACTATAAACATTCTGGATTTTGAAACTTAAATGACAAGGTTAAACCCGTTTTGGTTAATTTCCGTAAAATAGTTACATATACGTAACTGTGCGCATATTAGCGATATCGGGTAACCGGATAAGTTATGGACAAGTTCGATATGCCATTATACTTTAAATAAGTTATGATATCAGTAGAATATCAACTTGTATGCCCGTTAAGATTTTAAAATTAAATTATGCCCCATAAGGGCGTTTTGGTAAATTCATACCATATAGAAGGAACTTGAATATAGTTTAATGTTATGATTATAAGTATTCTGGAAAAATACTTTATATTATGATATAATATCAGTAGGATATCAATTATATGTGTATTTTACCCTTTTAAGACCTAACTATGCACGAATGGGCATTTTGGTCATTTTACACATAGTTTATAAATTATTTGGGATTCTGAGTTTATAACATGTATCTACTGTAAATATGTTTAAAATAAGTTTTAAAATCTGTAGGTATCAAGTCTTGGTCAATAATATGGTTTAAAACCATACTATGCGCCTAAATGGCGCTTATGTCGTAAAATGGCGTCTTTATGCGATTTTCATGAAAACTGATGTTAAATCCAGATTAAAATGTCTTGGATATGTTATTTAATATAACATATCAGTAGTTAAAAGATTTACCTTGAAAAGATTGATTAAAATTAGTTTATGAGCCACAAGGTCTAAAATTGCCATTTATCGACATATTTAAGGACTTGCTTGAAAACTCAGTTTGTAACTTGGTTTAACATCCCGAATAATCCTACTTATAATATTACATCAGCAGAAAACTCATTTTCAAGTTTATTACCATTTAAAACTTTGTTTTATGCAAAAAGAGCATTTTGGTCAAAGATAGCATAATTATGGAACTTGCGCATAAATTGGGATTCTGATTATGATCTTGTAGTATAACCTCAGAGGGTTATACTACATAATATTATGATCATAATGCAACTTTAGATCGTAGGTAACTAATCTAAATCGGGTCAGAATTGAAAGTCAAAGCAGAAGTCAAACTTCACGACTTTCGGTTGCGAACTGACCTTAAAACTGAAATTGACAAGCCGAACATGTTCTTACATGTTCTAATAATTATTACCAACTTGTTTAAGTGTCAAAACAGGTTTCATAACATATATAAGATCATTTTATGATTTTTCCGAAAAATGGTTTCTTTGACTTTTTAATATCATAACTTTGACTGTCAATTGGTTTAGCAAACGTGATCTTCAGGAGGTGCCCTTTATAGGGATTAACACCTACCTTATTACGATCACTTAGCCATGTTCATTTCAAACAATGGCTGGACCATAATGGTCTTAACTGAAAGTCAAAGCGTTTTACGAAAACGCTTGACTTTTGGCATTAAAAGCCTATAAACGAAAATGCAAGAGCAAGGAACACTTACAAGAGGTTCCTAGAATGCAAGAGAACAAGTTGGATACTCCTTTCAGCTAGGAACTTCCAGAGGAGGGAGAAGAGTTATGATTTAGAAAGGTGCAAGTTCAAATGGTGAACATGATCACCTATTTATAGTTGGAGAACTCAAAGGACGTGAAGTCAGGTGTTTGGGGGTGTAAGAAGAAGCTTACAAGTGTCCCAAAACGTGGCATAGCAGTTTAGAGAAGCCATGGTTTCGAATTAATGGTTTTGGAGTTTTGCTTGGACTCCAAACAAAATTTCTGCAGCACACGTTCTTTGGCAGGCCGCAAGAGGCACAGGCCCTGCCTCTCGCGCCCCGCGATCACCCCAAAGGCAGTTTCAAAGTTTGACACTTTAGCCCCTTAACTTTAAAAAGCTGCTAAAAACCTTTTTAAACACCTTTTTGGCACTTTTAGCCCTCCGTAGTCAATATTTGGCATACCCGAAATTATGCCCGGACATTGTTGAGCTCTCGGTTCGTTAAAACGTCACTCAGAGGTATAAATTAACATGTTGACACTTTTAATCCCTCTAATATCCAACTTTCACATAATTACAAAATTGAACCCTCTCATCCAACAAATGGCACGTATGAGAATTGGGACCTCGCAAAGGATCACTCAGAGGCTTATTATAAGCATGTTGATTCCCATGTCACTCAGAGGCTGGGCATGTTGACATATCAATCACTCAGAGGCCAAATTTCAAGCATGTTGACATATCAGTCACTCAGAGGCTAATGATTTATGAATGTTGACATCGGACCGTCACTCAGAGGCTCATATTGAGCATGTTGAAGCCTTTAGTCCTTATTGGTCTTTAACATACTATATTTTAAAATACAACACGTGGCACTATACTATTGGACACGATTTTACAGGGTGTTACATCGAGCTATCGGATCCGTCACACGGACCTTCACTTATTCAAGCCAAAAGTCGCACTTAGAAAATTTTGCATATAACTTCTCCTGGCGTAAAGTTCCTAGAACAGTGCGAAGATGGTCCTCATGCTCTACTCTAATTTTAGAAAACATGAAGTTGTCATCAATGAATACAATTATGATCCGATCCAAGTACTCACGAAATACTCAGTTCATAAGATCCATGAAAACAGTAGGAGCATTTGTCAAACCAAAAGGCATGACTAGAAACTCATAGTGACCATACTGGGTACGAAATATTGTCTTATGAACATCTTGATCTCTAACCCTCAATTGATGGTACCCTTATTTGAGATCAATCTTTGAGAAAACTTTGCTCCTTGGAGTTGGTCAAAAAGGTCATCAATACGCGGTAAGGGATAGCGATTACGAATGGTGATCTTCTTCAACTCTCGGTAGTCTATGCATAAACACATGCTACCATCTTTCTTCTTCACAAACAAAACCGGCGCTCCCAAGGTGAACGTAAGTTCCAAAAGTTCTTGCAGCTGTTCTTTTAATTCCTTTAACTCCAATGGAGCCATAAGATAGGGTGCTTTAGAAATAGGGCCAGCTTCGGGAATTAAATCAATAGTGAACTCTACTTAACGTTCAGATGGTATCCCTGGCAATTCTTCTAGAAAGACAACAGAGAAGTCTCGAACAATAGGAACATCTTCAACACGTGGTGTGTATCCACTGAGGTATCTTTAATAGTAGCTAAGAATCCCTCGCATCCATGGGATATAAGTTTTTTAGCTTTATAAGCAGAGATGGTTTTAATGGATTTTCGAGGTTGAGATTCTTGATAAATTCATTCAGGATTCAAAATATCACCAAAAATGACTCGGTTGGAGTGACAATTGATGGTAGCTCGATGAGTGGATAAACAATCCATGCCTAGTATGACATCAAAATCTCCCATTTACATGGGATAAAGATTTGCTATACAAATCACATTTCCGACCACAAGCGGGCAATCTTTATAGATGTGAGTAATATCCAAAGGATTTCCCATTGGTGTAGAAATAACTAAAGCTTGATCCAATAGAGAAGGCGTAATTTTAAGATGTCGGGCAATTAGTTATGAGACTATCGAGTGGGAAGCCCAAGTATCAAATAACATATACAAGTCACGCTCACCCAAATAAATACTATCCGAAACGGTACCTAGTGAATAGATAAACAATAAGACACAAACGACTGTATTAAAACATAAACAACTAAGCAAGCAAAATATTAATACTATAAGGAACATTTATCGGAGACGGCACCTGGAGCATTAGCAGCTTCCCCTGCAGTCAGTGAGAAAACATGCCCTCCGGTAGTAGGTGGCACAGTAGCTCCCCTAGTGGTATCAGGTGGTCGGTTACCAGCCTTTGGGCACTCATTAATCTTATGTCCCATATCTCCACACTTAAGACAAGCTCTAGTAAGTCGACGACACATGCCTAGGTGACGCTTGTGGCAATGGTTACACACTAGAGACTCGGTAGGGTTCGGGTAACCACTCTGGTTTACGGGTTGAGATTGGGTTGGTGGCTAGTAGGGTTTGATCTGACCCTGATTTTGGTTCCTTCCATGCCATGGTCAAGTGTTCCTCCCCGATAACCTATTCCCCATATTGTTTTGAGTAGGTGCTTGAGAGGACTCACTAGTGAACGTGACATGTTCGTCTCTATTTCTCTTCCAACTATTATTGGAACCGCCCAAAAATTCCTTGTTCTTCATATCAACCTTTTTGGCAGCCTTAGCGGCCTCTGCAACAGTGGGGAACGTTGACTAAATGATTGCTCTACGAATTCAATCACAAACTGCCCATTGATATTTCTCTGCTTGTTCCTCTATTGTTCCAGCAGCTGACCCAAGAAATCCAACTAGTCGATAAAATTGATCAGTGAAGTCAGAAAGTGGTCCGTCATTCCTCTAACGGATATTGGGATACTCTCGTGTGTAAGAATTCTTATCCATGCTGTTAAAATATTTCTCGAAGAAAATAACATGAAAATTTGCCCAAGGTAAATTCTCCACAGATGCGCCCCCTCCTCTTTCTTCCAATACACCTTCCCACCAAGTTTGTGCATCTTCTTCTAGTTTATACGATGCTAACCTTTATTTAAATTCATCGCCAACTCCTAACGTCCGAAATATTTTCTCGATATGAGCAATCCAATCCTTACTACAATTGGAGTGGTTTCCTTTGTGAAAGATCTTGGTTTTTGTTTTATGAACTTATCCAGCCAATCCCCCATTACACCATTTGGGTTGTGGTTTGGATTTGGGTTAGGGTTCGGATTTGGATTTGGATTGGTTGGATTCGGTTTAGGATTTGGATTAGGATTCGGATTTGGATCAGGACCACGTACGGCCTGAACAATTGCAGGCAACATAGTAGTAAAGGCCTGAGTGATTGCAGCTACGATATTTGGATCAGGCTCGTTTGGTCCACCACAATTACGACAAAGTTGCGTGTCTCATGATGGGAGGCATCTAGAAAACATATTAAGAATTTTGATAAAACAAATAATAATGACTTATCGTATAACGAAATACCTAACCCAATGTCTACCCAATCCTCACGTGTCTTAATTATTTGGTTAATGTTTTCTACAGGATAGAGTCTAAGCTCTGATACCATAACTGTAACACCCCACCCAAGGCTGACATGTTATAAAATTGGTAATTAGAGATAATTAATAACTTAATTAAACATAAATACTATAGGTTTAAAAACAAAAATCCTCGAAACGACACAACGGTCTCAATAAAAAAACATGAGTGTCTACATTTATTAAATATAAAGTTTTATATGTAACAACCCCAAAAAGATTCCCGACGACAACTCGTAATCAAAACCCGAAGTTTTATTTTAAATCTCTTAGTCTTATCAGAAAATTCTCATTTCCTTGGTACTTCTCAATTGCTTCATTAAATCTATTTGCAGATTTAACCTAAGAGTACGTGCGATAAGATGGGGTTACCTCTCCGGCAGAGACCGGGTAAGATGGGGTATATGTTATGTTAAAAAGTCACAGAATGATACCATCACCTGATGTCTGAACTATTTTTTTTGGAAATATAAACCTGTTAAATACATTGACCTTATGAATGGTATGTATATTACAGTATATGAGACATGTGATTGTATAGATATGTATATCTATATATAAGAAAGTCCAAATACCATAATGATTGACAATTTAGGATGAATTACTAGCATGTGTGCCAAAGATAATTTTAGATTTCTTTATCATGAACCTCTCGTATATATTCCGATATCGATCACTATTCCATTTTATCATCTGTCTCGTAACTCGTGGACAAGATGAAGGACGTGAATCCTTTAAGTTGGGACACCATCTAAAGTGTAATAATTTCCAATGTGTCACCTTAGATTCACAATGCTAGCAGTAAACCTGTCACTAAAATTTGTGCTAGGCACAAAACGTATAACTAAGACTTACGCTAATGAAAGTTATTCTACTTTCATTAAGAACTCTTGAGAAGATGAGAGTAACCTCCGACTAGATGCACTTACTTCGCCTGTAATCCTACTAAGACTGCCAGTAATAAAGGAGTTGTTACGGCAATACATGGGCTGCAAAGGACTAAATTTGTCCTAACTATTAGTAAATATGCTGAGAAGGATGAAGTAATGTATGCTTCAAAAATAAGGTATTAAGATGGTGACACTTGATCTTCCAAGCACAAGATCATGACATATGCCATGGAGTGGAACGAAGTGAAAGAACTGACAGAAAGGAAATATGTCTAAAAGGAACAAATGGAAACAAAATTTCCTGAATCACCAAATGATTGGTGGAAATTGTCAAAAGGATACGACAAAATTCTATGGAGATGCAAGAATGGTACTAGCTCTAGCTTCGCCAGAATCGGTATTAATTTCTTATTTTATTAGGCCTACTCAATAAGATCTGTGATCTGATGAAGGTGGTGAGACAACAAACCAAGCAATATGGACAAGTTAGAAAATACTTTGACCAAAGGGTTGATACATGGACACAAGGAAGAAGAACGTGGAGAAAGAAGAGTCGTATATGTTTCCATTAGGGAAGCAAAAATCATAGTCATCAAGATTGTCTGAAACTGACACAAGCACCTAAAAACAATACAAAAACAACCGAAGATCCTAAGGGGAACGCAAAAGCATTATTCTCACAACATAGGAGGCAACAATGATTCTTGAGGTGATTGTTGGTATATATCTTGTACATGATGTTGAGGCTAAAGTATTATTTAACTCTGGTGCAAACCAAAGTTTTATAAATACTAAGTTCTGTCAAGCAATCAATCAATCTTTAATCAAATGTAGTCAAGTCTGGAACCCCACCAATATTGTGGAGTACTTCGAGAAGAAAAAATGAAATTGCTAAGATACAAACTTAGTGCTACTTTACTTCATATGAACCTCGTTGGATTCTAGATAGTATTAGAATAGTAATGATTAGCATCCAATCATGCTCAAATCTTAAGTATCAAAATCCTAATAAGATTTGTAAGCAACTAGAGAAATGATCACAATTTAAGGAGACAAGACAGCCAAGCCTACAAAGTTCATCTCTGCAAGGAAAGCTGCGTACGGAAGCGAGGTGTAGCATATATGATCTCTGAGATCATTTGCACAACGGAAAAGGATTTGCAAGAAATTCTAGTAATATCAGAATATCCTGACGTTTTCCTAGATGATCTACCTGGGCTATTACCGATCTTGAGAAGGAACTCAAGAAATTTCTTAATACCAGGAACAACGCCGATTGTTAAAACACCCTGTCTCTTAGCCCCAATAAAAATACTCAAGCTGAAAAAGTAATTAGATGAATTGCTAGAAAAAGATTTCATACAACATCTCTGTAGGTAAGAACCAATATCATTTGTCAAGAAAATTGGGTAGATGCATACATATATCGATTAACGTTGCAATTAAGAATCGGTACCCAATACCGATAATTGAACACTTATTCAACTTCAAGGAGCCTGATTATTCAATCTATGCTTAGGATACCATCAACTGAATATACTGGAAAAGGATATTCCAGTAACATCCGTCAAAAACTGGATTTACCAAACCCGCTCCGTTTATTAACCGAACAATCAGTTAAAAATTTCGTTGCGTATTTAATGCCCAAATTAATTTTAAACGATACATAATGAATAAATATATTAGAATATAAAAGTTACATTTGAAAAAGTATTAAAATTAATGAAATAAAAATAAAACAATGCTGCCGGGTTTCGAACCCGGGTCAGCCGGGTTAAGCTCAAAGCCTTAACTCACATACATCAAACCACTCCGCCACTTGTGATGTTTGTTGAATTATTGAAACAATTAATACATAACATAAATCTCGAATTCAAACTGACGCGCCCAATCGCAGTCGTCGGAAATCCTGACGATTTCGCCGAGATTGGGCGGTTTCTTCTGATTTAACCGAAGCATTAACCTTAACATCGGTTATAACCGATGTCCAGTCCGCGACTTTAGTCATAACCGCCGGAAAACTTATTGACCGACGAATCAAGACTGAAATCTGACCACATGCATCTCGATTCTTTCCTATAAATGCACCCTCTAACCTCTGATAGCCTTTTCGCTCACAATCACACCCATTCTCGACGTAATTTCACTCGCCGGAAACTTTCTGCAACTCGCCGGAAAACCGAACCCCTTCACCTCTGTGCCTTACTCTAAAAACAGAACACCTAGAGCTCATACCGAAGCCACCCACACTCACCTCAAGCTTCCTGAAGACCCTCTGCCGCAAGACACACGTCGCCGGAATAACCTGCTGTAATCGGAAACTCGCCGGCGAAACAGGGGATCTCTGTCGGTATATCTTATACCTAATCTCTCTCATTCTTTTTATTAATCTCATATGTAATTAATCACAACACACTAAAGAACTTGATTAAAACGTCGAAACAGTCGGACATTGGTTCTGGATTAAGCTTAACGAAGAAGATGAGGTTTTCAGTAATATATATATATAATTTAAATCAAGTTATATCTCGGGTTAGACACACAGTCCAGCAGTGGACTGTGTGCAAATAAACACGCATACGTCCCGAGTTCGATTCTTGTCACACGCAACACTCGCCTTAATAAAAATGTTCCTTTTTAAAACTGAACCGGAATCACTCGCAAATAGATTTTAAGTTTAATGAAAACCGGAATAATAACCAAGATAGACACACAGTCCAGTGGTGGACTGTGTGCGCGTTTAAATCATACGTCGCGGGTTTGAGTCCAGACTACAGCACCGGTTCTAGCAATTATCAAACTTTTTATATAAGGACAGAAATGAATTTATCCAGTTTGTATATAAGTATAATAAAAACCAGATTATTTACCAAGTTAGACACACAGTCCAGCGGTGGACTGTGTGCCAAACTAACCCACAGGTCCCGGGTTCGAAACCTGTGGATAGCACCGAGCGATACATTAAAAATCGTTTTTAAAATAAATGATTTTCGGATTAATTCAATTAGTATATAAATATAACTAAAAACAGAAATATTTCGGATTAGACACGTAGCTCAGTTGGTAGAGCTGCGTGCACGCGTACGGGAGGTCACCGGTTCGAGTCTCACCCAGCGCATGTCATATACACGACCGAACCGGTCAACAAGTCAACAAGTCAACGGTCAACAAGTCAACGGTCAAAAAGTCAACATTTTTTTTATTATTTTTATTTATTTATTTTATTTAAAATCAATTAAAAATACTTAAAAATAACATTTTCAAAGTTAGAAAATAGCCTTAAACTCACAAAAATATATCCAATAATTCTACTAAAATTGATTAATAAAATCCGCTTATTTACCGAACCATTATGTTATTATCTAGGTTAGTTTCACTCGTGGTTAAATCCAACTTCGTGCGCATTCAACATCATCAACCGAACGCACCCTATGTGAGTGAATCTTACAACTCCCCTTTTTAATTACACGTTTTGGGGTGTGTCATGTGTCACTAAAATTAACTCGTTTATTTAAACTTGTGCCATACCATATTGTGATCTAAACTTAGAATGTAACATTCGTCAAAAACGGATTTACCAAACCCGCTCCGTTTATCAACCGAATAGTCAGTCAAAATTTTCGTTGCGAATTAAATGCCCAAAATATTTTTAAACGATCCGTAATCAATTATTATACGGGAATATATATTTAGTTTTTGAAAAACTGTCAAAAATCGCAAAATAAAAATATTATGCATCTGCCGGGTTTCGAACCCGGGTCTGTACCGAGTCAGTTCAACGATTTATCACCGCACACACAAACCACTGCGCCACATGTTCCGTTTGTTAATTAATAGAATCATTTAATTGATAAAGTAACGTTATAAATTCAAAACCGGCGCCCAAACGGTTCAGTCGTCGGAATCCCGGAATTCTCGTGAGTTTTAACACCAATTTACGTTATAACGTAAACCATTAAACAGATATCGGTTATAACCGATGTTTGAAGTCCGCGACACTTTTCAAAACCGCCGGAAATTTTAAATAAACGAATGCAGTCCAAAATCAGACCAAATACATCTCGCTTTCTCCTATAAATTGACCCACAACCGACGACAAACACTTTCGCTCAAAAATCACACCTTTTCTCGACGAAATTCCACTCGCCGGAATAAACCTGTTTTTCGCCGGAAAACCGAGTTTTAATCCCTGAGCTTTACTGAACCCCCTAAACCTTTACCGAAGTCACCCTTACCTTTTCCAAGCTTTCCGGAGACTAGCTGCTATACGGAACACGTCGCCGGAGGTGAATTCTGTCGCCGGAGTTCTGCCGGAAAACAGAGAGTCCTGTCGGTATACTTTCTCCGCCCAGTTTCTTTTCCGTTTCACTTTTATATTACCTTAATCAACTGCAAAACGCTAATAAAACTGATAAAAATCTCGAACCAGTCAGACTTCATCTCTGGTTGTTTTTCAGTGAAGAAGACGATGCACTTTCGTATCTTATAAGTTTAATTAAAATCATGATATTAATCGGGTTAGACACACAGTCCAGCAGTGGACTGTGTGCACATAAAACGTTAATCAAGCAAAGGTCTCGAGTTCGATTCCCGTCTCACACACGATGCCTTTAATAAAAACCAATTTTTTTGTTTAACCGAACCGGAGTCGTCACTAGTGTATGTTAAGTATATTGATAACCGGAATAATAACCAAGTTAGACACACAGTCCAGCGGTGGACTGTGTGTTTGTTTATATCGCTGGTCACGAGTTCGAGTCCGGTCTTCAGCACCGACTCGGACCATTATCTCTTCTTTTTAATTAAGGCAGAAAAGGAAATAAATAATTAGTACTTAAGTATAATAAAAATCAAGTTATATAACATGTTGAACACACAGTCCAGCGGTGGACTGTGTGTTAGATTAACCCACAGGTCCGGTTCGAGACCTGTGGAGTGCAAGGCTGTTTCGTTTAAACCGTTTTTAAAATAAAAAGGATTTCTGTTTAATTCTAATTAATGTATATATGTAATTAAAATCGGATATATAACGGTTAGACACGTAGCTCAGTTGGTAGAGCTGCGTGCACGCGTACGGGAGGTCTCGGGTTCGAGCCTCACTCAGCGCACAATAATCTGCCATTGAACCGGTCAACGGTCAGGTCAACGGTCAAAGGGTCAGTCAACGGTCAGAAAAAAAATTAAATATTTTTATTATTTTTATTTAATTATTTTAATTAAAAATCAATTATAAATACTTAAAAAATAACATTTTTAAGATTAGAAAATAGCCTCAAACTCACAAAAATGCACCCAACCATCCTACTAAAATAGTTTAATACAATCCGTTTACTTACCAAACCATAATGCAATTTATCTAGGTTAAATCTCACTCGTGGTTAAAAACCACTTCGCGTGCATTCATCGTCATCAACCGAACGCACCCACTGTGAGTGAATCTTACAATTCCCCCTTTTAAATTACACGTTTTGGGGTGTGTCATGTGTTATGATAATAATTAATTTATTTACTTAAACTTGTGCCATACCACATCATGACTCAAACTTAGATTGTTTTTATTGTTGTGATTTACTTATTGCCTTTTGTCAAGTCATATGAAACTCATACATTAAGCCCATCAGTTCCTCGTGGGAGACGAGTAGAACATCGCGTGCTTCACATTAATTTCATTATTGTTCATGTGTGTATCATTGAGTTTATATTGTTTGTAGTTGTGTTATTCATATTATCATGTTTATGCAATTCATTCATCAGGCCCCTCAGTTCCTCGTGAGAGACGAGTTGAGCATCGCGTGCCTTTAATTGTTCCATTATTGTTCATGAGTGTTTTCATTTAACATCTTATGATTATTGATCAAGTTACATCTAATTTTACTCATGTTTGGTTGTGCACATATTTCATAATCAATTTAAATAAATCGTACAAA
Organism: Scalesia atractyloides; assembly: GCA_947069175.1. Lineage (NCBI taxonomy): Eukaryota > Viridiplantae > Streptophyta > Magnoliopsida > Asterales > Asteraceae > Scalesia > Scalesia atractyloides. Next base: position 34,195,662 of record CAMTDV010000028.1, read on the forward strand.
TGTTTTCCATAGGATTCACTCGCCAACATTATGTTGATCCAAAAACCTTTTTACACATGATACAGGTGAACAGGTTGAAGCAAGGATAACATAGGATATGCCTTAGAAGAGAACAAAGAAGTTAGATTGTTAGTTAGATCATGTTGTAACATTATTGTAAATTTCCATTTAATTTGTATTAATGAATATGAAACGTTTAATAAATGTCATGAGCTTTGATGATAACCCAATCATGCCCCGATCACCTTATCCGCTGCGGGTCGGGGTGTGACATAGAATGTATATATTGTTTGTAGTTATGTATTTCATATTGTCAAGTTGTATGCAAATCATTCATTAGGCCCATCAGTTCGTAGAACAACGCGTGCCTCAAAACTCATTCATTAGGCCCATCAGTTCCTCGTGGGAGACGAGTTGAGCAACGCGTGCCTCAAAACAATCTATTATTGTATGTGTGTGCATTATTTAATATTAAGTGATTTGTGAATAAGTTTACATCTATATTTACTCATATGTGGTTGTGCACTTCATTTTATAATCAATTCAATAAACTTGTTCAAATGTTTTTCATAGGATTCACTCGCCAACTTTTTGTTGATCCAAAAACCATTTTTACACATGATACAGGTGAACAGGATGAAGCAAGGAAAACATAGGAAATGCCTTAGAAGAAAATAATGAAGTCTAGAATGATGTGTAGAACATGATGTAATTATGATTGTATGTTTCCCCTTTAAATTGTAATAATAAATATGAAACGTTATAATAAATGTCATGAGCTTTGATAATAACCCAATCATGCCCCGATCACCTTTTCCGCTGCGGGTCGGGGTGTGACAGATTGGTATCAGAGCCATGACTATAGGGATATAGGATAGGTTATTAGACCCTTAGAGCCTATACTATAGTTGACTAGATTTTAATTGTTTATGTGGTTACATGCAAACTTATGATATTTATTTGTTTCATATTTGTTTATACTTACAGTCAAACATACATACTTACATACACATTCATCATACATTTTTCGATGTTCACATATTCAAATCATCTTCATACTTTCGTTATTCAAAGATTTTGTCGCATTTTTCATTTTTCAAATCTCATCAAAGTGAGTTCTGCGACGGGCATGTAGTAACTGTAAGGGTACAAGTACCGGTAGTCGGAACGTCCTGTCTAGGTTGGCATTCGTATAAATCCAATATAACGGACCAGTTTGCCTACCTGGGGACTAACGATGAGAGTGCAAAGGACCTATTAGGCCAAAGCATGCCACACCAAACGTCGTTCGAACTAACCCCACTTTGAGGTGTCACCGTGTCCACACCTGGACACATTCCGAATATCATACGTTACATATTTCTCGATTTTCTCCGGGTTTTAGTGTACGTAACCAGGCTAACACATGCGAACCATATGAAAAACCCGGTATTCATGGGGGCCCACATGATTACGAAGGTGAAGTATGGCGGCATGCAATGCCCAATTACGAGCAAAGCCCAAGACATCCTAAGGATGTAGTAGATTTGTTATGTTATATTTATTTTATGAATGTTCATTCCTAAATACGACCCATGATCCCAAAAACATCCAACTCATACTCTTGATATGTATTCCTTGTAGATGTCTTCTAGCCTCGCTCGTAGGAAGATGAGAGCAGGAAAAGCCCGCGAGCGCATGGCTGCCCAAATCGCTCAACAAATGGCTGCCGTAATACCCAACATTATAACTCAAGTCTAACAAGCCCTTACCGCTAATCCCGTCAACCAAGAAGATCAAAATGTTATCAACCCTCCCCCAAATACCACTAAATGCACCTACAAGCATTTCAAATCCTGCGACCCTCCAAAATACGAAAGGACTGAAGGTGTCACCGCTCTCCTCCATTGGTTTGAAGAAATGGAGAACACTTTTCTAAATTGCGATTGCCCCGATAATCGCAAAGTGCGATATGCTACTGGTCGTTTATTTGGAATAGCACTTACTTGGTGGAATACAGAGAAGGCCAAACGAGGTGTTGAAGATGCTATGACTTTGACTTGGGAAGAGTTGAAGGAAATCATGACAAGACGGTTTTGCCCAAGGAGCGAAATCAAGAAATTAGAAGATGAGTTTATTCGTTGAAGCAAAAGGAAGGAGACCACACCACATACAACAAAAGATTCCTCGAGTTAAATCAAATGGTTCCCAACTTGTTCACTCCACTTTACCGGTTGATCGAGCACTACATTCGAGGTCTTCCGTCAAAGATTCAGGACTCTGTAATAAGTACCACGCCTGCAACCTTGGAAGCCGCAATGGAGTTAGCTACAGAGCTCACCGAGAACCGCATCTGGAATAAAGACTTCAAGGAGGAGAAGAAGAAGGATAAAGCATCAACTGAAACTTCAAACTCCACCCAAACCGAATCCCCTTCTCAACCCATTTTTAAGAGAAAACGAGATGGGCAACTTTTCGCTGTCACCCAACGTAATCAACCAATTTCACAAGCCATACCCATCCAAGCTATCCCCATCACTCAAGTAGCACCCAACTCAACTTACCCAAATAAGAAACCATACCTTGGACCTCACCCACGATGTAACACCTGTTTTTATCACCATCCATCTACCTTACCTTGTCGACTATGTGCGAATTGTGGACGCTATGGTCATTTGAGCAAGGCTTGCCGCACCTCTCAAAACCAAATCTCTCCCCCTACTCAAAACATGATCCAGACCTATCAACAACCCCAATACCCCATGTTCCCATATGTTCGAGCTTGTTTTAATTGTGGCGACCCTACCCACTTTAGAAACACGTGCCCTCGATTGGTTAACATCATAAACGCTAAAGCTCAATCAAACTCAGTTAACCAAACAAATCAAGGAAACCCAATCACTAGGCCACCAGCAAGAGGAAGAGTTTTCAACATCAACGCCAATCCTGTTGAAGATAGTGACGGCCCAAACGAAACCACCCAACTAGTCCCCTTCACCAAAAATCAAGATTCAACTACAACCGCTTAGTTTTTATGTTTTTCTTTATGTTATCTCAAGCTTTGGTTGATTGTGTTTATTTATGTATTAGAGTCACATAGAACCAATCATAACTTGCGGATAAAGCCAATGAAAATTTGACAAGAATATGGTGGATATGCCGCTGGTACTTCCTATATATAAGTATTCTTGCCAAAGGATCAGAGGCATTATCAGGCGGTTATGAGAAGTTCCATGTAGAATTTAGTATTGTCTTGATTGAAGTTTGTTTTGTACTCACTGATTTAGCATTTATAGCATCTCATCATTTAAAGAAATTGGATTGTGTTCCATTTCTACATAGACTAACCTCTCCATCATAACAAACGAGAGAGGTATTGTCATCATTCAAACATGTATGCTATCAGAATTAAGACTCAAGTTTTGGTTGTTGTGTTTGTTTTAGAGTCACATAGAACTAATCATAACTTGCGGATAAAGTCAATGAAAATTTGACAAGAATATGGTGGATACACCGCTGGTACTTCCTATATATAAGTATTCTTGTCAAAGGATCAGAGGCATTATCAGGCGGTTATGAGAAGTTCCATGTAGGATTTAGTAATGTCTTGGTCGAAGTTTGTTTATCATACATTTCAACGTATTTCAATTTCATCATTTAAAGAAGTTGAGCTATGTCTCACTTCCACAAGGACTAACCTCTCCATCATAACAAACGAGAGAGGTACTGTCACCATTCAAACATGTATACTATCAGAATTAAGACTCAAGCTTTGGTTGATTGTGTTTATTTATGTATTAGAGTCACATAGGACTAATCATAACTTGCGGATAAAGCCAATGAAAATTTGACAAGAATATGGTGGATACGCCGCTGGTACTTCCTATATATAAGTATTCTTGCTAAAGGATCAAAGGCATTATCAGGCGGTTATGAGAAGTTCCATGTAGGATTTAGTATTGTTTTGATTGAAGTTTGTGTTATACTCACTGATTTAGCATTCATATCATCTCATTATTTAAAGAAATTGGATTGTGTTCCATTTTCTACATAGACTAACCCCTCCATCATAACAAACGAGAGAGGTACTGTCATCATTCAAACATGTATACCATCAGAATTAAGACTCAAGTTTTGGTTGTTGTGTTTGTTTATGTTTTAGAGTCAATCATCACTTACTAACAAAACCAATGAAAATTTGACGAGAATATGGTGGATACGCCGCTGGTACTTCCTATATATAAGTATTCTTGTCAAAGGATCAGAGGTATTATCGGACGGTTATGAGAAGTTCCATGTAGGATTTAGTATTGTTTTGGTTGAAGTTTGTGTTATACTCACTGATTTAGCATTCATGTCATCTCATCATCTAAAGAAATTTGATTGTGTCACCATTCAAACATGTATACTATCAGAATTAGGACTCAGATATTGGTTGTTGTGTTTATTTATGTTCTAGAGTCATATCATAGAACCAATCATCACTTATTGATAAAACCAATGAAAATTTGATGGGAATATGGTGGATACGCCGCTGGTACTTCCTATATATAAGTATTCTTGTCAAAGGATCAGAGGCATTGTCAGGCGGTTATGAGAAGTTCCATGTAGGATTTAGTAATTTCTTGGTTGAAGTTCGTTTTATACTCACTGATCTAGCATTTATATCATCTCACCATTTAAAGAATGGGATTATGTCACCACTCAAACATGTAGACTATCAGAATTAAGACTCAGACATTGGTTGTGGTGTTTATTTATGTTCTAGAGTCACATCATAGAACCAATCATAACTTACTGATAAAACCAATGAAAATTTGACAAGAATATGGTGGATACGCCGCTGGTACTTCCTATATATAAGTATTCTTGCCAAAGGATCAGAGGCATTGTCAGGCGGTTATGAGAAGTTCCATGTAGGTTGTAGTATTAGAAGTTTTGTTTTAGGATATAACCTTATCTTTCCAAACATATCAAAACTCTTGCGCATGAATTCGTACTTAGTGAATCAACTCCGCTTATCAATATTTTTACCGCAGGCAACAAAAAGCGATTCCTGTAGCAGGGTACTCAACCCTTACAAGGAACGTTACCGCCTCAAACAAAAAATTTAAACTCTTACTCTTTTTCTAAGTATGTAACTGTCAAATTAAACACCATCCTTTTTAGACAAATATGCCACCACTTAAATTTCGGGACGAAATTTCTAAAAAGTAGGGGATACTGTAACATCCGTAAAAAACTGGATTTACCAAACCCGCTCCGTTTATTAACCGAACAATCAGTTAAAAATTTCGTTGCGTATTTAATGCCCAAATTAATTTTAAACGATACATAATTAATAAATATATTAGAATATAAAAGTTACATTTGAAAAAGTATTAAAATTAATGAAATAAAAATAAAACAATGCTGCCGGCTTTCGAACCCGGGTCAGCCGGGTTAAGCTCAAAGCCTTAACTCACATACATCAAACCACTCCGCCACTTGTGATGTTTGTTGAATTATTGAAACAATTAATACATAACATAAATCTCGAATTCAAACTGACGCGCCCAATCGCAGTCGTCGGAAATCCCGACGATTTCGCCGAGATTGGACGGTTTCTTCTGATTTAACCGAAGCATTAACCTTAACATCGGTTATAACCGATGTCCAGTCCACGACTTTAGTCATAACCGCCGGAAAACTTATTGACCGATGAATCAAGACTGAAATCAGACCACATGCATCTCGATTCTTTCCTATAAATGCACCCTCTAACCTCTGATAGCCTTTTCGCTCACAATCACACCCATTCTCGACGTAATTTCACTCGCCGGAAACTTTCTGCAACTCGCCGGAAAACCGAACCCCTTCACCTCTGTCCCTTACTCTAAAAACAGAACACCTAGAGCTCATACCGAAGCCACCCACACTCACCTCAAGCTTCCTGAAGACCCTCGGCCGCAAGACACACGTCGCCGGAATAACCTGCTGTAATCGGAAACTCGCTGGCGAAACAGGGGATCTCTGTCGGTATATCTTATACCTAATCTCTCTCATTCTTTTTATTAATCTCATATGTAATTAATGTAACACCTAATGGCAACCTCCCAAATGTGGGGCAAAAAAACCTCAACGAGGATAATGGCGGGGTGATTATAACACCTAATGGCATACCTCTCAACATCGTCCGTGGACAGGAGAGATTCCTGGTTCATAAGTAACGCCCTACCTCTAAAATCACCAACGCGTTTTGGGCTTAATGCTAGTGGATGAGAGGAGAACTCCACAGTTAAGCGTGCTCAGGTGGGAGTAGTACTTGGATGGGTGACCTCCTGGGAAGTCTCCACCAGGGCAACAAAAAACAAAGCCGTGAGTTCCTGGATGGGCCACCCATCAAGGGCAAAGCGGACAATATTGGTGATAACGAGGGGCAGGGGTGTTACAGAGTGGTATCAGAGCCACTCCTGTGCCGTTCGGGATGTTGGGGCAAAACCTCATCGAGGACGATGAGTCCCTTAGGGGGGGTGATTGTAACACCTAATGGCAACCTCCCAAATGTGGGGCAAAAAACCTCAACGAGGATAATGGCGGGGTGATTATAACACCTAATGGCATACCTCTCAACATCGTCCGTGGACAGGAGAGATTCCTGGTTCATAAGTAACGCCCTACCTCTAAAATCACCAACGCGTTTTGGGCTTAATGCTAGTGGATGAGAGGAGAACTCCACAGTTAAGCGTGCTCAGGTGGGAGTAGTACTTGGATGGGTGACCTCCTGGGAAGTCTCCACCAGGGCAACAAAAAACAAAGCCGTGAGTTCCTGGATGGGCCACCCATCAAGGGCAAAGCGGACAATATTGGTGATAACGAGGGGCAGGGGTGTTACAATTAATCACAACACACTAAAGAACTTGATTAAAACGTCGAACCAGTCGGACATTGGTTCTGGATTAAGCTTAATGAAGAAGATGAAGTTTTCAGTAATATATATATATTATATAATTTAAATCAAGTTATATCTCGGGTTAGACACACAGTCCAGCGGTGGACTGTGTGCAAATAAACACGCATACGTCCCGAGTTCGATTCTTGTCACACGCACACTCGCCTTAATAAAAATGTTCCTTTTTAAAACTGAACCGGATTCACTCGCAAATAGATTTTAAGTTTAATGAAAACCGGAATAATAACTAAGATAGACACACAGTCCAGTGGTGGACTGTGTGCGCGTTTAAATCATACGTCGCGGGTTCGAGTCCAGACTACCGCACCGGTTCTAGCAATTATCAAACTTTTTATATAAGGACAGAAATGAATTTATCCAGTTTGTATATAAGTATAATAAAAACCAGATTATTTACCAAGTTAGACACACAGTCCAGCGGTGGACTGTGTGCCAAACTAACCCACAGGTCCCGGGTTCGAGACCTGTGGAGAGCACCGAGCGATACATTAAAAATCGTTTTTAAAATAAATGATTTTCAGATTAATTCAATTAGTATATAAATATAATTAAAACAGAAATATTTCGGGTTAGACACGTAGCTCAGTTGGTAGAGTCTCACCCAGCGCATGTCATATACACGACCGAACCGGTCAACAAGTCAACGGTCAACAAGTCAACGGTCAAAAAGTCAACATTTTTTTATTATTTTTATTTATTTATTTTATTTAAAAATCAATTAAAAATACTTAAAAATAACATTTTTAAAGTTAGAAAATAGCCTTAAACTCATAAAAATATATCCAATAATTCTACTAAAATTGATTAATAAAATCCGCTTATTTACCGAACCATTATGTTATTATCTAGGTTAGTTTCACTCGTGGTTAAATCCAACTTCGTGCGCATTCAACATCATCAACCGAACGCACCTAATGTGAGTGAATCTTACAAATCCTCTTTTTAATTACACGTTTTGGGGTGTGTCATGTGTCACTAAAATTAACTCGTTTATTTAAACTTGTGCCATACCATATTGTGATCTAAACTTAGAATGTATATATTGTTTGTAGTTATGTATTTCATATTGTCAAGTTGTATGCAAATCATTCATTAGGCCCATCAGTTCATAGAACAACACGTGCCTCAAAACTCATTCATTAGGCCCATCAGTTCCTCGTGGGAGACGAGTTGAGCAACGCGTGCCTCAAAACAATCTATTATTGTATGTGTGTGCATTATTTAAGATTAAGTGATTTGTGAATAAGTTTACATCTATATTTACTCATATGTGGTTGTGCACTTTATTTTATAATCAATTCAATAAACTTGTTCAAATGTTTTTCATAGGATTCACTCGCCAACTTTTTGTTGATCCAAAAACCATTTTTACACATGATACAGGTGAACAGGATGAAGCAAGGAAAACATAGGAAATGCCTTAGAAGAAAATAATGAAGTATAGAATGATGTGTAGAACATGATGTAATTATGATTGTATGTTTCCCCTTTAAATTGTAATAATAAATATGAAACGTTATAATAAATGTCATGAGCTTTGATGATAACCCAATCATGCCCCGATCACCTTTTCCGCTGCGGGTCGGGGTGTGACAATTCCTAAGATTTCTTTCCGAACTAGGTCCGATCATTACAATCATCTCCTTTGGTCCAACAAATGCCCCAGTTACATTTATGGACATGATGAATAGGATATGTCGACCGTACTTGGATAAATTCGTTATCATTTTAATAGATTATATACTCATTTATTCCAAAAATAATGAAGATCATGCCAAACATCTTCATTTACTTCTAACACTTTTGAGAAAAGAAAAGCTTCATGCTAAATTCTTGGAGTATGAATCTTGGCTACTAGAAGTACAATTTCTATTATTCATGTTGACCCCACAAAAAATTAAGCTATCATCAAGCCCTAAAATCTCCTACGAAAATCTCCTAGGATTAGCAAGATATTATAAACATGATTTTTCCCTAATAGTAGATTCGTTAACTAAGTTTACATAAGGAAACAAAAAATTTCATAGTTATCGTGATGCATGATTTAGAATTAAGAGCAGTTAAAACGAGCACGTACTCTTAGGTTAAATCTGCAAATAGATTTAATGAAGCAATTGAGATGTACCAAGGAAATGAGAATTTTCTGATAAGACTATGAGATTTAAAAGCATGGAGAAAGAATTGTAGAAGGATGTAAATGGAATTTGGAGATTCCATAAAAGGATAATTAGAAATGCCAGTATGGAAATGGGATTTATAACAAATGGATGTTATCACCTAAATTTCCCAAAATAAGAACTAGTAACGACACAATTTGAGTAATTGTGGATCGACTAGCTAAGTCAGCAAAATTTTCTACCCATGAAGGAAACCTTTAAGTATGGAAATATTAGCTAAGCTGTATGTGGACGGAATAGTTTCGTTACATAGAGTCCCGTTATCTATTGTATCGAATCAAGATAGTCATTTTGCTTTTCATTTCGGGGAAAGTTTTCACAAAGTCAAGGAACTCGACCGAATCTAAATGCATCATATAATGAGTAAGATGAAAGAACAATGTAAACATAGGAACAAATGCGAAGTGCATAGATATTGGTAGAAGTAGAATAATCCCTTGCCACTCGTAAAAATTTTCCAATAAACAAATAGTTATCATACAAGTATTAATGTTGCCCTATTTGAAGCACTATATGGATGAAAGTGCCACCCAGTACGTTGGGTAGGAATAGGAGAAAAGCAACTATCAGGCCATAAGATTAGCAAAACTGTTAGAATTTCAAATCAGAGAAAGAATGCTACTAAAAGTTTCTCCCTGGAAAAGAATAGTCTGATCCGGCAAGAAAGGAAAGTTAAGTTCAAGGTTTGTTGGACTATTCAAGATCATTAAGCAAATTGGACTAGTAGCTTATCAGCTAAAATTACAAGAAGAAATGGTTGGTATAGATGACGTATTTCATATAAGCAACCTAAGGAAATGCTGAACTAATGAGTCATTAATCATAACTTTTTAAGATATAGAGGTAAATGAAAATTTAAGTCCATTAAAAGACCTTTACAAGTCAAAGATGAGAATCTCAAAGCATAAGAGATTTTTCTGGTCAAAGTGAAGTAAGATTTAAAAACAAGGACAAGAATATACTTGGGAACTAGAACAGAGAAGATATGGAAATACCAATTCTAGTTTTAGCGAATCTCGAGAACGAGAATTAAAACAAGGTGGGGAGGATGTAACAACCCCAAAAAAGATTCCCGAAGACAACTCGTAATCAAAACCCCAAGTGCGTACGCCGAAACTTGTTATAATTAATCAGAAAACTTAGCGGTTAAGAAAACCTGGTGGCCGATGAACCAACTCGCACATAAGTACTCTAACTCACAATTTAAAAACCGAACCATTTGGGATCAAGACCCGAGCATACGCAATAGGAACTGGCATGAAAATCGAGAAAAATGAGGGATTGGACAAAAAAGGCGGCCGAGGACACGTGTTACGACGTCGCGCCACGTGTCAGACCTATACTGGACACGTGGCAGCCTAAGCCAGGCCACCGCCCTGGCGTCACGCGAGAGACACCCTGGTTTCTCCCGCGACGCGCGGGTGATGCTAGTCTGGGCTATATAAGGCTAGGTTTGGGAGAAGTTCAGTGCACTAGTTTCGATCGAAAACCGATACTTCTTTCTCTCTCGTTCTGTCGTTCTAATGCTACAACCCCTAAACCTCGAAACTCTGCTCCATAGGAGGTGTACTAAACCCTAATCACTGAAAGGATACCCATGTCCAATTAATCCGAAACAAATCAACGGATGTTTAAATGCTGCCTGAATAAGGCTATACTTTGTCATCTACATTGTGGTTTTGATCTCGTAATTATCGTAAAGTTGAGTTGGGTTACACACTAATACGGATTACACTTTGTGAAATTAGGGGATAGAATTGAAGGATTAAATTCACTGATAAAGTAGATGCTTTAATTATTAGAAGGCTTGGAGCTATAAACTTACTGTTAATCAAGAGGCTTAGTATCAGGAGCCCTGTTAAATCAAAACCCTAATTCTGCAAAGTGAGTCATTCTTTATTTTATCACAACATTGTAAGTCATTCTCTTTCTCTCAAATGCTTTTACAAAACGCTAAATGTTTTATCAGTTGTACTTACAGTGATTAAGTCTTTATATTATGAAATTACTGCCAGTATGTGAGGTTTTATATACATTACTTGTTATGCGTCACTATTGGACAACGAGTTAGCCAATTAGTGATATGACCACTAGTCACCGAAATGGGCGAGTGACAAATACTATTAAAAGTAATTTTACTATTGGACAACGAGGTAGCCTATAGTAATTAAAAGATGTAAAAACTCTTAATGTTGTAAATATAAGAATGTGTCATTTTGTACAAATTGAATGAACTCACCAGTATTTTCTACTGATCAAATGTTTTTTTAACATATTTCAGGTGATTACAATAGATCTGAATATGAGTAGTGATACAGCACCCAAAGCTTAAAGAAGTGGCTTATTTTATCAATTAAATTAAGAAACGTTGTTTTATGAATTCGGGTTTATCCCCTATTAAAGCTACTTTTGTAAAACATGGGTTTTATTCACGTTTGTTATAAATAAAAATTCCGGTGTTTCTAAACTCGATTTTTCCTAACTAAGGTCCTGATAATTTTCTGCTACAATATTTTCAACATAACCACCTGTACCACTTGACTGGTCATAGCTCCTATCTAGGGTGTGGTCGGGGTTGTGACAGTATTAAATTCCTTGCTTCCAACTCTAGCTTTTTATTATCACTCTTCAAACATTTCCACGATTTCCCTTGTACCTGTTTAAGACATAATAAAAGAAAACAACAAAAAGAAAACAACATAGGGCGTCATCATAGGCACAGGGACGTGCACCATCTGTGGTGGTGCGAATAAAAGAAAACAACAAAAAGAATCCGTACCTTATATAGCAAATAGCAATAACCGTAGATTCCGATTAATGTGACACTAGCGTCTCTCTTGAATAATATATAACCTAAAAGCATATCCATTTGTGTTAAAATTATGTTTTGATCTTGTGATGATCTACTAATATTCGTATAAACATAAATACATTTAATCGATGATGGGTAACTGTTTGGATGAGGTTTCTATTATTTTTATTTATAGTTTCCAAAAATCGTTCTTTTACAAAATTTTACACTTTAGTATAAAATTTCTAAAGTTTAATGTTGTTTAAATTATTATTACACAGGAGGTACATTGTTAATTATTAGAATCAACATGAATTATTTTGCTTTTTTTAAATATGCTTAATTAGTATGATGTTGTATTTAACCGATATAATTTAATTAATATCTCAATACATGAAAAAATTTGAACCGAACATCTTATTCTACATGGACTTAAATTAAATAAAGAAAACTTAATAGAAAAATAAACTCAGAACAAGAAAAATATATTATTTGAATATATATGTAATGCATTTTTTATTGCTTTCAAAGTAAGGTTTATTCACTTGAATTTCGTATTCAAGTTTAGTAGTATCACAAGAGAGTTAAACTATTATACAATTAGCAATTTCAAACCAGTTTTAGAAGATTAGAGTATAAATTTTATGTGTATGTAATTGTTCGTAATAATGGGATGAACGGTCCACACGCCACAAAAGATATAAAAAGAAAACTAGAATTAACAAGATTTGTTACCTGGGGAGAAAGGTAATCACAATTGGTCAAACGAACGAGATGTGTATCCGAGTATTTGATGAGATTGAAGCCACTTTTGGCGATCACAGTCATCCCAAAACATACCAAATCAGTAAATAAAAATCAAAATTCGACATAATTAATTTATAGATTTAATATACAATTTATTAAATGTTTCGAGGATTACCCGTTTTTAAATAGACCAAATTGATTGAGTCTACAAAGGAGGCGGATTTATGTACGAGGTATTCAAATTCTTGTCTACTCACAAAACGAAGTCGCAACAATCAACAAGAAGCAAACAATAAGGCTTGGGAAATAATCAATGGAACAAAGTAAACAATGGAACGGAGTAAACATCAGAACTATAGACATTGGCCGGTTGATACCTGGTATAAATGGCTCAAGGCTGGTCAAAATAAAGAATATCACAGACTAGTAGGCTCATACGACACTCCCGCATGTTCCACGATGTTCAGCGGCTGCAGAAGCTGCAACCCGATTCGGAGCGCTAGCGACAGAACAACTTCTCGGCAACGTAGCGACGATGATTTTGGGTGGCTTTAAGTTTGATTATGGTCGTCTACATTTGTATTGAAAGGCTAATATTGTGCTTCGAAACATACAGATGGAAAGGGATTACAAGAAATTGTGATTGAATATGAAAAAGGAATGCCACGTCATGATTGATCAGAGATTGAAAAAGGATCGAATGATGAAAACTGTACAACTTAATTCCTTATCAATTCATTTATTTAGTTATTACATATTTTATTAAACTTATTATTTTGTTATTATTTATTTCTTCATTTGTCAGTTCTACTAATAGTTCATATAAATATTTTATTTCCTCACTTAGTAGGAACACAAATACACACAACAATCTTAACTACTAAGTTGTTATGATTATTATTATACATTAATTTGTTGTGTTAACAGTTGATCAACGTTTTAGACATTGAATATCTGACATAGTAATAAATCGTACTACTTATGACATTTATTTTATTAAGATTTTTTAAAGTTTAGTATATTACAAAAATAATACTTAAATCTTCAAATCATCTATTATATCTATTATAAACAAAGATAATTTAGGACACGTATCACTTAATTAGAACTTTTTAAGTATGTTTTTGTTAGAAAAATTATGAGTCATTATTTTCATCAATGAAGCTGCATTTGACTAACCCGATCCAATATCAAATACGGATCTATATTTAAATAAAAAAACACGCTTTCTTTTTCTGAACTGATCTTAATTTTCTCTTTCTTCTGATGTACTCATCCTCTTCTCCCTTCTAATCTAAACCCTAGCCACCTTCAAGCATGCATCCTTCATTCTTATCGGAGATGCCTTAGTCCGCATACATGACAAATCGGATGGAAACAGAACTTCTTTGATCGAACCAATATCAGTTTTCATACTCCAGTGAGTTTTTACTTTTCTTTTTCGTTTATTTCATTTTTTTGGTTTTTTTTCATCTACTAAAATTAGGGATTTCTAGCCAATGATCTCTAGATCAAGTGGTGGAAGACTTGTATTTCTCTTGTGAGATGCAAGTTTAACTCTTACTTGGTAAAGAGTGAGGTATTGGTGGACAATGATAGGAGACCCAAGAAAATCTGGGTTGGTTCCTTAGGTCGAACGAGTTTTACTGGTAGTTTCATTGTCGTGCCTACGGACAGATGGGTTACCGGGTTTTCTCTGAAATTGGTGGTGAACCCGGATTACTGTCCAGTGGTACTCCGAGAGTGTTCAAGATTGATTATGTTGACCGTTAAAAATAATACTAGGTTTCTCTCTCGTCCTCTTTTCGATCTCCATAGATGTACAACAGCCAGAAATGCGTGTATTTGGTGTGGGCCCTTCAGCCGAAACATTTGTCGGAGAGGGCAAGAAACTGATGGTTGGTCTTCGATCGGAGTTCGATGGGCCTGAATTTGAGCTGCACGTGACTGTCGTCGGAGCCATCACGTTGACGGAGAATGATGCAGGTAACAAGTTAAAGAAGGCTTGTGAGGGTTTGAAAGCTTATAATATGGAGAAAGTGGCTACCAGAACTTTCTTTTATCAATGTGTATTTTTGTTGTTGCATACGACCACAAAGGAAATTGAGCATTTTTATTGATTAGTTTCATATGTGACTTTAGTTTGAAATCTTTTGATTTGTTTAGTCAAGTAACTAATGAAGATTGCATATCAAAATTGGAAATTTAGAGTTTCAGTTTTACTTTTCAGTAGTCAAACGTATCACTTCAATCTGAATTACTAAAGCTTTCAATTTTTCATTTCATATGAAAAAAAAAAATTATTTTTATTTTATTTCAAAAGCATCAAATCTAAGGTCTAAAGTTTTAAAATTTTCACCGGTCTATGAATATTGTGTTATATGAAGGGTAAATTTGGTATAGATTTATTTTATTTTTTATTTTTTTGGATTAGTAGGCCATGGCAACTGCATATGATGACAGGAGGCTCTATACTATTGTGAATGGAGCATGGAAAGTAAGTGGTAGATATGGGTATTTTTTGCTTCGCACAATTTTTTTAACCTTTTTATTGTTCTTGAGTTTTTTGAATGCATAGTTAAGCGGGTAGCCACCACCGCATAATTTGATTCACCATCACAATTTTGCAATGAATCGTTTTGTTAAGGTATGTTATATGTTCTATTTTCTTATTCATTTGTGCATCGATCATCAATCTGTATGTATTTGATCTGATTCCGTCTCTTTATCCGTGTGTTATCGATAACTTTTGCTTTGATATTTGTTTTACACATTTAGTTTAAAAGTTTGCCTTGTGGATGCTCATGGTTTGTTTGATATTATTGGATCTCTTTTGAAAACCCTTTCAATCCATTCATCTTGGCCAGGTAACTTCCATTGGATTTCCATTATGATTACTATATAATGTGACAATATTTATGATCCTTGGGGTATACATAGGCAAATAGAAGCTATTAGCTACTAAGGAATGGCTTTGAGTTGAAGGGGCCAACAACATGTATGCACTTGGAGACTGTGCTACAATTGATCAGCGTAAAATCATGGTGCGTTTACAAATACACCCTTTAAGTTATCATTAACGCGCAAAAATACAAAATATGAGGGCATACTCTTTGACAGGAAATTTATATATCATTGAATAAGAAAACAAATAGATCAACCTTTATAGAAATTTGTCAGATGTTGCTAAAATACGTAAATTAACATTAGAGGCAGTAAACTATTAAATTCAAAGATTCACACGTAAATCAATATCACTACCGGTGAGTTAGACATTGGAGCTCTTGATGAAGAAACATATATGAGTTGATTCTGGTGCGTTCTTTTCGTTTCACGTGTTAGGAGTGACAAAAGATTTAAACTTTACATGCATTTTATCATTTATGGAATCGCCATGAAAGAGAACAAACCGATAGCTGGTGTTATTTTCAAGTTTTTAGTATTTGTGTAGTCTTAGTAAACTTTTGTGAATATTTGGTGGTTAACCTTTAAGCTGTATTATTTATAGTTTTGAATGCAATTTTGTTAAAATCACAAAATTGAGTCTAATTTCATTTTTTTCCAGCAACTCGGAGCTTATTCACATAATCATTTAACCAAGTTAATTCACTGTTCGTGAGTATTTTTTTCATCAACTTCAAGCCTCTTACAACGTTCACCTGTCATCACGGTAAGTGTCAAATGGGTCGAATCAGTTACACGGGTTGAAAGTTTCAACCTGTTCACTTAGAAAAATATTAGCTAATAATGAGTCAGGTCAGTCAAACAAGTCAAATAAAAAGTACACAAGTTGAAATTTCAACTAGGTTAGTTATAAGTTGGTGACTTTTGGTTATGGTTTTTTTTTTTTTCGAAAACATGTCAAGCAAAACAGATTAGCAAAAGCGGCAAGTTGAATGAGTCAAAACAATTCAATCCAGCCCTGTTTCAACTTTCACTAAAGTTACTTTTTTGACCCATTGTCCAACTGTAGCCAGTTTTTCACCTCTAGAAACAGGTATTAGTCTTATGTGCCCTTGATTAAGTTAAAGAAATACAAACTAATAGATTAAGAAAAAGAATTCACCATATGCCCCTTTACACACTCCTTGACTATGAACTCTTTTTTCATATTGATATGAACTCTCGAGGCCTACCAATCTTCAAGATTTGAGCATATTTTAATGTTTTCTACCAATGGCTGCACTTCTTCAGATACTGCAAATCACAAAGTATGAGGAATCAATTCTTTTAGTAATGATTTAATCAAGACAAAGTTAGTATTTTATATGGATGCCCCTAATTTAGTGATGTTTCATTTTAACTTTTATAAAAAAATATTACGTTTATTTTGGTTTGCAACAGTAGTATAATATTTTGCTATCATCTTGATGATGCATTCAAGGGAACAAATTTTGATGTAAAGAGCCCCTCTTTTCTACTGGTACATTATTGTTTCATTTTATTTTGTTGTTCAGGAACAGCTCAGTTGATTATCTACATGAATGGTAGTTTCAAGAGGATAACCTGTAAAATAGGTAGTTTCAAGAGGATAACATGTAAAATACTGGCTGGGCCATTGAGGTTGGGTAACGGGTCAAAGTGGGTTAGCGTAATGTTACAATTACGTTTAAACCAGTGTTACTAATTTAACCTCTTCAATTTTAATTATGTAATATGCCAATTTGTTTTTATGATTGAAATTATGCATTAATCATTAGTAACAATATAAATAACTTGCTTTGAACATTTGCACATTTACACGGTTTGTAGTTTTTTTAAGTATACGACAAATTGATTTATTTAATTTATATATCCGTATGTATAATTCTTTTTGTTCCCTTTAGGTATAATGTCATCTAGGTATAATGTCATCGGTTGGTATGATTTGATAAGAGGCGAGGACATGTCAATTGGTGATTACGGTGTTTTTAAATGGTCACGGAGCGATGGAAGCTTTTGGTTGCAAAGTCTCCAAAAACATATGGTACCAGACTAAAATAGCCTTTATGGAGTTTGATGTTTTCATTCATCTGTTCACTTATTATTGGTGTTGTTTTCACGTATCGTTTAACTTATTATCTACTTGTTAAAAAAAAACCTTCAATTTTTAATACAAAGGAATTTATAAACACGAATCATAAGCAATCAATAAGTTTATAAGTCTTATTACACGTTCACAACTCATGAATAACTTATGAAAAATTTATAACTCTTTTTAGCGAAGGCATTAATGTCATATTATTATGTTAAGAATAAGAATTAAGAATGTCCTGACAAAGTTTAATGAAATAATACGTTATATTTTAAAAAAGTATACATGTTTAATAAGTAATAAAATAAAACTACTGTGAAGCAGTCTTGGGTGATAATCTAGTCTCGGGTGATAATCTAGCAATGTGTATCTTTTTTATGAGGTTTCAATTACGTTTTTTTTTTCTGAATTTATTCTTGCTTAATGGACTTTGGATTAAAACTTATGAATGAAGGTTTATTTTAGATCCCCTTACGTTTCTTAAATATATAACAAAGTATTATATTAACAGTTTTATAATAGATCCTATATGTTAAACAACGAATTTAGTAAATTATGTTAACCCTTTTATAATAATTTTTGATATGTTAAACAACATAATTATATTAATCATTATAAAACAGTAAACACATAATTTATGTGCCATAATTTTTATTTTTTTAATAATTTGTTTTGATTTATTAAACAAGCATTTGAATACATGTTTCGGGTAAAGGCATAATTTATGTATGTGTGCATATACTTTTCCTTTCGTTTTACAAACAACCTTTAATATGTTGTGATTGAATTCGTATTATCCTGCATTCACTGTTATTCCAACATAAAATTGAATTTTGAACACTTTATGCAATACTATATTATATTTTTTATTACTTAAAAAAGACAATTACTTCTCAAACAAGATTTAATATTTAACTTATCTTATCTTCTTTATTTTGCCTTCACTAATTTTATTTTGCGTTCATTGTTGATCCAAATTTTATATCTGTTGGGTTTATGAATAATTAATATATTTTGTTGTAATATAGTCATCATGTTAAAGTTTGAGTTTATGGCTTTAGACATTACTAAGAAAAACTATTTGTCATGGGTATTAAATGCTGAAATACATTTGAATGCTAATAATCTTGTTGTTACAATTAAAGAAGGAAATAAAGCAACTAGCCAAGGTAAAGCAAAGGCCATGATTTTTTTACGCCATCATATTCATGATGTGTTGAAAAGTGAATACCTTACTATTAAGGATCCACTTGTCCTTTGGACCAACTTGAAAGAACGGTATGACCATCAGAAAACGGTTATATTATCAAAAGCTCGTTATGAATGGCTTAATTTAAGGTTACAAGATTTTAAGTCTATAAGCAAGTATAATTCAACTATTTTTAGAATCACATCACTATTAATTATATGTAGTGCAAATATTACTGATAAGGAGATGTTGGAAAAAAAAACATTCTCCACCTTTCACGCCTCAAGTTTGAACTTGCAACAACGATATCGTGAAAGAGGGTTCACTAAATATAGTGACTTAATATCATGTTTGCTTGTGTCCGAGCAAAACAATGAGCTCTTAATGAAAAATCACGAGACTCGTCTGGTTGGAACAACCCCAATCCCTGAAGCAAATGTGGCAACATATAATGGCCAAAGCGAAAGTCACGGACGTGGTCGTGGTGTCACACCCCTAGATTTTCAACCAAACACCGGTGGGCCCGGGTGGGGAATGTCGTGACATAAGTTGATATCATTATAGTCAATTAAACACATCATAACGGAAGTCTTGGAGTTAAATTACTATTACAAACCATACGAAAAATAATATACAGACGGCTTGTAATGGAAGATCCACAGGCGGATCGTAAAATGTACAAAAGTGTATAACAGACTTTGGGCAGATCTAAGGATTTGCAAGATCCTCTTATATCACTACCAGGCAGCTTCCAGCCTATTTCGTATTGTACCTGCAAGCTTAGTCTTTTGAAAATACGTCAGCTTCCGCAGGTAAATACACCCAACTGACTCATTTTGAAAACATTTTTGAAACTGGATTTAAGTGCACAGGGCACGAAAAAATCTTTTATAACTTGGGAAAGTTACCGTTGTAACCTTGTTAACAGATTCACATGTTTGTCCATACATACAGGGTCCAGTATAGAGACCGAGACATGATTAACGTACGCACCACTTAAGAACCCACGAAGGAGTTATCCCCAACTGGTGGGTAAGAATAATTTAGCATGAGTATCTGTCAGGTGTATGCCTACACCCCCGCATCCAGGACACGATCGTTAACCCCCGATGTTTAAGTTATCAAACAAAACTGATTAAAACGGAATATGCGGATTTACTAGCCACAGTCCGGCATTCGATTGATCCCATTTCCGACCAAGCGGTAATAGTTTACCGTAACCTAAGCCCGTATAGGGGAAATAAGTCGAGAGTATTTACCTGAGCTAGTCTTGATTTTAAAATGCAAGATTTAATATCCCAGCCGTATCCAAAATGAACTAAGTGCAAATAGCATTTACCGAAAGGCTCTAGTCTGGATTATGGCATAAGCTAACCAATTAAATGCTAACGGTCTTAATTAAGTCATAGACTTAGACCGACTAGCGTATAGGGTCAATAACGGTAAAATACGCTAGATTAAGCGATGATCGGATAGAATGTAGTTTAAACCCAACAAGTACTATGACTTGCATAATATGGGTAAACCATAAACAAACTTCAATGACAAGGTTAAACCCGTTTCGGTTCATCTCCGTAAACTAGTTACATATACTTAACCTTGCGCATATAAGCGATATCGGGTAACCGCATAAGTCATGGACAAGTTCTATATGCCATTATATATTAAATAAGTTGTAATATCTGTAAGATATCAACTTACATGCCCGTTAAGGTTTTAAAATGAAACTATGCCTCATAAGAGCGTTTTGGTAATTATATACCGTATAAAAGGAACTTGAATGTATTAATATGTTATAATCATAAGTATTCTGAAAAAGATAATTAATTTATGATATAGTATCAGTAAGATATCGATTATATGTGTAATTTATCATTTATGATCAAACTATGCACCGTAGGGGCATTTTGGTCATTTTACACATAATATAATAACCTTTTTGGGTTCTGAGTTTATTTCATATACCTACTGTTTTAAAATCAGTAGGTAACAAGTCTTGGTTGATAAATATGGTTTAAAACCATACTATGCACCGGAACGACGCTTATGTATGACGATTTGTGCGAAGTTTAGTAAAAACTGAAATTAAAATCAAGTTTAATTGTTTTATATATGTTATTTAATATAACATATCAGTAGGTAAAAGATTTGATATAAAAAGGTATGATTAAAACCATTTTATGAGTCACAAGGGCTTTATCGTCATTTATCGACATAACACAAGAACTTGTACATAAACTCAGTATATAATCTGACTTGACATCCCAAATAACCTTACTTATGATATTACACCAGTAGCAAACTGATTTTCAAGTTCATTATCGATTAAACTTTATTTTATGTAAAAAGGGCATTTTAGTCAAACTTGCATAATAATGGAACTTGTGCATAAACTCGGATTCTGATTATGATCATGTGATATAACCTCAGGGAGTTATGCTACATTATATTACGATCATAATGCAAACTTAGTTTAGTAGCTAACTTGTAACATTTGTCGAAAAACAGGTTTTTCAAACCCGCTTCGTTTATTAATCGAATAATCAGTTTTATATTTTTGTTGCTCATTTAATGCCTATGTTAATTTTAAACAATACATACCTAATAAACATTTTAGATTATGGAAATTAAAATTGTTAAAAAATAAAAATGAAACAGTTAAAAATAAAAATGGGCTGCCGGGTTTCGAACCCGGGTCAGCCGGAGAGCCTTAACACCAAACACATAACCACTCCGCCACTTGATGTCTTTGTGAATTCTAGGAAACAATTAAAACATAAGTTCAACCTTGAATCAACCTGTTTGCGCCAAATTGAAACCGATATCGGCTTCCAAACGTCCAGGGACTTTTGAGTGATCGCGGATTCCTGAAAATAACCGATAAACCGACGTTCTTAATCAATTCGGCCTTTAATGAACTTGAATTCGTATGATGTTCGGGTTTAATAACCGAAATCATTCACTTTCTGAATTACTCCAACAATATCAGTATCTCGCGACTCAAAATCATCCACAGAACTCTCAATTTCACTTTTGCTCTATTTTCAGTTCGTCGGAAAAGCTTTCTGAACTCGCCGGACTTTCGCCGGAAAACCGTGTCTTTCATCAAAACGGTAAGTTTCTCAATTCTTTCATCTTCTATCAGTTGTTAGGCTTTTGCTAACTCAAACCTTTCAATCAGAATCAATCCCAGACGACGATATCAGATAATCAACACTCGCCGGAAGTTTTCTGAAAATTTATAGATTCCGCTGTGAAACGGTATAATCATTCAAACTTTCTGATAACTCTTGTTTAGTCATTCAATTTCACAATTTGGTTAATCAAAACTATTAATTGGCCCGTTCAGACGGAGTTCATAAAACAGAGCCGACGACTTCGCCGGAGTTCTGAGAAAGATCATTTTTCCGGTATGTTCATTCCCAAAACCTTCCCTGTCCATTTCATTTTAATCAATTATATGTTTGTCAATCGAATTAAACAAGATCAGTAGAGTAATCGTTGTCTGTGTTATTGTAACGAAGAAGATGAAGTTAGTCTGTATATAAGTTTAATATAAATTGGATTATATCTCGGGTTAGACACACAGTTCAGCGGTGGACTGTGTGCAATTGAAACACAGCGATATCGGGTTCGAGTGCGCCCTTATTCCGATTCGTCACAATATTCAGACTTTTTATAAAACCCAAATATGAAAACTTCCAGTTAGTATATAAGAGAAATAAAAACAAGAGTTTTAACCAGGTTAGACACACAGTCCAGCGGTGGACTGTGTGCAACAATAATCAACAGGTCCCGGGTTCGAGACCTGATACGCACGCCGGTTCGATAGAATTTAAAACCTTTTTAAGAAATAAATTTTGGAATAAATTAAATAGTATATAAATATAATTAAAAACAGAATTATTTCGGGTTAGACACGTAGCTCAGTTGGTAGAGCTGCGTGCACGCGTACGGGAGGTCACGAGTTCGAACCTCACTCAGTGCAAACAATATATACGACCGAACCGGTCAACAAGTCAAAGTCAATGGTCAACGGTCAAACCCAAAAAAAGTCAACATTTTTTTTATATTTTTGTTTATTTATTTAATTTAAAAATCAATTAAAAATACTTAAAAATAATTTTTTAAAGTTAGAAAATAGCCTTAAACTCACAAAAATATATCTAAAAATCCTATTAAAATTATTAATAAAATCCACTCATTTACCATACCTTTTCGTTATTATTTAGGTTAGTTAATCCTCGTCGATCAACCCTCTAAACTCGTGTGCATTCAACATCTTCAACCGAACGCACCCAATGTGAGTGAATCTCTACAAATTCCCCGTTTTAATCACGTTTTTGGGGTGTATCATGTGTCTTATTATTTATGACATTTAAACAATTGTGCATCCATCATATCCATGATCAAATGTGTATTCAATATGTATCAACTGTTTGTGTGGTTATTGTTTAGATTAAATTTATCATTTTCAGTACATACATTATCATAGGCCGCCGCTCCCCATTACCTATGAGCGTTGAGCTGTTCCCCATTACCTATGAGCGTGAACGAGGCGTTGCCAACATACGATCGGCTCCGTTTGATTGAGCCTTGATCGCACATACATTTATCATAGGCCGTCCGTTCCCCATTACCTATGAGCGTGAACGTGACGTTGCCAACATATACAGTATCATTCATGTTATATATTCATGTAAGGTGGTTTGTTATTGTATGTTTTATTGTTAATGTTATTGTATGTTTATTTACGTTTGCTCACATATGATTATTGCACAATTTTCCATAATAAATATAACAAGAAATCAATAATAAATGTTTTCTAACAAGGTTCACTCGCCAACTTATGTTGACCCAAAAACCCCCATTTTTACACATGATACAAGTGATCCAGCTGCAGCAAGAAACATATAGGATGGCTTAGAAGAATAAACCGGTTTAGACTTTGGATTGTTTAGTTGGTTATCTTTCTTTGTAATTGTATGAACTTGTTTGGAATTTTGAGGATGTAATTTTGAATTTAACAAATATGAAACATATTAGTAAACATCATGAGCTTTGGTGATAACCCAATTATGCCCCGACTCTTATTCCGCTGCGGGTCGGGGTGTGACAGATTGGTATCAGAGCCATGACTATAGGGATATAGGATAGGTTATTAGACCCTTAGAGCCTATACTATAGTTGATTAGCATTTTTAAAAATTTTTGTGTGTTACATGCAAAATTCATGATGTTTATATGTTTTATGTTACATTCAATGTTATGCAAGCATGCTCATAAGTACATATTATTATACAATGCCTATCATGAATCATATTCTTATAACATATCATATCCATGAGAGCACACACCACATCATTTCCATGATTTTTTTCAATGATTTTTGTATTTTCAAATCACATCAAAGTGAGTTCTCATGACGGGCATGTAGTAACTGGAAGGGTACAAGTACCGGTAGTCGGAACGTCCTGTCTAGGCTTGGCATTCGTATAAATCCAAAATAAAGGACCAGTTTGCCTACCTGGGTACTAACGATGAGAGTACGAAGGACCTATTAGGCCAAAGCATGCTATACCAAACGTCGTGTGAGCTAACCCCACTTTGAGTTGTCATTGTGTCTACACCTGGACACCTTCCGACCATACATCTCGTAAACATATTTCATGGTTTTCATTCGGGTGATGCTAGTGTTAAACCGCCAATACCAATGTGAATCCTACTAAGCCAATAGTCATGGGGGCCCACATGACTATACAGGTGAAGGTATGGGAGACATTTGAGGCCCAACATGAGCAAACCCAAGACATCCTATGGATGTAGTTGCATTATTGATGTTTATGTTATTTTTATTTTTTTTAAGACACATGACACCTAAAAAGACTCCATAAACTCACAATCTTCTTATGTATATTCCTGTAGATGTCGGCTAGGCAACAACGTGGGGGTAGAAGGTCAGGAAGGTCAAACGAGCGCTTGGCCACCCAAATCGCAAAACAAATGGCCGCGGTGCTTCCTGACATTGTAGTTCAAGTCCAACAAGCTCTCGCCGCAAATCCCATCAATCCTCCCCAGCAAGAAGACCAGAACATCGGCAACCCTCCTTCCAAAAAGTGCCCATATAAACATTTCAAGTCTTCGCGATCCTCCGAAATTTGAAGGGACCGAAGGTGTCACAGCTCTCCTCCACTGGTTTGAGGAAATGGAAAACACCTTCCTCAACTGGGATTGTCCCGAGGATCGCAAGGTACGTTACGCAACCGGGAGGCTATTTGGGGTAGCTCTTACCTGGTGGAATACTGAAAAGGGTAAAAGAGGAATCGAAGATGCAATGGCCTTAACGTGGGAGGAGTTAAGGGAAATCATGACGAGACGCTTCTGTCCTAGAAGCGAGATCAAAAAGTTAGAGGATGAATTTCATTCGTTGAAGCAAAAGGAGGGAGATCATACTTCCTACAACAAGAGGTTTTTAGAGTTGAACCAAATGGTCCCTAACTTGTTCACCCCAGTTTACCGCTTAGTCGAACACTATATTCGAGGCCTTCCCTCGAAAATTCAAGACTCAGTTCTCAGCACTTCGCCTGCAACACTCGAAGCTGCTATGGAACTAGCTACCGAGCTTACCGAGAATCGTATTCGCAACGGAAAATTTAAAGACGAGAAAAAGAAAGCCCCCGTTGAGGGCCAAACTTCAAACCATTCCACCTCCTCCTCAAAGTTTGCTAACAAGAGGAAACGAAACACTAGAAACTTTGCTGTCACACAAACAAATTTCCCTATCCCTGCTGCACCCATTACCCAAGTTGCCCCCTCACCTGCACCATATAAAAGGCCACACTCCGGCCCATACCCAAAATGCAACCGTTGCCAATACCATCACTTTCCTGATCATCCCTGCCAACATTGCACCGACTGTGGTCGCGCAGGTCACACCATTCAAACCTGTCGCGTACCTCAGCGAACGAACCGCCATCAGCCCTCAACCCAAACCCACCATCAGATAGTGGGTCAAGCCCAACAACCTCTACTACTACCACCTACCCAACATATAGCCCAATCATACTACCAACCCAACTATCCCATGGTGCAACCTATGCGGGCTTGTTACAATTGTGGAGACCCAAACCATTTTACAAACACTTGTCCACGCTTGGTGAACATTATACATGCTCAAGCTCAAGCAAATCCGGTGAATCAAGCTAACCAAGCTCCTCCACCTGCTAGAGGAAGAGCTTTCAAAATCAACGCCAATCAAGCTAGGGCCGACAACAACGTGGTTAACGGTACGTTTCTCATCAATGGTAGTTATGCATCCATGTTATTTGACACTGGCGCGGATAAGAGTTTTGTGTCCTTAGAATTTGAACCCATCCTCAACCAAACTCGTGATAAACTCATGGAATCCATAACGGTGGAAGTTGCTGACGGAAAACCGGTCTCATTAAACTCTATTATTCGCAATTGTACTCTCACCCTAAAGATCACGATTTTCCAGTTGACCTCATTCCTATGAAGTTGGGAAGTTTCGACATTATAATTGGTATGGACTGGCTCAGCTAACATCATGCTGAAGTTGTATGCCGCGAAAAGTTTATACGCATTCCTCTTGCAAACGGTCAGACTCTACGAATCTTTGGAGAAACCCCTTCGAAAGGGCTCAAATTAATGTCCTGTCTTCAAGCCCGAAAATATCTCCGCAAGAATTATGTCGCATTTCTAACTCATGTCGTCAAGAAGGGAACCAAGGAGAAGAAACTTGAAGACATCCCAGTAGTAAAAGATTTTCCGCAAGTTTTTCCTGACGACATTTCAGGACTTCCTCCCGTGAGAGAAGTCGAATTCCGCATTGATCTTATATCTGGAGCTACACCAGTTGCAAAATCTCCTTATAGGTTAGCCCCATCCGAAATGCAAGAGCTAGCCTGTCAATTGCAAGAGCTGACTGACAAAGGATTCATACGTCCTAGCTCCTCGCCTTGGGGTGCACCTGTCCTTTTTGTGAAGAAGAAAGATGGAACGTTTCGCATGTGCATCGACTACAGAGAACTCAACAAGTTAACGGTCAAGAACCGCTACCCATTACCTCGCATTGATGATCTTCTTGACCAACTTCAAGCGCCACTGTTTTTTGAAAATCGACCTTCGTTCTGGTTATCATCAACTCAGAGTACATGAAGAAGACGTCCCAAAGACCGCCTTCCGAACTCGTTATGGTCATTATGAATTCATGGTCATGCCATTTGGTTTAACCAACGCTCCAGCTGTCTTCATGGGTCTAATGAACAGAGTCTGCAAACCCTATCTCGATCGCTTTGTTATAGTCTTCATCGACGACATCCTCATTTACTCAAAGTCTAAGTCTGATCACGAACGACACCTTCGACTCATCCTTACACTCTTAGGGAATGAGAAGCTCTACGCCAAATTCTCCAAATGCGAATTCTGGTTAAAAGAGGTACAATTCCTTGGACATGTCGTCAATGACAAGGGAATACATGTCGACCCTTCAAAGATCAAAGCAGTACAAGAATGGCAAGCACCACGTACACCTACCGAAGTAAGATCATTTCTTGGTTTGGCTGGTTATTATCGCCGTTTCATTGCAAATTTCTCTCGTATTGCTGTACCACTCACGGCTTTAACTCATAAAGGAAAACCCTTCATATGGGGACCCAAACAAGAAGAAGCCTTCCAAACCCTTAAACAAAAACTCTATGACGCACCTATCCTCAAGGTTGTGATGACTTTGTGGTTTATTGCGACGCGTCAGGGCAATGACTAGGCTATGTTCTAATGCAAAGAGGAAAGGTGATAGCTTATGCTTCTAGACAACTCAAAACTCATGAGAAGAACTACACCACCCACGACCTAGAACTTGGAGCCGTTGTGTTCGCTCTTAAGATATGGAGACATTACCTCTACGGTACCAAGTGTGAAATATACACTGACCACAAGAGCCTCCAACATATCTTCAACCAAAAGGAGTTAAACATGAGGCAACGAAGATGGGTCGAACTTCTTAATGACTACGACTGTGAAATTCGGTATCATCCTGGCAAGGCAAATGTGGTGGCCGATGCACTCAGTCGAAAGGGTTATGCGAACTCCATACGTCTACTATGTTCGCAAATCATAACAGATATCAAAGATCAAATTCGAGAAGCTCAACATGTTTCAGTAACGGAAGACGACGTACGAAAGGAGCTGTCCTGTGGAGCTGAACTTAAAATTGAAACTAAATCCGACGGTATTCTGTACTATCTAGATCGCATATGGATTCCTGACCACAACAACCTTCGTGAATTCCTTATGAATGAGGCACACAAAACACGATACTCTATACACCCAGGAGCCGACAAGATGTATCAATACCTTTCGATACACCTACTGGTGGCCTGGAATGAAAAAGGATATTGCTGTTTTTGTTTCCAAGTGCCTTACATGTTCCAAGGTAAAAGCTGAACATCAAAGACCCTCAGGACTTCTGGTTCAACCTGAAATACCTGTATGGAAGTGGGAAAACATAACCATGGACTTCATTACCGGGTTACCTCGCACTTCTGGTGGGTATGACACTATATGGGTAATCATTGATCGTCTTACAAAATCAGCTCACTTCAATTCCGATCCGCGAAGATTTCAAGAACGAGAAGTTAGCTCGTATCTACATCAGCGAAATCGTAAGCCGTCATGGTGCGTTAAGCATTATTTCAGATCGTGATGGTCGTTTCACTTCACGAACATGGCAAGCCGTACAAGCCGCTTTGGGTACACGATTAGACCTCAGTACCGCTATCATCCTCAAACTGATGGACAATCTGAACGCACCATTCAAACTCTTGAAGATATGCTTCGAGCATGTGTCATAGACTTCAAGGGAAATTGGGACGCTCATCTACCATTAGTTGAATTTTCGTACAACAACAGCTATCATTCAAGTATCGGCATGGCACCTTTCGAAGCCTTATATGGTCGTAAGTGCCGATCTCCAGTATGTTGGCACGAAATTGGGGAAGCTCAAATCACCGGTCCAGAATTGATTCAAGAAACCACAGACAAGATCCATCAAATTCGAAACAATTTTCTAGCGGCTCAAAGTCGTCAAAAGAGTTATGCAGATAAATGGCGAAAGCCTTTGGAGTTTAACATTGGTGATCATGTACTTTTAAAAGTATCACCGTGGAAGAGAGTAGTTCGTTTTGGCCAGAAGGGCAAGCTAGCACCACGCTACGTAGGACCTTTCAAGATACTCGAAAGAGTAGGACCTGTAGCATACAAGCTTGATCTACCAGAAGAACTCAACAGAATTCACTCCACATTCCACGTATCAAACTTAAAGAAGTGTCTCGCCGATGAAAACCTCCATATTCCCCTGGAAGATATTCTGATCGATGAATCTATGCATTTCATTGAAAGACCAGTAGAGATCATGGACTTCGGAGAAAAACGTTTAAGACGGAGTCGTATTCCAATTGTTAGGGTACGCTGGGAGTCGAAACGGGGACCTGAGTTTACTTGGGAACGTGAAGACTCAATGCGCGAAAAATACCCGCATCTTTTTCCTGTTACCAATACTACTTAAATTTCGGGACTAAATTTCTAAAAGTAGGGGATACTGTAACATTTGTCGAAAAACGGGTTTTTCAAACCCGCTTCGTTTATTAATCGAATAATCAGTTTTATATTTTTGTTGCTCATTTAATGCCTATGTTAATTTTAAACAATACATAACCTAATAAACATTTTAGATTATGGAAATTAAAATTGTTAAAAAATAAAAATGAAACAGTTAAAAATAAAAATGGGCGGCCGGGTTTCGAACCCGGGTCAGCCGGAGAGCCTTAACACCAAACACATAACCACTCCGCCACTTAATGTCTTTGTGAATTCTAGGAAACAATTAAAACATAAGTTCAACCTTGAATTAACCTGTTTGCGCCAAATGAAACCGATATCGGCTTCCAAACGTCCAGGGACTTTTGAGTGATCGCGGATTCCTGAAAATAACCGATAAACCGACGTTCTTAATCAATTCGGCCTTTAATGAACTTGAATTCGTATGATGTTCGGGTTTAATAACCGAAATCATTCACTTTCTGAATTACTCCAACAATATCAGTATCTCGCGACTCAAAATCATCCACAGAACTCTCAATTTCACTTTTGCTCTATTTTCAGTTCGTCGGAAAAGCTTTCTGAACTCGCCGGACTTTCGCCGGAAAACCGTGTCTTTCATCAAAACGGTAAGTTTCTCAATTCTTTCATCTTCTATCAGTTGTTAGGCTTTTGCTAACTCAAACCTTTCAATCAGAATCAATCCCAGACGACGATATCAGATAATCAACACTCGCCGGAAGTTTTCTGAAAATTTATAGATTCCGCTGTGAAACGGTATAATCATTCAAACTTTCTGATAACTCTTGTTTAGTCATTCAATTTAACAATTTGTTTAATCAAAACTATTAATTGGCCCGTTCAGACGGAGTTCATAAAACAGAGCCGACTACTTCGCCGGAGTTCTGAGAAAGATCATTTTTCCGGTATGGTTATTCCCAAAACCTTCCCTGTCCATTTCATTTTAATCAATTATGTTTGTCAATCGAATTAAACAAGATCAGTAGAGTAATCGTTGTCTGTGTTATTGTAACGAAGAAGA
Source organism: Scalesia atractyloides (assembly GCA_947069175.1). NCBI lineage: Eukaryota > Viridiplantae > Streptophyta > Magnoliopsida > Asterales > Asteraceae > Scalesia > Scalesia atractyloides. The sequence continues at coordinate 34,226,169 of CAMTDV010000028.1, forward strand.
TGAAGTTAGTCTGTATATAAGTTTAATATAAATTGGATTATATCTCGGGTTAGACACACAGTCCAGCGGTGGACTGTGTGCAATTGAAACACAGCGATACCGGGTTCGAGTCCGCCCTTATTCCGATTCGTCACAATATTCAGACTTTTTATAAAACCCAAATATGAAAACTTCCAGTTAGTATATAAGAGAAATAAAAACAAGAGTTTTAACCAGGTTAGACACACAGTCCAGCGGTGGACTGTGTGCAACAATAATCAACAGGTCCTGGGTTCGAGACCTGATACGCACGCCGGTTCGATAGAATTTAAAACCTTTTTAAGAAATGAATTTTGGAATAAATTAAATAGTATATAAATATAATTAAAAACAGAATTATTTCGGGTTAGACACGTAGCTCAGTTGGTAGAGCTGCGTGCACGCGTACGGGAGGTCACGAGTTCGAACCTCACTCAGTGCAAACAATATATACGACCGAACCGGTCAACAAGTCAAGTCAAAGTCAATGGTCAACGGTCAAACCCAAAAAAAGTCAACATTTTTTTTATATTTTTGTTTATTTATTTAATTTAAAAATCAATTAAAAATAGTTAAAAATAATTTTTTAAAGTTAGAAAATAGCCTTAAACTCACAAAAATATATCTAAAAATCCTATTAAAATTATTAATAAAATCCACTCATTTACCATACCTTTTCGTTATTATTTAGGTTAGTTAATCCTCGTCGATCAACCCTCTAAACTCGTGTGCATTCAACATCTTCAACCGAACGCACCCAATGTGAGTGAATCTCTACAAATTCCCCGTTTTAATCACGTTTTTGGGGTGTATCATGTGTCTTATTATTTATGACACTTAAACAATTGTGCATCCATCATATCCATGATCAAATGTGTATTCAATATGTATCAACTGTTTGTGTGGTTATTGTTTAGATTAAATTTATCATTTTCAGTACATACATTATCATAGGCCGCCGCTCCCCATTACCTATGAGCGTTGAGCTGTTCCCCATTACCTATGAGCGTGAACGAGGCGTTGCCAATACGATCGGCTCCGTTTGATTGAGCCTTGATCGCACATACATTTATCATAGGCCGTCCGTTCCCCATTACCTATGAGCGTGAACGTGACGTTGCCAACATATACAGTATCATTCATGTTATATATTCATGTAAGGTGGTTTGTTATTGTATGTTATTGTTTGTTATTGTTAATGTTATTGTATGTTTATTTACGTTTGCTCACATATGATTATTGCACAATTTTCCATAATAAATATAACAAGAAATCAATAATAAATGTTTTCTAACAAGGTTCACTCGCCAACTTATGTTGACCCAAACCCCCCATTTTTACACATGATACAGGTGATCCAGCTGCACAAGAAACATATAGGATGGCTTAGAAGAATAAACCGGTTTAGACTTTGGATTGTTTAGTTGGTTATCTTTCTTTGTAATTGTATGAACTTGTTTGGAATTTTGAGGATGTAATTTTGAATTTAACAAATATGAAACATATTAGTAAACATCATGAGCTTTGGTGATAACCCAATTATGCCCCGACTCTTATTCCGCTGCGGGTCGGGGTGTGACATAACTAATCTAAATTGGGTCAGAATCGAAAGTCAAAGCATAAGTCAAACTTTGCAACTTTCGGTTGCGAACCGACCCTAAAACTGAAATTGACGAGCCGAACATGTTCTTACATGTTCTAATAATTATTAACAACTTGTTTAAGTGTCAAAACATGTCTAATAACATATATAAGCTCAGATTATAATATTTCCAAAAAATGGCCTGTTTGACTTTTTAATATTAAAACTTTGACCTGTCAATTGGTCTAGCAAACGTGATCTTTAGGAGGTGCCCTTTATAGGTATTAACAGCTACCTTATTATGCTCACTTAGCCATGTTCGCTACGAACAATGGCTGGACCATAATGGTCTTAACCGAAAGTCAAGGCGTTTTCCGTAAAATGCTTGACTTTTGGCTATAAAAGCCTATAAACGAAAATGCAAGAGGAAGGAATACTTACAAGTGATTCCTAGGATGAAATAGAACTAAGTTGGATGCTCCTTTCAGTTAGGAACTTCCAGAGGAGGGAGATAGAGTGAAGAATGAGAAAGGTGCAAGTTCAAGTGGTGAACCTTGGCACCTATTTATAGTTGGGGAGCTTGAAGGAGGTGATGACAGGTGTTAGGGAGTGTTAGAGGGAGCTTACATGTGTCCTATAATGTGGCATAGTAGTTTGGAAGTCCCTAGTTTCGAATCAAATGGTTTTTGGTAACATGTGTGGAGGCCAAGCAATTTTTCTGCAGACACAGTCCTCTGTCGAGCCGCGAGACATGGCCAGTGTCTCCCGTGCCCCGCGAGCGCCTTATGGGAACTTTCCAAACTTGTCACATTTAGCCCCTCAACTTATTAAGCTCTCTTAAAACACCTTTATAGCATATTTATCCCTCTGTAGCCAACATTTGGCGTACCCGGGAGTATGCCCAGATGTTGTCAAGCTCTCGGTTTGTTAAAAGTCACTCAGAGGTATAAATGTAATATTCGGTGTAAAACGGGTCTCAAAACCCGCTTCGTTGAATAATTCAAGTATTAAACTTAAAATCTCGATGCACATTATTTTTTTACGAGTTATTAATATATAGCTATTAATATATATAATTACAAATTAATGGTTATTAAATAAATTGGAAGAATTAAATAAATGATAAAATATAATAAGTAAAACCTTAGGATAATAAAAAAATAAATAAAAAATAAAGGGACAGCCGGGTTTCGAACCCGGATTCCCCCACAAACTCACACACCAAAACACCACTAAACCACACACACCACATGTGATTAAAACTGAAATCATTAAATTTTATATGCATTCCAAATGCTAACCTGCAAATTTTGAAGTCCAAATCGGAAACTGACAACCGATTCAATCAAAGCTTAATTAACAACGTCGGTTATGAACTCATATATAACCGACACTGTAAATCAGTTTCAATCTCAAAATCAAAATCAATTTTGTAACCGATTCGAAATCAATGTCGGAGGTTATGATTAAAAATCGATGATTGGTTATAAATATTGAATCATTTCATTTCATTCAACTCGCTCAATCTTCCAAACCTTCACTCTAACATCTCCCTGATCGAATTCTTGTCGTCGGAATTTCAGTCGTTCGGTATCGTTTCTTTAGTTTGTTTTTATTCGTAAACCTTTTGTTTCTTCAGTTCGTTTTTATTCCTTAACCTTTCTGATTTTATAGTATGAATGTAGTCGTTTAAATCAGTTAATCAAAACTGATTAACTATGTAATCAGACGGGTTCATGTTCTGGGTTTTTACTCATGAAGAAGATGAATTTGATTAAGTGTTTTTGTATAATTAAATTGGTTGTTTTAAACGGGTTAGACACACAGTCTAGTGGTGGACTGTGTGCAAACACAAGACATATGTTCCGGGTTTGAGCCTTATGCGAGACCGAGTTTCTGAAATAAAATCCACCTTTTTAAAACTTAATTAGATCACCTTTCAAAAAGTACATAAATGTATTATATTTTCTGTTTATACCGGGTTAGACACCCAGCCCAGTTGGTAGGGCTGGGTGCGAAACACAACGAAGGTCGTGGGTTCGAGACATGGTTTGGGCAGCAGTTCAAAGACTTCTAAAACCTTTTTAAATCAATAAATTCATAAATAACCTAACTAGTATATATATATAATTAAAATGGAGATTAATTCGGGTTAGACACGTAGCTCAGTTGGTAGAGCTGCGTGCACGTATACGGGAGGTCACGAGTTCAAACCTCACATGCTGCCAATAATATATAAGTTAAACCGGTCGACTCGGTCAAACCCTGAAAAAGGGTATATTTTTTTAATAATCAATTTCTTTATTATTTTAATTAAAAATCAATTAAAATACTTAAAAATAAGGTTTTTGAAGTTTAAAAATTACATTAATTATCGTAAAAATAAATCTTAAAACCTAATAAAAGCATTAATTAAAAATATTAATTTCAAATAAAAATTTATTTATGTATCGAATTATTACGTTATATTTAGGTTAGTTTCTCTCTCGTGGTTAATCCCAACTCGTGCGCGTTCGTCGTCAATATAAGGAAACGCACCCACTGTGAGTGAATCCTTACAAATTCCCTTTTTTATTTATGATTTGGGGTGTATCATGTGTCGTTTACATATTTATTTATTCAAACACTTGTGCTAACACCATTATGTGATCTAATGTGTATATAATTTTTGTTGTTGTTATATGTGGTTACATTATATCATTTCAGTGCAATCATTCACATAAGGCCCATCAGTTCCTCGTTGGATACGAGTTGAGCATCGCGTGCCTCATTAGATCGGCTCCGTTTGATTGAGCCTTGATCTCACAGTTCATCATTTGTCATGCTCATATGTACATTGATGATATTATGTGGTTTGTGGTTGGATTATATATACATATGCTCATATATGGTCCATGCACACTTTTATTAAATTAATCAATGTAACTTATTTGTTCAATAGATTCACTCGCCAACTTTTGTTGACCAAACTTTTAGTTTACACATGATACAGGTGGACAGGCTGAGGAGAGGAACACATAGGATTGGCCTTAGAAGATGAATAAAATATGTCTTGTTTGAACAATATTTCTTGTGTTTGTATGTTCCTTTGTGTTTGGATATTTTCTTTTAAATTTCAATTTAATAAATATGAAACTTAATTATAGTAAATGTCATGAGCTTTGATGAAAACCCAATCATGCCCCGGCTTCGGATCAGGGTGTGACAGATTGGTATCAGAGCTCTTGACTATAGGGATATAGGATAGGTTATTAGACCCTTAGAGCCTATACTATAGTTGATTAGATTTTAAATGCTTATGTGTTACATGCATACTCATGATGTCTACTTGTTTCATATTTATTTCATACACAAATGCATGCTAGCACTTTCACTATTACATGTTATTGTGTGATATTTATTGCGGTCTATATATTATTAACATATCATGCCTACGTAAACACACACATCACAATTTCACAATTATCATGATTTCTTTCTCAAGGATTTTATAATGTTTTCAGGTTTTTCAATCTCATCAAAGTGACTTCTACGACGGCATGTAGTAACTGGAAGGGTACGAGTACCGGTAGTCGGAACATCCGGTCTACGATTGGCATTCGTATAAATCCAATATAATGGACCAGTTTGCCTACCTGGGGACTAACGATGAGAGTACGAAGGACCTATTAGGCCAAAGCATGCCACACCAAACGTCGTGTGAACTAACCCCACTTTAAGTTGTCACTGTGTCTACACCTGGACACCCTCCGACCTTATATCTCATAATCATGTTTTACGATTTTCATTCGGGTGATGCTAGTGTTAACAGGCCAACACCAATGTGAACCCAACAAAGGCCAGTAGTCATGGGGGCCCACATGACTACCTAGGCCAAAGTATGGGAGACATATGGGGGCCCAAACATAAGCAAAGCCCAAGACATCCTATGGATGTAGTAAATTTATTTCCTCATTTATTTTGTGAATGTTGATTTTTCTTTACGACACATGACACCTAAAATGTTCAACTCATAATCTTGCTACGTATTTCCTGTATATGTCTTCTAGACACTCATGAGGAGGTAGAAAGTCAGGAAGGTCTGGCGAGCGCTTGGTCGCTCAAATAGCCCAACAGATGGCTGCTATACTTCCTGACATCGTAGTTCAAGTCCAACAGCCCATGCTGCTAATCCCATCAACCCAACAAATCAAGAAGGCCAAAGTGTTGTCAATCCTCCCCCCAACACCACCAAATGCACCTACAAGCATTTCAACTCCTGCGACCCTCCAAAATACGAGGGACTGAAGGTGTCACCGCCCTCCTCTGTTGGTTTGAGGAGATGGAGAGCACTTTTCTCAACTGCGATTGTCCTGCTGATCGCAAGGTGCGTTATGCTACCGGTCATTTGTATGGGGTAGCACTTACATGGTGGAACGTGGAGAAAGGTAGACGAGGTGTTGAAGCCGCTGTAGCCTTAACTTGGGAAGAGTTGAGGGAGCTTATGACTAGATACTTCTGTCCAAGAAGCGAAATCAAGAAATTGAAAGACGAATTTTATTTCTTGAAGCAAAAGGAAGGAGGCCACATCACCTATAATAAGAGGTTCCTCGAATTGAACCAGATGGTTCCCAACTTGTTCACTCCACTCCATCGTTTAATTGAGCACTACATTCGAGGTCTTCCCCCAAAAATTCAAGATTTTGTGATGAGCACTATTCCTGCAACACTCGAGGCTGCGATGGAGCTAGCTACTAAGCGCATGGAAAATCGCATCAGAAACGGTGATTTCAAAGACAAGAAGAAGAAAGACAAGACACCTGCTGAAACCTCAAATCCAACTCAAACAGGATCATCCTCTAAGTTTGCTGGTAAAAGAAAATGTAATGGAAAGAATTTCGCTGTTACCCAAACCAATCCCCCTATCACTGCCGCCCCAATCACACAAGTTGCTCCTTCTGCCACCCCATTCAAGAAACCATACACTGGATCTCATCCAAAATGCAACCGATCTCAATACCACCACCCTCCTGAGAACCCATGTCTTCATTGCACAAGTTGTGGCCGTGCAGGTCATGCAATTCAAACTTGTCGCATCCTTCAAAGACCAAACCGCAATCAAGCTCAAGCCCAACCCAACAACCAAGTGGTAGGCCAAGCCAAATACCAACAACCTCTGCGATTACCACCTGCTCAACCTGTGGCTCAACCTTACTATCAACCCAACTACCCTATGATGCAACCAGTCAGAGCATGTTTCAATTGTGGCGATCCAACCCATTTCCGAAACACTTGCCCACGTTTGGTGAAAATCATAAACGCCCAAGCTCAAGCCAATCTAGTGAACCAAGCCAACCAAGCCAATCCACCCGCCAGAGGAAGAGCTTTCAACATCAATGCCAATCAAGCTAGAGCTGATAACAATGTGGTTAACAGTACGGTTCTCATTAACGATAGTTATGCATCTATTCTATTTGACACTGGTGCGGATAAGAGTTTCGTGTCCTTAGAGTTCGAATCTATTCTTGATTTACCTCGCGTTAGTCTAGCTGAATCATTCACGATGGAAGTTGCTGATGGTGAACCTATTACGTTAGACTCAATTATTCGTGATTGCACTCTTACTCTCAATGATCATGACTTTTCAATTGATCTCATCCCGATGAAGTTGGGTAGTTTCGACGTCATTATTGGAATGGACTGGCTTAGCCAGCATCATGCTGAAGTTGTTTGTTATGAGAAGTTTATCCGAATTCCTCTCGTTGACGGTCAAACTTTACGTATTTTTGGTGAAACCCCCTCCAAAGGGCTCAAATTGATGTCATGCCTCCAAGCTTGAAGATACCTTCGCAAAGACTATATCGCTTTCATAGCTCACATCGTCAAGAAGGAAGGCAAGGAAAGAAGCTTGAAGACATTCCAATTGTTAAAGAATTTCCTCAAGTTTTTCCCGACGATGTTTCAGGACTTCCTCCTATGCGAGAAGTCGAATTCCGAATCGATCTTGTTCCTGGTGCTACACCAGTCGCAAAATCTCCATATCGGTTAGCCCCATCTGAGATGCAAGAGTTAGCTAGTCAGCTGCAAGAGTTGACTGACAAGGGATTTATACGTCCTAGCTCATCACCTTGGGGTGCACCGGTTCTATTCGTAAAGAAGAAATACGGAACTTTTCGAATGTGTATCGACTGTAGAGAGCTCAACAAGGTGACTATCAAGAACCACTATCCTTTACCTCGTATCGATGACCTTCTAGATCAACCACAGGGTGCCACCTGTTTCTCAAAAATCGATCTTCGTTCTGGTTATCACCAACTTAGAGTACGTGAAGAAGACATTCCAAAGACTGCTTTTCGAACTCGTTATGGCCACTATGAATTCATGGTTATGCCTTTTGGTTTGACCAATGCTCCTGCTATTTTCATGGATTTGATGAATAGGGTGTGTAAACCTTACCTCGATCATTTTGTCATAGTCTTCATTGATGATATTCTTATTTATTCTAAGACTAAATCCGATCATGAACGACATCTTCGACTCATCCTAATACTTTTGTGAACCGAAAAGCTTTATGCTAAGTTCTCGAAATATGAGTTTTGGTTGAAAGAGGTACAATTTCTTGGTCATGTCGTCAACGACAAAGGATTCATGTCGACCCTGCAAAGATCAAAGCAGTGCAAGAATGGCAAGCGCCACGCACTCCTACCGAAGTTAGGTCGTTTCTTGGTCTAGCTGGTTATTATCGTCGTTTCATTGCAAATGTTTCTCATATCGCCGTACCACTCACAACCTTGACTCACAAGGGCAAACCCTTCATTTGGGGGCCCAAGCAAGAAGAGGCTTTCCAAACATTGAAGCAAAAAATTTGTGATTCACCTGTCCTTACTCTTCCTGATGGATGCGAGGACTTTGTGGTTTATTGTGATGCGTCAGGGCAGGGACTAGGTTGTGTCCTAATGCAAAGAGGAAAGGTGATAGCCTATGCCTCAAGGCAACTCAAAATACATGAAAAGAACTATACCACTCATGACCTAGAACTTGGAGCAGTTGTGTTCGCTCTAAAGATATGGAGACACTATCTCTATGGTACCAAGTGTGAAATTTACACTGACCACAAGAGCCTACAACATATCTTCAATCAAAAAGAGTTGAATATGAGGCAACGACAATGGGTCAAACTTTTAAATGATTACGATTGTGAAATCCGTTATCATCCTGACAAAGCTAATGTTGTGGCTGATGCCCTCAGTCGAAAAATTATGTGAACTCCATCCATCTTCTGTGTTCTCAAATTGCAACCGATCTGCAAAACCGAATTCGAGCAGCTCAACATATTTCTGTCACCAAAATGATGTGCGAGATGAATTATCTTGTGGAGCTGAACTCAAGATAGAAACCAAGTCCGATGGTATCCTTTACTATCTAAATCGTATTTGGATACCTAATCGCGACAATATTCGTACTTTTCTTATGAATGAGGCTCACAAAACGCGATACTTTATACATCCAGGTGCTGATAAGATGTATCAAGATCTACGATACTCATACTGGTGGCCTGGCATGAAGAAAGATATCGCCATTTTGTCTCCAAGTGTCTCACATGTTCTAAGGTAAAAGCTGAACATCAAAGACCTTCAGGATTACTCGTCCAACCTGAAATACCCGTTTGGAAGTGGGAAAACATAACCATGGACTTCATTACCGGGTTACCTCGCACCTCCAGTGGGTATGACATAATCTGGGTTATCATTTATCGTCTCACTAAATCAGCACATTTCATTCTAATCCGTGAAGACTACAAGAACGAGAAGTTAGCTCGTATCTATATTGATGAAATTGTAAGCCGTCATGGTGTGCCCTTAAGTATCATTTCAGATCGAGACGACCGTTTTACTTCACGAACATGGCAAGCCGTGCAAGCAGCATTGGGTACTCGTTTAGATCTCAGCACTGCTTTTCACCCTCAAATTGATGGTCAATCTGAGCGCACCATACAAACTCTTGAAGTCATGTTGCGAGCATGTGTCATAGACTTCAAGGGAAATTGGGATACTCAGCTACCGCTAGTTGAATTTTCGTACAACAATAGCTATCATTTAAGCATCGGCATGGCTCCTTTTGAAGCCTTATATGGTCGTAAGTGCCGATCTCCTGTATGTTGGCACGGAATCGGTGGAGCGCAAATCACTGGACCCGAGTTGATTTAAGAAACGACTGATAAAATTCTTCAGATCCGCAATAACCTTCTAGCAGCACGAAGTCGTCAAAGGAGTTACGCTGATAAACGACGAAAGCCACTAGAGTTTTGTGTTGGTGATCAAGTACTTTTGAAAGTATCATTGTGGAAGGGAGTGGTTTGTTTCGGTCAAAAAGGCAAGCTAGCACCACGCTATGTGGGACCATTCATAATACTCGAAAGGGTTGGTCCAGTAGCTTACAAGCTTGACTTGCCAGAGGAACTCAACAAATTCATCCCACATTCCATGTATCAAACTTGAAAAAGTGTCTCGCCGACGAAAACCTCCATATACCATTAGAAGATATTCAGATTGATGAATCAATGCATTTTGTTGAAAGACCTGTAGAAATCATGGATTTCGGTGAGAAGGTTTAAGACGAAGTCGTATTCCAATAGTCAGGGTGCGTAGGGAGTCAAAACCAGGACCAGAGTTTAATTGGGAACGCGAAGACTCAATGCGTGAAAAATACCCGCATCTCTTTCCAGTTACATCTACTATATAAGTTTCGGGACGATATTTCTAAAAGTAGGGGATACTGTAATATTCGTTGTAAAGCGGGTCTCAAAACCCGCTTCGTTGAATAATTCAAGTATTGAATTTAAAATCTTGATGCATATCATTTTTTTACGAGTTATTAATATATAGCTATTAATATATATAATTACTAATTAATGGTTATTAAATAAATTGGAAGAATTAAATAAATGATAATAATACAATAAGTAAAACCTTAGGATAATAAAAAAAATAAATAAAAAAATAAAGGGACAGCCGGGTTTCGAACCCGGGTTCCCCCACAAACTCACACACCAAAACACCACGAAACCACACAGACCACATGTGATTAAAACCGAAATCATTAAATTTTATATGCATTCCAAATGCTAACCTGCAATTTTTGAAGTCCAAATCGGAAATTGACAACCGATTCAATCAAAGCTTAATTAACAACGTCGGTTATGAACTCATATATAACCGACACTGTAAATCAGTTTCAGTCTCAAAATCAAAATCAATTTTGTAAACGATTCGAAATCAATGGCGGAGGTTATGATTAAAAATCGATGATTGGGTAGAAATATTGAATCACTTCATTTCATTCAACTCGCTCAATCTTCCAAAACCTTCATTCTAACATCTCTCTGATCGATTGCCGGAATATGCAAATCGGTATCGTTTCTTCAGTTCATTTTTATTCCTAAACCTTTCTGATATTTATACTATGAATGTAGTCATTTAAATCAGTTAATCAAAACTGATTAACTATGTAATCAGACGGGTTCCTGTTCTGGGTTTTACTCATGAAGAAGATGAATTTGATTAAGTGTTTTTGTATAATAAATTGGTTGTTTTAAACGGGTTAGACACACAGTCCAATGTTGGACTGTGTGCAAACACAAGACACACGTTCGGGGTTCGAGCCTTATGCGTGACCGATTTTCTGAAATAAAATCCACCTTTTTAAAACTTAATTAGATCACCTTTCAAAAAGTACATAAATGTATTATATTTTCTGTTTATACTGGGTTAGACACCCAGGCCAGTTGGTAGGGCTGGGTGCAAAACACAACGAAGGTCGCGGGTTCGAGACATGGTTTGGGCAGCGGTTCAAAGACTTCTAAAACCTTTTTGAATAAATAAATTCAGAAATAACCTAACTAATATATATATGTAATTAAAATGGAGATTAATTCGGGTTAGACACGTAGCTCAGTTGGTAGAGCTGCGTGCACAAATACGGGAGGTCACGAGTTCGAACCTCACACGCTGCCAATAATATATAAGTCAAACCGGTCGACCCGGTCAAACCCTGAAAAAGTGTATATTTTTTTAATAATCAATTTCTTTATTATTTTAATTAAAAATAAATTAAAATACTTCAAAATAAGGTTTTTATAGTTTAAAAATTACATTAATTATCATAAAAATAAATCTTAAAACCTAATAAAAGCATTAATTAAAAATATTAATTTCACATAGAAATTTATTTATTTATCGAATTATTACATTATTATTTAGGTTAGTTTCTCTCGTGGTTAATCCCAACTCGTGCACGTTCGTCGTCAATCTAAGGAAACGCACCCACTGTGAGTGAATCCTTACAAATTCCCTTTTTTATTTATGTTTTGGGGTGTATCATGTGTCTTTTACATATTTATTTATTCAAACACTTGTGCTAACACCATTATGTGATCTAATGTGTATGTAATTTTTGTTGTTGTTATATGTGGTTACATTATATCATTTCAGTGCAATCATTCACATAAGGCCCATCAGTTCCTCGTTGGATACGAGTTGAGCATCGCGTGCCTCATTAGATCGGGTCCGTTTGATTGAGCCTTGATCTCACAGTTCATCATTTGTCATGCTCATATGTACATTGATGATATTATGTGGTTTGTGGTTGGATTATATATACATATGCTCATATATGGTCCATGCACACTTTTATTAAATTAATCAATGTAACTTATTTGTTCAATAGATTCACTCGCCAACTTTTGTTGACCCACAATTTTATTTTACACATGATACAGGTGGACAGGCTGAGGAGAGGAACACATAGGATTGGCCTTAGAAGATGAATAAAATATGTCTTGTTTAGAACTGTATTTCTTGTGATTGTATGTTCCTTTGTGTTTGGATATTTTCTTTTAAATTTCAATTTAATTAATATGAAACTTAATATAGTAAATATCATGAGCTTTGATGAAAACCCAATCATGCTCCGACTTCTATTTTCGCTGTGGGTCAGGGTATAACAATAAATTAACATGTTGACACCTTTAACCCCTCCGTTATCCAACTTTATCATATTTACAGAATTAATCCCTCTCGTCCAATAAGTGGCTCGTGTGAGAGTTAGGACTGTGTGAGAGTTAGGACTTTTTAAAGGATCACTCAGCAGTATAAGCATGTTGACTCTGATGATCACTCAGAGGCTAAGCATGTTGACACTAATGGTCACTCAGAGGCTAAGTTTAAGCATGTTGACACTAATGGTCACTCAGAGGCTCGATTTAAGCATGTTGACACTAATGGTCACTTAGAGGCTTAGTTTGAGCATGTTGACACCTTTAGTCCTTTTTAGTCTTTAATAGACACATATATAAAAAGTAATGACACGTGTCACTATATTATTGGACACGGTTTTACGAGGTGTTACACGTGGTTATCATCGTGGTCGTGGTCATGGTCCTGGTTGTGAACGTGGACGTGGCCGAGGAAATTATCATAGTGTTCAATTAAAAAACAAAGGGACGCACCAAAAGTGGCATAACAATGTAAAAAAATTCAGTGATGAAAAAAGTAAAAAAGAATATCGGTGCTTCATCAAATGCATGTTACTGATGTGGAAATAATTGGTCTAAGGCAATTCGTATGCCTATACACTTGGTAGAACTTTACATATGAGGTTGGAAGTGTTGATGTTCCTGATGGTCATAAAGATCATAATGGTATGAATAATCTAATGATTTCCTTATTAGGCCAACTAACTTGGATTCTGATGATATCGTGGCTGATACAACCAAGTTGGATGCTTGCGGTTTTCCTTACATATGAATTATTATCTTTTAAGTGATGTTATTTCCTTCATTTCTTTAAGAAAGTCTGTTTTAGATTTTGTTTTTTTTTGTTTTGATGCGTATGAAACATTTAGGAATTTGTTATGTTTGAAGCATATTAGACATTCTATCATATGATTTTGTTTTGTTTTAAAGCATATGAAGTGTTTAAATAAGATCCTAATAAATGGTGAAGATATATGTCTAATAGAAAGTGCATTCACACATATTATTCTTATGAAAAAGAATTATTTCTCTAATTTAACTATGAAAGAGGCAAATGTTGGTACTATCTCTAGTAAATCAGAATTAATGGAAGGATTTGGAGAAGCTTATATAGTGTTGCCAGGTGGAACACCATTTAAAATAACCAATGCGCTATTTTCCCCATTATCTCAAAGAAATCTAGTAAGTTTTAAAGATGTTCATTTAAATGGATATCATCTTGAGACTACATGTGAGGGACATGATGAGTACCTTCATATCACAAATATGATTTCGGGTAAAAAGCACATGTTAGAAAAGTTGCCCACTTGCCTCTGGTTTGTATCATACTAAAAGTAGTGCAATTGAATCAAATGCAATAATATACAAGAATTTTATGGACCGAGAAAATTTTATCATATGGCTTGACCGGTTAGGCCATCCTAGATCAACAATGATACAACAATTATAGAAAATTCATCTGGCCATTCTTTGAAGAACCAAAAGATTCTTCAGTCTAAGGACATTTACATGTGTTGCATGTTCACAAGGGAAGTTAGTTACTCGCCCATCACCAGTTAAAGTTTTAACTGGGGACTATTGACATGGAGTCGTAGTCTCACGTAAATTAAATCCAAATACTACTAATAGTTAGCGATAAGTGGGTATCAAACACAAGGAGTTTGTAGAATATGTGCTATCTGAAGTCTATACTAATTTAACTAATATATCTAAATTGCAAGAAAATGAATTCAAGATTTTTGGTGTTTTGGTTTTAAACTTAAACAAGTTGCAATTCAAATATTGGTTGTCAAACAGATTAGAAGCGAGTAATCATCCTAAGTTTCTGGTTTCAATTAACATTCGTGTTTTAAATCCAACTAGAAAGAATCACATAGACATGACTCGGGTACGACTATTTGTTCGTGATAAAAGGGAACTAAGTACTTGGATTATATAGATACGAGGTTGTTACCCGATGACCAATAACCAATATCCAATCCTAAACCCTCCCATGATATCTCGATTGTCAACGACACTAAGAACGTACAATTAAGGCTAAGATCAAAACAGCAATCAATAGCTTACAAACAAATACTCAAACACCATAATAAACTACAAACATTGCAACTCTATTATTCTAGAAATAAAGGATAAAAAAACAAATTTTTAAAGCAAACCTTCAACCTAGGATGATCACAATGAGTTTAGCCACTCATGGTCTTGCAAATCATCACACGGTGTGTGTGTTGTTCATATGAATCATAAACACCAAACGAATGTTAGAAATTGTTCTTTAACCAAATGGAACACTCAAAATCGCCTCTAGAACTCTACAAAAACGTCTCCAATGATTCACATTCCAAAAGACTCTTGAAAACTGGTTTAAAGAGGGCAGTTACACTTTTCTTACAGGTCGCCACCATAAGCTACGGTGCCCACCATAGCTTACAGTGGGCAAAATTTCCTTACGGCCCCAAGAGACTGGCTTACGGTGTATATAAAGTCAAACACCAATGTAAGCTACGGCGACCACTGTAGCTTACGGTGGTCAGCAAATTTTCCCTTTTTGTTCTTTTATCCGCTCTCCAAGTCTTCATCTTCTCTTGGTCAAGTGCAAGCTCCCATCAAAGCACGTTAAAACTGCTTGTTTATGCTCTTCGGTACCTGCAAAGCCATATACACCGTAGTTATCAAATCATAATAATTAACCCAATTAAGTGCGGAATATTGATCTTTTTAAAGCACTTGAGGTTTGTCCAATGGACTACCCGTAAACTATCCCTTATTTTTGGAAAGAATACGAGGGGATATTTGTGGATCTATACATCCTCCTAATGGACCATTTAGATACTTTATGGTTTTAGTTAACGAATCAACTAGATGGTCACACATGTGCTTACTATCAAGTCGAATATGGCTTTTGCTCAACTACTTGCTTAGTTAATAAGGTTAAGAGCACATTTTTCAGATTACCCCATAAAAAATTCGATTAGACAATGTGGGTAATTTTACTTCCCAAACATTTAATGATTACTAGATGTCTATTGGGATAAGTATAGAGCATCTTGTACCTTATATACATACATGAAATGGGCTTGTTGAATCGTTTATCAAACGACTTCAAATGGTTGCAAGACTAGTGATTATGAAATCAAAATTACCAACATCTGCTTTGGGGCATTCAATTTTACATGTAGCAACATTAATTCGTACCAGCCAACGAGTTATAATACTTCCTCCCTATTAAAGTTGGTTATTGGTCAGGAAACAAATATTTCCCATCTAAAGATTTTTGGTTGTGTTGTATATGTTCCAATCGCTCCACCACAACACACACAGATGGGACCTCAAAGGAGGTTAGGAATATATGTTGGGTATGAATCACCATCGATTATTAAGTATTTAGAGCTAACAACGGGAGATTTATTTACGGCTCGATTTGGTGATTGTCATTTTGTTGAATCAGCAATCCCAACATTAGGGGGAGACAAAAAACAGCTGGATAATAATATAATTTGGAATGAATTATCATTATCTCATCTTGATCCTTGAACTAAATAGTGTGAACTTGAAGTTCAAAGTATAATTCATTTATGAGGATTAGCAAATCAATTACCAGACGCATTCACTGACTAAAAAAAAGTGACTAAGTCACATATACCAGCTGTTAATGCTCTAGTAAAAATAAGTGTCCCAGTAGGACAACTACGTGTTGGTAATGAGTCTAATGCACGTCTAAAACATGGTAGACCAATCAGTTCAAAAGATAAAATCCCTCGAAAGAAAAAGGGAGCAAAAAATGCAGATGGTCAAGACGAGGTAACAATAATGCAATAAAAGGAGTCCTAAAAGCACTAGACATGATAGTTCCAGAAGAACCTTAGGTACCTGAAAATGAAGAGATCTCAATAAATTATATCATGTCTAGAACGATATGTAACCACAATGAAACAACGTCAATGATAGTTTTTCATATAATGTAGCGCTAGAAGTAATGGGAAACAATAAGGATCAAGAACCAAAATTAGTTGAGGAATGTAAATAAAGAGATGATTGGCCAAAATAGAAAGACGTGATAGAGGCAGAATTGAATTCCCTCAATAAACGAGAAGTTTTTGGACCTGTGGTCCATACACCTGAAGGTGTAAAGCCTGTCGGATATAGATGGGTCTTTTTTGTGAAAAAGTAATGAGAAAAATGAAATTGTTCGATACAGGGCTAGATTAGTAATACAAGGATTTTCGTAAAGACCTAGGATTGATTATGAGAAGACATATTCTCCAGTGGTGGATGCAACAACTTTTTGTTATCTTATTAGTTTGGTTACACAGGAAGGGATTGATGTGCATCTAATGGATGTTGTGACATCCTACCTCTATGGCTCACTTGATACTGATATTTATATGAAACTCCCTAAAGGATTCAAATTACCAAACTCATGTAAATCCAATTCTCGAGAACATCTTTCAATTAAATTAAACAAATAATTATATGGGCTAAAACAGTCTGGGCATCTGTGGTATAATCCTCTTAGTGAATAGTTATTGAAAGAAGGTTATATAAATGATTTTGTATGCCCATGTATTTTTATAAAAAGACCAGAATCTGAACATGTTATAATTGCCATATACGTTAATGACCTAAATATTATCGAAGCTCTAGGGAGCTCCAAAAGGTGGTTGTATATTTGAAAAGGGAATTTGAAATGAAAGATCTGAGAAAGACAAAGTTTTATCTTGGATTACAAATTGAACACCTTAATGGTGGAATCCTTATGCACTAAGAAAATTTCATAGAAAATATTCTAAAAAGATTTTATATGGAAAAATCACATCCATTAAGTACCCCAATGGTCTCAAGGCCACTTGATGTGGAGAAAGACCCATTCATACCTCCCAAAGAGGGAGAGGAAATTCTTGGTCCAAAAGTACCATATTTAAGTGCAATTGGTGCATTATTATTTCTTGC
This sequence comes from Scalesia atractyloides, assembly GCA_947069175.1. Classification (NCBI taxonomy): domain Eukaryota; kingdom Viridiplantae; phylum Streptophyta; class Magnoliopsida; order Asterales; family Asteraceae; genus Scalesia; species Scalesia atractyloides. Next base: position 34,243,730 of record CAMTDV010000028.1, read on the forward strand.
TAGTCATACATGACCAGATATATCATTTTCATTAAATTTATTGGCACCATGCCCAAAAAAGAGGCATTGATATAGGGTAAAACAAATATTCCGGTACCTTTAAGGTACAAAAGATATGGGTTTGTATTTTACTAACCAATAGAAAACAAGTTTAATTCGTTTTGTAGATGCAGGGTATTTGTCTGATCCCCCTACCGGGCAATCTCAAACTGGATATTTCTTTACAAGTGGAGGCACTGCAATTTCATGGCATTTTGTAAAGTAGACAATCACAGCCACATCATCTGATCATACAGAAATATTGGCGATACATGAAGCTAGTTGAGAATGTTTTTGGTTAAGGGATGTAATACAACACATTCATGGATCTTGTAGTGTTTCGTCAGGAGATAAGGGGTCGGCAATTTTACATGAAGACAACACAGCATGCATTGCTCAACTTAAGGATGGATACATCAAAGGTGACAGAACGAAGCATATTTTGCCAAAGTTCTTTTTCACACATGATTTGGAAAAGAATGGAGATATTACCGTCCAACAAAATCGTTCGAGCGACTATTTGGCATACCTGCTTACCAATCATTACCGCCTCAACATTTAAGAAGTTACTTCATGGAACTGGGACGCGTCGACTCAAGGAGCTTAACTGTAGTCATCAGGGGGAGATCATATGCGCTGCAATTTTTTTCCCTTAGCTAAGGTTTTGTCCCATTGGGTTTTCCTTGCAAGGTTTTTAATGAGGCAACATCTTTAAGTGTTTGAAGTTGATAACTAAGGAGTAGTGTTATAAATATTTCAAATGGTTAGGAACAACTATACAAAAAGACTTATCTTATTATTCAAATAGGTATTAGAGCTGTATATTGATTGGTTTTCTCTCCCTATATATACCCTATTGTATTTCATTATTATACATACCAATCAATAATATCACATTCATCCTCTCCCAATGTCCTTCTCAAATTGCTTGCAAATAGGATAGTTTTATAACAATGTATATTTTTTGGAATAAGAATTTTTATATATAATACAGTTTGTACACAAAAGTCCCTAAATTAAGAACCCGAATTATTGGCCCTACTTTATTGTTCCGTTTGTTTAGATTTCGATTCATTTTTTAGGATTAATTTGTCATGGATTTCTTTTGGATATTTTAATTCATTATGCGGACTCGTTTGTGGATCGCTTCACAACTCGTGAGTAGATCTATTCCTTTCCCCTTTTTATCACTTAACATTTTTGGGGTGTATCATGTGTCGTTTTTCTTATGTTTCTATTGAAATCATCAACATGCAAAATCAGTGTGACGTTATGTGTTTCATATTCATGAATCTATTATTTCTAGTATCTATTGTTTCATATACATGTATCTACTAGTTACTCGCTTTGTGTCTACTGTGTCTATTGTGTTAATGTGGATCCACCAGTTGACCGGTTTCCCACGACCATGGGTTGAACTAGGTATCGCCACCATTTTGATTCGCTCTTTGGGGCTTGAATCTCATTGTGCCTATCATTTCTTATTACTATGTCGCATTATCATATATAATTGTGGTGATTGTTGTTGTTGTGATTTGTCATGGATGTATCTATTACACTTGAAGTTGCATGCTAAATCATTTTTAAATAAAATAATTAAAATAATAAAGCAAAATATTTTATTTAAACTTAGATCTATTCACCAACTTTATGTTGACCCAAAAATCATTTTTACACATGATACACGTACACATGTGTGAGATGAGTTGAAGATAAAGACACTTAGGATATCCCTTAGTTAATAAGTTGGATATCATAAGTTATGGTTTATGGCGTTGGTATTGTATGAATTATTTGATATTTCTAAGTTATATGTGACATTTTACTTTGGCTATGTTTTAAATATTTAAACTCATCATAATTGTCATAAGCTATGGACAATCATTTTGCTCCAACCAATAATCCACTGTGGGTCGAGGTGTGGCAATTAAAAGGTAAGTACATAACTTTAAACTACAGGTCTTATTCAAAAAGCAAAAAGTAAATATTTAAATCACTATCATCCACTAGGGCTCCCCACCGACCTAACATTAACTTGAGATACATACTAAAGTTAGTTACATTGAGTGAATTGTAGTTTCATCTGTCATTATAAGTAAACATAACATGCAACATAACATTTTCAGTATAACATTACTTTACAGACGACATACCTTAAAATACATTAACTCATCTTTAGTCAAGTGTCTACAACAAATATACATTAATTTGTAGTCGTCATTACCGGATCCCTTACCTAGTTGTATAACAGATTACATAGCAAGTCACAATGGCATGGCCCCCTTAACATGTCTAAAATGTTAACTTTAGATGCTGTAAGACACATTTTCCATTCATCCCCATGATTAGGATATAACAATCTTTCAACAATGTGTTAGCTTAGTAAAACATTTGAAATTAACCATTACTTTATACTTACCATTAGCATTCACTATACATGTTAGGGTGACCATTAAGTATATGTAACTTTAGAAGTTCATCTGAAAAAACTTCCTAACTGAGCTGTGGCTTAAAGCCAAAAACTTTTTCCTTATGTAAAACCCATTTTATTTCAATAAAACATGCTTTACATTCAAAATATTCTGCCAAATATGCACATCACCCCAAACTGTTTAAAAATGGGTCAGAAAACCACATGTGGAAATAACTATGAATACTATGAACTTGCTACTTTGATCGCTGAAGAACGCCCAGATAATTAAGTCGAATACTAGAAAATTACAAAAATGAAACTATAAATTTTGAACAACAAAAGGCCCGTAATCAAGTCCGACAACGGTTTTCCAACAAGCTTTACATGGTGCTCTAATAACTATGAATAGTTGTATCTAGTCAAAGGTTCACATATGAATGATCAACTTTTCGCATATGCCCACAAGTGAAATCTATATATGAGAAACCTATAGTTTTCACGCCAACCATGCCATGTGAAAAGTTACTTTTTGTGTGGACGGAGTTCTCGCTCAAAATTAACTTTTCGCTAAATAATACATATGCCTATACGAAAACTATTACTACTCAAAAACTACAACTACGTGAAAACTAAAGTTTTCGCATCATACTGTATTCGAACAGTCATGTGAAATGTACCTTCTTCTACCTATCTTAAGGGTTTACAAAATATTACCATATTGCTTATACTGCTTTTATGAGCCCTTACTAGTCGATACCCGAAAGTAACCTTTTAACAAAAGAAAAGTATAATCCATTTCATAGTAAAAATCTGGGACGTTGCAACATGTATTAATGGTGTTTCCCGTATTTGTACGGTCTATATAAAAAAGCTTGATTATTGCACTAGAGACGGTGGATAAAATTTTCAAAACTTAAATTTATTTAAGTTGATGTGCTATTTCAAGGTTATAGGGCGTTAAATTGGCTCCTAAAACCCTAAATGGAGTGGAGGAGGAGGGGAGAGGAGGGGAGGCAAGGAGACACGACAGTGGTGGATCAAGGAGACTAATCAAACTAGGAGGTAAGAACCAGAAAAGAGAGATTAGAAAAACGGAGTAGGGTTGGTCATTGAGGAATTAGGAAGAAGAGGAGGAAGGAGATTGGGAAACCTTGAGAAGGAGGAAAGGGAAAGACAAGATTGAAGATGAACCTAGCACTACATTCTTCCTCGCAAACTTGCAAGAAAATATGAGCGACAGAGAGACCTGGCTAGAGATTCGAAGATGCGGACTCGTAACTGATATGTATATGCCAAAGAAGAAAGATCTTATGGGGAAAAGGTTCGCATTTGAAAGACTACGATACAAATAAAATTCTGAAAGCCTTTAATAATATATGGATAGAAGGAAAACGGGTGAGAGCAAACGTCTCTTCTTTCAAAAGGGAAGAGAGGAGATTCTGTGGGTTACACCAAAGGTTTGGTTGGGGTTTTCAGCAGCATTATAATCAGCCACATCAACACCATACAACAAAATACCCATGCTCGTCCAATTAAAACAACATTGCAAGGCCGGATAAGACAATCAATAATGCAAAATCTCAGACCACGGGGAAATTTTAACAAGAAGAATTCTCCAATGCTGGGATCCTAACTTCTAATAAAGATATTGGGGTCAAAGTGAAAGTAGTTAAAATTCTAGATGAACTTTTGGAGGTGGAAACTATGTGGAATGGCAGAGTTGTCATGATGGAAGCCATATCTATGGAGGTTCTATGTAAAGCAAAGACTATTTTGGCAGACATATATTCACATGGAGGTGAGGTATATTGGAGATTAAAGCTACTAGTAACATTTGGGATTCCAATGGTGGCTGAAGAATTCACTCAAAGCTATAAAGAATAGTGGCAACAAAGGTTTTTAGGGGTGAGAATATGGAAAAGTGATCTGATAGAGTTCAAAAGGCTAGCATGGGTGAAAATTAACGGGATTCCGGTATATTTATGGAATGTTGATACAATAAACAGAATAGCCAGAGTAGTGGGGAAGGTGGTGGAAACCCCTGATATCAGTCCAGAAGAGGGAAACATAGCAAAGGTACACGTTGGTATCATCGTAAATAGTGGGAGAAAGAACGAAGAAGCAATATGAGTAGAGCATAGGGGATAAAGTTCACGTGTTGGGTGCCATAGTATGTGGATGAGGAATCAATTCTCATCAACGTTCCGATACAATGAAAATGCACGTAGAAAATGTGGAGATACACCAAAATGAAGACAAGACTGATGAAATCACTGACAACAGGGAGGAAGAATTGAACTGGAATACAGATTTTCTGATGATGGAAAATATGGAGACACACCAGAATGAAGACCATCAAGAGGATGAAAGCGAATAGTCTCCGGAGACAAAGGTAACTGAATAGGCGAATGTAGCATTAAATTTTGGAGGGAACTGGCTCATTTTTTAGCTGAGTACATGAAGAATGAGAATGCTTGCGGATTGCAAGGTTAGGAAAGTTGCAATCCTCTAGAATGAGTATTAAGTAATAACGGGACCAGAATAAATGTCACTTTTCAGTCAAGGAGTCAACACAAAGATGAGCCTAGTTCTTTCAGGCCAAACAAGAGCATGAATGGGGGCAAAGTTATTTAGCATAGACACAAGGGGTCCGGAGTTGTAGAAGAGTGCAAAAACGAAGATGGGCCTGATGAAGACTCGTTTAATTTAAATAGGTTAATTTGGGGTAAAAGTAGGGTAGGTTCAGCTATAAAGAAAAAAAAGGAAACGCTACCTTTACATTTAGAAGGCAAGACAAGATGTCAAATTAGAAGTTGCGGTTAGCTGAAGGCCTGAATTGTTCCACCCTAAAGTACTATGAAGTGGAGATTGACCTAATCGATCAGACCTTTGATTTAAATGAAGTCGCGACAGAGGAAGTCATAACAAAAGCAGCAAAGACAACTGAAATAGGTAAAGCAACTAGGATGAGGGTTTCTTAAGTTCAATTGGATGTTAGGACCATGGTACAAGAGGAATTGGTGTTAAAAGTTGCTCAATGAATCTATTAGTAGTCAATATTAGAGGATCAGGGGGCGATGATAAATCAGTTCGGATTAGTAGACTCACAAGAGAACATAATGAATCTTTCTTATGTATGTAAGAAACACAAATGAAAAGCATAGATTTGGTGACCATTGGAAGATTTTGGGGTAACATCGAGATGGAAGCTGATTCGGTAGGTGCAAGGGGGCGATCAGGGGGCATGGTCTCAATTTAGGACCCGAGTGTTTTCACGAAGTGTAGCATGATAATACACGATTCGTTCTCTGTAGTTTCAGGTAAACTAGTGGGCATAGATATAACCATCAATATTATAAATGTCTATGCTTCTAGAGAAATTTCCAAAAGACGAGCGTTGTGGCCAGAATTAATTCAAGCAAGACAAGTTTAGAAGGCATGTGGGTTGCAGCAGGGGATTTTAACGAAGTCGGAGTGGAAAGTGACAAAATGATATCCAGATTTGATAGCTATGGTGCACTTATTTTTAATAATTGTATTGCTGAATTGGGTCTCTTGGAGTGTTAAATGGGTGGGTATAAGTTTACTTTTATGCCGGAGGATGGGTCGAGTCTAAGTAAGATAGACCGTGTGTTGGTTTTTGACTGTTTTATGAGTATGTGGTCGTATGCAAGATTCGAAGCCTTGGCTAAACATCTTTCAGACTACAGTTGTAAGTCCCGAAAAACCCGGATCTAACAACGATATCAAACAATCACCAAGGATGGGCGGAATCCGAACTTGGTGAGATTTAAGAAAACCGAAAAATAATAAGATCGAGATTAGTAAGAATAACACATGAATCACTTTCAAACTTGCATACGATTCTATTACTAACGAATAGCAAAACCGTCTGATTTAAGTTCTCTATCTCTATCTCTCTCTCTCTAACAATGGAGGCTCCTAATGTGTTTTCTAATGCTTAACCCTAGAAATGCTATAATGTTCTTTATATACCTAGGGTTTGCCCACTCCCCATATGGGCTCCCCTTGGGCTTGCTTGGACCACATGGCTTAAGGCATGCCCAAATGACTTATAAAGGTCCATACCTAATACAAACTAACCCAGATAAATCCCAGTTTGCAACCATAGCTTGTTGCGTATATTCGATACGTCAGTCTCGCACTTCTAGGACCTAACAATCTCCCCCTAGACTAATGCATCAACTTTTTTTCATAACATGATTCAGTAACGTCTTCAACGAGTCTATGGTTGTCGCTATGCTGCAGATGTTGTGGAGGTTCTTGACTTCTGAACTCTCAGCACTGGGTTTGTTTCTTCTTCTCTTGCTGTTAGCTTCATACCAAGATCTCGATCAGCTTTTCTTGAAACATCTTTGTCAAAAAGAATGCGAGAAGCGGATTCACATCAGCTCTTTTCTTCTTCAATCTTTCGCTTTCAAGCAAGCAGGTTCATAGGTACTTCTTCAAATGTATTCGTATACAGGTTCTTCTGAATCAGGTACATCTTGCTATTGTGGTGCTTCATGCTTTGTCAGCAACTAACAACATCTCAATTTTCAGCAACCCCTGTTTCTTGATCTAAATCAAGTTCTACAAAAATTCTCAGAAATTTATAAGCAAACATTTCTATGCAATAGGGAGAGTACCACATGGATACTTGGTACATCCAAGTACTTGTACTTGGATCAAAATTCAATTTTTTTCATCTTTTGGTGATCAGTCAAATCTTCAAGAATGGTGAAATATTTTTAATAAAACAAATAAAGCACTATATTTTTGGATTTTTTATTTTGTAAAAACAAGACACTATTTTTGGATTTTGAATTTTCTACTAATTTTTTTTAATAATTAACTAAACAAAGAAACTAACTCTGTAGTTACAATATACAATTGTAATGGGATCAAAATCGTTCTCAGTCGGACCAAGGAACACTTTTCAGTGCGAACTTATTCAGACTGGTCTAAGCGATTGTTGATATGTTTGTCCTCTTAAACCTAATGCTCAACTTTCATTTTTAACTTTGTGATACGTTTAAGGTAATATTATACTATAGTACCCGTGTGTCCCCTACCATGACATACCCCTGCGATCAAGCTAAGCGCAACAGTTCGTCATAGTAGGTGAGTATACTGGGATTATCCTTTGATCTTTAGAACGTCAAACTTGTTGGTGAGCAGGTCAGTACATCATACCGCAAAGTGACTAATCAATATCTGACGGGACTAGGCATTATACCTTATTCGGTATATTTAACTTTTCAAGCGCACGAAATTTTCTCGTGATGAGATTTTCTTTCTTTTAAGGTTTTGGCCTTAAAGTTTTGGCTCTTTTGAGGATATCCTGACTGTGCCTAGGTCTGCGTTTATGCGGATGCAACAGAAGGGTAGTCCTGATATTGTAGGTCCACTTGGAGGATCAAGATAACCTACATCCTTGTTTATCTAACACACATACGAGTGCGGAATCCACGTAAGTATGCAAACCAAAGCAAAGTAACAAACACAAGTTAACCAAAGGTTCACTATCTTGATTAAATGAAGAGAGCTAGTACAAACACATACAAACAATGTTTATACAGACTCAGGATATTCTCTCGTGCTCTCTCTCTCTTGTGCCTCAGTGTCTCTCTCTAGTGTCACCTTGAATTGTGAAGTGCATGTCTATTTATATAGTACCAACACCCAGCAACAGTACGAAGAATGTTGCTGGTCGTACAAACCACTACAAGTCACGAAGAACATTCAGAAATGGTTGCTCGTACGAACAACCTATGGCTCGTACGAATAGTGACTAGTTCGTACGAATAAGCAAAATGCTTGTTGAAAGGGCCACTCGAACGATTATGAGAATCACTCGTACGAAAGATAATGGCTTGTACGAGCAAGCAACTTGCTCGTATGAAGCACCTTTCACTCGCACGAATAAGCGTTCCTTAGAGACTGGTGCAACAGATTCATCTTTTACCAGAAAACTAAACAACTTACGAGGAGGTATGCTTTCCTTGTAATGTTTTGCTGCTACTCCTCTAAATATCTTCAACGAATGTTCCATCATAACATCAACTTTAGAACATCGTTGTCGTTCTTTGGGAGATTCGGATGTTGTACACTCAAGATCATCTAGAGAAAACGAGGATACATCCAAAACTTGTTTCCACCAAATCTGGTTCTTCTCAGGTTTTCCTTTCATGTTTGCAAAAATATACTTTGAAACACTAAACGGTTTGTTCAATGTCAAAGCTACCATTATCCCAACTAAGTCGTTATCAGCCATGTCATAACCACTTCGTCTGTTGCTTAAACATTGAATTAAAACATATAAAAGAACTTGTATCGGAGTGGCAACCATGCTTTATTTAGTTGTCCTACAAGAAAATATCCAACACATCTCATTAAAGCAACTTTAGCTGACACTTCAACGGAACTGAGTACGGAGCTTCAGGATCATCGCCAAGCTGCAATGATGAGTTAATTACTTCATGGAAATATCTACATCCAAGCCATTCACTTTTATGTGGATAAGTTCCTGTCCATTTACTTCAACAACTTTAGCTGAATCCCAAAATTCCTTGATCAATGTCTTGCATACTGTAGTTTTATGCGTGATAGAATAATGTATCCTTGAGTCACGCAAGAACTTCATTATAGCGTTGTACTCAGTAAATTTATCTTTCGGATCTAAGTAGGCAATCATGTTGTGTCTTGGCTCTGACATAATTTCCACTTCTGACTTGTCAGTTCTCTTCATTACGGGCTTTCTTTTCAGTTCTTTTTGTGCCATCCTATACACCAAAGATAACCAGAATAAGAAGAACATAAATACGCTAGGGAACATACACAAAAAGTTTTTATTGCGAACTTTCTGTAAGTATGAATCCCCTAGACGAAGAACTAACGACTCATACGAATAACAATTTATTCGTACGAAGAACAACTGACTTGTATGGGCAACAACTGACTCAATCAAACAAGTGATTCACTTATACGAGTAACTGGCACGTACGAACCACAAGTTACTCGTACGAGTGATAATGCACTCGTACGAATAAGAAATAAGTTGTTCGCACAAAGAACTTCAAGTGGAGATTATGCATGAAGAACTCGTTTTTCGTTAACAGGTTCTTCGCTTAAAGTTTGTTGTTTGGGCCAGACAATGTCAAACAGTTAGGTAATGTTCAAACTGCTCATCTTCAAGGTATATCAACATTGTCAAACATACCTTAAAGATATCAGAAACAACTTGAAAAGGGTGAAAAGGTGAAGTGAGAAAGGTGAAAGTAAAGTTGTACTGAAGAAACTACATCACTCTTTATACCACATTCTTATACTCGCATGAAAAACACTAGTTCGCATGAAAAACACCCAGTCATACGAAGGACTATCTTGAAAAAAGAACCAAGGGCTCATTTGTACGAAGCGTACACATTCGTATGAGTGATCATTGATTCATTCATATGAAGAGCTGTCATTCGCACGTGGACCTCTGATTTGTATGAGCAACAACTGATTCGTAAAAATCTAGGTTCTTCCAAACTAGAACATCAGTTCTTCATGGAACTTAGGTTTTTCGTTAACCTGTTTAGATCTTTGCACATATCCACACAAATCACAAGTTAGAAAATGTGCACATTAAACAGATTTGTTCTATGTAATGAGTTTACTCCGTTGTAAGAAAGTATTTTATGAAGTTATGATATCAAAGCAAATGATTTTTAGGGCGTATCGTGGTGGAAAACATTTGAGCTTCAACTTTGGCTAAATAAAAAATAATTTAATTTAAAACAAAGTAAACTAAAATAACTACTAAGAAATAAGAATAAACTATACATGAACTGGCAATCTTTTTCTAAGTTTCAAGGTAAGAGAATCATACCAACTTTTTTAATCTTGCCAAAAACGAGATTTTGTTTAAAACATCAAATTAAATAAATACATAAGTATTCTACTACGATTATCGGTATTGTTGTCCATATAAGCTCAACTTATCAAATGTAATCATGATTAGAAGATATGATTAATGTATGAATTATACTTACTAGCCGGTGTCCAACCACTTCACGATACATTCCCGTATCAAGACATGCACGAGAGAAAATCTTTCTCTATCGGTGAGTATGCTGCTTATCATCTGTTTTGACATATATGAGTGAGATACTCACTTATCTTGATTGAAAACAAGCCCTATGTGATTAAATCACTTATTGAGGAGGAACTTGATTTTCAGAGCTGCAGGGCACATGAGTAAGTCCGTAAACAGGTTAGTACCATCGTACCGACAAAGAGATGAACTTAGCTCCCGCATAAAGTTGTGATATATAATCACTTATTGTTGGGTGAATGTGATATTTTTATCACTTATTGATGGTGGTATGCAGTATTTACACGTATGTATGGTATCATGGAAGTTCTAGACTTGCGTCCCCGTTATTTTTCCGTAAAAGATTCAACCATGATACCTAGATGCTAAGCAAGCATAAAGACCGCATATCTCAGAACCTCGGCATACTATCAAACGAAATTTCGGTACCAAGACCATATGCCAATGAATGGTTCTCACCTGGCTTTCAGTCTGTTATGTTTATATCAACCTGCACATTTTAATCTAAGTGTGAGCCTATCGATACATCATTAGTAAAGCTACTTATCAATTTTTCGTTTATGTTTTTGACCGATTTTGACAGATCACCGGTGTATCATCATCTTCTCTTATCTTTCCAAGAAACTCATTTTTGATTTTTGGGTTTTCTATGTTTTTGTATTTTTTTTAAATTTTCTCCCCCTTAAATGCAGAAAATAAATAAATAAAGACATAACTAAATAAAAGACAAATTTTTGCATTTTTGTATTTTCTTATGTTTTTGTATTTTCTTGAAATTCCCCCCCCCCTAAAATATAAAAATAAAAGAAAATTAAAAATCTTTTTGTATTTTTGTTTTGAAGAAAATATTTATGAAAATGATTAGCCAAGGATGATTTACTTGGGTTTCACCTTGATGCCATTGACCAAAAGAAGATAATCAAAACGTATTTATCAAAAGCTTTTGTAAACAGGTCGGCACGTTGGTGATCGGTGTGGATTTTAACAACATTGATAAGTTTCTTTTCATAACAATCTCGTATGAAATGATACTTAATCTCAGTGTGTTTGGTTTTTGTGTGCTGTATAGGATTACGAGTGATCTATAAAGCAGCTTCATTATCAACATAAATAGGAGTAGTTAGAAATTCAAAACCGTAGTCGCGCATTTGCTGTTGGATCCATAAAACCTGAGGGCAGCAACTAGAAGCCGAGATATACTCAGCCTCACAAGTGGAAGTAGCTACACAAGTCTGCTTTTTGCACTGCCACGTGACTTTGCATCGATCTTGCAGCCACCGTGATTAGAATCACTGAAAGCTGTCAAATCACTTATCATCCTTAGGGTACCAGAGACCAGTGTCCGGGCGACCCTTCAAATAGCAAAAGATTCTTTTCACAACTATCAAATTAGAAACTTTTGGACTTGACTGGTAGCGAGCTAGAAGACATGTTGGGTACATTATATTGGGTCTTGAAGCAGTAAGATACATAAGAGATCCGATCATAACACGATAAAGAGACGGTTCCACATGTTCACCCATTCCATCAGGAGTAATCCCATGATTTTGAGCTAATGGAGTTCCCAAAGGTTTCGGGTCTTCCATTTGAAATCGTTTGAGAATATCTCCAACACATTTGGTTTGATGAATGAAGATCCCTTCTTTAGATTGATGAACCTGCAAACCTAAAAAGAAAGTCATTTCTCCCATGGCGCTCATCTCGAACTTCTCTTGCATCACCTGCTCGAATTCTTTGCACATTTTCTCGTTTGTAGGCCCAAAAATAATATAATCAACATATACTTGTACCAGTAATAAATCCTCATTCTTTTCTTTGATGAAGAGAGTACAGTCGATCACTCCACGTCGAAAACCATTTTTGAGAAGATAGGAAGACAACGTTACATACCAAGCCCATGGAGCTTGATGAAGACCATATAATGCCTTGTTGAGAAGCCAAACCTTGTAAGGATGGATTGGATCTTCAAAACTAGGCGGTTTCTCAACATATACTTCTTCTTCAACCACACCATGAAGAAATGCACTCTTCACATCCATTTGATAAACTATAAACTTCTTGTAGGACGCATAAGCCAAGAAAATTATTATGGCCTCAATACGTGCTACCGGTGCATAAACCTCATTATAATCAATGCCTTCTACCTGATTAAAGCCCTGAACAACCAATCTTGCTTTGTTTCTCACCACAACACCTCGGTCATCCTTCTTACACTTGTAAACCCATCTAGTACCAATCTTCTTGTAGTTGTCGGGCCTGTCAACCAATTTCCACACGCCCAACTTCTGAAACTGCTGAAGTTCTTTGTGCATTGTTTCAACCCATGATTCTAGTTTCATAGCGTCCTTCCAAGATTTCAGTTCTACTTGGCAAACATAGCAGGCAAAAGACCAATCATTCTGTTCCCCAGATTCTCTAATTGCCATATACAAACCAGCATTCTAGTTGTTCCTTAGCTGATTATGTGTCTACACTCCACTCTGGACGTCTCCTATAATATCCTACCGAGGATGGGTATTATGGAATCGAGTTTCAGGAACATCAGGAACTCGAGAACTTATACCCAAATTGTTGATATTCAGATCAACAGCTAATTCAATGGCTGGAATCGACGAAGATGTAGAAGCATGACCTTCAGTAGTCCCTTGATTTTACACATTTCATGTGACATCAAAAATTCCAGGAACCGGAGCAGAAGTAACTTCATTTGCGTCATGGAACTCATCATCTTCTGACGAAACATTATAATCAGCAACATCTTCAACTTCCTCATTCTGAATAAGATTATTAACCAAAGAAGACACTTGTAGGTTAACAATAATTGGTCGTACTAATGACGAGTCAACTGCAGTATCACTTTCAAGTAACATTTGAGCTGCTGCAGATGCATCATCAAAAGTTGGCAGATTGAAGGAGTCAAATAGTCCATCGTAGTCAAACATCCAAGGAGCACTTGGAGCTCTTACGGATTCAATATATATTTGAACCTTAACTTCACCCCATTCCTCAATCTTTTTCGTTGACAAATTCCACACTCTGAAATTTGGAGTAGCATATCCAAGAAAGAAACCTTCGATAGCCTTTGGACCAAATTTACAATCTGGATCAATCATAGTGCATGGAGATCCAAAAGGTTCTAAGAAAGACACATCCGGTTTCCTTTTATGTAACAATTCGAAACATGTTTTCCCATACCTTTTTACCATAAGAACTCTATTCATTGTATAGCACGCAGTAGCCGTAGTTTCCCCCAAAACTGAACAGGAAGTACTGATTCTACTAACATGGTTCTTGCAGTTTCGATAAGAGTTCTATTTTTCCTCTCAGCGACACCATTTTGTTGTGGGGTGTAATGAGAACTGTATTCATGTAAAATGCCCTAGAAGAACAGAACTGATCCATAACATGGTTCTTGAATTTGGTGCCATTGTCGCTTCTGATTATCCTTATCTTCAAATTGTACAAATTTTCAAGTAGCATGAGGAGATTCTTGAGGATTTCAGGAACTTCACTCTTGTGAGCCATAACATTCACCCATGAAAATCTTAGATAGTCATCAGTAACAACTAAACAGTAGCATCGCCAAAGGTACTCTTGTATTTCATAGGTCCAAAAAAGTCCATATGAAGATGTTCCAGTGGCATATTAACAGTGTTTATTTTCTTCACAGGATGAGACTTTCGAGCTTGCTTCCCCTTTTGGCATGAAAGACAAACGTCTTGTAGATGAAAATTCTTTACTGGTACACCATTCACAAGATTATTTTTCACCAAATAGTTCATTTTCCTCAAGTGAATGTGTCCCATTCGTGTATGCCAAGAGATTGACTACTTTTCAGTGGCTTTTGAGATAAAACATGTAACTTGTGCAGACGTAGTAATAGCTTGACTCATGTCAAGAATATACAAATCATTAATTCTTGGAGCCGACAAGAGAATCCATTCTTTGGGAATCTTGAAACAAGGCTTCAACACATAACAACTGGCATCATCAAAATGAACCGTGAACTTCTTGTCGTAGAATTGAGAAACACTCAGAAGATTGTGATCAATTTGACGAACATAACTGATCTTGTCAAAACTAACAACACCATTGGAAACAATTCCTTCTCCATTGATGTAAACGCCCTTATCTCCAGCAAAAGCAACATAACCTCCTATAAGGCTTTTCACATCATAAAGCAGCCTTAAGTCGCCTGTCATGTGTCGTGATGCTCCACTTGTCACACCCTCAATTTCCACTTGCGGAGTTTTACCGCGAGGCGTGTGAACAAACCAGAATCCGAGACACTAGTAACATCGAACGAATTTATATGATTAGTTTATACGTTTTCCAAAATCATTTGTTTAACCATTCATAGTTAATTTTAAATTGTCTTAGTTTGGTTTCAATGTTTAGCGGAAGCATTAGTTTTAAAGTTGAGCGGAAGCATTAAAGTAAAGTAAAGGAACGGGCGCCAACACAAACGCCAAAACTAAAGAAAAACCCAAGCAATATTCGTAAATGAGACTCGATAAAAAGATGTCTTGATCAATGCAAGTGAGTGCACCTAGAGCTCCTAGCGTCCTGAGAAACATGTAAAGAAACAAGTGTCAACATTAAAGAAGAGTGAGTTCACAGGTTTTCATAAGTTCATTAGTTCGGTTATAAGTTTGTTTTCCCCCGTTATCCCTAACCCGGAATAACGATATAGTTCCATTATTCCAAACCCGGAATAATAATGATGTTGGTTCCATTATTCCTAACCCGGAATAATATTGTTGTTTGTTCCATTATTCCGAACCCGGAATAATATTGTTGTTTCACAATTAAGTTCACTGTTAACATGTAGGTAGCGAGCCTAAAGTTATGTCACATAAGTGTTCGCGATCGAAGCTGACTGTTGTGCCTCCGTGTTGCCAGGCCTATCACTGACCATGGCGAAAGTTAGGCTAAATTATTCACCCGTTGACCATACCCGGTCGGCTAGCGTGACTAGCTCGGGTGGGGCTTGTCGGGCCCAGTAGTACTACTTATAATTTCCCTGCTATCTAACCCAATACTAACGATCCGAGAGTTTGTCGAGGACTTCCGTGATATAGATGCTTAGTGAGCATAACGTACATTAACATTAACTTAGTTACCGAATAGTTTAACGATGTTAATTTCGTATAACGTAAAGATATAGAGTTGTAGAGTGTATACATGTTTCTCCCCCTGTTGTTTAAAACCGGATAAAATTAGGGCCGTGAACTCACCTTTAGTTGCTCGGTTAGTGTAACACAGAAGTAGCAAATGATGGGACCGCTAATCGCGTCCTAACAAGTCAATCGATTTAGAGTTAGTGTGTGAACACACTGATGCAAACCTTACTCATAACTATCATACAATGCGGCACACATGATAACAAATTCAAAAACACAATCATGCATGCAAAGTATTATCATACCGACATAATGATCAAACCAACTTATCATAAACACAAATCAACTCATACAACATTTTGGTACACACATTCGCAAGTAATCACGTTTCAGCTTGTATGCTCATAACTAGGCTGTTTTCGAGGATTTTTATAAAATAGTTCCAACGTTCCAAAATTCCAATTTGTTTACGAAGGTGTCAACTAAATGTAGAATTTATATAAATTTTCAAGTCCTAACATTTTACCAATTATTCATAAACATTTATATACTAGACTGCAGTCGGATTCGTCGCTTTCTGACTGCAGTCCACGGGAGAATTTATTTAAAAATCATCATTCATCCAATTAACAAAATTCCAGTGGGATTTTCCCGGAAATTTCCATCTCCAGTCGCTGTACAAATTTCGTGACCCAACCCTCTACAGATTATGAGATCCGACTCGATAAACAACTAACAAATTCTCAGAATTTACACAGCTTCAGTTACTGCACTTAATTGACCACTTAAAAATATCAAACGACCTCAGAAAAATATGAATATAGTGCCATTAGAAGCGTTTTTCAAAAATATACGTTTTAGGCTTCAGAAAATCCGCTTTTCGATAAATAATAACCAAGTTACAGCCAATGGAAGTTGGCTGTAAACACCATTCAGCATCCTGTTTTCAACCTTTATCGCAATAGAACACGCTTTAACAATCGAGACGTTAAATATAAATGATCAAGAACAGATTTATTAGTCACATATCATCATGTACATCATACTCATGCAAACCCTAATCATACAATATGATTTTTATCACAAAACGCAGCCTATGATTCTTGTATTCAACTAATCATCATAATCGCAATTCTTGCACAATTAATCGAACTAAACATCATAACTCTTTCATAACCATGATTCTACCATTACATACAAGCATGATCAATAGTTCATAAACCCTAATATGATTTGCGAAACAATAGAAAACCCTAACCTTTAACAATGAAGATTAACGAACCGGGAACGAGATTGGAATCACTTCGGGTTTTGGAGGAGGTTGCGATCGAGAGAAGGGGTGAGGAGGGGCTGCCGTCGGCTGATTCTTGGAGCTAGGGTTTAGGTTTGTTTTTTTTTGAAACATACACATACAAGCATGCCTATATATAGTGCAAGAAAGAAAAAGGGGAAAAGGGTTGGGGTTTGTGCTTGCGGCCGCAAAGGGTTTGGGTAGGGCGGTTTGGGTCTTTTACTTGAGCCTCAAGTTTTGATTAATTCCTCGAGTCGCAAGGAAATGAGGTCGACTTGTTTCGCGGCTCGGTTCGATTCGTCTATCTATTTACTATATATATATTTTTATAACTAAAAATCACGAAATCAAAACATGACATAATAACTCACCAAACTTATAAACGTCTAATACACATAGCACGTAATTCACTTGATAAGTTCACAAAGTTAGCGTAGTTATTTCAAGAGTGTAAATTAAATCTCCGAATCAATTTAGCGTAGGAATGAATAACCGTGAAGTAGTGCGTTTAAGATACCTGAAAAACCGGGATGTCACATTATCCCCATGTTGAAAGAATTTTCGTCCCGAAAATTGAGTAAACGTGGTTTAGAATGCAACGCACAAAGAGTTAGTTCGTTAACAATGGTACACGAAATTACAAGAAATTCCCAGGTTGTCACATCATCCCCATGTTGAAAGAATTTTCGTCCCGAAAATTTTTGTTGGTGGTATCGTTAGCTTGCTGCTCAGCTGCAAAGAGGTGTGGGTATTTTCTTTCATTTGGTCCCCTCTTTCCCACGTGAACTCCGGTCCACGCTTAGAATCCCAACGAACCTTGACAATCGGTATCTTGCTGTGCCTTCGAGTTTTGATCTCACGATCCATGATCTCGATAGGTTGTTCCACAAAGTGCAGTTGTTCATCCACTTGAATCTCATCCAATGGAATGACTAGGGTTTCATCTGATAGACACTTCTTCAGATTTGACACGTGAAAAACGTTGTGAACTCCACTGAGTTCGGTAGGAAGGTCTAATTGATAAGCTACGGATACGATACGCTTCAAGATCACAAATGGGCCTACGTACCGTGGGTTTAGTTTGCCTCATTTCCCAAAACGGATTACACCCTTCCAGGGTGACACCTTCAGTAGGACGCGGTCGCCTACTTGGAATTCGAGCGGTTTGCGTCGTTGATCAGCGTAGCTTTTCTGTCGATCTCGTGCCGCTGCCATGCGGTTTCTGATTTGTACAATCTTTTCAGTAGCCTCAAGTATCAACTCAGGTCCTGTGAGTTAACTGTCACCGACTTCTGCCCAACAGACCGGTGATCTACATTTACGGCCGTATAACGCTTCAAACGGTGCTGCCGATATACTCGTCTGGTAACTGTTGTTATACGAGAATTCCACTAAAGGCAGATAGATTTCCCAACCGTTCCCGAAATCTACCACACATGCCCTAAGCATGTCTTCCAAAGTCTGAATGGTCCTTTCACTTTGACCATCCGTCTGAGGGTGATAAGCTGTGCTCATATCTAAGCATGTACCCAACGCTTTCTGAAGTGACTGCCAAAAGTTGGACGTGAAACGAGCATCTCTGTCTGAGATGATGGACGTTGGCACTCCGTGCCGAGAAACTACTTCCTTAATGTAGATGGAGTCAACTTTCCATCTTATCTGTTTCTTTGATCGCTAGGAAGCGTGCGGACTTAGTTAAACGATCCACGATCACCCAGATGGTATCGCAACCACCCAAAGTTCTGGGAGTTTAGTGATGAAGTCCATCGAGATCTGATCCCATTTCCACACCGGAATCTCAGGTTGTTGAAGTAGCCCCGATGGCATCTGATACTCTACCTCGACTTTCGCACAAGTCAAACACTTGCTCACGTAGGTGGCTATATCCGCTTTCATGTTGAGCCACCAGTACGCGGCTTTAAGGTCTTGATACATCTTATTCCGAACCAGGATGGACAGAGTATCGGGACTTGTGAGCTTCGTCCATGACTAGCTTTCTGAGGTCTCCTAGAAGGTACCCATATGCGATTCATGAAATACCGGGCTCCATTAGGTTTTACTTCCCAATCGCGTTCCATTTTTCCCACCGATTCGGCCTTGATGTTTTCTTCCTTAACTGCTTCTAACTGCGCGTCGCGTATCTGTTCGGGTAACCCCGAATGAATGGTGAACTGTAGTGCTCGTACCCGACGAGGTTTCAAGTGTTCCTTCCTACTGAGGGCATCAACTACCACGTTAGCTTTACCCGGGTGATACCGAATGGCACATTCATAATCATTCAGGAGTTCGACCCAGCGACGCTGTCGCATGTTCAACTCCTTCTGGTCAAAGATGTGTTGGAGGCTCTTGTGATCTGTATAGATTGTGCACTTTGTTCCATATAGGTAGTGTCTCCAAATCTTAAGCGCAAACACCACTGCTCCCAATTCTAGGTCATGTGTTGTGTAGTTTTTCTCGTGAACCTTCAATTGTCGGGACGCATACGCAATGACCTTATCACGTTGCATGAGTAGCATCCCAATCCCTGAATGGAAGCATCACAAATACCACCAAATCATCAGTCCCTTCCGGCAAAGACAGAATGGGTGCACTGCAAAGTTTCTACTTCAGCAATTGAAATGCCGCTTCCTGCTTGTCACCCCAAGCATACTTGGTGCCTTTCTGGGTGAGGGTGGTAAGCGGTTGCGCGATCTTTGAAAATCCCTCGATGAAACGTCTGTAGTAACCAGCCAAACCCAAAAATTGGCGGATCTCTGTCGGTGTCCTGGGTGCTTCCCAGTTCTTGATAGCATCGATCTTGGCGGGATCGACATGGACACCCTTTTCATTCACAATATGCCCGAGGAACTGAACTTCCCAAATCCAGAAATCACACTTTGAAAGCTTGGCATATAGTTTCTCCTGTTGAAGTAATTCCAATAGTATTCGTAGATGTTCAGCATGTTCTTCTTCACCTTTAGAGTAGATGAGTATGTCATCGATGAACACAATGACAAACTTGTCGAGATACGATTTACACACGCGGTTCATGAGGTCCATGAACACCGCGGGTGCGTTGGTGAGACCGAAGGGCATGACCAAAAACTCATAATGGCCATACCGAGTACGAAATGCCGTCTTAGCAATATCCTCCTCCCTGACGCGTAACTGGTGATAACCGGACCGTTAGATCAATCTTGGAGTAGTAGCTTGACCCTTGAAGTTGGTCGAAGAGATCGTCGATGCGAGGTAATGGGTATCGGTTCTTGACAGTAACCTTATTGAGTTCCCTGTAGTCGATGCACATGCGGAAGGTCCCGTCTTCTTCTTGACAAAAAGGACCGGAGCTCCCCATGGCGAAGTACTGGGTCGGATAAATCCTTTTTCTAACAATTCCTGAAGTTGGGTAGACAGCTCTTGCAACTCGGCTGGAGCTAGGCGGTATGGGGCCTTGGCGATGGGAGTTGCATGGTTCGCCAATTCAATTTCAAACTCCACTTGTCGATGTGGTGGAAGACCAGGTAACTCCTCTGGAAATACATCAGAAAAATCACGGACGACGGGGATATCTTCTATACGCTTCTCGTCCTTAGGCTGTTCGGTGACCAGTGCGAGAAAAGCGAAGGCGTTCTTCCTCCGAAGATACTTCTGTGCTTTCATGTAAGAGATGATGTTTGTGAGGCGCCTGCCTTCTCGCCTTGCACCATCAAGACTTCATCGTTAGAGAACGGAATACGGATAGATTTCTCGAAGCAGAGAACTTTAGCTCGGACGTCGGATAGCCAGTCCATTCCGGCTACCACGTCAAAACTACCCAGGGTAGTTGTCATCAGATCAATGGTAAAGGTGTGACCCGCGAGTTTGAGTTGACAGCCGGATACTAAATGGGTCACATCTACAGATTTACCATCGGCTAGTTCTATGACGTAAGGGGTCTCTAGGGGTTTAGGCGTTAGATTTAGGTCCTTCCTAAAAGACTCAGATATAAAACTCCTATCCGCACCCGTATCAAAAAGTACAGTAGCAAAATGATCGTTAAGGGGAAACTTACCGGTGACCACGTTCGAGTCGTTTCTGGCCTCTCCGTGGCCTAGCGTAAATGCACGACCTTTGGCACCTCCTGTGCCACCATTTCCATTGTTGTTGTTGTTATTGTTGTTGTTGTGGTTGTGGTTGTTGTTGTTCCCACCATTGTTGTTGTTGTTGCGAAGCTGTGGGCAGTCTCGTTTGAAGTGGGCAGTGCTACCACACTGATAGCACCCCTGGTTAATACCTTGCTGCTGACCCTGGTGCTGATTCTGATTTTGTCGGGACATGATTTCCCCGGACATTCCTTTGCCGCGTGTCCCACTTTGCCACATCATTGGCAGCGATTTCCGGCACAAGGGCCGTGATGATGAAGGTTACAACGATTACATTCGGCTTTCGACCCACATAGCCGCTTGTGTTCTGGGTGTTGTTGGCGGGCTGATTATTGTGACCCCGGTTGCTGTTGAAATTTTGGAACCGTTTCTGGTTCCCTTGTTGTGGCTGGGCTGACGAAGACTGTCGAGCAGGCGAGTCTTCAAATTTTCTTTTATTATCAGGGATAACTTCATTACACCCCGAGATGGCAACTTCTTTTGTTCCACCGCCTTATCGGTGAGTTTGTAGCGCCAGCCTGATCGCTTGATGCTCAGTCGCAGGGTTGCTAGCCATTACCATGCCCTGGATCTCGGGGACCAGACCCCCAAGGTAAAACTCGAGTCGTTTTTCAACGGTGTTGGCCAGATCGGGACATAGAAATACAAGGTCATGATGTTTCGCTGTATATGCTTCAATTTCAGATCCCACCATCTTGTGGTTCCATAATGCTTGCTCCAACTTCTGAACCCTGTCTCGCGGACAGTACTCCTCTTTGATTAGGGCCTTAAACTCGGCCCAGGCCATTGCGTTTGCAGCAATAAGTCCACGCGTTTGGACTTGTGCATTCCACCAAGTTAGTGCCCCATCCTCCAACGTTGAGGCAGCATACTTGACCTTGTTGGCCTCAAGGCAATTGCACATCTCGAACACCATTCGGACTTTTCAATCCAACGGACCAGTCCTATGGGTCCTTCTGCACCCGTGAATTTGCTCGGTTTCGCATCGAGGAACATCTTGTAGGGGTTAAGACCCCTCCTGCTGGTGGGTTTTGAACACCTGCCAGAGCAGCATTCACGTGTTCTTGGATCATTGCGGCTAATTCTTCAGGCGTCATGTTGAGGTTTCCACGACGTCCAGTTGCCATTTTAGATCTAAGTAGAAATTAAATAGACTAAAGGAACAAAAGGGGGATTGACGAGACGAGTCAGTCTTCTACGTCTCCATCTCCCAAGTCGCTATCGTTGCCGTCATCCTCTATGACGTTTTCAGCTTCAACCGCCGGTTCCTGTTCCGGCTCCTCTTCCTCCGGATCCTCCTCCGGGTCTTCCTCCGGGTCCTGCTCTTCTTCCTCTACTGCGCTGGAGGGAGCGGTGCTGAGGCGGGTACTGGTACAGGTGCCTGATTCTGCTCTAGTTCTTGAATCCTCCAGCTGGACTCAAGAACTCTGTCTTCGAGCCAGTCAGCCCTCAACTGCTCAGCACGAAGATCTTTAGCTAAAGTGTTACGAGCTATCTTATTCTCATATTGCTCTTCCTCGAGCTCTCCAGTCCTACCCGTTAATTGTCGTATCATCCATCCCTTTGTGCTAGGATAGTTTCCTGCATTCTCTCTAGTTGTTCCTGTTGTTTTCTTATCATATCTCTAAATAGGTCGTCCCCTACTTCTAACGAGTTAACCGGTTCGACCGGCATAGCGGTGGTCGGGCGTGAGGACGACTCCTCTCCTAGAGCGAGTCTTTTTCTAGCAGCTGAGCGTGTCTCCACGCCATGAGGTGGTGAGGGTTCGACCATAGGTGCCTTCCCCGGTGCCCTTGGTTGTAAAGGTTTGTCGGATGATGATGATGACATTGCCTGTTGGGTTGTTTAGTTAGTTACGAGTTGCGTTTATCACAATATGCATTTATATTTTACATAACATAGTTGTAGTACAACACATAACAAGATATCACAGTCCAGTGCCAAACTAAGTCTAGTGTCGTGTAATCAGCTATAGTTTAGGTCTACTTTTAATGCAAACCTGGTTCTCTATAGCTAGCGGCTCTGATACCAATCTGTCACACCCTCAATTTCCACTTGCGGAGTTTTACCGCGAGGCGTGTGAACAAACCAGAATCCGAGACACTAGTAACATCGAACGACTTTATATGATTAGTTTATACGTTTTCCAAAATCATTTGTTTAACATTCATAGTTAATTTTAAATTGTCTTAGTTTGGTTTCAATGTTTAGCGGAAGCATTAGTTTTAAAGTTGAGCGGAAGCATTAAAGTAAAGTAAAGGAACGGGCGCCAACAAACGCCAAAACTAAAGAAAAACCCAAGCAATATTCGTAAATGAGACTCGATAAAAAGATTCTTGATCAATGCAAGTGAGTGCACCTAGAGCTCCTAGCGTCCTGAGAAACATGTAAAGAAACAAGTGTCAACATTAAAGAAGAGTGAGTTCACAGGTTTTCATAAGTTCATTAGTTCGGTTATAAGTTTGTTTTCCCTCGTTATCCCTAACCCGGAATAACGATATAGTTCCATTATTCCAAACCCGGAATAATAATGATGTTGGTTCCATTATTCCTAACCCGGAATAATATTGTTGTTTGTTCCATTATTCCTAACCGGAATAATATTGTTGTTTCGTAATTAAGTTCAATGTTAACATGTAGGTAGCGAGCCTAAAGTTATGTCACATAAGTATTCGCGATCGAAGCTGACTGTTGTGCCTCCGTGTTGCCAGGCCTATCACTGACCATGGCGAAAGTTAGGCTAAATTATTCACCCGTTGACCATACCCGGTCGGCTAGCGCGACTAGCTCGGGTGGGGCTTGTCGGGCCCAGTAGTACTACTTATAATTTCCCTGCTATCTAACCCAATACTAACGATCCGAGAGTTTGTCGAGGATTTCCGTGATATAGCTGCTTAGTGAGCATAACGTACATTAACATTAACTTAGTTACCGAATAGTTTAACGACGTTAATTTCGTATAACGTAAAGATATAGAGTTGTAGAGTGTATACATGTTTCTCCCCTGTTGTTTAAAACCGGATAAAATTAGGGGCCGTGAACTCACCTTTAGTTGCTCGGTTAGTGTAACACAGAAGTAGCAAATGATGGGACCGCTAATCGCGTCCTAACAAGTCAATCGATTTAGAGTTAGTGTGTGAACACACTGATACAAACCTTACTCATAACTATCATACAATGCGGCACACATGATAACAAATTCAAAAACACAATCATGCATGCAAAGTATTATCATACCAACATAATGATCAAACCAACTTATCATAAACACAAATCAACTCATACAACATTTTGGTACACACATTCGCAAGTAATCACGTTTCAGCTTGTATACTCATAACTAGGCTGTTTTCGAGGATTTTTATAAAATAGTTCCAACGTTCCAAAAATTCCAATTTTTTTACAGAAGGTGTCAACTAAAGTGTAGAATTTTATATAAAATTTTCAAGTCCTAACATTTTACCAATTATTCATAAACATTTATATACTAGGCTGCAGTCGGATTCGTCGCTTTCTGACTACAGTCCACGGGAGAATTTATTTAAAAATCATCGTTCATCCAATTAACAAAATTCCAGTGGGAGTTTCCCGGAAATTTCCATCTCCAGTTGCTGTACGTGACCCAACCCTCTACAGATTATGAGATCTGACTCGATAAACAACTAACAAATTCTCAGAATTTGCACAGCTTCAGTTACTGCACTTAATTGACCACTTAAAATATCAAACGACCTCAGAAAAATATGAATCCAGTGCCATTAGAAGCGTTTTTCAAAAATATACGTTTTAGGCTTCAGAAAATCCGCTTTTCGATAATATAATAACCAAGTTACAGCCAATTGAAGTTGGCTGTAAACACCATTCAGCATCCTGTTTTCAACCTTTATCGCAATAGAACACGCTTTAACAATCGAGACGATAAATATAAATGATCAAGAATAGATTTATTAGTCACATATCATCATGTACATCATACTCATGCAAACCCTAATCATACAATATGATTTTTATCACAAAACGCAGCCTATGATTCTTGTTTTCAACTAATCATCATAATCGCAATTCTTGCACAATTAATCGAACTAAACATCATAACTCTTTCATAACCATGATTCTACCATTACATACAAGCATGATCAATAGTTCATAAACGCTAATATGATTTACGAAACAATAGAAAACCCTAACCTTTAACAATGAAGATTAACGAACCGGGAACGAGATTGGAATCACTTCGGGTTTTGGAGGAGGTTGCGATCGAGAGAAGGGGTGAGGAGGGGCTGCCGTCGGCTGATTCTTGGAGCTAGGGTTTAGGTTTGTTTTTTTTGAAACATACACATACATGCATGCCTATATATAGTGCAAGAAAGAAAAAGGGGAAAAGGGTTGGGGTTTGTGCTTGCGGCCGCAAAGAGTTTGGGTGGGGCGGTTTGGGTCTTTTAACTTGAGCCTCAGGTTTTGATTAATTCCTTGAGTCGCAAGGAAATGAGGTCGACTCGTTTCGCGGCTCAGTTCGATTCGTCTATCTATTTACTATATATATATTTTTATAACTAAAAATCACGAAATCAAAACATGACATAATAACTCACCAAACTTATAAACGTCTAATACACATAGCACGTAATTCACTTGATAAGTTCACAAAGTTAGCGTAGTTATTTCGAGAGTGTAAATTAAATCTCCGAATCAATTTAGCGTAGGAATAAATAACTGTGAAGTAGTGCATTTAAGATACCTGAAAAACCGGGATGTCACACCACTGTCAA
Organism: Scalesia atractyloides; assembly: GCA_947069175.1. Lineage (NCBI taxonomy): Eukaryota > Viridiplantae > Streptophyta > Magnoliopsida > Asterales > Asteraceae > Scalesia > Scalesia atractyloides. The sequence goes on from CAMTDV010000028.1 coordinate 34,269,587, forward strand.
TAATCCAATGACTATTCACAGTTCCTCCTAGAACACCCTGCACAATGCATTACCCGATTAGTTTGAGATGGGGACCCAAGCCTTAGTGGTCTTGGGTCGACCCTTATCATCATGAAATGTGATTTTTATTTCTTGATGATTTGGAAACTTTGTGCCTCCCCCTGGAACATTACCGGTTTTAGGTTTCCAAGATTGTTGATATTTATTAGATTGACTATTATTTACAGATTTAGACATTTCTGGTTTTAACGATCTTGATGAACTTGGTTTCTTTTCTAAAACATCCGGTTTTAATGCCTTTTCAATTGTTTTAACTTGTTTACGTCTTTGTTTTTCTTCGTGTTCCTTAACAATACGTTTGTCTTGTTTAGGTGACACAGATTGACGTTGCCAATTTGTTTCAGGAGGGGCTTTTTCAACAAACTTGGGTTTTGCTGGGTTGGTACAATTTTTTATTTTGTGGCCAAACTCTCCACACTTAAAACATGTTCTTTTTTCAACAAACTTAGAAGTTTCCGTTTGATGACTTGATGTTGAACTTGTAGGCCTAGAGGTACTTGGTCCATACCCATTTATGTGTTGAGTGTAATTGTTTTGACTATTACATTTTAAAATCTTGACTTGATTTACAAAATCAATATTTGACATATTTTCAAAAGTCTCGATTTTATCAGTACCAGTTGAGCCCACAAAGTTAACATTCTTCCCCCTTTTTCTTGCTGCGAGCGACTTTAGCTTCAACCTTTGGTTGGTTTTTCAGCTTGCTTTTCTTGTTGTCTACTTTTAGAAGCGATTAATGGTTGTGGTTTAATTGGTTTCTTCTTTCCCAAAAGTTTGGTTGTTGAATCTTCAAAAACTTAATCAATTGAATTGGATTTACATTTTTGATCGGAAAGTCCTTGTTTGTGTAAATTTTCTCATCACCAATCAACGTATACAACGCATTATCGTATTCAAATGTAGACTTAGTTGTCTTGACAGATTCGATAGGATCATTCCCTTGATTTGCAACAGATTGCACATTGGGAGTAGCAGAAATTTCTACCCCTTTCTTTTTATCAAGAGATTGATCTTGATTGATCTTGTCTGACTCATTATCTGATGAATCATCCTCCTCCATTATAGATGGATTCTGATCAACAACTGATGATGAGTTCTATATTTTTCTAGATTCATCTAAGGAACTGTCCAGCTTAAACCCTAACCCTGCTGCAAACTCTTCAGGATTAAGCGGTACATATGGTTCAAAGCATGGCATTTCCTCCTCATCAGGCAATTTGGTATAGTTGTGTTTTAATGGGGGTGGACCCGATTTATACCCAATGCATTTGACATCTCCCTTAAGTTTTTGAACGTCAATGATGTGATCAAGCACATATCGGGAGTTAGAATAACTCTCCAATTTTAGCTTGATTGCATCATGTTCGCATCTGGCAATGGCTAACTCCTTTTTTGTTTCTTCAAGGATATTAATGTAGTTATTAATACCAGTTTGCTTGTTCAAAACTATTTTTGTTAACTTAGACACGGTTTTCTTGAGAGTCTCAATTATAGATTTGAATTCTTTTTCATTTCGAGTTAAAGCCAGATTTGCCTTTTTGCATTTTGATAGTTCAACTACTAAGCTTTGATTGTGACTGTTAATTGTTACAAATTTTGTTTTTAAGTCAGCACCGTCATTGCATATCCTAGGAGAGTCGGATTTTACCTGACTTGTTGAATCTGCAACATTACCCATGAAAGTAGTATGATGAGAAAAGGATGCATTGTTGGCAAAGAGTTTCTCCATTTCCTTTGTTGCAACTTCTGCTTTCCTTATCAAACCAGTCTTTTGACTTTTCAACTTCTCTGCTTCTTTTCAGCAACTAATTAACCTTAGTCTCAATCCTTTCCCTGACATCTGAATATGATCCATAACCACCCATACTTGAGCTTTCTTCATCAGAACTCCCATTATACCCATAACTATCATCATCATCAGAAGAGTCAATACTGTGAGCATGTTTGATCTGATTGATTATCTTAGCATAACACGCAGTTCCTCCTTGATTCATGTTTCCTAACTAAACTAACCAATCACATCCTTCATCTGCTTGAACTACTAATACTCTGCTTGTGTTGTTTGAAGGCCCAGACTGGTTGGAGTTGTTTGGGTTGTTAACAGCTACTATACTTCGTTCATTGTTAACCTGAGTTGTGTTGGATGGCTGTGATTGATTTCAGAAAAGGTTGTGATTTCCTTGCTTGCTAGGTCGAGTACATTCACGTTTGAAGTGACCTTTTTCACCATAGTTGAAGCAAGTAACAACATCTTTATCAAATCCATACTTTGTGTCTTTCTTGCTTTCCAAACTTGTTCTTCCAGTTCTACTCATGTAGTCTTTAGCATTTCTGACCGCACTTGCAAATGCACATTTAATATCCATCAACGCCATCTCCCTGTCTATTGTTGATAGTCCTCACTAGTTAAATAGATGTTTCCAATTTTACCGGCGACTAGTCCACAGTATGCACTAACCATGGTGTTCAGAAGTTCCGTGTGTTCCCGAGCAACTTCTACACTGACCTTGGAAAATGTGAAGTATCAAGTCTGACGGTATTAGGATTTGCAGGTTGAAAGTTGTTACCATAGAAAGCTTGTTGTGGAACTTGAGGTGTAACAACTTGTGGTTGTGGTAAAAAGGCTTTAGGATCAAATACTTGACCATAGGTTTGAGTACTTGAACCAGCAGATTGATCTATTTGAATTGGTTGTGGTAGAAAGAGATTAACGTTTGAACAAATGCTGTTTGAAGTTTTAGTTGCTGAGTTGTACTAACACCTGTGTTAATACCTCCAAAGTACATTTCAGGATTTTGTGGACAGGAATTCATTTTGCTTTTCCTATTTCCTCTTCATTCTTGCTCTCCAGCTTTTGAACAAATTCATAAATACTGATCACATCCAAAACGCTTGTGTGCTTTAGCAAGTCAATAAATTGACTCCACTTTGGTGGTAGGGCATCAGCAAAACGCATTACAATCTCTTGTGGAGATGCAATCACTTTGTATGAATACATTTCACTAAGCAGATGAATAGAAGCGGGTTGTCATATCGCTTAGTGTTTCATTTTCCATGAACAAACACCTTCAAACTCTTTCTTCAACAGATCATGTCGTATTTTTCTTGTAGCAGCATTTCCTTCCCCTCTTGTTTCCAAAGTATCCCACAAATTATTGGTGGTAGTACAGTACTCGAATTGATGATAAATGTCCTTATGAAGTGCTTGTGTAAGGATAGCGAATGCCTTCTTTTCTAAATCATAAGTCTTTTTATCATTTTCATCTAAGTTGGCTAAAGAGGTTGGATTTAATCCTGCTTCTTTGAGAGATTCTTTGTATGGTGTAGCAAAACATGTCCATAATTCTGTATTCTGACCAAGAATATATGTATGGAAACTACTTTTCCATGAAAGATAATCGTTCATATGGTTCAACTTTGGTGGATGGTTATTACTTCCTGTCTCACTCTCGCTAATAAGAAGAGTCTGAATACTTTGGTTTTGATTTACCACACATGCCCATTGATTAGCGGTTATCATGGCCATCTGCTGAGGCATCAGTGATTTAACCCATGAGGTTGCGAAGCTAGATTATGGTGAGTCTTGGTTTGTGCTTGAACTACACCCCCAATCCCAAGGAATTGTACCCATTTGTTTGTTTATTTATAAAAATTGCTTTTTAAAAAAAAATTAAAAAAATATCAAGGGTTATGTAACACCCTGTAAAAATCATGTCCAATAATATAGCGACACGTGTTATATTTTTATTTTAAGTCTATTAAAGACTAACAAGGACTAACAACGTCAACATACTCAAACTAAGTCTCTGAGTGATCTTCTGATGTAACATGCATAAACCAAGCCTCTGAGTGACCATTAGTGTCAACATGCTTAAAACATAGCCTCTGAGTGACCATTAGTGTCAACATGCTCAAAACTTAGTCTCTGAGTGACCATTAGTGTCAACATGCTAAGAATTGGCCTTTGAGTGACCGTTGTGTCAACATGCCCAGCCTCTGAGTGACATCGGAGTCAACATGCTTATAATGAGCCTCTGAGTGATCCTTTACGAAGTCCTAACTCTCATATGTCCCATTCGTTGGACGAGAGGGTTCAATTCTGTAAATATGTGAAATTTGGATAATGGAGGGATTACAAGTGTCAACATGTTAATTTATACCTATGAGTGACCTTTTAACGACCCGAGAGCTCGAAATGTCCGGGCATAATCCCAGATACGCCAAGTATTGGCTACGGAGGGCTAAAAATGCTAAAAGGTGTTTTAGGAAGGTTTAAGAGGGTTTAATAAGTTGAGGGGCTAAAAGTGTCAAATTTTGAAATCTGACAAGTGGCGCTCGCGGTGCGCGAGAGGCATGGCCTTGGCCTCTCCCGGGGCGCGAGAGGCCTGTGTCTGCAGAAAATTTGCTTAGCCTCCACACAAATTGCCAAAAACCATTTGATTCGAAACCATGGTCTTCCAAACTGCTATGCCACGTTTTAGGACACTTGTAAGCTTCCTTTTACACCCCTTAAATTCTGGCATCACCTCCTTCAAGCTCTCCAACTATAAATAGGTATCAAGGTTCACCATTTTAACATGCACCTTTCTCATTCACAACTCTATCTCCCTCCTCTAGAAGTTCCTAACTGAAAGGAGCATCCAACTTAGTTCTATTTCATTTAGGAACCTCTTGTAAGTGTTCCTTTCTCTTGCATTTTCGTTTATAGGCTTTTATAGCCAAAAGTCAAGCGTTTTACGGAAAACGCCTTGACTTTCAGTTAAGACCATTATGGTCCAGCCATTGTTCATAATGAACATGGCTAAGTGATCGTAATAAGGTAGGTGTTTGTCCCTATAAAGGGCACCTCCTGAAGATCACGTTTGCTAGACCAATTAACGGGTCAAAGTTATGATATTAAAAAGTCAAACATTCCATTTTTAGGAAAAATCATATATTGATATTATATATGTTATGAAACCTGTTTTGACACTTAATCAAGTTGGTAATAATTATTAAAACATGTAAGAACATGTTCGGCTCGCCAATTTCAGCTCTAGGGTCGGTTCGCAACCGAAAGTCGCAAAGTTTGACTTCTGCTTTGACTTTCGATTCTGACCCGATTTAGATTAGTTATATACTGATCTAAAAGTTGCATTATGATCATAATATAATGTAGCATAACCATCTGAGGTTATATTACATGATCATAATCAGAATCTGAGTTATGCACTCGTTCCGTAATTATGCCATTTTGACTAAAATACACTTTTTGCATAAAAAGAGGTTTTAATGATAATGAACTTGAAAATGAGTTTCCTATTGATGTAATATTATAACTAGAATTATTTGGGATGTTAAATCAGATTATAAACTGAGTTTATGAGCAAGTCCTTGTATTATGTCGATAAATGACGATAAAGCCCTTGTGACTTATAAAATGGCTTTAATCACATCTTTTCAAAGTAAATATTTTACCTACTGATATGTTGTATTAAATAACATATCTAAGACATGTTTAACATCGGTTTTTAATAAACGTCACACAAATCGTCATTTTACGACATAAGCGTCGTTTCGGCGCATAGTATGGTTTTAAGCCATATTTATTAACCAAGACTTGTTACCCACTGATTTTAAAACTTATTTTAAATATTTTTTATAGTAGGTACATGATACAAACTTAGAATCCCTAATAATTTATAAACTATGTGTAACATGATCAAAATGCCCAGTCGGTGCATAGTTTGGTCATAAAAGATAAACTACACATATAATTAAAATCATACTGATGTTATATCATAAATAAGTTATTTTTCTAGAATACTTATGGTTTTAAAATTATATTCAAGTTCCTTTTATAAGGTATGAAATTACCAAAATGCCCTTATGAGGCATATTTCATTTTAAAACTTAACGGGCATATACGTTGATATCCTACTGATATTACAACTTATTTAAAATATAAAGGCATATAGAACTTGTCCATGACTCACCCGGTTATCCGATATCGCTAATGTGCGTATGGTTAAGTATATGTAACTAGTTTACGAAAATTAACCGAAATGGGTCTAACCTTGTCATTTAAGTCTCAAAATACAGAATGTTTATAGTTTACCCATATTATACAAGTCAAAGTACTTGTCGATTTTAAACTACATTCAATCCGATCATCATTTAATCAAGCAATATACTTTTTGATCATGTACACTACTCGGTCTAAGTCTATGACTTAAACAAGACCGTTAGTATTTAATTGGTTAGCTTATGCCATAATCCAGACTAGAGACTTGCCGGTAAATGCTATCTGCACTTCGTACTTTTGTGTACGACTGAGTTAATAAATCTTGCGTTTAAATGAAAAATGGCTCATGTAAATACTCTCGACTTATTTCCCCTATACGGGCTTGGGTTACGGTAAACTATTATCGCTTGGTCAGAAATGGGATCAATCGAATGCTAGATTGTGGCTAGTAAATCCGCATAATCCGTTTTAACAAGTTTTGTTTGATAACTTAAACATCGGGGGTTAACTACCATGTCCTGGATATCCTCGGCTCATTACATTAGATAATGGCCACGACCTTAGCGTGGGGAGTAGGCATACACCTAAAAGACGCTCAAATGCAACTACCCACACTTGTTGGGGATAACTCCTTCGTGAGTTCATAAGTGGTTTGTACGTTAATCATGTCTTAGTTTTTGTACTAGACCCTGTATGTATGGACAAACATGTGAATCTGTTAACAAGGTTGAAAGGTCAACTTTCCCAAGTTATAAAAGATTTTGTGCCTTTGAGCACTTAAAATCATTTTCAAATATTTTCAAAATGAGTCAGTTGGGTGTATTTACCAGCGAAAGCTGACGTATTTTCAAAAGACTAAGTTTGCAGGTACAATATGAAAATAGGCTGGAAGTGCTCGGTAGTGATAAGAGGATCTTGCAAATCCCAGATCTGCCCAAAGTCTGTTTTACATTCTTTCTTTGTACAATTTATGATCTGCCGTGGATCTTCTATTACGAGCCTGTATATTATTTTGTATCTTGAACATTTGGTTTGTAATAGAAATTTAAATCCAAGACTTCCGTTGGTGCTGTGTTTAATTGACTATGATGATGTCAACTTACGCCACGATAATCCCCACCCGGGCCCACCAGTGTATGGATTTTGTTGGAAATCCGGGGTGTGACAGGTCAGTATCAGAGCCAACGTTTGAGAGAATTAAACACTAGCCTTTTGTGTTTAATCTCAAACTTACACAAGCACATTCCTTTGATTTCCGAGTCTAGGCTTTGACCTAGGATTACTCATTTCATTATTAAGTTATTAGTATTGTTTTTGAGTTGATTTTTAATAGGAAAATGCCACCACGTGTACGAGGAAGAGGCAAAGGACCAATGAGGGGGACCTTCAGGACATATCCCTCCACATCCACATCACCCGAACCCCTATGAAGATTCGGGGGATTCATGGCCACTACCACAACATTCACCTTCCTATACCCAAAATTCTTATCACTCGTACCATTCACATCATTCACACCACTCTCACCATTCCCATCATTCTTATCAGGATGAATTTAACCCCAACCAATACTTTAACACACCCCCAGCTGATCAGAATCAGTTGGATCAGCCAACCCAATGGACGAGGACTCCGATCTGGAGATGCCATTGTCAGGTTCAAATACGCACCCCATTGAGATATCAAGCGATTCAAACTCTTATGCCGGATCGCCATATCAAGGTCCTAATGAGTGGGACCAATAGTTGAACCAATTCACCTTTGCCAACACTCCTTCCCATATCTCTCAACCACCTCCTATACAAGAAGATATTCACATGGAACCAGTGGAACATCATCAGCCGCCACCTGAGCCGCCAAGGAGGAAACGAGGAGCATGTATGTCAGTACGTGCAGGTCAACGGTCGGGTTCACTACCACCATTGCCTAAACCCTACCCCACCATTCAAGAGGACCCACAAATGGGTGGAACCTCTAATGCGTCACCTGTGGTGGAACCAACACCACCACCAATGGTTCAACCACCACCATCAGGTTATAATAACCCTATCCCAACATATCTGTACGTCTGGATATGATCCTTTTAACCCATCGACACCTATTGATTACCAAGCATGGTCGTATGACCTTTACATGTAAGCAGTCATGCATAATGCACTTTACCCGTCTCCTTTCCCACCTGCTTATCCACCTACTGGATATCCAAGTTATGTGTACCAGTATCCTTGTATGCCACAACCACAACCTCCGCCGCCACTTGAGGCCATCAATGAGGCCTTAGAATGAATGAAAGAAATGCAACAACAAGCGGAGAAAACGGAGAAGAAGACGAAAAAGTTCTTCAAGAAACTCTCCAAACTAGTTAAGGGAAAGAAGGACGAGTGAAGTCTTTTCTAATAATATATGTTAGTCCCTGCGAGGACATTGTTATTTATTTAGTTCATGTGTGGACATTTTTCTTTCTTTAGTCCTTGCATGGACAATTTATTTCATTGTTTCTAAGTATTGTAACTTCTATTGGAATTTAATGAAATAATTTGGAATTATATATATGTATTCATCCTTTTCAAAGCAAGCGTCTCAATTTTTATTCGAATTTTTTTCTCTGCTAAATAATTCCAAAAATATTTTAACGGTTTTGATTAGCCAAGTGGCACAGACCACATATTTGGCAAGTTTATAAATGATAGTTAAGGATGAAAGGGCCTTCTATCATGATAGTTAAGGGAAGTTATCCTTCTATCCAGGGGTGGTGGACTAAGTTCAAGCCTCCAAGTCGTTAAGGTCAAATGTGACCGGGACTAGTAATCAATAATTAAGGTACTCTTATGTTAACATTCAGGAATGTTCATACTCCTGGTAGTGTGGCTTGAGGAACCACACTAGCCGTCTAGGTAAATGGATGATGTCCTAAAAACCTATTTGTAGCCTATGTGGTCAATGTGATCCTGGCTAATATCATCAATATGATGGTAATAATTGATGACCTTTAGTGACAGGCCAATGTACCATATTTTATGTCCATTAGTGACAGGCCAATGTGCCATATTTTATGTCCATTAGTGACAGGCCAATGTGCCATATTTTATGTCCATTAGCGACAGACCAATGTGCCTTATTTTAAAAGTCCTTCGTGACAAGCCTATGAGCTAATTATAATTGCCTAATGGGAATGACAGTTGTGATAATATGGTCCACTGTCTAATAATATATGGACTACATCCAAATTATAATTTGCCTTTGATGGTCCTTTTGAGACCTAGGCCAAAAATAGATATAATAAGGCTAAGAGTTGTGATGTTATTCACACTAGCTTGATTAGACAATGGATTGTCATATCCAATGTTGACAGCCAATATGGTTATTAATACCATAGCTAAAAGAAATATAATTTGGTGTTTAGAACCAAAGCTTTAAAGAATGGCCAACTCGGATGAGGTGCAAAGTAGCCACCGGGATGTAAACTCTAATAACGCAAAAATATAGCCATTAATAATGAAGATTTCCAAGCTCGCATAGAGGCAGCTGTGGGAAAGGCCATAGAAAAACTTAGGGAGTCGAGTGCAACTCGCTCCCGACCATTATCAACCGCACCATCCTCAGCTCACAAAGAGAGCTCAGTTCACTCTTCAAATGAGAAGAGTGAACCAAAGAAAATAGAATTTGCTGATAGGTCCCGTTCTTCTAAAGATGGATGTACCTACAAATATTTCATCTCCTGCAAGCCCCAGGATTTTAATGGGGAGAAAGGAGTTGTGGAAGCCTTGAAATGGCTGGACGAGATGGAAACGATTGTGGATATCAGCGACTGTGCTGAAAAGGATATGGTAAAGTTTGTATCACAATCCTTCAAAGGTGATGCCTTAATGTGGTGGAAGGCTATGATCCAATCCACAGGTACAGTATAACTATACAATTTGGGATGGTCCAAGTTTGTGGACCTTGTTAAGGAAACTTACTGCCCACCCCATGAGGTGGAAAAGATAGAGTCAGATTTCCTGACTTTCACAATGAAGAACCTAGATTGAAAGAAGTATGTTTCCGATTTCAAATTTTTTATCTAGGTTAGTTTCCTATCTGATTACCCGTGAAACCAAACGCATTGTGCGTTTTATTAATGGGTTATCGCCTGAGATAAAGAGGACAAAGGCTGCTCACCCTACTACCTATAGGTCCGCTGTTGACCTATTTCTCTCCCTCACCTTGGATTTGGTGAGGCAAAATGTCACACCCTCAATTTCCACTTGCGGAGTTTTACTGCAAGGCGTGTGAACAAACCAGAATCTGAGACACTAGTAACGTAGAACGACTCTATATGATTTGTTAATACGTTTTCCAAAATCATTTGTTTAACCATTCGTAGTAGATTTTAGGTCGTTTGGTTTCAATGTTTAGCGGAAGCATTAGTTTTTAAAGTTGAGCGGAAGCATAAAGATAAGGTAAAGGAACGGGCGCCAACACAAACACCAAAACTAAAGAAAAACCCAAAACAATGTTTGTAAATGAGACTCGATAAAAAGATGTCTTGATCAATGCAAGTGAGTGCACCTAGAGCTCCTAGCGCCCTGAGAAACATGTAAAGAAACAAGTGTCAACATTAAAGAAGAGTGAGTCACAGGTTTTCATAAGTTCATTTGTTCGGTTATAAGTTTGTTTCCCCCGTTATCCCTAACCCGGGATAACGGTTTAGTTCCATTATTCCCAACCCGGAATAATACTGATGGTTCCATTATTCCTCACACCGGAATAATAATGATGTTCCATTATTCCTAACCCGGAATAATAACGTTGTTGGTTCCATTATCCCTAACCCGGGATAATATTGTTGATTCGTAATTAAGTTCAATGTTAATATATATAGGTAGCTAGCCTAAAGTTATGTCACGTAAGTGTTCGCGATCGAAGCTGACTGTTGTGCCTCCGTGTTGCCAGGCCTATCACTGACCATGGCGAAGTTAGGCCAAATTATTCACCCGTTGACCATACCCGGTCGGCTAGCGCGACTAGCTCGGATGGGGCTTGTCGGGCCCAGTAGTACTACTTATAATTTCCCCGCTATTTAAACCCAATACTAACGATCCGAGAGATTGTCGAGGACTTGTGTGATATAGCTGCTTAGTGACCATAACGTACATTAACATTAACTTAGTTACCGAATAGTTTAATGACGTTAATTTCGTATAACGTAAAGAGATAGAGTTGTAGAGTGTATACATGTTTCTCCCCCTGTTGTTTAAAACCGGATAAAATTAGGGGCCGTGAACTCACCTTTAGTTGCTCGGTTAGTGTAACACAGATGTATCAAATGATGGGACCGCTAATTGCGTCCTAACAAGTCAATTGATTTAGAGTTAGTGTGCGATCACACTGATACAAGTCCTACACATACTAACACACAATGCGGTACATACAATGACAATTCCTAAGACTCAAATCATGCATGCAAGTATCATCATGCCAATATAGTGATCAAAACAATTTATCATGAACACAATCAATCCATACAACACTTTGGTACATACATTCGCAAGTTATCAAGTTTCAGCTTATATACTCATAATTAGGCTGTTTTCAAGGATTTTTATAAAATAGTTCCAACATTCCAAAAATTCCAATTATTTTACAGAAGGTGTCAACTATACTGTAGAATTTTATATAAATTTTTCAAGTCCTAATACTTTACCAATTATTCATAAATATTAATATACTAGGCTGCAGTCAGATTCGTCACTTTCTGACTGCAGTCCACGGGAGAATTTATTTAAAAATCACCGTTCATCCAATTAACAAAATTCCAGTGGGAGTTTCCCGGAAATTTCCATATCTAGTTGCTGTACAAATTTCATGATTCGACTCCCTACAGATTATTAGATCCGACTCGATAAACAACTAACAAATTTTCAGAATTTTCACAGCTTCAGTTACTGAACTTAATTGGCCACTTAAAAATATCAAACGACTTCAGAAAAATATGAATCCAGCGCCATTAGAAGCGTTTTTCAAAACTCTACGTTTTAGACTTCCAAAAATCCGTTTTTCGATAAATAATAACCAAGTTACAGCCAGTTGAAGTTGTCTGTAAACATCATTCAGCATCCTGATTTCAGCATTTTATCTCAATCTAATCCGTTTAAACAGTCGATACGTTAAATATAAGCGATCAAGAACAGAATTACCAATCATATATCATCATATATATCATACCCATGCAAACCCTAATCATAACATATAGTTTTTATCAAACAAAAACGCAGCCTAACGTTTCTTAATTCCGCTAATCATCATACTTGCAAACTAGCATAATTAATCGATTAACATCATAACACTTTCTACCATTACATACACACACGATCCATAGTTCATAACCCTAGTATGATTAGCGAAATAACATAAAACTCTAACCTTAACAATAAGATCAATGAGCCGAGAACTAGATGGGACCGATTCGGATGTTGGCGAGACTTGCGACCGAGAGGGAGAGTGGGAAAACGGCTGTTTGCTACCGGGATGATGAATGAAAGGCTGCCGTCGGCTGTTTCACAACTAGGGTTTGTGTGTTTTGTTTGTGAAGCAATGCTCATGCATGTATGTGTATATATAGCGCAAGAGGTGAAAGGAAAAGGGAAGGGTTTACGATTTGGGGTGCTCGCGGCCGCAAGGGATTCGGGTGGGTCGGTTTGGGTCTACAACTTGGTCCTCAAGTTTCGATTAACTACTTGAGATCGCAAGGAAGTGAGGTCTATTCGTTTCGCGGCTCGGTTCGATTCATTTATCTATTTATTACATCTACATATTTCAACTAAAACGAATCACGAAATCGGAACACCACATAATAACGCACCAACTTATAAACGTTTAAGACGTAGCACGTAATTCATTTGACAAGTACACGAAATCATCGTAATTATTTCGAGCGTGCAATTTAAGTCTCCGAATCAATTTAGCGTAGGAACGAATAACCGTGAAGTAGTGCGTTTAAGATGTCTGAAAAACCGGGATGTCACATTATCCCCATGTGGAAAGAATTTTCGTCCCGAAAATTGAGTAAACGCGGTTTAGAATGCAGCGTACATGTTTAGAGTGCCACGCACAAAGATTTAGTTCGTTAACAATGTTACGCGAAATTACAAATAATTCCCAAGTGCCATGCACAAGGATTTAGTTCGTTAACAATGGTACGCGAAATTTCAAGAAATTCCCAGGTTGTCACACCACCCCCATGTTAAAAGAATTTTCATCCCGAAAATTTAGTTGGTGGTATCGTTAATTTGCTGCTCAGCTGCAAAGAGGTGTGGGTATTTGCTTTTCATTTGGTCCTCTCTTTCCCACGTGAACTCCGGTCCACGCTTAGAGTCCCAACAGACCTTGACGATTGGAATCTTGCTGTGCCTTCGAGTCTTGATCTCACGATCCATGATCTCGATAGGTTGTTCCACAAAGTGCAGTTGTTCATCCACTTGGATCTCATCCAATGGAATGACTAGGGTTTCATCTGATAGACACTTCTTCAGATTTGACACGTGAAAAACGTTGTGAACTCCACTGAGTTCGGCAGGAAGGTCTAATTGATAAGCTACGGGTCCAATACGTTTCAAGATCACAAACGAACCTACGTACCGTGGGTTTAGTTTGCCTCGTTTTCCAAAGCGGATTACACCCTTCCAGGGTGACACCTTCAGTAGGACCCGGTCGCCTACTTGAAATTCGAGCGGTTTGCGTCGTTGATCAGCGTAGCTTTTCTGTCGATCTCGTGCCGCCGCCATGCGGTTTCTGATTTGTACAATCTTTTCAGTAGCCTCAAGTATCAACTCAGGGCCTGTGAGTTGACTATCACCGACTTCTGCCCAACAGACCGGTGATCTACATTTACGACCATACAATGCCTCAAACGGTGCTGCAGATATACTCGTATGGTAATTGTTGTTATACGAGAATTCCACTAAAGGCAGGTGGATTTCCCAACTATTCCCGAAGTCTACTACGCATGCCCTAAGCATGTCTTCCAAGGTCTGTATGGTCCTTTCGCTTTGACCATCAGTCTGAGGGTGATAAGCTGTGCTCATATCTAAGCGTGTTCCCAACACTTTCTGAAGTGACTGCCAAAAGTTGGACGTGAAGCGAGCATCTCTGTCTGAGATGATGGACGTTGGCACTCCGTGCCGAGAAACTACTTCCTTAATGTAGATGCGAGTCAACTTCTCCATCTTATCTGTTTCTTTAATAGCTAGGAAGTGTGCGGACTTAGTTAAACGATCCACGATTACCCAGATGGTATCGCAACCACCCAAAGTTCACGGGAGTTTAGTGATGAAATCCATCGAGATCTGATCCCATTTCCACACTGGGATCTCAGGTTGTTGAAGTAGCCCCGATGGCTTTTAATACTCTACCTTGACTTTTGCACAAGTCAAACACTTGCTCACGTAGGTGGCTATATCAGCTTTCATGTTGGGCCACCAATACGCAGCTTTAAGGTCTTGATACATCTTATCTGAACCAGGATGGACAGAGTATCGGGATTTGTGAGCTTCATCCATGACTAGCTTTCTGAGGTCTCTGTAGAGAGGTACCCATATGCGATTCATGAAATACCAGGCTCCATTGGGTTTTACTTCCCAATCGCGTTCCATTTTTCCCACCGATTCGGCTTTGATGTTTTCTTCCTTAACTGCTTCTAACTGCACGTCGCGTATCTGTTCGGGTAACCCCGAATGAATAGTGAGCTGTAGTGCTCGTACCCGACGAGGTTTCAAGTGTTCCTTCCTACTGAGGGCATCAGCTACCACGTTAGCTTTACCCGGGTGATACCGAATGGCACATTCATAATCGTTCAAGAGTTCGACCCAACTACGCTGTCGCATGTTCAACTCCTTCTGATCAAAGATGTGTTGGAGGCTCTTGTGGTCTGTAAAGATTTTCGTTCCATATAGGTGGTGTCTCCAAATCTTAAGTGCAAACACTACTGCTCCCAATTCCAGGTCATGCGTTGAGTAGTTTTCTCGTGAACCTTCAATTGTCGGGACGCATACGTGATGACCTTATCGCGTTGCATGAGTACGCATCCCAATCCCTGAATGGAAGCATCACCATATACTACAAAATCATCTGTCCCTTCCGGCAAGGACAGAATGGGTGCACTGCAAAGTTTCTGTTTCAGCAATTGAAATGCCGCTTCCTGCTTGTCACCCCAAGCATACTTGATGCCTTTCTGGGTGAGGGTAGTAAGCGGTTGCGCGATCTTTGAAAATCCCTCGATGAAACGTCTGTAGTAACCAGCCAAACCCAAAAATTGGCGAATCTCCGTCGGTGTCCTGGGTGCCTCCCAGTTTTGGATAGCTTCAATCTTGGCAGGGTCGACGTGGATACCCTTTTCATTTACGATATGCCCGAGGAACTGAACTTCCCAAATCCAGAAATCACACTTTTAAAGCTTGGCATATAGTTTCTCCTGTTGAAGTAATCCCAGCAGTAATCGTAGATGTTCAGCATGTTCTTCTTCACCTTTAGAGTAGATGAGTATGTCATCGATGAACACAATGACAAACTTGTCGAGGTATGGTTTACACACACGGTTCATGAGGTCCATGAACACCGCGGGTGCGTTGGTGAGGCCGAAGGGCATGACCAAGAACTCATAATGGCCATACCGAGTACGAAATGCCGTCTTAGCGATATCCTCCTCCCTGACGCGTAACTGGTGGTAACCGGACCGTAGATCAATCTTGGAGTAGTAGCTTGACCCTTGAAGTTGGTCGAAAAGATCGTCGATGCGAGGTAATGGGTATCGGTTCTTGACAGTAACCTTATTGAGTTCCCTGTAGTCGATGCACATGCGGAAGGTCCCGTCCTTCTTCTTGACAAACAGGACTGGTGCTCCCCATGGCGAAGTGCTAGGTCGGATAAATCCTTTTTCTAACAGTTCCTGAAGTTGGGTAGACAGCTCCTGCAGCTCGGCTAGAGCTAGGCGGTATGGGGCCTTGGCGATGGAGTTGCATGGTTCGCCAATTCAATTTCAAACTCCAATTGTCGATGGGGTGGGAGACCAGGTAACTCCTCTGGGAATACATCGGAAAAATCACGGACGACGGGGATGTCTTCTATACGTTTCTCGTCCTTAGGCTGTTCGGTAACCAGTGCAAGTAAGGCAAAGGAGTTCTTCCTCCGAAGATACTTCTGCGCTTGCATGTAAGAGATGATGTTTGTGACGGCGCCTGCCTTCTCGCCTTGCACCGTCAAGATTTCGTCGTTAGAGAGCGGAATACGGATAGATTTTTCGAAACAGAGAACTTCAGCTCGGACGTCGGATAGACAGTCCATTCCGACTACCATGTCAAAACTACCCAGGGTAGTTGTCATCAGATCAATGGTAAAGGTGTGACCCGCGAGTTTGAGTTGACAGCCGGATACTATATGGGTCACATCTACAGATTTACCATCGGCGAGTTCTATGACGTAAGGGGCCTCTAGAGGTTTGGGCGTGAGATTTAGGTTCTTCCTAAAAGACTCAGATATAAAACTCCTATCCGCACCCTATCAAAAAGCACAGTAGCAAAATGTTCATTAAGGGGAAACTTACCGGTGACCACGTTCGAGTCGTTTCTGGCCTCTCCGCGGCCCAACGTAAATGCGCGACCTTTGGCACCTCTGTGCCACTATTTCCATTATTGTTGTTGTTATTTGTTGGTTGGTTGTGGTTGTTCCCACCATTTGTTGTTGTTACGAAGCTTTGGGCAGTCTCTTTTGAAGTGGGCAGTGCTACCACACTGATAGCATCCTCGGTTAACACCCTGCTGCTGACCCTGGAGTTGATTTTGGTTTTGTCGGGACATGATTTCCCCGCGACAATCCTTTGCCGCATGTCCCACTTTGCCACATCGTTGGCAGCGATTCCCGGCACAAGGGCCGTGATGATGAAGATTACAGCGATTGCACTGCGGCTTTCGACCTACATAGCCGCTTGCGTTCTGGTTGTTGTTGGCGGGCTGATTATTGTGACCCCGGTGGCTGTTGAAATTATTGAACCGTTTCTGGTTCCCCTGTTGTGGCTGGGATGACGAAGACTGTCGAGCAGACGAGTCTTCAAACTTTCTTTTATTATCAGGGGCAACTTCAGTCGTACCCCGAGTTGGCAACTTCTTTGTTCCACCGCCTTATCAGTGAGTTTGTGCGCCAACCTGATTGCTTGATGTTCAGTTGCATTTTCTAGCCATTACCATACCCTGAATCTCAGGGACCAGACCCCCAAGGTAAAACTCGAGTCGTTTCTCAACAGTGTTGGCCAGATCGGGACATAGAAATACCAAGTCGTGATGTTTCGCTGTGTATGCTTCGATTTCAGATCCCACCATCTTGTGGTTCCATAATGTTTGCTCCAACTGTTGAACTCTGTCTCGGACAGTCATCTTCTTTGATTAGGGCCTTAAACTCGGCCCAGGCCATTGCATTTGCAGCAATAAGTCCACGCGTTTGGACTTGTGCATTCCACCAAGTTAGTGCCCCATCTTCCAATGTTGAGGCTGCATACTTGACCTTGTTGGCCTCCAGACAGTTGCACATTTCAAACACTGATTCGGACTTTTCGATCCAGCGAACCAGTCCTATGGGTCCTTCTGCCCCCGTGAATTTGCTTGGCTTCGCGTCGAGGAACATCTTGTAAGGGTTAAGACCCCCTGCTGCTGACAGAGGACAGGTAGTCAGCGAGGAATTTTACTAACCCAACTATTAGATTTTCCATGAAAATTTAATAATGGTTACCTGCCGGTTGGTTTTGAACACCCGCTAGAGCTGCATTCACGTGCTCTTGGATCATTGCAGCTAATTCTTCGGGCGTCATGTTAAGGTTTCCGCGACGTCCAGTTGCCATTTAGATCTTCGTAAGACAACATAAACACACACCGATAAGTCTATATATCTAATATAGTTATCCTATTCCATACTTAAATAATTCCTTAAGTTATGTCAACCCAAATAAATTAAACAGTCAAAAGAAATACTCGATTAAATAAAATTTCAACGTCTTACAAAGTGCCAACCAAACATATGAGTTTACTATAAAGTCTCAAGTTTAAACATAAGTAGGAAAATAAATAGACTGAAGGAAAGTAAATAAAATAAGCGAGACGTGTCAGTCTTCTACGTCTCCATCTCCCAAATCGCTATCGTTACCGTCATCCTCCGCGGCGTTTCCAGCATCTACAGCTGGGTCTTCCTCCGGATCCTCCTCTGGATCCTCCTCTGGATCCTCTTCTGGATCCTCTTCTGGATCCTCTTCAGGATCCTCCCTACCGGCACTAGAGGGGGTGCTGGTGCAGAGACTGGTACAGGTGCCTGATTCTGTTCTAGTTCTTGAATTCTCCAGCTAGACTCAAGAACTCTGTCTTCTAGCCAGTCAGCCCTTAGCTGCTCAGCACGAAGGACTCTGGCTAAAGTGTTACGAGCTATCTTACTCGTATATTGCTCTTCCTCGAGCGATCCAGTCTTACCTGTCAATTGTCGTATCATGCATCCCTGTGCTAGGATGGTTTCATGCATTCTTTCTAATTGTTCTTGTTGTTTCCGTATCATATCTCTAAGTAGGTCGTTCCCTACTTCTACCGAGTTAACCGGTTCGACCGGCACAGCGATGGTCGGGCGTGAGGACGACTCCTCCCCTAGAGCGAGCCTTTTTCTCGTAGCTGAGCGTGTCTCCACGCCATAAGATGGTGAGGGTTCCACCATAGGTGCCTTTCCTGGCGCCCTTGGTTGCGAAAGTTTGTCGGATGATGATGATGATGACATCGCCTGTTAGGTTGTGTAGTTAGTTACGAGTTGCATTCATTTCTTATTATGCATTCATATTCTACATAACACAGTTGTGGTACATCACATAACAAGATATAACAGTTCGGTGCCAAACTACGTCTAGTGTCGTGTAATCAGCTATAGTTTAGGTCTACTTTTAATGCAAACCTGGTTCTCTATAGCTAGTGGCTCTGATACCAATCTGTCACACCCTCAATTTCCACTTGCGGAGTATTACCGCGAGGCGTGTGAACAAACCAGAATCTGAGACACTAGTAACGTCGAACGACTCTATATGATTTGTTAATACGTTTTCTAAAATCATTTGTTTAACCATTCGTAGTAGATTTTAGGTCGTTTGGTTTCAATGTTTAGCGGAAGCATTAGTTTTTAAAGTTGAGCGGAAGCATAAAGATAAAGTAAAGGAACGGGCGCCAACACAAACGCCAAAACTAAAGAAAAACCCAAAACAATGTTTGTAAATGAGACTCGATAAAAAGATGTCTTGATCAATGCAAGTGAGTGCACCTAGAGCTCCTAGCGTCCTGAGAAACATGTAAAGAAACAAGTGTCAACATTAAAGAAGAGTGAGTTCACAGGTTTTCATAAGTTCATTTGTTCGGTTATAAGTTTGTTTCCCCCCATTATCCCTAACCCGGGATAACGGTTTAGTTCCATTATTCCCAACCCGGAATAATACTGATGGTTCCATTATTCCTCACCCGGAATAATAATGATGTTCCATTATTCCTAACCCGGAATAATAACGTTGTTGGTTCCATTATCCCTAACCCGGGATAATATTGTTGATTCGTAATTAAGTTCAATGTTAATATATATAGGTAGCTAGCCTAAAGTTATGTCACGTAAGTGTTCGCGATCGAAGCTGACTGTTGTGCCTCCGTGTTGCCAGGCCTATCACTGACCATGGCGAAGTTAGGCCAAATTATTCACCCGTTGACCATACCCGGTCGGCTAGCGCGACTAGCTCGGATGGGGCTTGTCGGGCCCAGTAGTACTACTTATAATTTCCCCGCTATTTAAACCCAATACTAACGATCCGAGAGATTGTCGAGGACTTGTGTGATATAGCTGCTTAGTGACCATAACGTACATTAACATTAACTTAGTTACCGAATAGTTTAATGACGTTAATTTCGTATAACGTAAAGAGATAGAGTTGTAGAGTGTATACATGTTTCTCCCCCTGTTGTTTAAAACCGGATAAAATTAGGGGCCGTGAACTCACCTTTAGTTGCTCGGTTAGTGTAACACAGATGTAGCAAATGATGGGACCGCTAATTGCGTCCTAACAAGTCAATTGATTTAGAGTTAGTGTGCGATCACACTGATACAAGTCCTACACATACTAACACACAATGCGGTACATACAATGACAATTCCTAAGACTCAAATCAAGCATGCAAGTATCATCATGCCAATATAGTGATCAAAACAATTTATCATGAACACAATCAATCCATACAACACTTTGGTACATACATTCGCAAGTTATCAAGTTTCAGCTTATATACTCATAATTAGGCTGTTTTCAAGGATTTTTATAAAATAGTTCCAACATTCCAAAAATTCCAATTATTTTACAGAAGGTGTCAACTATACTGTAGAATTTTATATAAATTTTTCAAATCCTAATACTTTACCAATTATTCATAAATATTAATATACTAGGCTGCAGTCAGATTCGTCACTTTCTGACTGCAGTCCACGGGAGAATTTATTTAAAAATCACCGTTCATCCAATTAACAAAATTCCAGTGGGAGTTTCCCGGAAATTTCTATATCTAGTTGCTGTACAAATTTCATGATTCGACTCCCTACAGATTATTAGATCCGACTCGATAAACAACTAACAAATTTTCAGAATTTTCACAGCTTCAGTTACTGAACTTAATTGGCCACTTAAAAATATCAAACGACTTCAGAAAAATATGAATCCAGCGCCATTAGAAGCGTTTTTCAAAACTCTACGTTTTAGACTTCCAAAAATCCGTTTTTCGATAAATAATAACCAAGTTACAGCCAGTTGAAGTTGGCTGTAAACACATTCAGCATCCTGATTTCAGCATTTTATCGCAATCTAATCCGTTTAAACAGTCGATACGTTAAATATAAGCGATCAAGAACAGAATTACCAATCATATATCATCATATATATCATACCCACGCAAACCCTAATCATAACATATAGTTTTTATCAAACAAAAACGCAGCCTAACGTTTCTTAATTCCGCTAATCATCATACTTGCAAACTAGCATAATTAATCGATTAACATCATAACACTTTCTACCATTACATACACACACGATCCATAGTTCATAACCCTAGTATGATTAGCGAAATAACATAAAACTCTAACCTTAACAATAAGATCAATGAGCCGAGAACTAGATGGGACCGATTTGGATGTTGGCGAGACTTGCGACCGAGGGGAGAGTGGGAAAACGGCTGTTTGCGACCGGGATGATGAATGAAAGGCTGCCGTCGGCTGTTTCACAACTAGGGTTTGTGTGTTTTGTTTGTGAAGCAATGCTCATGCATGTATGTGTATATATAGCACAAGAGGTGAAAGGAAAAGGGAAGGGTTTACGGTTTGGGGTGCTCGCGGCCGCAAGGGATTCGGGTGGGTCGGTTTGGGTCTACAACTTGGTCCTCAAGTTTCGATTAACTACTTGAGTCGCAAGGAAGTGAGGTCTATTCGTTTCGCGGCTCGGTTCGATTCATTTATCTATTTATTACATCTACATTTTTCAACTAAAACAAATCACGAAATCGGAACACCACATAATAACGCACCAACTTATAAACGTTTAAGACGTAGCACGTAATTCATTTGACAAGTACACGAAATCATCGTAATTATTTCGAGCGTGCAATTTAAGTCTCCGAATCAATTTAGCGTAGGAACGAATAACCGTGAAGTAGTGCGTTTAAGATGTCTGAAAAACCGGGATGTCACACAAAAGTCAGTCAAAACCGAGACTGACAGGAAAAGAAAACGGGAGGATGATAACTCCCAAAGGTTTAAGAAGAAGGGAAATTTTGGGTTCAAGAAGAACCAACATAGGTCTGATGATAGACCTCTATGCAAGACCTGTAGCCACAGGCATTGGGGGCAATGCAATACGAACCTCAGATTAAACCCTGTGGTATTTGCAAAAGAAAAGGGCATAAGACCCACGAATGCAAAATCTTAAAGATGTCGTCTTTTATGGCTGTAATGAGAAAGGGCATATTAAGCCCAATTGCCCTAAAGTCCCACAAATAATGATGCAAAGCCTGGAGAGGCTAAGAAAGGGAATGCTCGTGCTTTCCAAATAAATGCTAGGGAGGACGTTAATGACAACAACGTCATAACAGGTACATTCCTCATTGATAATGTATATGCTAGAGTTCTTTTTGATTCGGGTGCGGATAAGTCATTTGTGGACTATAATTTTAGCAAACTATTAAACTTACCCATAAGAACTCTAGACATAACTTAAGAAGTAGAACTTGCTGACGGAACCTTAGAAACAACATCTTCCATTCTTGATAGATGTTTTATATCCATTAAGAATCATTCAATCCCTATCTCTCTTCTGCCAATGAAATTGGCTAGGTTCAATGTAGTTTTAGGCATGGATTGGTTATCCCATAACCAAGCCTGCATTGCCTGTGATAAGAAACTCATCGAAATTAAAACCCCATCTGGTGAAATGATCACCATCATTGGAGACTCACACTATGGATTGCTAGACAAGGTGTCGTTATTTAAGGCATCCAAGTGTTTAAGGAAAAGTTGTGTCATTTACATGGCACAACTCACTATCAACGAACCGAAGCCGAATATGCAAGACCTTCCAGTTATTTCTGAGTATTCTGATATCTTTCTTGAAAGACTATCAGGTCTACCTCCAGATAGGCAAGTAGAGTTTAGGATTGCCATCCTACCTAGATCAGCACCCGTAGCTTGAGCTCCATACCGACTAGCACCAACGGAAATGAAGGAGTTGATGACTCAGTTAGATGAACTCTTAGAGAAAGGCTTCATTCGGCCAAGTTCCTCGCCTTGGGGAGCTCCAATTATTTTCGTTAAGAAAAAGGACGGTTCAATGCGGATGTGCATTGACTACCGCGAACTGAAAAAGATAATAATCAAGAACCGTTACCCATTACCCAGGATCGACGATTTATTCGACCAACATCAAGGGGCTAGTTATTTCTCCAAGATTGATCTAAGATCTGGATATCATCAACTGAAGGTTAGGAGTGAGGATGTTCCTAAGACTGCCTTCAGGACCCGATATGGTCACTATGAATTTTTGGTAATGCCTTTTGGGCTCACAAATGCACCTTCAGCATTCATGGATCTCATGAATAGAGTCTGCAAACCACATTTGGATACGTTTGTCATTGTCTTCATAAACGACATACTTATCTACTCTCGTAATCAAATTGATCACGAGAAACATCTTCGGTGCATTTTAGAACTGCTAAGGCAAGAGAAGCTTTATGCTATGTTCTCTAAGTGTGAGTTTTGGCTTAGAGAAGTCCAATTCGTTGGACACATTGTAAGTGAGCATGGTATCCAAGTGGATCCCGTCAAAATTGAGGCCATAATGAATTGGGAAGTACCCAAAACCCTGTCAGAAATACGTAGCTTCTTAGGATTGGCTGGTTACTATAGAAGGTTCATTGAGAACTTTTCAAGGATAGTCACTCCTTTAACTACCTTGAACCGTAAAAATGTTAAGTTTAATTGGGGTCCAAAACAACAAGAATCTTTTGAGATTCTAAAACACAAATTGAGCAATGCTCCTGTGCTTGACGGAATTGAGGACTTTGTTGTCTATTATGATGCTTGCACACTGGCATGGGCTGTGTGCTAATGCAAAAAGGTAAGTAATTGCCTATGCATCACGACAATTAAAGGTGCATGAAAGGAATTACACCACCCATGACTTAGAATTGGGTGTCGTTGTATTTGCACTTAAGTTATGGAGACATTACTTGTATGGCACAAAGTGTATTATATACACTGACCATAAGAGCCTCCAACATCTGTTCAATCAGAAAGAATTAAACATGCGACAACGTCGTTGGATGGAAACACTTAATGATTATGATTGCGAAATACGCTACCATCCGGGCAAGGCAAATATAGTTGCTGATGCCTTAAGTCGTAAGAGACGGGTTAAGCCTATAAGGATTAACGCCAAGAGCAATGAGCTCAGAAATAACTTAATTGAGAAGCTATTAGATGCGCAAAAGCAAGCTCTATTAGAGGCTAATGCTCCTAATGAAGGATTAGGCAGAAGTGTTGATCAGTTAGCGCCTGGAAAGGATGGAATCCTTAGGTTTAATGATAGAATATGGGTTCCAATTTTTGGAGGACTTGGAGATCTAATCCTCCACGAAGCACATAATTCAAGATACCCAGTTCACCCGGGTGGTGACAAGATGTATCAAGATTTGAAAAAGAATTATTGGTGGATAGGTCTGAAGAAATCCATAGCCACTTTTGTAGCTAAGTGTTTGACGTGTTCGCAAGTTAAGGCCGAACATCAGAAGCCGTCAGGACTTCTACAACAATTGGAAATTCCCACATGGAAATGGGAAATGGTAACTATGGACTTGATTACCAAGTTACCTAAGACCAAAAGTGGAAATGACACTATTTGGGTAATTGTGGATAGCTGACTAAGTCAGCACATTTCTTGCCAATAAAGTAAACGTATAATTCAGACAATTGGCTAAGTCGTATGTGGACAAGATTGTGTCCCTACATGGTGTGCCATTATCTATTGTATCTGATAGAGATACTAGATATACCTCTCATTTTTGGAAAAGTTTCCAACAATCCTTAGGCATAAGATTAAATTTTAGTACGCCTTACCATCCTCAGACTGATGGTCAAAGTGAGCGTACTATCTAGACTTTGGAAGACATGCTTAGGGCATGTGTGATTGATCTAGGTAGAAGTTGGGATGACCACTTACCCCTAATAGAATTCTCCTATAATAATAGTTATCATACGAGCATCAAGTCTGCTCCATATGAGGCCTTGTATGGGACAAAATGCCGAACGCCCGTGTGCTGTGCAGAAGTTGGGGAAGCCCAACTATCAGGACCTGAGATCCTCCTGGAGACCACGAATAAGATTGTGCAAATCCGAGATCGTCTCATGGCTGCCCGTGATAGGCAGAAGAGCTATGCAGACAAGAGGCATAAGCCTCTTAAGTTCCAAATAGGGGACAGAGTATTATTGAAGGTATCACCCTGGAAAGGTGTGATGCACTTCGGAAAGAAGGGCAAGTTAAGCCCAAGGTATATTAGACCATTCTAGGCGATCGAATATGTCGGTTCTGTGGCTTATAAGCTTAGGCTACCCGAGGAGCTAAGTGGAATTCATGATGTGTTCCACATCAGTAACCTTAAGAAATGTCTAGCCGATGAGTCGCTAGCAATGTCACATAAAGATGTGCAAATAGATGAAAACCTGAGGTTCATTGAGAAACCAATTTCGATCGAGTCGACAGGTCAAGAAGCTCCGAAGGAAATTAATACCTATAGTAAAGGTTAAATGGGATGCCCTTAGAGGTCCCGAGTTTACATGGAAGGTTGAGTCCACTATGCGACGAAAGTACCCCCATCTTTTTAATAAAATCTCGAGGTCGAGATTTCTTTTAAGGGGGTGAGGATGTAACACCCTGTAAAAATCGTATCCAATAATATAGCGACACGTGTTATATTTATATTTTAAGTCTACTAAAGACTAGCAGGGACTAAAAGCGTCAACATGCTCAAACTAAGTTTCAAAGTGATCTTCTGATGTCAACATGCATAAACCAAGCCTCTGAGTGACCATTAGTGTCAACATGCTTAAAACATAGCCTCTGAGTGACCATTAGTTTCAACATGCTAAGAATTGGCCTCTGAGTGACCGTTGTGTCAACATGCCC
The DNA here is from genome assembly GCA_947069175.1 of Scalesia atractyloides. Lineage (NCBI taxonomy): Eukaryota > Viridiplantae > Streptophyta > Magnoliopsida > Asterales > Asteraceae > Scalesia > Scalesia atractyloides. Next base: position 34,295,398 of record CAMTDV010000028.1, read on the forward strand.
AGCCTCTAAGTGACATCGGAGTCAACATGCTTATAATGAGTCTCTGAGTGATCCTTTACTTGTCCTAACTCTCATATGTCCCATTCGTCGGACGAGAGGGTTCAATTCTGTAAATATGTGAAAGTTGGATGATGGAGGGATTAAAAGTGTCGGCATGTTAATTTATACCTATGAGTGACCTTTTAACGAACCAAGAGCTCGACAATGTTTGGGCATAATCCCGGATACGCCAAGTATTGGCTACGGAGGGCTAAAAATGCTAAAAAGGTGTTTTAGGAAGGTTTAAGAGGGTTTAATAATTTGAGGGGCTAAAAGTGTCAAATTTTGAAATCTGACAAGTGGCGCGAGAGGCATGGCCTTGGCCTCTCGAGGGGCACGAGAGGCCTCAGAAAATTTGCTTGGCCTCCACACAAATTGCCAAAAACCATTTGATTCGAAACCTTGGTCTTCCAAACTGCTATGCCACATTTTAGGACACTTGTAAGCTTCCTCTTACACCCCTTAACACCTGGCATCACCTCCTTCAAGCTCTCCAACTATAAATAGGTGCCAAGGTTCATCATTTGCACTTGCAGATTTCTCATTCACACCTCTATCTCCCTCCTCTGGAAGTTCCTAATTGAAAGGAGCATCCAACTTAGTTCTATTGCATTCTAGGAACCTCTTGTAAGGGTATCTTGCTCTTGCATTTTTGTTTATAGGCTTTTATAGCTAAAAGTCAAGCGTTTTACGGAAAACACCTTGACTTTCGGTTAAGACCATTATGGTCCAGCCATTTTTCGTAATGAACATGGCTAAGTGATCGTAATAAGGTAGGTGTTAGTCCCTATAAAGGGCACCTCCTGAAGATCATGTTTGCTAGACCAATTAACAGGTCAAAGTTATGATATTAAAAAGTCAAACAGGCCATTTTTCAGAAAAATCATATATTGATCTTATATATGTTATGAAACCTGTTTGACACTTAAACAAGTTGGTAATAATTATTAGAATATGTAAGAACATGTTCGGCTCGCTAATTTTAGCTCTAGGGTCGGTTTGCAACTGAAAGTCGTGAAGTTTGACTTCTGCTTTGACTTTCGATTCTGACCCAATTTAGATTAGTTAGATACCGATCTAAAAGTTGCATTATGATCATAATATAATGTAGCATAACCCTCTGAGGTTATATTACATGATCATATCAGAATCTGAGTTATCCACTCGTTCCGTAATTATGCCATTTTGACTAAAATGCACTTTTTGCATAAAAAGAGGTTTTAATGATAATGAACTTGAAAATGAGTTTCCTACTGATGTTAACTAGGATTATTTGGGATGTCAAATTAGATTATAAACTGAGTTTATGAGCAAGTCCTTGTATTATGTTGATAAATGACAATAAAGCCCTTGTGGCTTATAAAATGGCTTTAATCACATCTTTTCAAAGTAAATATTTTACCTACTGATATGTTATATTAAATAACATATCTAAGACATGTTTAACACTGGTTTTCATTAAACGTCACACAAATCGTCATTTTACGACATAAGCGTCGTTTCGGCGCATAGTATGGTTTTAAGCCATATTTATTAACCAAGACTTGTTACCCACTGATTTTAAAACTTATTTTATATATTTTTACAGTAGGTACATGATACAAACTTAGAATCCCAAATAATTTATAAACTATGTGTAAAATGACCAAAATGCCCATTCGTTGCATAGTTTGGTCATAAAGATAAACTACACATATAATTAAAATTCTACTGATGTTATATCATAAATAAGTTATTTTTCAGAATACTTATGGTTATAACAATAAATTATATTCAAGTTCCTTTTATAAGGTATGAAATTACTAAAATGACCTTATGAGGCATAGTTTCATTTTAAAACCTTAACGGGCATATACGTTGATATCCTACTAATATTACAACTTATTTAAAATATAATGGCATATAGAACATGTCCATGACTTATCCGGTTACCCGATATCGCTAATGTGCGTATGGTTAAGCATATGTAACTAGTTTACGAAAATTAACCGAAACGGGTCTAACCTTGTCATTTAAGTCTCAAAATCCAGAATGTTTATAGTTTATCCATATTATACAAGTCAAAGTACTTGTCGATTTTAAACTACATTCAATCCGATCATCATTTAATCAAGAAATATACTTTTTGATCATGTACGCTACTCGGTCTAAGTCTATGACTTAAACAAGACCGTTAGTATTTAATTGGTTAGCTTATGCCATAATCCAGACTAGAGACTTGCCGGTAAATGCTATCTGCACTTAGTACTTTTGTGTACGGCTGAGTTAACAAATCTTGCGTTTAAACGAAAAATAGCTCATGTAAATACTCTCGACTTATTTCCCCTATACGGGCTTGGGTTACGGTAAATTAGTATCGCTTGGTCGGAAATGGGATCAATCGAATGCTGGATTATGGCTAGTAAATCCGCATATTCCGTTTTAATCAGTTTTGTTTGATAACTTAAACATCGGGGGTTAACTACCATGTCCTGGATATCCTCGGCTCATTACATTAGATAACGGCCACGACCTTAGCGCGGGGTGTAGACATACACCTGAAAGACGCTCAGATGCAACTACCCACACTTGTTGGGGATAACTCCTTCGTGAGTTCATAAGTGGTGTGTACGTTAATCATCGGTTTTTGTACTAGGCCCTGTATGTATGGACAAACATGTGAATCTGTTAACAAGGTTGCAAGGTCAACTTTCCCAAGTTATAAAAGATTTGTGCCTTTGTGCACTTAAAATCATTTTCAAATATTTTCAAAATGAGTCAGTTGGGTGTATTTACCAGCGAAAGCTGACGTATTTTCAAAAGACTAGGTTTGCAGGTACAATACAAAATAGGCTGGAGGTGCTCGGTAGTGATAAGAGGATCTTGCAAATCCCAGATCTGCCCACAGTCTGTTTTACATTCTTTCTTTGTACAATTTATGATCCGTCTGTGGATCTTCTAAACATTTGGTTTGTAATAGTAATTTAAATCTAAGACTTCCGTTGTGTTGTGTTTAATTGAATATAATAATGTCAACTTACGTCACGATAATCCCCACCTGGGCCCACCGGTGCATGGATTTGGTTGGAAATCCGGGGTGTGACAGGTTAATCTTGAAATAAGAATTTTCTTGTAACGGTTCATAGTTTCAAAGACCTCAAGGTATCAGTTCTCACAAAAAACTATCACAAATAACCTGAAGGACACGAAAAACTTAGTTCTTCTTACGAGCATGAGATTCGTGCGAATTACCGTTCTTCGTACGAACAAGGTTGTTCGTAAAAACCATTGTTCTTCGTGCGAGCCACTAATATTTCGTGCGAACAAGGTTCTTCGTGCGAAACAGTTGGTCTTTCGCACGAACAATCTTGTTCTTCATGCAGATGGGTTATTCGCACGGAGGTCTTTCACTGATGTTTGGTTTTTCGCAGGGAGGAATCTTTTGCACGGTTGGTTGGTGAATAATTTTCTTTTGTAACAGAGACTTGTTTCTGAGTTTGTTAGAAAGTTGTCAGCTGTCTACACAGTTTTGGTTAAAAAGACAAACATTCCAATATCAGCTTTTCAGTCAAAACAGTCAAGTCTTAAGATCAGGTCAACCCTAAAGGAATTAACTGGTGAATTTTCCAGCAAGTGCTTCACCGAAAAATATGTCCCACTGAACTTTGATAGAAAATTTTAAGAAAAACTGTATCCTAACATGCCTCCATGTATTCTAACAAGGTTTTTAACAAAATTTTCTGGATACAACAATTTTACCTAAGTTTTAAGCTAGTTATCTTTTAAAAACTTAAGTTTCTTGTTAGAAGTTCAAGAACACTTCCAGGAACCCTCAAAACTTGCTCAAACACAACACTAAGCTTGGTTTTTAAACAAGGAAGAGAGCCAAAGCTCTGATACCACTTATAGGTCCACTTGGAGGATCAAGATAACCTACTTCCTTGTTATCTAACACACATATGAGTGCGGAATCCATGTAAGTATGCAAACCAAAGCAAAGTAACAAAAACAAGTTAATCAAAGATTCACTATCTTGATTAAATGAAGAGAGCTAGTACAAACACATACAAACAATGTTCATACAGACTCATGATATTCTCTCTGTGCTCTCTCTCTCTCTTGTTCCTAGTGTGTCTCTCTCTAGTGTCACCCTGAACTATGAAGTGCATGTCTGTTTATATAGTACCAACACCCAGCAACAGTACGAAGAATGTTGCTGGTCGTACGAACCACTACAAGTCACAAAGAACATTCAGCAATGGTTGCTGGTACGAACAACCTATGGCTCGTACGAATAGTAACTGGTTCGTACAAATAAGCAAAAATGCTTGTTGAAAGGGCCCCTCGTACGATTATGAGAATCACTCGTACAAACAGATAATGGCTCGTACTAGTAAGCAACTTGCTCGTACGAAGCACCTTTCACTCGCACGAATAAGTGTTCCTTGGAGAACGTGCTAACATACATGCCGTACAGACAGTAAGATCAGAAACACAAGACTTAACACTATGCACACATGCAACTATTTTACAACACAGACAAACTAAACGTCGTACTAAATCAAGATAGGAGGATATTTTGATTTGGTCGACACGACCAAACTATACAGACACAATAAACAAAGACCGTACAATTACTGACGTAAATAAGAACAAGCGACATACATAAAAGTGCTTCAATTGATATCTCGGATGACTCACCAGTATAAAGGCCCCAAACTTCAGATGTTGGCTATCTATCAACGAAAGATTTAAGACCCTGAAATCATATGCCGATGATATGTTACCCACAAGGTACATAGTTCGTTATATTTATATCACTTAGTATCTTTTATCCATTTGAGCGTCAAGCCTATCGACATATCACAGTATATCCTAGTCTTTTTAGCTATAACACCTTACATGTGTTGGTCATGCCCTTTAACACGAACATTCATTTAATTTCTCATTTGATGCAATAAAATCTTTTTGGATTGTTCTGTTTTTCAAATATTTTTTTAAATTTTTCTGTTTTTCAAATGTTTTTGATTTTTTCTCATTTTCTCCCTATGTACATACATGTCCCTCTTCCCCCCCCCCCCCCCCCCTAAATTTGTGCATCAGATTTTATGCACAAATTTACCTAGCATTTGAAAAAAAAGAAAAAATACAAAAAAAACATTTGAAAAACAGAAAAATAGCAACTGTCTGGTACAAAGTTCTTCACTTCTCTCGGTTTCTCTCTCTAGAAATTCTATCAATGGAGGCTCCTAAGTTCTTCATTAAAGGCTTAACTCTAATTATGACATAACATTAGCTTATACACCTAGGGTTTGCCCACTACCCATATGGGCTCCCTTGGGCTTGCTTAACTCACATGGCCTAAGGCATGCCCAAATGACCTATAAAGGTCCAAACCTAATACAAATGAACCCAGATAAATCCCAGTTTGCAACCTTAGCTTGTTGCATATATTTGATGTGTCAGTCTCACACCTCTAGGACCTAACAATGAAGACGTATGTACAAAAATATAAACGAAAGAAAATGAAAATGTTTTTGTTTAACTGTTCCGTCATTAGATTGAAGACTAATCAATGTCAAAATTAAAGCATGATATTTAAATTGTACCTTTTTGCTGATCTTATGTTACCTCCCTGATCTCCTCTAAAGGAAACATATCATCTGTACAAAAAATTTTTGAACTTTTTGCAACAATGAAATGTTATCCTTTATGTCTCTGGAACAACCGCTATCAATATTCTAGAGATTGTCAAAAGCTACTCCTTGGTAAACCCTGAAAAATAAGGAGATTAGTAAGACAATGGTACCCAGGCCATCGTGATCCTTGGTATTCCTGAAGCATCAAAATAAGACACTTCTTTTAGAGACAAGTCCCCTTCCGTTACAAGGATCGGAGATGTTGCCATTTTGCATTTGGGTTTCCAAATTTGTTTCGGCTTAACAAACGCGTTTGTTGCCTTCGATGGAGCAACTTTAGCTGTTTCAGGTTTATTAGTTTTAGAAATATATTTTTGTTCTTGAACAGCCTTGCGTTTGTTTTTAGAAGCATTTCAATCCCATCAGATGGTTTAATCTTGGGATTCACATTCTTCATTGCCTTAGGTGATGACACCTTCATCGGCTTGGAATGATTTTTATCCTTTGGGGCAACCTTCTGATTTTGAGATAAGACAAAACATGTGGACTATGTGTGAAGTTCCGAGCAATGTGATCAGGAATGCCGCAATTGAAACATGTTTGTCTCTTCTCGTAGAAGGCATTCTGATCAGCTTGTTTTGCCCTTGAAGGCCCTGAAGGATGAACTGATCCTTTCTATGCTTGTTTCTATTGCACATTTCTTGTAGACGAGGATGAATTTGGATGTCTATACTTGTCGTTTGTAAGGGCCTTCTATGTTGGAGATTTCTTTTGTTTATTCTTGTGTTGCTTAGACTGCAAGTCTTGTTTATAAATCTCACCAGTCTTTTCAAAAGCTTTGTTAGCACAGTCAAATGCATATTTCTCACATTTGCCATTACTGACCGGCTTAACAAAGACATTTTTCACATCATGAGCCTTTTGAGGACTATTGCTGCCCGTAGATGATTTCGGAGAGTGTGATTTCTTTTACGTTTGGACTTCTGCTTTCTTCATCTCTGAGCTGCTTATTTCGGCTCTTGTTGTATGATCTGAACCTTTACATCACTAACAGAAGGTTTACATTTATCGGTTTGCACACTTGTAGCCTTTGTTACTCCAGTCTTCACTTCATTTGCTTTGATAGAATCGGAGAATCCTTGTTTATCGAACGAAAGACAAGAAACTTCAGCTGAATCATTGGAAGAGTTATCAGCACAAGACGGTTCATCATCTTCTTCCATCCTATATGCAAATGACACCTTTTTTGCACATGAAGTGGAAGCATTAATATTGTTCACACATTTGTGCTTCTTTTTACCATTTACAAGTTTAATAGAACTCCGTGTGTCAAACGCATAATAACTGGGTTTGCCGATAGGCTTAACGCTCAAATGGATAAAGATACGAAGTGATATAAACATAAAGAATTATGTACCATGTGGATAACATATCATCGGCATATGATTTTTAAAACAAAATGAAGAACACGATGAAGAACGCGAAGAACACAAAGAACACCAACACAAAAATTCCAGAAAACTTGAATGTTTGATATCAAACCAAGCCTAGAAACAGGTACTGAAGGCTCTGATACCAATTGTAAGTCCCGAAAAAACCCGGATCTAACAACGATATCAAACAATCACCAAGGATGGACGAAATCCAAACTTGGTGAATTCAAGAAAACCGAAAAATAATAAGATCGAGGTGAGTAAGAATAACACAAAAATCACTTTCAAATTCACATACGATTCTGTTACCAACAAATAGCAAAACCATCTGATACAAGTTCTCTCTCTTCTCTCTCTCTCTCAATGGAGGATCCTAAGGTGTTCTCTAACGCTTAACCCTAGAAATGCTATACTGTTCTTTATATACCTAGGGTTTGCCCACTCCTCTTGGGCTTGCTTGGTCCACATGGCCTAAGGCATGCCCAAATGATCTATAAAAGCCCAAACCTAATACAAATTAACCCAGATATATCCCAGTTCGCAACCATAGCTCGTTGCATATATTTGATGCATCAGTCTCACACTTCTAGGACCTAACAATAGTCCACTTCTATTATCTTGCTCGGCTGTTGACTTTGGCCTCAACTCCGTTCTGTTTCTATAATAGCTGGTTAAATTCTGAAGGTATTGGAGACGCATTAAGGAAGTGGTACAAGCTCTAACGTTGGGAATAACAAGATGAAGGTAGCTGCGGATCATCTAAAAAACCTGAAAGTCAGCATAAAACATTGGAGAAAGAAAGCAAAAGAATGGGGGGAAGAATATAAGATAAAGGCTGAAAAAGAAGTGGAAGCGTTTGAGAAATTAGCTGAATAAAAAATACTATAGAAGAAGAAAAAGCAAAAAGGGTGCAAGGGAAGTGGATGATAAAAAATCATAAAAGGAGAAGATTATTAGATATGAAACAAAAAGCAAAAAGTCGATGGGCGAAACTTGGTGATGAAAATTGAAAAATTTCCAACGAGTTGTAAACTGTCGAAAAGCGCGCAACCATATTAACTTCTTGAATATTGATGTCAGACAGTGATAGAACCGAGTACAATTATAATGCAATTTAAAAAGAAATTTAAACAGAGGTTTATTAAACCGATGAAACAAAGACCGTCTTTGGATGGAAGGGGCTTCAAAAGACTGTCAAAGGTGTAAGCGGAGACCCTAGTTGCTAGATTCGAAAAAAGGAGATTGAAGAAGAGTTTGGGCATGTGAGAGGGATCGAGCACTGGGGCCGGATGGGTTCACGTTTAAGCTTATAAAAAAGTTTTGGAATCTGTCCAAGCCATTCTTCGACATTATATTGCAACAGTTCCATGAAAAACCGCACATTGATAGAGGTTGCAATGCTTTGTTTATTGCTTTAATCCCAAGGTTCACGACCCTAAATCAGTGAATGAGTTCAGACAGATTTCTTTAATAGGTGTATTGTCTAAAGTTATAGGAAAAATTTTGACTACTAGATTAAAAGTGGTGATTTTATAACCATTTGCCCCGGTCCAATTGGCTTACGTTGAAGGAAGACCAATATTTGATGGGCCTTTGATAACGAACGAAATAATTTCATGGGCGAAAAGCTACAAAAAGAAATTTTTGTTATCTTCAAAGTAGATTTCGAGAAGGCTTATGACTCGGTTTGTTGGAAGTTCTTGAAGTCAAACCTAAAGGCCATGAATTTTCCTTTAAGATGGCGTAAATGGATTGGAGCTTGTTTAAAGTCGAGTTGGGCTTCGGTACTAGTGAAAGGATCTCCAACTTCTGAATTTCGCATGGAAAGAGGGCTTAGACAAGGTGACCCACTTTCACCATTCTATTTATTTTAGTGATGGAAGCTTTTGATATAATAATGAAAAGGGCGGGTGAAAGATGGGTCTTTAAAGGCATAAAATTACCCAACGACGGCCCACTCATTTCACACTTATGTTACACGGATGACATAATATTTATGGGAGAATGGGAGGAAGGAAACATAAAAAAATCTTAATAGACTATTAAGATGCTTTTGCATTAGCTTGGGATTGAAAGTGAATTTGAGCAAGTCTTGCTTATTCGGAGTGGGAGTACGAAGTATTGAAATCGAAAGTGTAGTAAATATGTTAAGCTGTAGGGTCGGGGAAAGGTCGTTTACTTTTCTCGGCCTTCCAATTGGCGCAAATATGAAGCAAATAAAGTATTGGAAACCAATAGTAGATAAATTCAATGCCAAGTCATCGGCGTGGAAAGCAAGGAGTCTAACGTTTGCCAGTAGGGTTGTACTAGCTAAAGCGGTAATGGGAGCCTTGCCTAACTATTATTTATCTATGTTTCGAGCACCAAAGAAGGTAATAGAAATGTTAGAGGCAATAAGAAGGGACTTCGTTTGGGGTAGGAAAGATGAAAAGAATAAAATAAGGTGGATCTCGTGGAAGAGAATGCTAGTGCCAAGAAACAAAGGGGGTATCGGGGTAGGAGATATAAGGAGCGCGAATCTAGCTTTCATTATGAAATGGTGGTTTAAATACAAAGAAAATTCTAGTTCACTTTGGGCTAGTGTTGTGGAAGAATTTCACGGCTGTAAGCATGTATCACAATATATTCCATTGAAAAACAAAGTAAGCGACATTTGGAAGGACATTATAAGGGTCGAGAAAGATTTAACAGGCATGGGCATCTTAATAAAAAAGGAGCATAGTGGTCGAGGTGGGCGTCAGAACGAATGTTAAGTTTTGGCATGATTGCTGGCTTGGTGAGGAAGCACCTTGCGTACGGTTCCTTGCGCTATATCAAATTATAAAAAAAAAACAAAAATGCAAAGGTGAGTTCTTGTGAAGTAAGGTTAACAAATGAGACATAATGGAACTTGGAGTGGAGCACACCACCAGAGACACAGATCTGGAATGGGCCCAATGGACCAATTTGCTGAAAGATCTAAATGACTTGAAATTCAAGGAAGGGCTAGATTCATGGAAATGAAAGGCTGAGGAGAAAGCAGATTTTATGGTGGCAACAGTAAGAAGACAAATATCGAAAAAAACTGTAGAAGAACAAAACAACAGTTGGAAATATTGGAATAATTGGGCACCACCAAAAATGAATTACTTTGTTTAGAGAGCTAATATGGGTCGAGGTTAAAACTAAGTTAAGAAAACATGGAGTAGAGCTACCAAACGACATGTGCCCGAGATGTGTGTTGGAATTTCTGTGTCCCTTTTAGTAAAAGATTTTTGTCAATTTGTCAAACAAACTGAATGCAGCGAAAACATGTACACGAGGTTCGGTCCTAAACCGATTCCACCAGTGATCTCATTGAAATCAAAATAGGTTATAATAAATTAAAGACTCGTGACTACCATGTAAGACACCTTGGTTCAACGAACGATCTCGCTAGATGATTGTTGACCACGAAATCAGATTTGTTTGTTTGAAACAAATTTTAAACGAAACCTTTAACTAAAGAAAATAAAGTTCAAAACTTTAGTTACCTTTTGCGTAATCGACGAAACAAATTCATGAGACTGTGATTAATTAAAGGTAAGAACATAAAGATTTGCTCCTCTTCTTGCTTATTCCTTTTGCGACAGTAATCCCCCGTTTCTCCTTTTGTAGTCTTTTTAAAAGGACAGCTCCAAGAGAGAGCCCTTTTTATTTATTTAGAGTTATTATATAGAGATTGAATTGCAAGTCCATATGCGAAACGGATGTGTATGTATCTGAGAATTATGTGGAGAGTTAATTGTAACTTATTATCAAAAGAGATATACATATATATCTTAGGAAATTGTAATCTAATCACAACTCTTTCACAATTATCTCATAATTATAACAATATCTCTTCTTATTAATTATCTAAATAATTAACAATATATATACAGATAATTTATTATAATCAACCCAAATTAATTATAATATTAAATCCGGCTCTCCGTAACTGTTCTAAATATTTACACGTTTTTTCATTACGCTTATTATTTCGTGATCCAGTGATTAACGATTGAAACACCATTACATGTTCGTTGCCCAAAGTGTAACTCTTTGGGTCGTATCTTCACGGCAACATTGGATTCTAATAGACAATTGAACATCATATCCAACAATGTGGAGTTGGAAAAAGATTGTAGGAATGGTATTCATAACAATATTTTGGCACATTTGGAATGTCCGAAACGACAAAGAGTTTAACGGTATGCTCAGTTCGGCGATCAAAGTTATGAAAAACATTAAAGCAAGTTCATTTCTTTGGATCAAAGGAAGAACAAAATATTATGATTTGACGTGGGAAAGATGGATAGATTTCACCATTAGAGATATTATCAAATAAGCATAATATAATTGGGGGTGTATTTTATAAGTTTTATTTCTTTTGTTTTCGCTTGTGTATGTTTTTGGGTTTTTACAGCATATACTGGTTGTTTTATAATCATAAAATTTCGTCGAGGTTAAATCGGCTCCTATATCGTTCATGGATAATTTATCATTTCCATACTTATACTCGAAAAACAAATATGCCCTTTCTACGATGCATCTACTTTTCTCTAGTACTTACGAAAAATAGAGTTTAATCACAATAAGTGTATATTTTTTTTTATTTCGTAGACAATTATCTAAGAGTTGAGGAGAATTCATAGCGCCTTCATTATTCAACATTGACTTTCTCTTGAGCCCGTCTCCACAAATTTCCAAAGTTGTTTCTAATGAACCTCTCTTTGTAAAACTGAATCAGACTTTCTAACCTCTTACTGATAGTACGTATAACTAAAAGAATATCACTTATTAATAATGGTTTATTTAATTATGTACGTTTTTATTTCAAACGTGTCCAAGTACACTGGCCTTTGCCACACATGCATCTTTGTTTTCAACAAAACTGTTTTTTAATAATATTTTATTTATTATTTAGTTTAATTTTCTCTAATAATATACATTTGCTAACTTAAAAAAAACAAAATACATAGTTGCGGTACCATACTAGTAGAGTAACTAAACGAACAATATTCCGAACATATTGGTATCAATATCGATATTCACAGTTTATTAAATCACCGTAAATGAACTTTTTTATTTTGTGATATATAAATGTTTTTTTTTCTTTTCTTGTTATTTTGAACGGCAAACTTTTTTACTCCCGTTTTTGGGACTTGAATCTAATATCTCCCCCTTCTAAAATGTTTAAAGGCGTTGTCTTTGCCAATGGATCATGACCCCATTAGTGTGATATATAAATGTTAACCGCTTAATTGTGCCAAGAATTTCTGGTTAAATTGAATATCCAACTTTCCACTAATAGATTAAAAACGCTGCATGGATATCAAGAACTTGCAGTATTTTTCAAGCTTAGTGGAGAGGTGGAGTAGTATATTTAGCTCATGCAAGAACTTACTTCCTTTGTTCGATCTATGTGTTATTTCAGCAAAATATATTGAAACTATCTTTTAAGTAGAAAATTATGAAAAATTAAATATATACACATGTTGATATGAGTTTAATTGTGATATCCACACTCTATATCTCTCTGCATTGTATCCATAAGACTTCACTACTTGGAATAAATTAACAGCAGATTGCATAATTGTAGAATTTATGGATAACCACAAAAATGAAGCCGAATTGATCTTCATATCTCACTGTACATTGATTTGCTCATAAGCCTAAACATAAAGACCGAACTTAGATATTCTAGAAAACATATATTTGACTGCAAAACTCAAAGTTTCAAAGTAAGATCTGGGGTGGCGGTTGAATCTCTACGCAGTGGTGGAGCAATACTCAAACCACCAACATTAATAATTTGCCTGAAGCTACCTGGCCAAGACATTTCGGGTTCATCTTCCTCCATGAACACTGGTAACCGAACATAGGTTTGGTCGAATCTTGATCCACCTGTCATGGTGTAAAAGCCCGTTTGTTGAGGTACAACCCACGGTTGATGCAATGACCCATGAGCCTCAATACCCAGTGACTGAAATGTGGATCCATGAAGAGGTAAAGATGCTAAACTTGGATATCTATCAGACAACATTCCCATCCTCATGACTCTCTTCGCCATAGTTCTTTCTCGTTTGTGTGCATTTTGATGGCCTCCCAATGCCTGTGAGCTGTAGAATTTGCGGCGACAGTAGTTGCAGGAGAAAACACGCGGTGTTGCTGAAGGTGCAACTTCTGTGGGGGCATGTTCAAGCATTATCATGGGGTTGAAGGCTAGAGTTAGATCCAGAGTGACTGGTGGGGTTGATTCTGAAGTGGTGGTGCCGCCTTTGGATGCGTTTTGATTGCTGATTTCTGATTCTTCTTCGGATTCAAAGATGTTATTAGGAGATTCCATTGTTGGGAAATTATTTTATAACCACAATCTTGATGTTTGTTACCTATAAAACCAAATTCGCTAATTGCATATTAATATGATGTAATGTAGGGAAGCACAGATTAGTCACAATCTTGATGTTTGTCTACTACTTTTGTATTGGTGTTGCTCTGATTTCCTTTAATAATCATATTTTATGTTTTCTGGATTACCATGTTGTACACATTAAAAAAAAAGGTTTCTTTTTGGAGTTGGAGGTCTCAGTTTAGGATGAAGAAAAGTTCGCATATCTCAAACAAATGCATATCTCAGTAACAACAAAAAAAAATGCATCCTTTACAGGTCATTAGAGTTTAGGGTCTCTGTAAAGTAGCCCTTTTATCCCATGAGATATGAGATAGAGGAAATCGTTGCCTCGTCCTACCCTTCCTAGACCTACGTGCAGTTTTTGAGGGATTTAGTGGGTACGAATGTCTGTCTGTTTAGTTAGCAAAATACATCGATAAACGCAAACCGAATATCAAATTTTCAACCGATCGATTAACAAACAATCAGATAAGTCTTGTCCCTTCATGGTAAATCTTTAAAACCCGTGTTAAAACTTTGCCAATTCAAAACAAAATTCATCTGGAAACAAAATTCAAAATCCTCATTGGAGACTATCATTAAACAGTTACAGATCCATTATTTTCATGTCATAATTACAAGTCAAAACCATTGAACATTAATCATCTTCACAACAAAAACCCCCAAATTCTGCAAACTATTCAAATATTCAGATATGTTAACAAACAAAACAAAAAAAAACTATTATAATCAGAACCAAATTTCACAAACTCAAAGCTAACTATAACAATTATCCGCAATCAGAAACAAAAAAGTTAACCAACCATAAACAACAAAATTCTAAATTGAGAAAAGGGGTTGACAAATACCTGCAGTAGGGTGTACTAGCTGAGTCAGTAACCTCGTAGTCGAATATAAGTGTTGGATTTGGAAACACGTTGTGTGTGATGGTTTTTTCTAGGTTTTGCCAAATATGGTGAGAAAGAGGAGACGCAGAATAATGAAAATGGAGAAATTATTAAGATAAGATCATGTTAAAGAGAGAGAGAGAGAGAGTGGGGTGATGTCAGTTTGTCAGTTGAGTGAGAGAGAGAGAGAGGAGCAAATAATTTGAAATTTGCAGAATGATTGATGGCTTTTTGAAGTTAACTTAGTATTACTATTATAAGTGAAAAGCATCCCAATCCCAAGATATTTTACTTTCCATATTCTGTCCATCCTTTCTATATTACCATATCATTTTTTATATAAAACACTAATATGGGTATTTAAAAATAAGCAGAAGATGGATGATTTTTTTCTTAAATAAACGAATATTTGATTTAAATAACATTAATTTTTATAAATTGGTTGAAAATACTTTCAAAATTTTGATTTATATACTAGCATCTCCAACTTTAAACTTATTGACTGATAATACTCTCTAACTAACTGAATCCTAACTTGGTTAGCTGATGTCAACATCCACGTCATAAAAAAAAGCCACATCATAAAAAATGACAGGTCAGCTGCCATGTCATAAAAATTGCCACCTCAGCTGACACATCATATGCCACGTCAGCAAAAAGGTCATATCAGATGCCACATCAGCAAAAACTAACTGGGTTAGGGTTCAGTTAGTTCGGCCAATAAGTTCAAAGTTGTGAGTGCTGGTGTACAAATCAAAAGCTACGAGTGCTATCGGCCAATTGGTGAAAATTTTGGTTATTGAAATCCCATATCCCTTAAATAAATAATAAATTAGAAAATTGATAAGTTATGTTTGATATTAGATAATGAAGGTTAGTGTTTGAAATTTAGAGGTTTTTAATTTATTTTTGAATTTCAATATTTTCTTAGATATATCACAAGTTATGTTTTCTTATTGATTTAACTTTTAAATATTTGTTTTAAGCTACTTAGATAATTCACTTTTTAATTGCAGAAACTTTAGTTTTGTTATTTCTAAGCTAAGTTTAAATAAGCATTCAATCATATTTGTTAATGTTAATACTGAGACCTAACATATAGTAGTTGCATATTATGTTCTTGATGATTTTACTAATATTTAGAATTAGTGAATCAGTTTATGTACATGTGTAACATGTGAGACTGCTAGAATTTACCTCCTATGCGACCTCGGTAGAACCGTATTGTTGGGAAATTATGAGTTTTGCATGTTATTTGAAACATTTTAGCTAGACATGCAATACTTTTAAAATCTCTAAACAATCCACCAATTTTCATTATGCAAGAAAAAAAGAGATTTAAAGATAAACAACAAAGAGGGTGAAAACAAACAATCAGTGGTAATCCTTTGAACAAGTGAACGAAAAAAAAGACAAGATGGTTTCCTCTAAACGAAATCCACACCAAACAATGAGAAAATATAACCAATTGCTTGCTTTCAACCCACCAAAACATGCCACGATTTAATGCAAATTCAAAGCTCTTGTAATTTTCACTAGTAGTTAAAACTTAAGTGTAACATTTCCAATTTTCATGCTTAGTTGATCTTGTAACAAATCAATAAAAAATCATTTTACAAATCAATTCAAATTCATATGGAAATTTTATCTTATAACATTTATAAATATTGAAATTCAATTGTTCGGCCATGTGTCTAAGCTTGTCATGAACGTATAAGACTTGTATCGACATAAAATTAACTTTAAGGGATTAAATTAAAAAGAGTTCCAAAGTTACAATCATCTATAAAACCCTAATTAACCACATTATTTGTAAAATCACGTAAATCAGAATTTTCAGCCAACATCAACCCCCAAAACCCTAACTTCTTCTCAAAGAACATAGCAAAAAAAGGCCCACTCTTGTAACACTATAAAAGGAACCAATACCCTACCCATTTTCTCACACTTTTTAGCAATAAAAAAACACCCAAAATACTGCCCTAAACTCGTCCATATCTCCCTACGTTGAAGTTTTTCCTTCCAGCTTCAAGTAAGTTCTTCAAACGTCCATAATTGTTTATTTACCATTTCCTTTTAATTCGTGTACTTTTCTTGTAATTCTTTTACTCTTTGCTTTCCCTTTATCATTATAATCATACTAAACTCTAAAACAATACTATAACATAATATTAAAGGATCCCATTTGCTTTGATAGTTATACTGTTGTATAATAGTGGCTCTTTCGATGCTTTAGACTCATCTTGCTTAATAATATATTACTAACCATAGAAAATTATAAATCCAAATCTTTAGCATGTAGTATTCATGAGATTCGATCATACATTATATTTTTATTCATGCTTGCTAAACATAATCAAAGACGAACCCCTAACTGATTTCCCTATCAGAATAAGAATTCTGTGTTGACTTTGTAACAACCATGTCTTGGTGATAATCTATCCAAATAAAGTAATTATTGATTTTACAATTAAATTTGATGAATTACGGTTTTTACAACAAATAAAACGCCTAAAAATTCTTTCTATTGGACCCCAAACAGCCTAAACGAAACATGAGCGCAAAACTGCATGACTGTAAATATTCACGATTTTGACCTATTTTCGGATCCCAAAAAGAAATGTTTTATAAATGAGAGTTGTTAAGAACACGTTAATTTAGTTGACTAAAAATTTCATAATTTTTCGATAACATTTACCATTTTTAAGTGTCTAGACCCTAAATCATCCCTTAATTTAGGATGAATCACTAACCATTGAATACACGCAGTTTATCAAACAGAAGGTGAGATGTAGTCATACAAACGAACTTTTTTCTTAAAATTCAAACATAACAAATAGTTTATATAATATATATATATATATATATATATATAGGTGGATGTTCATGTGAGAAAATTTACAAGTGTGAGAAGGAATACATCTTATAAATAATAGAAATATAACTCATAAAAACACCCTAACTCATAAAAACACCCTAACACATAAAAACGCCACAGCATGTATATTGATGACATACATCTTATAAAGAACAAAAATATAACTCATAAAAACACCTCCTAACACCATAAAAACACCACAGCATGTATATTGAAGGCATACATCTTATAAAGAATATAAATATAACAAAAATAACACCATAACTCATAAAAACACCACAACAGTTATATTGAAGGCACACATCTTATAAAGAACACCCTAACATTGAATATAACAGAAATAACACCCTAATATAACACTAGTTAACGCTTTAATCAGAATTAAAACAGAAATAATACCCTAAATATATAAAAACAGAAATAACTCTACGTAAGTATATCAATATGGTACTCATATTAAAGATAAAAAAAACACTCGTTTTTATGTTGTAATTTGTTTTAAAAAAGAGTTACGTATAAAAAGTTATTGATGTTTAAAAAAGATGGGGAACTTTGCATGTGTATTAATGTTAGTTTCTTAATTTAAAAATATTAAACTGACATTTATACCATTAATCTAGAAAAATAGTTAGTTTAATAGTCAATATTATTTACAGAATTGCCAATATTATCTCAACCATTAGATTAAATATCTTATGGTTTAGATTCTTTCTTATCCTTTTCACACTTTTAAATTTTCTCATAATAACCTCACCCTATATATATTATATATATATATCTAATGATTTAGATTCTTTCTTATCATTTTCACACTTTTAAATTTTTTTATAACAACCTCACCCTATATATATATATATATATATAATATATATATATATATATATATATATATATTATATACACTATGTAATATGGCACATATCATCATATATCAATATCAACATCGATTGGTAGTACGATTATGGGCCTATAGATCAGATTCTGACATATCATACTTTTGGGCAACCATAAGGTTGTGTCACATCATCATCACATCGATCATGTGTGATGTTTTACATAATATGTTATAAGACTATATTGATATGAATTGTACATGTAGACAATTCAACTTCTTTTTTTATCTTATCATTCTTAAACCTATGTATCTCATTAATTCTCGTAGTTGACCCATATTTCTGTATGTTTTTGGGTAACTGTATTAAGCTATGATCAAGACAAGATCACGTAGGATGGCCTAAATATCATATGAAAAGTCGTTTTTTTATAACTTGTTGAACAAGTTGTTTTGTTCCGTTAGATTTGAATTAAAAAATAATGTAATTTAAGTATTTCAATCGATAGTAAATTCCTTTATGTCATGGTATCTTTTAACAATTAGTCACCATCATCAATTCCGCACACGGTGAGGGTGTGCAAACTTGGATGAACAATCTTGAAAACTACAGATTTCTGGCCAACACTAAAGAGAAAAGGAGAGGATAATTTTAAAACTTGTGACTAACTCAAACACTAGTAAAGCAATATTGTATAATACATGAACTGCTCACAAGACATTCATATTCATCTGTAGTGTTATTCTCATCAGTTATTTCTATCTTTACTGTAACACGGAAACCAATTTTGTGACCAAGATGTCCTTAGAGAAGAGGATTGCTAGTGAGAAAGTGACAAAAGGAACGACATGAATAAAGATAGAATAATATATGCTTTATTGTGAAACACATTCTAAATATCATTATATAATTATCTAAAATATTATTGTTTCATAAACTAATTATTCAACTATATTTACTTTACTTTGAATGGTTCCTTACTGATAAAACTTCATGTTTTCATTAGGCTTTTCGGTCTTAATACTTTTTCCTTTTTGACATGCATGTATTGTTAGAATCATAAAGGTGGGATGAAGCATCTCTCCTATGGGATCTTATGAAGAACATAAATTGATAAGTTCAAAAATTTTACGTTTTAAGTGTGCTTGGATTGTTTTAAAGTGAATATAATGTTAAAATTAACAAAAGTGATATAATATAAAGATAATTATCATTTAAAGATTCCAAAAAAAATTGCAAAAGAAAATTTGAAAATAGAACTTACACTTGGGTTGCTGCCGGAAACAACAGACCATATATTAGTTTGTGCTATGTTGTTGTCATCGTCTAGAATCATGTGAGCAGGTGATGTAAAATCTGCCTAATTTTGTGTTTTCTGTGTAGGACCTGTTGGATATTTCGAAGGTTTCGGGTCATGGGAAGCAAGCTAAAGATGTGATGCAAGGTATCATGATGATTAGGTGTTGGTGCTTATGGAAAGTAAAAACGACAAAAGGTTTTCAAATAAAGATGTATCTATTGTTAGAATTATTCAAGATATTAAAGTGCTCAGATTCTTATGGTATAGATGTTGGTCTAAGGATAGATCAAATTCTTGATCTAGAGGTGTAATTTCAAATTCTTGTAATTTGGCTTTGTTGTTTTGTGGCTGCCCGTATGTTATGGGTGGTGCTGTGTGAATAATACTTACTTTAAAAAAAGGAAACCTTACATTAGGGGTGTGTCAATACTAGAGTGGCAAACATCAAATGAAACAAAAACAAAACTAAAACTGCTTTATGTAAGTGACTTGGTGTTCAAAATAATATGATCCCGAGTTAGATTACTTACTTTACAAAAATGGATTTGAATTCACGGGAATAAAAATTTATACAAAAAATTTAAATATGTTATATATAAAGTTTAGGTTTAGTTCTCAATTATCTTAAATAATAACTCTTATCCTAAGTGAGTCCCAGATAGGTTAAAGGAAAATCCCGCTATCCAACAACTTAATCCCTCACTGTACTATGTCCTAGATAGTTTTCATTAGCCTAACCAACAAAGAACTCGCTTATGGTTAGAAAATGTTCCCATGATGTAGTAAAGAGACATAGGTCTCCTAAGCTGGAAAGTGAGTCCCATGCTCGACATCAGACAAGTTAAAAGAGGATTACTTTCTCGCCTCATTCCTTATCCATATTACTTAAGGTACCTCATAAAATGGCCTTGTTTCAAACACAAGGGAAGCTACACCTATAAAAACATCACTTGTGGATATTGTTATTGAAGATGTCCGATGATTGACTTGGTTTTTCACCCAAAGTCAGCCAAACTCATGAGTCAATTATACGTGGTAAGAATCATCACACTTCAAAACCCATATTGAATGAAGAAAAATTTAGGCATGTTGGTGTCTAGATACTTATCCCAAGTCATGATAGATCTATGAATATTTATTATATGATTCACTTCGTACATATTTTATGGGTAAAATTCCCTACATTTTTATTGGTGCGTAGTTGATTTTCCCACTTTTTCAATATTGATCTGAGGTATTTATGGATTTGTAGGAAGTGGCGGAATATCAAGCATTTAGATGGTGAAAACGAAGAACTACGGAAGAGTTGACTAAAAATGAGAGTTGTTAAGAACACGTTAATTTAGTTGACTAAAAAATTTCATAATTTTTCGATAACATTTACCATTTTTAAGTGTCTAGACCCTAAATCATCCCTTAATTTAGGATGAATCACTAACCATTGAATACACGCAGTTTATCAAACAGAAGGTGAGATGTAGTCATACAAACGAACTTTTTTCTTAAAATTCAAACATAACAAATAGTTTATATAAATATATATATATATATATATATTTATATATAGGTGGATGTTCATGTGAGAAAATTTACAAGTGTGAGAAGGAATACATCTTATAAATAATAGAAATATAACTCATAAAAACACCCTAACTCATAAAAACACCCTAACACATAAAAACACCACAGCATGTATATTGATGACATACATCTTATAAAGAACAAAAATATAACTCATAAAAACACCCTAACTCATAAAAACACCCTAACACATAAAAACACCACAGCATGTATATTGAAGGCATACATCTTATAAAGAATATAAATATAACAATAATAACACCATAACTCATAAAAACACCACAACAGTTATATTGAAGGCACACATCTTATAAAGAACACCCTAACATTGAATATAACAGAAATAACACCCTAATATAACACTAGTTAACGCTTTAATCAGAATTAAAACAGAAATAACACCCTAAATATATAAAAACAGAAATAACTCTACGTAAGTATATCAATATGGTACTTATATTAAAGATAAAAAAAAAACACTCGTTTTTATGTTGTAATTTGTTTTAAAAAAGAGTTACGTATAAAAAGTTATTGATGTTTAAAAAAGATGGGGGAACTTTACATGTGTATTAATGTTAGTTTCTTAATTTAAAAATATTAAACTGACATTTATACCATTAATCTAGAAAAATAGTTAGTTTAATAGTCAACATTATTTACAGAATTGCCAATATTATCTCAACCATTAGATTAAATATCTTATGGTTTAGATTCTTTCTTATCCTTTTCACACTTTTAAATTTTCTCATAATAACCTCACCCTATATATATATATATATATATATCTAATGATTTAGATTATTTCTTATCATTTTCACACTTTTAAATTTTTTTATAACAACCTCACCCTATATATATATATATATATATATATATATATAATATATATATACACTATGTAATATGGCACATATCATCATATATCAATATCAACATCGATTGGTAGTACGATTATGGGCCTATAGATCAGATTCTCACATATCATACTTTTGGGCAACCATAAGGTTGTGTCACATCATCATCACATCGATCATGTGTGATGTTTTACATAATATGTTATAAGACTATATTGATATGAATTGTACATGTAGACAATTCAACTTCTTTTTTTATCTTATCATTCTTAAACCTATGTATCTCATTAATTCTCGTAGTTGACCCATATTTCTGTATGTTTTTGGGTAACTGTATTAAGCTATGATCAAGACAAGATCACGTAGGATGGCCTAAATATCATATGAAAAGTCGTTTTTTTATAACTTGTTGAACAAGTTGTTTTGTTCCGTTAGATTTGAATTAAAAAATAATGTAATTTAAGTATTTCAATCGATAGTAAATTCCTTTATGTCATGGTATCTTTTAACAATTAGTCACCATCATCAATTCCGCACACGGTGAGGGTGTGCAAACTTGGATGAACAATCTTGAAAACTACAGATTTCTGGCCAACACTAAAGAGAAAAGGAGAGGATAATTTTAAAACTTGTGACTAACTCAAACACTAGTAAAGCAATATTGTATAATACATGAACTGCTCACAAGACATTCACATTCATCTGTAGTGTTATTCTCATCAGTTATTTCTATCTTTACTGTAACACGGAAACCAATTTTGTGACCAAGATGTCCTTAGAGAAGAGGATTGCTAGTGAGAAAGTGACAAAAGGAACGACATGAATAAAGATAGAATAATATATGCTTTATTGTGAAACACATTCTAAATATCATTATATAATTATCTAAAATATTATTGTTTCATAAACTAATTATTCAACTATATTTACTTTACTTTGAATGGTTCCTTATTGATAAAACTTCATGTTTTCATTAGGCTTTTCGGTCTTAATACTTTTTCCTTTTTGACATGCATGTATTGTTAGAATCATAAAGGTGGGATGAAGCATCTCTCCTATGGGATCTTATGAAGAACATAAATTGATAAGTTCAAAAATTTTACGTTTTAAAGTGTGCTTGGATTGTTTTAAAGTGAATATAATGTTAAAATTAACAAAAGTGATATAATATAAAGATAATTATCCTTTAAAGATTCCAAAAAAAATTGCAAAAGAAAATTTGAAAATAGAACTTACACTTGGGTTGCTGCCGGAAACAACAGACCATATATTAGTTTGTGCTATGTTGTTGTCATCGTCTAGAATCATGTGAGCAGGTGATGTAAAATCTGCCTAATTTTGTGTTTTCTGTGTAGGACCTGTTGGATATTTCGAAGGTTTCGGGTCATGGGAAGCAAGCTAAAGATGTGATGCAAGGTATCATGATGATTAGGTGTTGGTGCTTATGGAAAGTAAAAACGACAAAAGGTTTTCAAATAAAGATGTATCTATTGTTAGAATTATTCAAGATATTAAAGTGCTCAGATTCTTATGGTATAGATGTTGGTCTAAGGATAGATCAAATTCTTGATCTAGAGGTGTAATTTCAAATTCTTGTAATTTGGCTTTGTTGTTTTGTGGCTGCCCCGTATGTTATAGGGTGGTGCTGTGTGAATAATACTTACTTTAAAAAAAGGAAACCTTACATTAGGGGTGTGTCAATACTAGAGTGGCAAACATCAAATGAAACAATAACAAAACTAAAACTGCTTTATGTAAGTGACTTGGTGTTCAAAATAATATGATCCCGAGTTAGATTACTTACTTTACAAAAATGGATTTGAATTCACGGGAATAAAAATTTATACAAAAATTTAAATATGTTATATATAAAGTTTAGGTTTAGTTCTCAATTATCTTAAATAATAACTCTTATCCTAAGTGAGTCCCAGATAGGTTAAAGGAAAATCCCGCTATCCAACAACTTAATCCCTCACTGTACTATGTCCTAGATAGTTTTCATTAGCCTAACCAACAAAGAACTCGCTTATGGTTAGAAAATGTTCCCATGATGTAGTAAAGAGATAGGTCTCCTAAGCTGGAAAGTGAGTCCCATGCTCGACATCAGACAAGTTAAAAGAGGATTACTTTCTCGCCTCATTCCTTATCCATATTACTTAAGGTACCTCATAAAATGGCCTTGTTTCAAACACAAGGGAAGCTACACCTATAAAAACATCACTTGTGGATATTGTTATTGAAGATGTCCCATGATTGACTTGGTTTTTCACCCAAAGTCAGCCAAACTCATGAGTCAATTATACGTGGTAAGAATCGTCACACTTCAAAACCTATATTGAATGAAGAAAAATTTAGGCATGTTGGTGTCTAGATACTTATCCCAAGTCATAATAGATCTATGAATATTATTATATGATTCAATTCGTACATATTTTATGGGTCAAATTCCCTACATTTTTATTAGTGCGTAGTTGATTTTCCCACTTTTTCAATATTGATCTGAGGTATTTATGGATTTGTAGGAAGTGGCGGAAAATCAAGCATTTAGATGGTGAAAACGAAGAACTACGGAAGAGTATGAGAGTTCGTGAAGTAGCGCGTATATTAGGATCTGAGTTTGAAACTGTTACGACAGTTCTAAAGATGAAAAATGAAAGACGATAAATCAGATGTAAATACAGCGGAATGATGAACTTTGATTCATAACAATTGAGAGATTATTTTCATTATTATGCTTTTGTGAATGTAATTACTTGCATAAACTCACAATCTCCCCTCAGCCTAAGATCACTAATTTGTTCATACAGAATGTAAAGAAGAATATTATATTGATAAGTGATGAAAGTGATCAAATAGAACATTACATGCACTGTTCTATTTACACTAAAATTCTAACCACTGAACATCTTATGATGATGTCAGCAGGAAAGCGACATCTAACAATATTAACAAACTAACAACATCTGCTAAGCTAACCACTGCTATAACTAAACATTACAAAGACTGATAGAAAACATTGATGAGACATCCTCTGTTGGCCTTCAGCAGAGTTTTGCCTTGGCAGACCTATAGCATTAGTCTTCAACAGAATTTTACCTTGGCAGACCTTTAGCTTTAGTCTTCAACAGTGTTTCGCTATGGTAGACCTTTGACATTTTGTCTTTAGCAGAGCTCGACTCTAGTAGATGTTTTATTATTATTAGGATCAGAGGTTGTAGTATATTTTGGCTTTCTATCATTTGTTCTTTTGTAGGGTTCAATTCCAACAATCTCCCCCTGGAACAGATGATGCCAAAAGAAAAACTTATTACCGATCTTTATTCCTCATCAATGATTCCTTTATTTGTCCTTTGAATTGAAGTTCAAAGTCCAGGGCAATCATGTCATCTACATCCCTTTCAAGCTCAAGATTCAACAGGTCTTGGAGGTCAGTTGCATCCAGACCATATGCATCCTCCATTCTTATCTTTTGAGCTCTACCATCTGACCTAAGTAGTGTCAATTCATGGGTGTCTATGGATGACTTCCATTTTAGAATTTTCGAGTCAGATGGTTTTCTTGGGAGTAGGTTTATTGAGATGAGTTTGATGAATTTTTGAGTTTGGCTTTTAAGCTTAGCCTTTTTCCAAACAGGAGGAGTAGGCCTGTTTGAAGGATCCTTGAGCATCGTGTGGATTCTTTCAATCTCTTATTTTAGCTCATTTGCATACCAGTCCTTGAATTGAGCCCTTGTTGCTTTGTAAGGCATGAACTTCATTATATGATCAAGATAATCTTGCTTTAATTCTGGATCATCAGTGGTTGGATTTTCAGACATGGACTTACTCAAATCCATAGCAAGTTCTTCAATGTTTCTCACTTTGCTCAGTTGAAATTGCATGGATATTTGTAGAGCCCTGTCAACCTTACCCTTTGATCGTGCTTTTTCTATGGTCTTAGCTTCTCCAGCCTTCCACTTCAGATATTCATCTAGATTTTTAGGCTCTCGCTACCCGAGAAGAGATGGAAATTCTCTTTGTTTTGGATCCTCTATCTTGCAGAAAGCCTCTGTTTCTCCTTTTACAGCAAAAAGTTCCAGAGGTATAGGGCACCCATTGGAAGAAATGATGAAGATAGGTGCATGGGTGGAAATGAAGTTTCAGGATATGGCAATGATGTGGATGGTTGTGAAATGGATTGTGATGATACAGGGAGTGGTGATTGACTCTCTTCATCATCATCATCAACAACAAAAGTTTTCTTTTTGCGTTGGAATTTGATTTTGGGTGACGGTGGATGTATAGGAATTTAGGGTGGTGTGGATAATGGTTCAGTTAATGTGGGAAATGTAATTAGGGCAGTGGTTTGGGAAACATCTGTTGTTCCAGCATCTTCTGTCACAACATATGTCCTAACATCTGTTAGGTTTATCTGGACGAGGATACAACAACAGTAGCTTCAATAGTTTTTGTAGAAGAGATGATAGTTGGTTCTCTTAGTTTTTTTACAGACTTTCTTTTTCTTGAAATACCAACATCTTCTTTTTCCTACCGTTTGGCTTTTTCTTCTTTAATTAGTATTAAAGCTTTAGCTTCAAGTGTATCTTGACTCTTCTGCTTTTCAACAACAATCCTTTCAGCTTCTTTGTTTAGGGTCTCAACAATCCCTTTTCCCAAAGTTGACTCAGATGCTTCAGTAGTGCTATTCCTCCCCCTTTTTGGCATCATCTTTAATGTCATCTTGAAGAATAATAACCGGAGCAGAGCCAGTAGTTTTCAACAAATGATCTTGGATGGCTTTAATGTCTACTTATGTATCTTTGTATCTAGCCTCAACCATATTTTTGATCCATTTCATGTGTGTTTCATGCTGAATGTCTACCAATTATCTTTGAGCTAGGATAATTGGTTGGATAACTTTTGATAGCTCATCAACATTTTGAGTTGGGGATGGTTGAGGTTGAGAATTTTGTAGCACTTGTTTCATCATGGATTTGATTTCATCAATAGATGATTCCATGGTATTGATTCTCTCCGTCAATTCTTGGTGTTTTAATGTATCACGTAAGTAAAATAGGATCATCCAAATTCCTACCAGATGTAGTTGTATTTGGATCATCAACATGAGGAATCATCAATGTTTCAGAACCAAATGCCCCTTGTTCGTGGTACTAGGGACTTCCAACTAGCTCAGAGGATACAATGGTAGCCTCAGCAGTTGTTGCCTTCAAGGAAGTCTTATCAATGTAACCATTGTCCAACTGAGCCACTGTTGTAGCAGCAGTTGTAGTAGTTGCTTCACTTGAACTACCACCAAGAGTTACATGTAACTCATGGGATGAAGCCTCCCCAACTGTTTCTGGGTTGGCGAATTGAGTTTTCTCAGATTCAGTCAATGATGGAGTTGAACTCTCAGTGATAGGTGAATGGGAGGGACTGCTTGGAATCTGAGTTTTCTCAATAGCTTGAAATAGAGGTAATAATGTGGAAGGAATTGGAGAGCTGGGTAGTGGAGTAGAAAGAGACATAGCCGTAGGAGAGGGGCTTGAGAACAGATGTTAAAGTGAATCATCTGCTCATAGTGTGGTGTCCCTATGCTTACAACTTGTTCCTTTTGTGAGGAAGCAAGAGGAGCTGGTGTTGGTGGAGATCTTTGGACCATCTGTTGTGAGGAAGTAGCAGCAGTGGTTTCATGTGACTTTGGTGCTATCACAGGTAAATCATCTGGGATCTCATCTTCCAGAGTTACCATTTTGGGTTGTTTAGTGGGCTTTTTAGATTTGAAGGGTTTCTTTTTGGGTTTTTCTGGTGGGGGTAGCATAGCATTGGTTGTAGTGCCATTTTCACCAGGAGAAGTGGGCTTAGCAACTGAAGAAGGAGTAGTGGATGTGGTAGTAATTAAAATTTGCTCAGTCTCTGTTACTTTTGTTTTCAAAACCTTCGGTTTTTGATTTGAGAGTCTAGTAAAAGTTTCATGTTTAAGGCTGCCAACTTCATAGATGACACCTTGTTGAAAATCCGTTATAGAAACTTGTTTTGTAAATAGAAACTCAACAACCTAGGGTGTATCAGAAAAGCTTTACTTTAATATTGTTAAAATTTGTAACCAAGTCAGAAAACAATACCTAGGAAAAGGTATTTCATTAAAAGTAGTTGTCTTGGCTGACAAACATAACAAAAGTGTATGGAAAAAGAATTTCATATCAGCGGGAAATTCAGGTTTAAAGATGGTAACACTTGTCAGTTGACCTTCATAACCACGCTCAATGAATTCATCATGTAAATCTTTCTTTCAGAAAGAAGTGGGGTCATCTAGGTCATTTAGACCAAATGTGGTGGAGATAGTGGATGGAGAAATTTGGACAAGAGACCGCCCAAAATCTTTGACGTAATGGCAAATGGTTTTTTGTTTTGAATATCGAATTTAGCATTTGGGCAAAATTGTCTAAGGGTGTTCAGATAGATTAGAGCCTTCGCCAGTAAAATATCCTTATATGATGATGTTTGTAGAACATCAATCATGTAGTGAAAAGCAGTATTATTATTTGTTTTTACGAGGATAGGAAGGTGGTTGTGGGGAGTTTTGATGATGAGATTCATGATTGAAGAGTGATTAATGTGGGTTTGGAAGAAGACGAGAGTAATGGAGACTTTTATGGAGAATTTTTGAAATCGAAACGGCAAGTAGAACTCTGTTTGGATGAGACGGGGTTTATAAAGTGAAAAGTGAATGCTGACGTGGTAGCAGTTTTCAAAAGATCTGATGGCTATTCTATGTCCATGTGCAACCTCTATTGGTAATGGATGACAGTTGTTTGGGAAGCCTCTATTGATAATCAACAGAGGATAGGAATAGTGGTGATTTTATACTATCAGAGGATAGATATTAGATGTTAGACAAATAGTGGCTTGCCTAACAGTGGATATGGACAGCAGAGGGTACCTTTAAAAGTGGATAGGGAAAGCCAAACAAAGTTTTCTTTGAAGAGCAGCCGTTACGGACAGACTTTTAGAATTTGTTAAAATTTCAATTTTAGCTATTTTTAAGGATGGAATTTTGATTTTCAGAAAACAATTTTAATGCTATTTATTCATGGAACACAAATGCTTGTTTTTATTCCATGTTTAGCATTCCAATTCTAGAGATCAGACTTTCAAAAGTAG
Organism: Scalesia atractyloides; assembly: GCA_947069175.1. Classification (NCBI taxonomy): domain Eukaryota; kingdom Viridiplantae; phylum Streptophyta; class Magnoliopsida; order Asterales; family Asteraceae; genus Scalesia; species Scalesia atractyloides. The sequence continues at coordinate 34,324,378 of CAMTDV010000028.1, forward strand.
ATGTATCTAATGCTTTTGTTAGAACATCTGCCAGTTGATCTTTAGTTGGAACATGATGTAGAGAATCAAACATTTTTCATAGCAATCCCTCACAAAGTGATGTCTGATGTCAATGTGCTTTGTGGTACAATGAGATACTGGATTTTTATCCAATATGAGAGGAGTCTTTAGAGCAGTTATACCAAAATCCAGCAATTGATTTTGAAGCCATAGGACTTGAGCAGTGGAGCTTGCGGCAGCAATATACTCAGCCTCTGCTGTGGATGTGATATTGCAGCTTGCTTTTTTGCTTTGCCAAGACACTAAGCAATTCCCTAGGAATTGACAGCCTCCTGAAGTTGACTTTCTTGTGGTGTGGCATCCAGCAAAATCACTATCTGAATAACCTGAAAGCTCAATATTTCCATTAGCTGGTTACCAGAACCAAGTGTGGGAGCACCTTTTATGTATCTGAATATCCTTTTTACAACAATGAGATTGGACTTCCTAGGTGCTGACTAGGATCTGGCACAAACACATGTTGCAAACATGATGTCTGGCCTTGATGCAGTTAGGTACAATAAAGAACCTATCATGCTTCTATATAGAGTTTGATTAACCAAGTCATCTTTGTCAGCAACAATGACAAGCTTTGTGGTTGCCATAGGTGTGCTACATGGTTTACAATCATTCATATCAAATTGTGTAAGTAGTTCTTTGACATACTTACTTTGATGAATGAAAGTACCATTTTGCAATTGCTTTACTTAAAGACCAAGAAAGCATTGGAGCTCACGCATAGCACTCATTTCAAACTCTACTGCCATGAGTTGTCTAAACTCTTCACACATGGCAGTGCATATGGATCTAAAAATGATGTCATTCACATAAATTTGGACAATCATCAAATCCTTCCCTCTCCATTTTAAAAACAATGTTTTATCAATTTTACCTCTTGTAACGCCTATGGATAAGAGAAAGGTGGAAAGAGTTTCATACCAGACTCTTGGTGCTTGTTTCAAGCCATACAAAGATTTATTAAGCTTGTAGACATGATCAGGATAAAATGCATCTTCAAAGCCATGAGGTTGACAAACATATACCTTTTCTATGATCTTACCATACAAGAATGCACTTTTGATATCCATTTGAAACACTTTGATGTTGTGGTTGCAGCAAAGGCTAAAAACTGTCTCATAGCTTCTAATCTTGCTATAGGAGCAAAAGTTTCATAATAGTCAATGCCTTCTTCATGTCTATAACCTTGAACCACAAGCCTAGCTTTATTCTTGACTATAATACCCCAATCATCAGTTTTGTTTTTTGGAGACCCATTTTGTGCCAATTGGACATACATCCTTTGGCAATGGTACAAGTTCCCATACTTCTTGTCTTTTGAATTGAAGGAGCTCATATTGCATGGCTTCTACCCAACTGTTGTCTTTTAGGGCCTCTTGGTACTTGACAGGTTGTGTGAGAGATAAAAAACCAACAAAAACACAAATGTTTTGGGATTGACTTCTAGTGAGCACCCCTTCATTGATGTTGCCAATGATTAGGTCAGATGGATGGTTTTTAAGGTAGATTAGATCTCCTTATGTGGAATAATGGCATTTTGAGGTGAAGGCTGCAAATGTGAATCATCAGAGCTAACATCTCTTGGCAATTTTGAAGAGCCAACATCTATTTGAAATGGAGGTGGAGGTATAGGTAGGAGAGATGTGAAACCATGTTGACTTTTATCCACAATGGTTGGACTTTTATCAATAGAGGTTATGTTTGATGAGCAAGCAGAGGATTGATCTACAATGGTTGATGCAGCAATGGCAGAGTTTTCATAGTTGTTAGTAACATCTGCTACTCTGGTGGTGGATGTGGCTTTATATTGTGGAATCACAATGTCATATCCATAGTCTTGTTCCGGAGACTATGATGTACCTGCAGGGTCAGTCTTGACAGACACAACTTTAAAAGTAAATTTGTTTAAATAAAAAAGTTAAGCAGGATTTCTGGGATTTTTATGAAGAAAGTTCATTGAACTTAACATTCAAGGTCTCTTCCACACACCTAGTCCTGGAATTAAAGACTCTGTAGGCTTTAGCAGTGGTTGAGTATCCTAAAAAATAACCACAGTTAACTTTGGCTGCAAAATTTGAAATTGAATCTTTAGATTTAAATTAAAGCATGGGCAACCAAAGATTTTAAAGTATGAGATTAGTGGTTTGATCTTGAACAGAGTTTCATAAGCAGTGGATTGATGCCTAGGGTTGATCAAAACTAAGTTTTGAACATAGCAAGCAGTGTTTACAGCCTCTGCCCAAAAGGACAAGGGAAAACCAGAGTCTGCAAGCATGGTTCTAGTAGCTTCAGTTAAAGTTATGTTTTTTCTTTCAACCACCCCATTTTGTTCTGGTGTCCGTGGGATATTGTACTGCCTTTCAATCCATTTTGAAATACAAAACTCATCTAACTCCTTATTTTTAAACTATGTCCCATTATCACTCCTAAAGACTTTTACAGGCAGGTCAAATTGTTTTTCAACTCTTTTAACAAAGGCTTGCAAAATACCTTCAGTCTCATCCTTGGAGTGTATTAAATAAGTCCATGTAAACCTTGAAAATCATCAACTATGACAAGACAATATTTCTTTTTTACTTAGACTCATGATTTTTACAGGGCCAAACAAGTCCATGTGCAACATTTGTAAACACTGCCTTATTTTGGACTCACCAATGGGCTTATATGAACTTTTATGTTGTTTGCCTTTTAAACAGGAAACATAATGTTCATCTCTTGTGAAAAGTTTTTGTGGTAGACCTCTTACAAGGCCTTGTTTAGAGAGTGTGGTGATAGTTGCAGATTTGTGTGCCAAGTCTTTTGTGCCATAGTTCTATCTCTTTGTTATAGGCAACTAAGAACAGACAGGCATCAATCATTGGATTATCCTTGAACATATTAACCACATACACATTGTCACCCCTATGAGCAATAAGTTGTGCTTTGCTCTCAGCTATGATGTGATCAATCTTTTTAACCACTTCTGGCCCAACAATCTGATTAGTTTTCTTTGTGAAGAATGACCCAGAGCCCTTGTCACTCATTTGTGAAACACTAAGAAGATTAAATTTCAGATTGTCAATAAAGTCCCGAAAATCCGGATCTAACAACGATATCACACAATCACCAAGGATGGGCGGAATCCAAACTTGGTGATGATCCAAGAAAACCGAAAAGATAAAAGAATGATATGAATTAACTTTAACACATTGCACACAATTCTGTTACTTGAACAAGCAAAAACGTCTGGTACAAGATGGAGGCTCTCTAGAGACATCCCAAAAGTCTAACCCTAGAAAATGACATAAGGTTAGCTCATATACCTAGGGTAAGGGCATGCCCCTTATGGGCTTGCCTGGCCCACATGGCCTATGGCATGCCCAAATGACCTATAAAGGTCCAAACCTAATAAAAACTTATGGTCTCGTGGGCGGCGGTTCTAGACGGAAGCTTGGGCGTATGATAGTAACAATTCGGTAGAACGACATAAGAACGGAGTAGGAACAAAATCAGTGGAAGCATTCATTCATTCATACCGAAAGAGTATACATCTTGTCTGGCTGGCGGAATTCCTGGAGAGAATTCGCCATCATTTCCCCTTAGGGAACTTCCAAAATTTACAAACAATAAACACACAACACCTATATATAGACATGAGCAGCTCGTGCGAAGTGAGCAGGTTGTCACTCGTAAAAAGTGTCATTCGTACAAGTGAGATGTTATCACTCGTACGAGTAACAAAGTCACTCGTACGAGGCATATTGTCACTCGTACGAGGCACATTTCGTTCGCACTTGGGTCGTGTGTTCGCATCTAATCTATAAAATATAATCAATACACACTCTTTCTAGCCTATTCGCACAGTGACGGACATAAAGTGCATATGACTGCTTATCTTTAACTCTGCAAGGCAAATGAACTATTTTTCGACTAACCACTAGGAAACAAGGATGTCTTGTAGTTTCAGTTGCCCCATTCCAGCAGAGATAACTATACATATGTTTTTGTGCATAAAAAAGAAGAATGTGATTCTGATTAAGGTAGAATGTGCGAAGAAGAATGTTCAGAATTTTCAGATTATGATACAGATTGATGCTCAAGGGTTAAATAATTCCCCTTAGGGAACTTCCAAAAGTTACAAACAATGACACACAACACCTATATATAGACATGAGCAGCTCGTGTGAAGCGAGCAGGTTGTCACTCATACGAAGTGTCATTCCTACGAGTGTGATGTTATCACTCGTACGAGTAACAAAGTCACTCGTACGAGGCACATTGTCACTCGAACGAGTCACATCTCGTTCGCACTTGGGTCGTGTGTTCGTATCTAATCTATACAATATTCAATACACACTCTTTCTAGCCTATTCGCACATTGACGGACATAAAGTGCATCAACAATTTCCCCCTTGGACGTCATTGTCGAAGCTTGATCTTGATCTTAAAATCTGAGAGCCGTGTTTAAATACTCTGTAACTTCAATTAGGAATCTGTCGATGTGGTAGAACGCGTCAACAGATTCCCCCTTGATTGATGATCCGGGTTTCCATGCTCTACATTAAGCAACATTCCCCCCGAAATAATTTTCTCCAGAAATTAATCTTCAGGTTGTTGTTTGCACGGTTCAGACCTCTTTTGATTTGCTTAATCTACAAATTTTCTCGAATAATCACCAACTTGAAATTAAACAATGCAGCTTCTTCATTTCGACGTTAACCATATCCGTATTCGGTTTAGCGCACTCCTTTGATGCTCGATCCTCTGTTCTTCAAAACCAAACCGACAATTGATCGAAACTTCGAATTACCTCAACGAAAATCTTCAAATCAATGAATATCTCAAAAATCTGAAATCCTGATTTCCGTAATCACGATTGATCAACAAATCGGTAATCTTCTCAATCAGCAAATCATCATCGGAATCATGCTATCTGGTAACACATCGAATCTGAGTAACATTCTTCGGCAATCAGAATCACATTCTTCCTTTTTAGTCACAATAACAGGTGTATAGCTATCTCCGCTAGAATAGGGCAAATGAAACTACAAGACATCCTTGTTTCCTGGCGGTTAGTCCGAAAAACAGTTCATTTGCTTTGCAGAGTTAAAGATAAGCAGTCATATGTGCTTCCACTTCCACATCAGGGATCAGGCATTTAACACTTGAGCATCAATCTGTATCATAATCTGAAAATTCTGAACATTCTTCGATCACACATTCTGCCGCAATCAGAATCACATTCTTCCTTTTTAGTCACAGTATAGCTATCTCCACTGGAATGGGGCAACTAAAACTACAAGACATCCTTGTTTCCTGGCGGTTAGTCCGAAAAGCAGTTCATTTCCTTGCGGAGTTAAAGATAGTATTTAAGATGTAGATTCTGTAAGCTTTTGAGGACAATGAGTAGCCAAGAAAAATGTCCTTCTTAGCTTTTCTATCAAAATATTCAAGACTTTCAAGATCATTAAATACAAAACATCTACAACAAATGTGTGCAGAAATTTGATATTTGGTATTCTTCCATTTATGATGTTGTAGGGTGTTTTTTTGAAGTCTCTTGTTTATTAAGGATCTGTTCTGTGTAAAACATGCATTTGCAATTGCTTCGCCTAGAAGTAAGTGGGAAGTTTGGCATAAGCCAGCATGATTCTTGCTGCTTCTCTAAGGTTCTTTTATTCGTTCCACAACTCATAACATTATGGAGTTCTTGGAGTAGAAAAATCATGAGTGATTCCTTTGCTTATAAGGAAGGTCTCAAATTTTGAATTTTTAAATTCTGTTCTATTGTCAGATTTGACCCTTCTGACTAGTAATTTTAACAAATTGTCTATTTTTCTAATGAAGGTTATGATCAGATCTGGGGTCTCGCTTTTCTTTTTTAAAAACTCAAACCAAGTGGACCTGGAGTAGTCATCTACAATGACCAAAATGTATTTCTTACTAGAAAAACTTGTTGTGCTCACAGGTCCATAAAGGTCCATGTGCAAAAGTTATAGTTTTATGTTATTGTAGATTCAGAAACTGTTTTATGTGAGCCTCTTTTGGATTTTCCTAATTCACATGCTTCACATAATTATCCTTCTAGGAGGATATGAATGGTAGACCTTTTACCAACCTTTGCTTGCTAATTGATTTAGATTTTTAAAATTTAAATGTATCAATCTTTTATGCCACAACCAGCTATTACCTCTGTTATCTTTTGAAAATAAGCACAACTGAGGGTGCTCTATTTCTTCTTTGAAGTCAAAGTAATATATGTATTTTCTTATTCTTTTTTCACTCAAATAAATTTTGTTGTCATCTAGACCAACCAACAAGCATTTTTCTAGCAAAAAGGTTACCTTAAAACCTTTGTCACAAAATTAACCACAACTTAGTAGATTGTACTTCAAACCTTCTACATAAGCTAGTTTCTCAATGGTCAAAGATCCATACTTAATGTATCCATAGCCCAATGTTCTTCCTTTCACTCCATTTCCAGAGTTAACTAATTTACCCAGCTTTGAACAAAATTGCTGAGTAAGCTCCTATCCCCAATCATGTGCTTGGAGCTTCCTGAATCGTAGTACCAGATCTTCTACACATGATGGTCCTGAAATGGAAGAGTTAGAGAATTTTTGGTACCCAGACTTGCTTGGGTACATGTTCTGATGAAAGTTTGTTTGAGTTCTTTTTGGATGAATAAATTTCACCAGAAATTCTGTTATATGCTGAGCCATTAACAGACTGTTTGGTTTTTGTTTGGAGATGGTGTTGAACTAACTTAAGTATTTCAACACACATACAATTTCTCTATCAGAATTTTCTGCTTCCATTGACTATGATGGAAGGTTTAAATATTTTTAGAATTTTGGATGAATTCTTTTTGAGTTTTGTAAAAATGTTTGTTTTGATTCATGCTTTTTTTTCCTTTGGTGTTAGTTTTTGATGATAAGAAAGAGTTGTTAGAACTTGTTGATTTGCAAGATTCGGTATCTGATTCTGATGTTGTTTTATCCGAATTCTGATCTATTGCCTTGACAAAGGTGGTGGGAACCTGATGTTTGTTTTTACATATCCCAGCCCTTCCCCTTTGTTCTTTGGTGTGGTTTCAATAAAGTTTATAAAATCTTTGGCTTGCTGAAAACCTTTTACATTGATTTCTTTGTCATGAGTTCTTTTATATAAATCTTTTCTTTCCTTTTCATATAATTCAATTTTGCATTTTTGTCTAAGCTTTCCTCAGTCAGTAATTGGTTTTCAAGTATTCCTTTATTCAATGTTTTTTGCAAATCTTCATATTTCTTGTTTTCTATCTTTATTTTTCTTGTAAGTTCATAAAATCTGACAGAAGCTTGTTTAACTTTTGTTCAAGATCAAAATTTTTTGAGCTTACCTTTAGTTCTGATCTTTCTGATTCTGTTCTTTCAGACTCTTTATCAGAAAGTTTGGCCATAAGACAGAAAATTGCCATTTCTTCTTCTTCTTCTTCTTCATCAGAAGAATCATCAGTCAACCAGGTATTTGCTCCTGCAATCAGACTTACCTGTTGTTTCTTTTTAGCTTCCTCAAACTTCTTCTCATAGTAAGCAACATCTTTCAGTTTTTTTGTTTTTGATTCTGATACATAATGACCCTTTTAGCTTACATTTGTAACACACAACTTAAACTTTAGCTTTGTCTCTTGACTTTCCTTCCATCCTCCCCTTGTCACTTTTCTGGTACTTATGGCTTCCACCTCTCAGCCTTTGCTCAAAAGTTTTAGTGAGCAATGTAATTGCCTCAGCAAATGGAGAAAAATCTGGTAAGGTATCAGAATTTTCCATATTTTGGCAATAAGAGGTTTGTGGATCAGAACTGGATATTCTTTGAGAGTTTGAGTAGAGCAATGGATCCTCCTCTTTGGTTTGAGTTTTCATATGTCTCTTCTTCTCTAGGAACATGAATGCTATAGAGGTCATGTAGACTCATGTTTCCTAGCTCTAAAGTGGAGGCTAAATTCATTGTGAGACTTCTCCACTCTCTTGGTAGAGCATCTAGGAATTTCACATTCCTTCCATCATTGGTCTTTTTAATATCGAATTTCTTTAGATCATTTAAAAGTTTGAAAATCTGTTATAGGTTTCACAAAGATTTTTATTTGGTAAACTTTTAAATCTCTCATAAGAGGAGACACACTTTGTATGTTTCTTTCTCTTCATTCTTCCTCCTCCTTCACAAAGATTTTCTAACTGATCCCATATCTCTAGCAAAGTACATGCATATACCTAAGAGAATGTGTCATTTGGAAGTGCCATAATCAAAACTGATTTGGCCCTTTTATTAGCTTCCACCTTTTCCTTGTCTTCTTTGTTCTACTAACTTTTAGCTTTTGGAGCCCAGGAGACAGGTATTTCATGTGTTTGATCAGTTGCTGGTGAACCTTGTATCTCAACCATGGGTATATGTGGGCCACACACAATGGAATGAAACGAGCTCGATCATGTCCATTAAGAAAATTGATCATCCTGATTTTCCATTGGGGGTACTCCTCTTTGACCAAGGTCGGAGGCTTTGACATAGACCCGATGTTGAAAGCATTGTTTTAGGTTTGAAAGTTTGAAGAAAATGAACAATTGATCGTTTGAAAATATTTTATTTAATCTGTTCAGATACCAAATGTTGATCCTTGATAAACAATGCCCTTTTAACGTAATATTGCAAGTGATTTCAACAGATGTGAAAGTAGTGAGGAAATAGAAATCGAACTTTCAAGAAACGACAACTACATAATTTTCAAGCTTATATCACTTTGACACAAAATGGTTTGCAAGGTGATTGTGAGGTTATTGACTAGTAAAAATGAATACTTGTGTAATTTTGTGGTGAAAGTGCAATGAAGTTTTTGTAGTATGTATTAAATGCTTGGCTTAACTCATTATCCTTCACTTGTTTACTCTCTATTTATAGAGAGTCTTTAGCGAATAAACATTTGTTTATTTATGCATTTGCCCTTCATAAAGTAATTTTTTTAGCATATTCATTGAATATATTGAGTTCAACTTGCTACTTTGAAAATATGGCAGAGCCTCATTTTTCAGACATGTTGGCTCATCAGAAGTCTTGAGAGCCAGATCATCAGAAAATCTGTTGAACAGATCTATCAGAATGGCCTTTTCTTATTGTCTTCATTTGTTTCTGATCCTATTCTGGTGAATGTTGAGGATATGTTGTCTTTTTCTTTTGTCAGGTCTTGTTTCTTCTTTCTGTTTGACCTTCATGACTTTATCTTTAGTAGTTGATTAGATAGATCATATTTTTCTTCAATACTTACATAAAAGTTTCCTAACAACCATAAAAATCAATTAACCAAAGTGTGTGATTCCTTCTCAATGATTCAAAAGATATTCGTGATTGCTAGGTTTATTAGCTAAACATTGTGTGATAGTTGGGTGACCAATAGCTCCGGTTCAACTATTTATTCATGTTTAGGGTTTCTTAGGGTTTCAGTTACCAGGTTTAGTCAGCTTCACAATTTGAGGATTTTGACACTCTAGTTTTCATATATCTAATAGTTGTGGAATTTGGTATCGATCTGTCGAGCCAGTCCATTTTAGCACTTCGACACTTCGTCCTACTTCCATGCACAATAATCATCCTTAGTGGGAGGTTATCGGGTAGACCAGGGTCTTCAGTCAATCACTAGAGTCAGGATGTCATTACATTCCTCTATGGATTCAACACCTAGGTAGTTCCTTCTCATCATATGTGATCTTCGATCTAGTTTCCTGAGTTTGCTTGCTAGTTGAGTTCCGCATGCTTTGTTGAGTCGTTTGTATGAAATCTTAGTTTGCCGCTTCCTTAGTTAGTTGTTTCATTAGGTTTAGTATAAAATCCCAAAATCAACATTAAATAGGCTAGTATTCGACAAAGGTTCATTATCAAAAGTTCACCCATAATGTCTACAGATTGATATCCGGTCTTGCCTACTTGTTACACCGTGACCATTACACTTGCCAATTGAGTGCGGGTTAGTTTGGTGATTCCCTTTTTAAAACTTGTTTGAAATTAATATACACACTTTTCACACATCATTGATTTGGTTGTTTACTTGCTTTCTCAGATTTTATTTTGCCTTAAGGTGTATTTGCTATCTATTTTTGCCTTTAGGGTTAGGTTTCTTTTGTCTTTTTAGATTAGTGATTTCTCCTTTTTATTTGTCTTTCCATTGTATGCCACAGACTTGTTCATAGGGACCGTCTACATTTGTTGCTTCTTCAGAGCTCGAGTGAGATTTCTACGAGCACATTTGTTTCCTTTGAGATAGTAAGCTACATATTTCCCCTCTCACTTTCCATATGGGTGATCAAGTTCAAGTAGCTAGGAGAGTTGTTTTTTATTACGTCCAGCCGAACGTGGCTGGTGCTAAGTTCAGTATTACCCAACTCGTTGTCGGTGTTAATAACTAGCATATCCCTACATAGATCATTTCTATGGTTACTAACACCATTCAATACCATAGGTTACCTTATGAGGACCCGAACGCCCATCTCTCTCACTTCACAAGAATCTACGACACCTTTCAGGTTGAAGGTGTTAACGAGGATGCTTGCAAGTTGCGTCCCTTCCCATTTCTCTTATTGGCCGAGCCTAAAGTTGGCTGGAGTCCCTTCCTGCGGGATCCATCACTACTTAGGCTGGGATGCAAGAAAAAATTCTGAATAAGTGCTTTTCTCCATCCAAAACTGCTTGTCTGAGGAGCATGATTCAGTCTTATCGTTAGAATGAAGGGGGTCTTTCTACAAGACATGGTAGAGATTCAAGGAGTTGCTAAACAAGTGTCCCATCACGACTTTGAGGATTGGGCATTGGTTGAGAAGGGTTTTAATAAGTGACACTGGCCAAGAGGAACGTGCTGAACACCACTACAGGTGGAAATCTGATGACCACCAAAATGCCTGATGAATGTATCAATCTATCTAGATTCTAGGGATCCTGTTTTGTCTACTACACAGAGAGAGGTGCATAAGGTTGCTTCTAACATCGTTATGGTCGCCTAGGTTGAGGCATTGGCCCATATGTTCAAGCAGATGCAAACGAAGAAGGAGTAGAAGTGTTAGATCTACAAGGGAGGCCGTGACAGGCTAATGTCCTATAGCTCTTGATGATGTCCAAGAATAGTTAGAGTTTGTGGGTAACCCCATTCAGATGAATAACACCTTCGGTAACAATTATAATCCTGGTTGGAGGAATCACCCGATTTTCAAATGGAATAATGGAAACCCACGTTGCGACAGAGTTTGTTCAAGGACATAGGAGCAGGATCGAGTGCTGGAGAGAAGATCACCACACTAGAGGATATAATGAGGCAAAACCATATGACATTGGCAAAGCAGACAGAGTTGCTGACTCATTCAAAAGGAGACTCGACACCAGGAGACTTAGTCGAAATTCATGGAGCATGAGGCTTTAATGAAGAGTCAGGGAACAACATTGTAGAAAATTTGGGGATTGTGGGTGCGTTGTTGAATTAGCGGAACAAGAAGCCTTAGGGTTGTTCTCCTAGTCGAACCTTTTATAATTCGAATGCTAGTGCAAAGGCTGTGAGCACTAGTAGTGGACGAGGAGTTGTTGAGGTTGAACCAGTAGTTGATGAGGAACGGTGTGTAACCCCGAAAATTTCAAGCCTTTTAAAACTTTTATATTCCTTTCATAAATATTTTGTTAATTGATATTTGAAAATAATGATTTTAACTTAACGCACTTATTAGGACAAAAATATGAGTTACACATACCTTATATACCCTTCATATAGGTTAAGTAACATGTTAGAGTGGTTAAAAATATCAAAAAGCTTATAATACAAGTCTAGGGGCCAAACTGTCAAGAAACAAAATTGTGTGCGTCATAGTGCCATATGGTCCGTAAGGAGTGTCCAGATGCAGCAGATTTGCTTGATCCCCAAGTATTGCCACCTATCTTTAAATTTTGACACCCAACATGAATTTTGCCACATCTAATCTTGTTAGGACACATATTTGTCAAGTTCTCATTCATCCTCTATTAGTATAAATTGGTCCATACTTTAAGTTCATCACACCATTCTTTTCTCTTTCATTCTCAAAACTCTTATGGAGCTTACATCTACATTGCGACCTCCTTTCTTGAGTGCTAATATTTCCTCAAACACAAGTAAGTGTTTCTCCTAGTCTATCTCATTTTCTTAGCTAGTGTTGAGCAAAAAGTCAAAGTTCAAAATTAACTTTGCTACGTGATCGTAATAATGAAGGTGTTAATCCCTTGCGGTTACACCCTCTGATCATCACATTTATTAGGCGAAATGACGAGTCAAATTTTTACGAAATAAAAGTAAAAAATGTAGAAATTGCATTTTACAACGAATGAGTTTTAAAGTATGAAAATTAAATTTTTTAACACCAAACACTTTATATAACATTATCAGACATGTGTTAACATATTTAACTCGTCATTTCTAGTTTAGAGCTCAATTCTTAGTCAAAAGTCAAGGAGTTTGACTTCTGCTTTAACTTTCGAATCCGACCTGTTTGGTCAACCTAAGGCCCGACCAAACGTTACAGTATGACCATAGTAATATAGGGAATAACTCTCTGAGGTTATACCTTATGGTCATTTCGTTTGTTAGGATAAATGACAAGTCAACCATATATATTTTAAAATATCCAAATTGACATTTTTGCATAAAATGGTTTTAAAACTTTTTTATCTATGTTCTTGCTTCAAAACTAATCTAATAACATCATGAAACTTTTTTTGACATGTCGGACTCGTCATTAGACCCATTCAACCATTCGGACATGTGTTTGTGCATACGACTAGTTAATTAGATTAAACTAGTCGTAACGTGTGAAAACACTTTTCAATCGGAATGTTAGGTTTAACCACTATGTTATAACAGATCCCTTGTTCATCTCTATAGTAATAAATAAAAATGAAGTACACTTGGACGATTTTTAGGCTCCCTTAGAGTTTTTCCATGTGTTAATTATTTAGGCTACTTTTGCCACGTGTCATGTTGTGAGCATCGCACATTATGCTTTTTTTTCTTTAAAGCTTGATTGATTAATTGATTTAATTGATTTTAAATTTATAAAAAATATATTTTTCTTCCCATAAATTCAGGGATTTTTTTAAACGTGATCAACAATTAGAGTTTTTATGCATGTACTAGAAATAAACTATAAATCAATTTGTAATTCATTTGCGTATTATTTTTATTTAATCTAATTTCTGTTTTCTTGGATACCACGAACAAAATTAATATGTAATTATCTGAAACTACATTGTGCATAACTTTATGTTACATTAAAAAATAGGTTGATACACTTTTTTCTATTTTAAAAGAGTTCATTTACATTTTTTGTTTCCTGTAATATTTAAAAAAAAATATTGCTAAATCTTGAAAAATCATTTTCATTTACGAAATTCTAAAATTTCTAAATATAAAGTCAAAACTGAATTCTTTTTATCCATTTACATTTATTGATTTATAAAGTTAATTATGTTCTGAAATTAAAAACAATTATTCCTTTATTATTTAGTTTGTTTTTTATTTGATTTAATATGTTTTATTTAAAACAACGTATGTATATCAATTTCTATGAAATAGTTATACATGTATAATAAATTCTTCCTCAAATTACAATAGCTAATCTTAAAAATCTTATTAAGTAGTGGTAATTGATAAATTTTGAAATTCAAATTTATGTGGATACACAGTTAGCAAACTTTTCATCAATGATGATATTAAATAAAACAAATTATTGAAAATTTTTATTTTTATCTATTAAATATTTTAATTAGGTATATTTTCTTTTACCATTATCAGATGAAATAATATGTGATTTCGGTAATGGGATGTTTGGTAAAAAATATTAATTATAATGTTTTTAATGCATAACCCCATGTAATATACATGTTTCTAACCTAATATGGTTATAAACCACATTCTATTCACTCTTCCATCAAATCAATAATATGCACATTTAATAAACTTTCAATGAAAACTTCCTCTTTGGACAGATTTTGTTTTGTTACGTTAACCAAGTATAATTTGGTCAAAACTTAACCAAGCTAAGTAAACTTTTACATTTTGATTAAGTTCATTGAAATAAGATTCAACGATATATGATACAAAACCAAACCGAAGGTCATCATTGACCTTTTTCCAGGTTCCAAACAGAAAATCTTTCTAAATGACAGTTGTAGAACACACTTTGATTTAGCGAACTGGAAATTTTTTTAAATGTTTCTACAACGTTTACTATTTTTAAAGTAATTTATAAAGACAACACAGAAGACTCTTAGAACTCCAATCTTCTAAAATATCTAAACTTCTTCGAAGTTATGATGTTTCCATAACTCATATTCATCCACAAACATTATCACAAACAAAACCATTGACGAATGAATCCTTGTTTCTAGGAAACACTGACCCATGTAAGTACATAGTTCTCCACTTTTTCGTTTTTCAAATGTTTTGGGGTGATTCATATGTGCCTACTAAGTTTCAAAGTTTACAAAACAATATATATGGTTTATATATACAATATGTTTTTCAATTGGTATGAAACTTGATGGTGCGTCGAAAATGACAATTATACATTCATTAACTTTAGCCTAGCCGACCAGTAGTATGTTATGGTATCATAGACATACCAATCCCGTTTTCAAATTTACGAGGGCTTGTAGGGAGGTTTGGGGAACAACAGAAACTGTGAAACATAATTGATAAACTCTTTGATGGTTTGTCCGACGAGTCAACACAAACTTGAATGTATTCACCGGCAAACCGTACTAGTTTATACAAAACAAAAACGATTGGTTTATAAAAGAATGAGGACGATTGGTTAATAAAAAACAAGGACGACTATATTATACAAAAACGATTGGTTTATACAAAAAAAGACGATTGTTATAGACAAAGTCGCAAATGTTTTTCAAATAAATATATAAACCATACAATTTACAAGAAAACAATTGGTTATTTACATGATGTTACAAAAAAAAAACATTTTTGTCAAGATTCATGGCTACAAAAGTTTTATACCAACTATTGTAGTTTGTTAGAAATATTGAAAATATAAATTTTTTGCCATGGATTTGACCACAAAACCTATGTTTCTCACCAAATTTATTGTTGAATCTTTTTTTCACATATGTTTCGGGTGCAAATGTGAGATGATTATTCAAGTATGCTACACGTAGGAATGAACTCGGGCCTTAGTTTCTTTAAATTTAAAAACATATATTTGTAATCTTTTGTAGCTGAAAAACAATATAATATAATGAAACTTTAGTACCATGTGTTATGAGCAATTTGTAACGTGACTCGCCGACATTTCCGTCGTGGGTTGTATTCGCGGCCGGGGTGTTATAGATTGGCATCAGAGCCATGGTTATAGAAAATTGTGTTACTAGATTGCTTTTGACCTAGACTATAACCTTCTAGGGACCCAAACATGAGTTATCTTAGATCTCTATCCTAATCCTTATCCCTTGCCATGACTACACTATAATTTACAAATCATCTAACATTAGATAATTTATCTTAAATCCATAGGCTTTATGACTTTAGATGTTTCTCACATCTCGTCAAAATCTTGGGTGTAACACCCCGACCATGTAAAAACAACCCACAGGGGAAACGTCAGGGAGTCACATTACAAATTGCTCATAGCACATGCTACTAAAGCTTCTTTATATTGCATTATTTTCAACACAAAATTACAAATAATTGTTTTTAATTTAAGGAAACTAAGGCCTGATTCCATTCCTACGTGTAACATACTTGAATTATCATCAAACATATTTGCACTGAAACATATGTGAAAATAATGTCAATAATAAAGTCGATGAGTAACATAGGTTTTGTGGTCAAATTTATGGCTACATATTTGTATTGAAAAGGGTTTAACCAACTACAAGAGCTAATATTATAAATAAATCTTTGTAGCTGTGAATCTTGACAAAATCGTTCCTTGTGAAAATATGTCTGGATAACCATTTTGTTAAAATAATATTTTGTATGGTTTATTGTTTGAAAACCATTTGTGACTTTGGATAAACCAGTTGTCCTTGTTTTCTATAAACCGAGTGTCTTGTCTTGTATAAATTGTCTTCGTCTTGTGTAAAAACAATATTGTCTTTTTCTTACATAAAAATCCAAATTGGTTTTGTCTTGTATGAAATGAAATATTTTGTATAGTCTAAAATGAGTGTGGTTTGTTGGCGAATACATTCAAGCCTTGTGCAATGTCGGATAATCCCTAAAAAGGGTTTATCAATTTAGGTTTCATAGATCGGTCATTCCCAGAGGAAACTTCCAAACAGACCAGGAAATTGGGAATGGATTGCAAATTCTATAGCGTTATAACCTACTACTGATCAACTTGATCAAAGTTAATGAATGTACCATTGTCGAGTTCAATGTACCATCAAGTTTCATACAATGGAAAGTATACCATGTATATAAACCATATATATTGTTTAGAAATCCTGAAAATATGAATAGACAGATATGAATCACCTCAAAACTATATGAAAGTTGAAACGTGAGAAACTATATACTCACCTTGATGTCCTAGCAATGCGTTTGCGTTTTCTTCAGGTTTTTATAAGATCATGAGTAGTTCCTAGTAATAAGAATTATTTTTTATGGTTTTGTTGTGATGATTATTGTGGAATAGTATGGGTTAAGGGAGCATTGTAAATTAAAAAATGTTAATATTTTTCGAAAATGTGAGTTTTGACAGCCTTCTGTGTTATCTTTGTAAAATGCTTTAAAAATAGTAGACTATGTCGAAGAATTATAAAATATTCTAGTTTACTAATTCAAAGTGTACTCTAAAACTTCTATTTAGAAAGTTTTCCTGTTTGAAACCCGGAAAGTGCTCAAAACTATTGATCTTTAAAACCTTCTAGCGTCGACCTTCGGTTTGGTTTTAGACATTTGAGGGTCTCAACATAGGTGTTTGTCGATGTATCATATATCGTCAAAAGGTTTTTGAATGAACTTAATCAAAATGTAAGTTTTTTCTTTGTTTGGTTAAGTTTTGACTAAGCTACGCTTGGTTAAAGTAGCATCACAGAATATGTCCAAACAAGGAGTTTTCGTCGGAAATTGATTAATTGCGCATACTATGTATTTGACAAAGAGTGATATAATGTGGTTTATAACCATATGAGCAAGGGATATCATGTGGGGTGGTTGTTTAAACCTAACATTCTGATTGGAAAGAGTGTAAGTGTTTTGACCAGTTACGTAGTTTACGCTAATTAACTAGCTGTATGCGTAAACACAAGTTCGGATAATAGGATGGGTCGTATAACGAGCTTGGTATGTCAAAACAAACTTATTGATGTTGTATGATCAGTTTTAATGCAAAAGTATGGATCATATAGGTTTAAAACCATTTTATTTGAAAGAATGGTATTTTTTACATTTTTAAAGTATAACAGATGACTCGTCATTTGACTCACCAAACATAATGACCATAAGGTATAACCTCAGAGGATTATTCCCTATGTTACTATGGTCATATAGTTGGGTTTGATTGGGTCCTAAGGTTAACCAAACGGGTTAGATTCGAAAGTCAAAGTAAAGTCAAACTATTTGACTTTTAGACTAGTAATTGAGCTCTAAACTAGAAATGACGAGCTAGACATGTTAAGACATGTCTAATAATGTTCTGCAAACTAATTAGCTTTCAAAAATTTAAGTTTTAATACTTAAAAACTCATTCGTCATAAAAGGCACATGTTTACATTTTTTACTTTATTTCATAAAAGTTTGACTCGTTATTCTAATAAACATGATAATCAAAGGGTGTAATCGCGAGGGATTAACACCTTCATTATTATGATCACTTAGCTAAGTTCATTTTGAACTTTGACTTGACCAAAATGGTCAGAACCGAAAGTCAAAACAAAAGTCAATTTACTTGACTTTGGCTCGTAACTAACTACATTAAATGAAGTAGACTAGGAGAAACATTTACTTGTGTTTGGAGGAAGGATTTGAACTATGGAATGGAGGCCTCAAAATAGAAGCAAGCTCCAAAAGAGTTTTGAAAGTGAAGAGAAAAGAATGGTGTGAAGAACTTCAAAAAACAAAGACATATTTATATTAATCTTGATCAAGTAGGTGATGGAAAATGTGTTATAATGATGCTTAGTGTCCTAATATGTGTCAAGACCATATTAGAAGGGGCAAGGAAGGTGCTAGGTGTCAACACAAGGAAGAAAGGTGGCGATGCTTGGTGAACAAGCAAAATTATTGCTTCTGGGGACCCCTTACGGTCCATAAGGCACTCTGATGGGCAAAATTTTCACTTTTTTGACAGTTTTGTCCCTTGCACTTGTACTATCAGCTTTTTGATATTTTTAACCCCTTTAACTTGTTACTTAAGCTATATGAAGGGTATTTAGGGTATGTGTAACTTATATCTTTGTCTCAGAATATGCGTTGTGTTAAAATCATTACGTTCAAATACCGGTTAACGAAATACTTTCGCGGGGGTTATAGTCATCCCTTTTTTAGGAAATTTCGTACCAAAATTTATTCGTAGGAGATTGTCGGATAAGGTTGTGAATTGTTGAAGGGTGTGGATTTGAAAGGGTTACCAAAGGTTTGAATACGGGAGGAAAGGTGTTTATAGAGGTTTCCTAAATAATCTATGAAGACTATTTGTATAAGAAACTTATGTGTGTGTACAAGGTCGAAGATGGATAATGTAGGATAAAATTTGGCTGGAAGGTTTGATAGGTCCGAACGTTCCGGTTTTAGTCTCGGTTCGATAAACAAGAGTAAGAGGGTGAATTCTAGCCACGAACCAAAAAAAATAAACAAGAAAGATTGAAACTTTAAAGATTGTATCAAAGAAAGTTTCATTAATTCTAATAAAGATATAAAAAGATAATCAATCATCCACCCTGGGTGAGCTCCCAGGGGTGGTGGCTCAGAAATGCACCCGCTACAAGTGATGTTTAGTAATCTATTTATAGTCCCTGAGCCTTGTCCTCCAAGCAAGCCGTCCCTTTCTTGGAAAACTTCCTAACGACGCTAAAACATACAAAACTATATCAATTAAACTCGCTACATCATACGAACAATAACCTTGCCAATTAAATTTCGTCATAATTGATAACATCATTCTCCATTTTGACCCAACAATATTCCCCCGAGAATGATGCTACCAATTCTTCATTGGATCTTCAAAAGTATATCTAAATTTGTCTTTGAATCTTCTTCAATCCGCTGAATACCCAAAATCTTTCATTGTTGTTTTCCCTGTCACACCTCGTATTTTCAATCAAACACCAGTGGGCCCAGGTGGGGAATATCGTGACGTAAGTTGATATCATCACAGTCAATAAAAAAACACAGTGGAAGTCTTGGAGATTAAAATACTATTACAAACCAAATGTTCAAAGTACAAAAGAATAATATATATACGGCTTGTAATAAAAGATCCACAGGCGGATCGTAAAATGTACAAAAATGTATAACAGACATTGGGTAGATCTAAGGATTTGCAAGCTCCTCTTATATCACAACCGAGCAGCTTTCAGCCTATTTCATATTGTACCTAGAGCTTAGTCTTTTGAAAATACGTTAGCTTTCGCTGGTAAATACACCCAACTAACTCGTTTTGAAAACATTTCAAAAATGGATTTAAGTGCACAGGGCACAAAAAAATCTTTTATAACTTGGGAAAGTCAGCCTAGTAACCTTATTAACAGCTTTACATGTTTGTCCATACATATGGGACCAAGTACAGAGACCGAGACATGATTAACGTACACACCACTTATGAACCCACGAAGGAGTTATCCCCAACTAGTGGGTAAAAATAATTTAGCATGAGCATCTGTCAGGTGTATGCCTACACCCCGTGCTTTGGTCGTGGCCATTAACTAATGTAATGAGCCGAGGATATCCAGGACACGATCGTTAACCCCAATATTTAAGTTATCAAAAAGTACTGATTAAAACGAAATATGCGGATTTACTAGCCACAATCCGGCATTCGATTGATCCTATTTCCGACCAAGTGGTAATAATTTACCGTAACCCAAGTCAAGAGTATTTACCTGAGCTAGTCTGGATTAAAAATGCAAGATTTATTTTCTCATCCGTATTCAAAATGAAATAAGTGCAGATAGCATTTACTGGAAGGCTCTAGTCTGGATTATGACATAAGCTAACCAATTAAAATGCTAACGGTCTTAATTAAGTCATAGACTTAGACCGACTAGCATACAAGATCAAAACGGTATAATACACTAGATTAAGCGACGGCCGGATAAAATGTAGTTTAAACCCAACAAGTACTATGACTTGTATAATATGGGTAAACCATAAGCATTCTGGATTTTGAGAGTAAAATGATAAGGTTAAACCTATTTCGGTTAATTTTCGTAAACTAGTTACATATACTTAACCGTTCCATAGAAGCGATATCGGGTAACCGACTAATTCATGGACAAGTTCTATATGCCTTATATTTTAGATAAGTTGTAATATCAGTAGGATATCAACTTACTTGCCCGTTAAGGTTTTAAAATAAAAGTATGCCTCATAAGGGCGTTTTGGTAATTATATACCGTATAAAAGGAACTTGAATATATTTTGATGTTATGATCATAAGTATTCTGGAAAAATATTTAATTTGTGGTATAATATCAGTAAGATTTTGATTATATGTGTAATTTATCATTTATGACCAAACTATACACCGAAGGGGCATTTTGGTCATTTTACACATAATTTTATAATTTATTTGGGATTCTGAGTTTATATTTTGTACCTACTGTAAAAATACTTTAAAAAGTTTTAAAATCAGTAGGTAACAAGTCTTGGTTGATAAATATGGTTCTAGACCATATTATGCGTCGAAACGGCGTTTATGTCGAAAAATGACGATTTGTGCAAAGTTTAATAAAAACTGATGCTAAGATCAGGTTTATATGTTTTAGATATGTTATTTAATATAACACATCAGTAAATAAAAGGTTTGGTATAAAAAGTATGATTAGAATCATTTTATGCGCCATGAGGGCTTTATCGTCATTTGTCGACATAATGCAAGGACTTGTATGTAAACTCTGTATCTAAACTGACTTAACATCCCAAATAATCTTACTTATGATATTAAATCTATAGGAAATTTATTTTCAAGTTTGTTATCGATTAAATCCTTATTTTATGTAAAAAAGGCATTTTAGTCAAAATTGGCATAATAACGGAACTTGTGCATAAACTCCGATTCTGATTATGATTATGTAATATAACCTCAGAGGGTTATGCTACATTATATTACGATCATAATGAAACCTTAGATCAGTAGCTAACTAATCTAAATTGAGTCATAATCGAAAGTCAAAGCAGAAGTCAAACTTTCGACTTTCGGTTGCGAACCGACCCTAGAACTGAAATTGACGAGTCGAAATGTTCTCACATGTTATAATAATTATTATCAACTTATTTAAGTGTCAAAACATGTTTTATATCATATATAAATTCAGATTACAATATTTTCGAACGTGATCTTTAATATTAAAACTTTGAGCTGTTAATTGGTCTAGCAAACGTGATCTTTAGGAGGTGCCTTTAATAGGAATTAACACCTACCTTATTACGATCACTTAGCCATGTTCGTTATGAAAAATGGCTGGACATAATGATCTTAACTGAAAGTCAAAGCGTTTTCCATAAACGCTTGACTTTTGGCTATGAAAAGCCTATAAACGAAAATGCAAGAGAAAGGAACACTTACAAGTGATTCCAAGGATGAAATAAAACTAAGTTGGATGCTCCTTTAAGTTAGGAACTTCCAGAGAAGGGAGATAGAATGAAAATGAGAAAGGTGCAAGTTCAAATGGTGAACCAATGCACCTATTTATAGTTGTAGATCTTGAAGGAGGTGATGCCAGGTGTTAGCAAGTGTTAAAGGGTGTCTACAAGTGTCCTAAAAGGTGGCATAGTAGTTTGGAAGTCCCATGGTTTCGAATCAAATGGTTTTGGAAACATGCGTGGAGGCCAAGCAAAAATTCTGCAGATACAGTCCTCTAGCGCCCCGCGAGAGACCACGTCCATGTCTCTTGCGGCCTGCGAGCGCCCCATGGTGACTTTCAAACTTTGACATATTTAGCCCCTCAACTTATTAAACCTCTAAAACACCTTTGTAGGCATATTTAGCCCTCCGTAGCCAATATTTGGCATACCCAGGAGTATGCCCAGACATTGTCAAGCTCTCGATTCGTTAAAAGGTCACTCAGAGGTATAAATTAACATGTTGACACTTTTAACCTCTCCATTGTCCAAATTTTACATATTGACATAATTAATCCCTCTTGTCTAGCTAGTGGCTCATATGAGAGTTAGGACATCGTAAAGGGTCACTCAGAGGCTTAGTGTACACTGATGGTCACTCAGAGGCTAAGTTTAAGCATGTTAACCCTAATAGTCACTCAAAGGCTCAGTGTAAGCATGTTGACACTAATGGTCACTCAAAGGCTCAGTGTAAGGATGTTGACACTAATGGTCACTCAGAGGCTTAGTTTGAGCATGTTGACACCTTTAGTCCTTATTAGTCCTTAATACACTTACTATAAAAGTAATGACACGTGTCACTATATTATTGGACACGATTTTACGAGGTGTTACATCCTCACCCCCTTAAAAGAAATCTCGACCTCGAGATTTTTATTCAAAAAATGGGGGTACTTTTGTCACATAGTGGACTCAACCTCCCGTGTATACTCGGGGCCTCGTAGGGCATCCCAGTTAACCTTTACTATAGGTATCTTTTTCCTTCGGAGCTTCTTAACCTGTCGATCCTTGATTGAAATCGGTTCTCAACGAACCTCAGGTTTTCATCAATTTGCACATCATGATGTGACATTGCTAGTGACTCATCGGCTAGACATTTCTTAAGATTACAAATGTGGAATACATCATGAATTCCAGTAAGCTCATCTAGCAACTTAAGCTTGTAAGCTACCACGCCGACACATTCGATTATCTTGAATGGTCCTATATATCTTGGGTTTCACTTGCCCTTCTTTCCAAATCTCATTACACCTTTCCAAGGTGCACTTTTATCATGACTTTGTCCCCTATTTGGAACTTAAGAGGTTTACGCCTCCTGTCAGCATAGCTCTTCTACCTATCACGGGCAGCTTTGAGTCTATCATGGATTTTACAATCTTATCCGTGGTCTCTAGGACAATCTCTGGTCCTGATAGTTGGGCTTCTTCAACTTCTGCCTGACACACGGGCGTTCGACATTTTCTCCAATGCAGGCCTAAAAGGAGCAGCTTGATGCTCGTATGATAACTATTATTATAGGATAATTCTATTAGGGGTAAGTGGTCATCCCAACTCCCACCTAAATCAATCACAGATGCTCTAAGCATGTCTTCCAAGGTTTGAATAGTACACTCACTTTGACCATCCGTCTAGGGTGGTAAGCCGTACTAAAGTTTAATCTTATGCCTAACGATTGTTGGAAACATTTCCAAAAGTGAGATGTATATCTAGTATTCTATCGGATACAATAGATACCGGCACGCCATGTAGGGACACTATCTTGTCCACATACAACTTAGCCAATTTGTCAAATTATATGTTTATTTAATTGGCAAGAAATGCGCTGACTTAGTCGGCCTTTCCACAATGACCCAAATCGTGTCATTACCACGTTTGGTCTTAGGTAACTTGGTAATTAAATCCATAGTTACCATTTCCCATTTCCAAGTGGGAATTTCAAGCTGTTGTAGAAGTCCTGGCGGTTTCTGATGTTCGGTTTTAACTTGAGAACACGTCAGACACTTAGCTACATAAGTGGCTATGGATTTCTTAATACCCATCCACCAATAATTCTTCTTTAATCTTGATACATCTTGTCACCACCAGGGTGAATTGAGTATCTTGAATTAGGCGCTTCTTGGAGGATTAGATCTCTAAGTCCTCTAAAGATTGAAACCCAGATTCTGTCATTAAATCTAAGGATTCCATCTTTGACTGGCTTTAACTGATCAATAGTTTTGCCTAATCCTTCATCAGGAACATTAGCCTCTAATAGGGCTTGCCTTTGTGTATCTAATAGCTTCTCATTTAAGCTATTTCTAAGCTCAATGCTCTTGGCGTTAATCCTAATAGGCTTAACTCTTTCCTTGCGACTTAAGGCGTCAGCAATGAATTTGCCTTGCCGGGATAATAGCGAATTTCACAATCATAATCATTAAGTGTTTCCATCCAGCGGCGCTATCGCATGTTCAAATCCTTTTGATTGAACAAATGTTGGAGACTTTTATGGTCAGTGTATATAATACACTTCATGCCATATAAGTAATGTCTCCACAACTTAAGTGCAAATACAACAGCACCAAATTCCAAGTCATGGGTGGTGTAATTCCTTTCGTGCACCTTTAATTGTCGTGATGCATAAGCAATTACTTTGCCTTTTTGCATAAGCACACAGCCCATGAAAGTCTATGAGGCATGATAATAAATCACAAAATCCCTAATACCCTCAGGTAGAGATAACACAGGAGCATCGCTCAACTTGTGTTTTAGAACCTCAAAAGATTCTTATTGTTTTGGACCCCAGTCAAACTTGACATTCTGACGGGTCAAGGTAGTTAAAGGAGTGGCTATTCTCAAAAAGTTCTCAATAAACCTCCTATAATAACCAGCCAATCCTAGAACACCATGAATCTCTGATGGAGTTTTGGGCACTTCCCAATTCATTATGGCTTCATTCTTAGCGGTATCCACTTGGATACCACGCTCACTTACAACATATCCAAGAAATTGGACTTCTCTAAGCCATAATTCGCACTTAGAGAACTTAGCATAAAGCTTCTCTGGTCTTAGCAATTCTAGGATGCACTGAAGATGTTTCTCGTGATCAACTTGATTATGAGAGTAGATAAGTATGTCGTCTATGAAAACAATGACAAACTTATCTAGATACCGCTTGCAGACTCTATTCATGAGATCCATGAATGTTGCAGGTGCATTTGTGAGCCCAAAAGGCATCACTAGGAATTCATAATGACCATAACGGGTCCTAAAGGCAATCTTGGGAACATCCTCACTTCTAACCTTAAGTTGATGATATCTTGATATAAATCAATTTTAGAGAAGTAACTAGCCCCTTGAAGTTGATCGAATAAGTCAACGATCCTGGGCAGAGGATAACGATTCTTGATCGTTATCTTATTTAGTTCGCGGTAATCAATGCACATCCGCATTGAACCGTCCTTTTTCTTAACAAAAAGGATAGGAGCTCTCGAAGGTGAAGAACTAGGCTGAATAAAGCCTTTCTCTAAAAGTTCATTTAATTGTATTCTTAATTCCTTCATTTCTGTCGTTGCTAACCGATATGGAGCTCTAACAATAGGTGCTGATCCTGTAGGATATCAGTCATAAACTACACTTGACCTATCTTGAGGTAAACCTGGTAATTCTTCAGGAAAAACATCGGAATATTCGAGATGTTCGAAAGGTCTTCAATATTTGGGTTAGGCTCGTTAATAGTTACTTGTGCCATGTAAATGACACAACCTTTCCCCAGGCACTTGGATGCCTTACATAATGACACTTTTTCAGGAAATCCGTAGTGTGAATCTCCAAGGATGGTGATCATTTCACTAGATGGGGTTTTAACCTCGATGAGCTTTTTATCACAAGCAATGCGGGCATGGTTATGAGATAACCAATCCATGCCTAAGACTACATCGAATCCCGCCAATTTCATTGGCAGAAGAGAAGTAGGAATAGAATGATTCTTAATGGATATAAAACATCCGTCAAGAATGGAAGATGCTGTTTATAAAGTTCCATCAGCAAGTTCTACCTCATAAGTTATGTCTAGAGTTCTTATGGGAAAGTTTAATGGTTTACTTAACTTATGGTCTACAAAGGACTTATCTGCACCCGAATAAAAAAGAACTCTAGCATATACGTCATTAATGAGGAATGTACCTGTTATGACGTTTTTGTCATTAATAGCCTCTCTAGCATTCATCTGAAAGGAACACGCATTTCCTTTCTTAGCCTCTTCAGGGTTTGCATTGTTACTTCTGGGGTTCTTCGGGCAATTAGGCTTAATATGTCCTTTCTCGTTACAACCATAATAGACTGCATCTTTAAGATTTTTGCACTCTAGGGTCTTATGCCCTTTTCTTTTGCAAATTCAACAGGGTTTAGAATGTGGGTCAGCATTGCATTGTCCCCAATGCCTACGGTCACTGGTCTTGCACAGAGGTCTATCATTAGACATGTGCTGGTTCTTCTTGAACCTAAAATTTCCTCTCTTTTTGAAGCTTTGGGAGTTATATCCTCCCGTTTCCTTTTTCCATCAGTCTCAGTTCTAACTGACTTTTGCCTCACTAAGTCTAAGGTGAGAGGGAGAGAGATTGGTCAACAGCAGACCTATAAGTACTAGGCTGAGCAGCCTTTACCATGCCCTTAATCTCGGGCGTAACCCCTTAATGAAAAGCGCATTGCGTTTGGGTTCAGGAGTAATTAGATAGGAGACTAATCTGGATAGGGAGTTGAAGTCCGAAACATACTTTCAACAGTCCAGATTTTTCATTGTAAGAGTCAGAAAGTCTGACTCTATCTTTTCCACCTCATGAGGTGGGCAATACGTCTCTTTGTCAAGGTCAACAAACTTGGACCATCCCAAGTTGTACAGGTGTACTTTACCTGTTGATTGGACCATTGCCTCCACCAAATTAAGGCATCACCCTTGAAGGACTATGATACATAATAAACTACATCCCTATCAGCACAACTGCTAATATCCACTATCGTCTCCATTTCATCAAGCCATTTCAAGGCTTCTACTACTCCCATTTCTCTGAAAAATCTCGGGGCTTACAGGTGACGAAATATTTGTAGGTACATCCGTCTTTAGAAGAACGGAACCTATCGTTAAATTCTAATTTCCTTGGTTCACTCTTCGCATTTGAAGAGCGAACGAAGCTCTCCTTACGAGCTGATGATGGTGGAATAGATAAAGGCTTGGAGCGTGTAGCGCTCTCTTCCTTAAATTTCTCCATGGCCTTTCCAACAACTGCATCTATGCGAGCTTGGAAATCATCATTATCAATGGCTATGTTTTCGGCTTTGTTAGAGTTAATATCTCGGTGGCTACTTTGCGCCTCATCCGAGTTAGCCATTCTTGAAGCTTTGGTTCTAAACACCAAATTAACTTCACTTTTTAGTCATGGTATTAATAACCATATTGGCTATAAAACTTGGATATACAAATCCATTGCCTATTTAAATTAGTGTGAATATAATCACAACTCTTAGGCTTAACATTTCTATGAATGTTATCTATATTTGGCCAAGGTCTCAAAAGGACTATCAAAGGCAAATTACAATTTGGACATAGTCCAATATATTTTAGACAGTGGATCTTAATGTCACAACTGCCATTATCATAAGACAATTTATAAATACCTCATAGGCTTGTCATGAAGGACATTAAAAATATGGCTCATAGGCCTGTCACTATGGACTTATTATTATGGCACATAGGTCTGTCACTAAGGACATATAAAAAATACTAATGGACATAATTTTGGGCAGAGGGTTATATTAACCAAAACTGTCATTGTCTTAATTGACAATATATGCTCGAAGGCAAATCATCACTAATGGATGTTTAATCGTGGCCCGTAGGCACTACATCACTAATGGATGTTCAATTATGGCCCGTAGGCACTACATCACTAATGGATGTTTAATTATTGATATTAGCCAGAATGAAATTGACCACATAGGCTATTTAAGGTTAGGACGTAGTCCATTACCTAGATGGCTAGTGTGGTTTTCCCAAGCCACACTACCAAGAGTATTAACCTTACTTGAATTTTAACACATATTATCCTTAGGGTCGATTAATAGTCATGGTCGCATTGACCTTAATGACTTCGAATCTTGAACATAGTCTACTACCTCTGGATAGAAGGATAATTCTTCCTTAACTATCATGATAAAAGGCTATTCATCCTTAACTATCATTTATAATTTGGCCAATTAATATGGTCTGTGCCATTTGGCTAATCAAAACCATTAAGATCTTTTTGGAGTTATATAGCGGATTATAAATTTCGAGTAAAATCAAGACGATCGCTTGAAGAGGATGAGTACATATATATATAATTCCAAAATATTTCATTAAATGCCAATAGAAATTACAATACTAGAAATAAATAAATAAAACTAATTGTCTATGCAAGGACCTAAAAGAAATAACTTGTCCACGCCGGGACTAAAGAAATAACATAATAATAGAAAAGACTTCATCGTCCTTCTTTCCCTTAACCAACTTGGAGAGCTTCTTGAAGAACGTATTCGTCTTCTTCTCCTTTTCTCCGCTTGCTATTGCATTTCCTTCATTCGCTCCAAGGCCTCATTAATGGCCTCAAGAGGGGGCAAAGGTTGTGGTTGTGGTTGAGGTACAAGATGATACTTATACCCATAATTTGGATATCCAGTAGGTGGATAAACAGGTGGGAAAGGAGATGGGTAAAGTGCGTATGCCTGACCACTTGCATATAGGGGTCATGCGATAGTGCCTGGTAATTTACTGGCATAGATGGGTTAAAGGATCATATCGAGATATATCCGAATATGTAGGAATAGGGTTATTAAAACCCGATGGTGGTGGTTGAACCATAGGTGATGGTGTCGGTTCCACCACAGGTGAAGTATTGGAGAGTCAACCCATTTGTGGGTCCTCATGAATGGTAGGGTAGGGTTTGGGCAATGGTGGCAGCGAACCCGACCGTTGACCTGCACGTACCGACATATGTGCTCAATGTTTCCTCCTTGGTGGCTCAGGTGGCCGAGGTTGATCCACCGGTTCGATTTGAACATCTTCTTGCGTAGGAGGTGTTGGAGAGTGGTGTGAAGGAGTGTTAGCAAAAGTGAATTGGCTCCAATATTGGTCGCATTCGTTAGGACCTTGGTATGGTGATCCTGCGTAAGAGTTAGAATTGCTAGAGATTTCTATAAGGTGTTCAAGTGATCCCGACGGTGGCATCTCCGGGTTGGAGTCTTCGTCCATTGGGTTGGGTTGATCTAACTGATTTTGATCAGCTGTGGGTGTGTTGAAGTTGTGGTTAGGGTTAAACTCATCATGATATGAATTATGAGAGTGATAAGAATGGTGTGATTGGTGAGAATGGTAAGAGTGGTATGAGTTTTGTGTATGAGTAGGTGAATATCTTGCTAGTGGCCAGGAATCTCCCGAATCCTCATAAGGATTCGAGTGTTGGGGTTGTGAAGGGATATGTCTAGATGGTCCTCCCCTCATAGGTCCTTTGCCTCTTCCTCATATTCTTGGTAGCATTTTCCTGTTAAAATCCAGTCAAAACAATAATAATAACTTACTAATGAGATGAGTAATCATAGGTCAAAGCCTAGACTCGGAAGTCTAAGGAATGTTCTTTTGTGTAAGTTTGAGATTAAACACAAGAAGGCTAGTGTTTAATTCCCTCAAACCTTGGCTCTGTACCAACCTGTCATACCCCGTATTTTTAATCAAAAACCTGTGGGCCCGGGTAGGGAATATCGTGATGTAAGTTGATGTTATCATAGTCAATTAAACCAGCACAATAAAGTCTTGGAGTTTAAATTAGTATTACAAACCAAATGTTCAAAGTACAAAAAACTAATATACAAACGGCTTGTAATGAGAGATCCACAGGCGGATTGTAAAATGTACGAAAATTTATAACAGACTTTGGGCAGATCTAAGAATTTGCAAGATCCTCTTATATCACTACCGAGCAGCTTCCAGCCTATTTCGTATTGTACCTGCAGCTTAGTCTTTTGAAAATACGTCAGCTTTTGCTGGTAAATACACCCAACTGACTTGTTTTGATAACATTTCAAAAATGGATTTAAGTGCACATGGCACGAAAATTTTTTTATAACTTGGGAAAGTCAGCCTTGTAACGTTGTTAACAGCTTTACATGTTTGTCCATACATATGGGGCCAAGTACAGAGACCGAGACATGATTAACGTAGACACCACTTATGAACCCACGAAGGAGTTATCCCCAACTAGTGGGTAAAAATAATTTAGCATGAGCATCCGTCAGGTGTGTGCCTACACCCCGCACATTGGTCGTGGCCATTAACTAATGTAATGAGCCGAGGATATCCAGGACACGGTCGTTAACCCCAATGTTTAAGTTATAAAAACAAATCTGATTAAAACAAAATACGCGGATTTACTAGACACAGTCCGGCATTCGATTGATCCTCTTTCTGACCAAGCGGTAATAATTTACCATAACCCAAGACCGTACAGGGAAAATAAGTCAAGAGTATTTAACTGAGCTAGTCTTGACTAAAAATGCAAGATTTAATTTCTCAGTCGTATTCAAAATGAAATAAGTGCAGATACCATTTACTGGAAGGCTCTAGTCTGGATTATGGCATAAGCTAACCAATTAAAATGCTAACGGTCTTAATTAAGTCATGGACTTAGACCGACTAGCGTACAGGATCAAAACAGTATAATACGCTAGATTAAGCGACGACCAGATAGAATGTAGTTTAAACCCAAGAAGTAATATGACTTGTATAATATGGGTAAACCATAAGCATTCTGGATTTTGAGACTAAAATGATAAGTTTAAACCTGTTTCGGTTAATTTTGTAAACTAGTTACATATACTTAACCGTGCCATATAAGCAATATCGGGTAACCGACTAATTCATGGACAAGTTCTCTATGCCTTATATTTTAGATAAGTTGTAACATCAGTAGGATATCAACTTACTTGCCCGTTAAGGTTTTAAAATGAAATTATGCCTCATAAGGGCGTTTTGGTAATTATATACCGTATAAAAGAAACTTGAATATATTTTGATGTTATGATCATAAGTATTCTGGAAAAATATTTCATTTGGGGTATAATATCAATAAGATTTTGATTATATGTGTAATGTATCATTTATGACAAAACTATGCATCGAAGGGGCATTTTGGTCATTTTGCACATAGTTTTATAATTTATTTGGGATTCTGAGTTTATATTATGTATGTACTTTAAAAATACTTTAAATAAGTTTTAAAATTAGTATGTAACAAGTCTTGGTTGATAAATATGGTTCTATACCTTATTATGCGTCGAAACGGCGTTTATGTTGAAAAATGACGATTTGTATGAAGTTTAATGAAAACTGATGCTAAGATCAGGTTTATATATTTTAGATATGTTATTTAATATAAGACATCAGTAGATAAAAAGGTTTGGTATAAAATTATGATTAGAATCTGTTAGAACTTTTGAGACCGTTGATGCTTGATTATCCATAGTTTGAGCTAGTTTGTAATAGTTAGACAATGTTGAAGGGTCAAAAGTGCAATATTGTGAAAATCATATGTAAGCGGCGTAATTAATAACCCAGCATAATTAATAATTACGCTGGGTGATGAGTTTGTATAAATACATGGTTTAATGAATGTATGTCCAAGTTTTGAGATTTGGGTGATTCTCTTGTTTGTGATTTTTGCTATTGTGCTTAATCCGAATATCCAAATGATGTTATTGATTACATGTTATTGGGATTTCATATACAACACTAGTTGTTTGATCCATTCAAGATTCTTCATCTTCTTTGCTTGGTTTTTCTTAATATTTGCACATTCAAACAACTAATCCATAGTTGTTTGGGTGATAACAATCAACCACTATGATCCGAATACGTTTTGGGAGTCACAATTTGGTATCAGAGCCTTTGTTCTCTTGATTGTTTGAGTTTTTGTTAAGATTTTTCAAGTTTTGAAGGTTTTACAAAAGTTTTCAAAGTTTTATGGTTTTTCAAATTTTTGGGCTTAAAATGGCTTGAACTGGTGAGTTTAATCTTTGGGTTGTTGTTAATCAGTAGTTTGGTAAACATTATGGTCATTTAGCGGCAAAGAAACATGAATTTTGAGTCGTTTTTTGATGATTAGAGGGTTTTTGTTCGTACTAAAACCCTTCTAGGCATAATTATTTTTGAAGATAGCGCAGATATATTTGAAGATAGCGTAATTATCTTTAAAGCTAGCGTAATTAACTTGAATATCGCGTATTTAACAAATACGCTGGTTTTAAATCAGCGGATTCAGCGAAATAGTACCAGTGAAATTAATCGAAGGCGACTTCGAAATCAGTGATACAAATCCTCAAGAATTTTATCACGGTGTTCAGTGAAATTAACTAAACCTTTGCTTGTTTTCGAATATCCAGCGGATTTAGCTTTTTGCAGGACAAAGTCACCGCTCCCCATCAACGTAATTGATTCCAAGTGCCGCGAATTTGATCTCTGGTCCAACGTATTTATCACATTTGCAGCGTATTTGTTCTCTTTTCAGCGAAATTGTCTTCTGATTCAACAATTCCCAGCGTATTTAATCACCAATCATCCATTATGTCTCTCAATCAACTCAATCCGGTTGCTCAAGCGAACTAGAAACTGGAACCGCTACAAGACCACCAAAGTTGAAAGAGTCGGAAGATTTCAGTAGTTGGAAAAACAGGATAAAGGCTTTCTTTGAGTATACCGATTATACTCAATGGATGTTAGTCACTGTGGGCCCATATGTTCCTATGATAATATGTGACGAAACCCGTACTATCAATGAAGATCCTTCAACGTTCACAGATGAAGATCGGACACTCATTCAACAGTGACCGGAGGGCTCACGCTGCTCTTACTATGGCTCTGTCGAAGGATGATAACAGCCTGTTTGAAGAATACACCTCCGCACATGAACTGTGGTTGGCTCTAATCGATCATTATGAAGGTAATGAAGAGCTCATGGACAACAAACATGACATGGTGCAGAAAGAATATGATATGTTTGGAAGTATTCGTGGCAAAACTTGTCCGACCACATAAGTCGATTTCTGGGGGTGTTAACCAAGATGAAGAAAGTGGGAAACCCCGTTCAAATTATGCATCAATCAAGAAGCTGCTAGATTCTCTACCAAAAGAATGGAACCTTCAATGCATAATGATTAAGAGAACTTTCCTCACCAGCACAACTCCGGTCACACTCTCGGAATTGATTAACACCTTAAAAGCCTTTGAAATGGACATAGTCGAGAGAGAGAGAACCAAACCGGGTATTCTCAGAAGATGTCTCAGCAAGCTGCTGCAACCTCGGTCCCCAAGAATATGGCATTTCTTGCTCCTGTCACCTCATGTAGATTAAATTCCCAAAGTGCTGTCGAATCCTATTCGAATGCTTCCGCAAGCTCTGTGAAGGCCTCATCATCCTCCGAGAAGACTATTGTGGCCAACGACACTCAAGCACTTAAAATATCCACAGAACATGTCGCTCTGTTTAATACTTTCTTAAGCAGCTATGAGGCGCTTATGTGGGAGAGTTGAAGAGAGATTTCCTCACAGCTGAGGACATGTATCAAGTAGATCCTGACGACATGGAGGAGATGAATCTGAAGTGGCAGATGACAATGATCAATCTACGGCTGAAGAAATTCCAAGATAAAACGGGAAAAAGGTTGGCCCTTGGCAAAGCTGGATTTGACAAGTCCAAGCTTAGATGTTATAACTGCAAAAACTTGGGCCATTTCAAAAGAGAGTGTCGTTGCTGAAGAACAAGAATGTCGAAATCAACCTGACAAGGAGGCCGATTGCTATTGAAGTAAATAACAATGCCGCTGACAATAATCCTAAGGCTTTAGTTGTGGAGGATTATGACTGGCCAGAGGAGATTGCTGAGACTAAAGGTGAAGTTAACAAGGCCCTCATGGCAAACATCTCCACTGTCTCTGCCATGTCTGTCTCAAATGGTGTTGAAAAGCAAACCGCCAAGATTCCAAAAGATGACACTGGTTTGAAAAGCATCATCACTCCTGCCTCAGAGAAGAGACAACAGAAAGCTGAAATGAATGAGTTGAAGCCTGCAGTTCAAGAAGTCATCAGTACCAGCAAGAATGAAGCAGTTGGA
Source organism: Scalesia atractyloides (assembly GCA_947069175.1). NCBI lineage: Eukaryota > Viridiplantae > Streptophyta > Magnoliopsida > Asterales > Asteraceae > Scalesia > Scalesia atractyloides. The sequence goes on from CAMTDV010000028.1 coordinate 34,358,419, forward strand.
ACATCTACCACCACCATGAAATCAGAAGCCGAGGATAAGGATTTGGTAAACAGCATTCCATATGAATTTAAAGCAAACCTCCAAACCATGTTTGAACGTCGTGGTACACTACAAATCACTCAACCGTGACATAATCAAATAAAGAGAAAAAGTCTTGAAAATAAATCAAGAACTAAAAGAAAATGAAGCTGCATATCAGCGAAAGTTGAATTCAACCATAGCTGAAATGCAGACTTTAAAGAATTTGTTTTCAGAAAAGACTTTATCATAAATGATTTGACCAAAAAACTAGAAAAGTCTCAAAACAAAAATAATAAGTTGCAAATCATTACTGATAAATGGAAAATGAGTCAAAAAACACTAGTTGATATTGTAGTCTGCCAACGACCGACATTCATAAAGGATGGGATTGGATATAAGGATAAATTCGGAAATGAAAGAAAATTATTTCCTCCTCCGCACAGCAAAAAATATGTCTCTATGCCATCTACTCATCCTAAAAATGACTTAATTGATAAAAATTATCTTTTGGATCAAAGTATTCTTTATAGATCCGAAAACAACACTAACTTTTCTTAAAGCAATGCAGATCTGTGCGAGAGTAAGGAAGATGTGTGCGATGGGGAAGATGATTGTGGAGGGTTGAAAATAAGAATAGGGTATTCAGGCGACAGTTATTCAACAGTCAACTGGTTCGCCTGGAATTGCGATAAGATGAACAAAATTTCTATTCAAGATAACTATAATAGTTTATCTAGGATGGATGATTGTAACGGCTTTAAGCCAAAATTGAATATTCGGGATGACTTTAATGGCCGTGTGCCTACACTTAAGACTCACTACCAAGGGCATGCTAAGGTTGAGGGTCATGACTTAAACTTCGTTCTTATGATGAAAATGTTATGCTTGAATCTACTGTATTTGTGCCAGAATTAAAGAAAAACTGATTTGGAAAGTTCCTCACAGAGGAAATTCCCGAGTTTGTTGCATCAGTTGCAGGTACTTCAGAGACTGATAAAGATTTTACTGAAGAAAGCAGCATGGATGATTCGAGCACAACAACTTCTGAGAGCGACGGAGAAATGTCAATTGAATGTCAAGTTTCAACAACCTCGTCATCAGACAGTGAGAACAGTGAAGACGAAGTTGAAGATAAACATCATCCTGATAAGAAGAAAGTCAAATATTCAAGCCATGTTACATCATTGGACTCCTCAAGCAGCTCTAGAATCTCATCACATACATCATCTTCGCACTCAGCACCCAGGAAGAAAAGATCGAACTGCAAACAATGCTTTCACTATGGTCATTTAGGACATACAGCGAAACATTGCAAAAGCAAGAAATTTTCTAAACCTAGTCAAGATCTCGTAAAAAGTTTTACTGACTAGTTTGACAATATAAAGAAATCAGTAAAATGCATTGTTGACTCAACTTGTTTTTGGAAAAGAAAAGAAAATTCTTTTGTTCAAAATCATGACAGATCTAATGTAAAGCAAGTCTGGGTTCCAAAAGCTAGCTAATCTGTACATATTATTTTTGTTGTTGTTGTTGTATAAAAGAATAAGATTCAGAAATGGCTTCGGATGCTCATGGAATATATCTGGCATGTTGACAGTGGCTGCTCCAGGCATATGGCCGGGTTAAAGGATCTGCTTACAAACTTTCGAGTTATCGATGGTGATTTTGTGTCCTTTGCCGGAGACGAAAAGGGAGGTAAGATCGTAGGAATGGGTGACGTCGTGTCGAAAGCACTTACCTTGGAGAATGTGAACTATGTTCCAGAATTGTGTTACAATCTCATGAGTGTTTCACATGTCTGTGACAATGGAATTGCGGTGCTGTCAATGACACGGAGTGCTTATTCCTCAAACTCGAATACTCCGTCCCTGAAGAAATGATCATGCTCAGAGCTCCCCGTCAAAATAATACCTACGTGCTGAATATGAAAAATGCCAAATCAAATGAGCAAATGACATGTCTCATTTCAAAGGCATCTGAATCGGAATCACTGCTGTGGCACAGGCGTTTGGGGCATGTGAACTTTAAAAACATAAATAAACTTTCTAATTAAATCTAGTAAGAGGTTTACCTATGAAAGATTTTCCTTTTTTTAGAAAAGTGCATCGCATTTGCCCAAGGAAAGCAACATAAAAAGCCTCATAAGTCCAAAGCAGTGAATACGATATCTGCCCCACTGTAATTACTTCACATGGATCTTTTTGGCCCTATCAGTGTTAAAAGTTTAGCTAAAAGATCTTATTGTTTGGTGATTACAGATGATCTCTCACAGTTTTCATGGGTATTCTTTCATATAGCCAAAAGCAAAACAGCATCCATTCTGAAAAGCTTCATTCCCATGATTGAAAACGTGATCAAGCTGAAGGTCAAAACCATCAGAAGTGACAACGGAACCGAATTTTTTAAAAATCATACATTTGTCACCTTCTGTGAAGAAAAGGGAATTCGCCTCCAATACAGTGCTGCCAGAACTCCTCAGCAAAATGGGGTAGCGGAACGCAAAAATAGAACTCTCATCGAAGCTTCAAGAACTATGCTTGTCGACTCTAAGCTCCCCATAATCTTCTGGGCTGAAGTAGTCAACACAACATGCTACGTTTTGAATCGTGTTCTGATTGTCAAACCTCACGGAAAGACAGCTTATGAATTACTTTTCAAAAGGAAGCCTCTAATAGATTTCTTCAGACCGTTCGGATGCTCATGCACATTTCTCAACACTAAAGACAATCTCATCAAGTTTGAAGCAGTCGGTGACGTGTGCTTACTCATCTTCTCAAAAGGCATATCGAGTCTACAACAAGAGAACCAATATGGTGATTGAATCATATTACGTCGATTTTCAAGAAGGAAACTCCACTAACACTGGAAGCGCTCCAAACTGGTTTTATGAGGTGGATATCATATTCAACACTTTCAACATCGATGAACCCGTCACTGAGTCCGAACCTGCAGAATCCACTCCATTGGAGCCTTTGTTTGATCCTTCAGACATTGGTTTCACTCCTTTTACAACCCGTTTCACCCCTGCCTTTTCCTCTCCTACTCCTCCTGTTATCAAAGTAAATGGTGACACATGATGATTCTTCTTCACAGCATGGTGTGGATGAACCCTCTAAAGAAGACGAAACTCCCATTATCTACGTCGACGAACCCTTCACCAATCTACCTCAACAAGTAGAAACTCACACCAACGCAGGGTACAAGACTAATCGAAGCCATCCAATAGAAAATGTCATCAGTTCTGTTGAAGATGGAGTTCGAACACGCCGACAAACACATACCATCAACACAGGACTGTATGCAGCTTTTCTCTCGCAGTCTGTCCCAATAGATATCGAAGAAGCAATTCAAGACTCCAGCTGGGTAAAAGCAATGCAAGAAGAATTAGCCAAATATCGGAAACTTAAAGTCTGGAACTCGTTGATTTACCAGATGGAAAGTATCCAATTGGTACCAAGTGGTGTTTCGAAACAAGATGGACGACCGTGGTGTAGTTATCAAAAATAAGGCAAGATTAGTGGTTCAAGGTTTTCGGCAGGAGGAGGGGATTGACTATGAGGAAGTTTTTGCACCAGTTGTGTCACACCCTCCATTTCCACTTACGGAGTATTACCGCGAGGCGTGTGATCAAACCAGAATCTGAGACACTAGCAATGTCGAACGACTCTATATGATTTATTTTAACGTTTTCCAAAAACATTTATTGTAAACATGCATAGTCATTTTCAAAGTTCCAAAGTTTCAAAGTTTAGCGGAAGCATTAGAATAAAGTAACGGGCACCAACAAAAACGCCAAAACCAAAATCCCAAAAAAATAATCGTTAATAAAGACTCGATGACATGTCTTGATTTAATGCAAAGTGGGTGTACCTAGCGCTCCTAGCGTCCCGAGAAACATGCAAAGAAACAAGTGTCAACATTAAAGAAGAGTGAGTTCACAGGTTTTTATAAGTTCACAAGTTCGGTTTAAAAGATTGTTTTCCCCCGTTATCCCTAACCCGGGATGACGACATAGTTCCATTATTCCTAACCTGGAATAATAATGTTAGTTCGTAAATAAGTTCAATGTTAACATGTAGGTAGCGAGCCTAAAGTTACGTCACGTAAGAGTTCGCGATCGAAGCTGACTGTTGTTGCATCTGTGTTGCCAGGTCTATCACTGACCATGGTGAAAGTTAGGCCAAACTAATCACCCGTTGACCATTCCCCGGTCGGCTAGCGCGAGTAGCTCAGGTGGGGCTTGTCGGGCCCAGTAGTACTACTATAATTTCCCCGCTATCTAACCCAATACTAACGATCCGAGAGTTGGTTGAGGACTTCCGTGATAAAGCTACTTAGTGACCATAATATACATTAACATTAACTTAATTACCGAATAGTTAACGGTGTTAATTTCGCATAACGTAAAAGATTGAGTTGTAGAGCATATACATGTTTCTCCCCCTGTTTTTTAAAACCGGATAAAATAGGGGCCGTGGACTCATCTTAAATTGCTCGGTTAGATAAACGCAAAAGAAGCAAAGGATGGAACCGCTAATCGCGTCCTAACATGTCAACCGATTCAAAGTTAGTATGTGAACACACTGACACAAAACCCTACGCATGACTAACACACAGTACGGCACACGTAATAACCAATTCGAAACCATAATCATGCATGCGAAGTATCACCATACAAAATAACGACCAAATCAACTTGTCATAAACACAGGATAACTCACACAACACTTAGATACACACAAACGCAAGTTATCATGTTTCAGCATGTACACTCATAACTGGGCTGTTTTCGATAATTTTTATAAAATAGTTCCCTTGCTCCACAAATTCCAATTTGTTTACAGAGGTTGCCAATTAGCCTGTAAAATTTAGTGTAAATTTTTCAAATCCTTAATCTTTACCAATTATTTATAAAAATTTATATACTAGGCTGCAGTCAGATTCGTCGCTTTCTAACTGCAGTCCACGAGAAAAATTATTTAAAAATCATCGTTCATCCGATTAACGAAATTCCAGTGGGAGATTTTCGGAAACTCCCGTCTCCAGTAGTACAGATTTCGTGACCTAACCCCATACAGACTATGAGATCCGACTCGATAAACAACCTGCAAATTCTGCAGAATTTACACAGCTTCAGCTGCTGCCCTAATTGGTCATTCAAAAACAGCAAACGACCTCAGAAAAATATGAATCTAGCGCCATTTGAAGCATTTTTTAAAAATACACGTTTTAGGCTTCATAAAATCCACTTTTCAATAAATAATGATCAGGTTACAGCCAACTGAAGTTGGCTGTAAATGTCAATAAGCTTTCTGTTTTCGACTTTATTGTATTAGAATATGTTTAAACGGCCATGACGCTTAGTCATTTCGACTAACAGTAGGGTAACTTATCAAATATCATCTAGCACATCAAGATTCACACAAACCCTAGGTGAATAACACCCTAAACATCATCACGAACGCAGCCAAAACTCATGTATACGTACATATCATTCTACTAATCAAGTTAAACATTAACATGAACATGATCACCATGAAACACAGCCATGTATACACCAATTTCAATACGAAACAACCATAAAACGAGACTAACCTTGCGAAGAGAGTGTTACACTAGAGGGAGTAGCGAGAAAGAAGAGTACGAAGAGAGAGATCGCGATTGGGGGGGGGGGGGTTCTCCACTGCCGTCGACTTCAACTAGGGGATTAGGGTTTTGAATATTTCCCACACATGCATGTATACGTATCATAGGGAGGGGGGTCGCATAAGGAGGCGGTTTAGGTTATTCTTTGGGCCACAAGGGGGTGGTGGGTGGCGGGTTGGGTTTGCTTGGTCGCGAAGTCGAAATGTTTCACAGGCTTGGTTCGGTTCGGCTTATAAATGAATTTACTAACCGATCATTATAATCTGATAAATAACTACACATAATACGACTCGAGAATTATTCACAAACGTTAACAACACGTAGCACGTAATTCAGATACGACCCGTTAAAACTCCCAAACATCATGTATTCCCTAAATACTAAAGTTAGCGTAGTTATTACGAGCGCGTAATTTAATTCTCTGAATTAAATTAGCGTAGGGATGAATAACAATAAAGTAGCGCGTTTAAAGTACCTGAAAAACCGGGATGTCACATTATCCCCGTGTTGAAAGAATTTTCGTCCCGAAAATTGAGTAAACGCGGTTTATAGTGCAACGCACAAATGTTCAATTTGTTAGAATGGTACAAGGAAACCCCAGGCTGTCATATCATCCCCATGTTGAAAGAATTTTGTCCCGAAATTCAGTTGGCGGTAACATCAGATTGCTGCTCAGCTGCAAAAAGGTGTGGATATTTGCTTTTCATTTGGTCCTCTCTTTCCCACGTGAACTCCGGTCCACACTTAGAGTTCCAACGAACTTTGACGATCGAGTCTTGATCTCACGGTTCATGATCTCGATAGGTTGCTCCACAAAATGCAGTTGTTCATCCACTTGTATCTCATCCAATGGAATGACTAGGGTTTCATCTGATAGACACTTCTTCAGATTGGACAAGTGAAAAACGTTGTGAACTCCACTGAGTTCGGCAGGAAGGTCTAACTGATAAGCTACGGGCCTGATACGTTTCGAAATCACAAATGGGCCTACGTACCGTGGATTTAGTTTGCCTCGTTTTCCAAAATGAATTACACCTTCCAAGGTGACACCTTCAGTAGGACACGGTCACCTACTTGAAATTTGAGCGGTTTGCGTCGTTGATCAACGTAACTTTTCTGTCGATCCCGTGCCGCTGCCATGCGGTTTCTGATTTGCACATTCTTTTCAGTAGCCTGAAGTATCAACTCTGGACCTGTGAGTTGACTGTCACCGACTTCTTCCAAACAGACCGGTGATCTACATTTGTGACCGTACAATGCTTCAAACGGTGCTGCCTGAATACTCGTATGGTAACTGTTGTTATACGAGAATTCCACTAAAGGCAGATGGATTTCCCAAATGTTCCCGAAGTCTACCACGCATGCCCTAAGCATGTCCTCCAAGGTCTGAATGGTCCTTTCACTTTGACCATCCGTCTGAGGGTGGTAAGCTGTGCTCATATCTAAGCGTGTACCCAACGCTTTCTGAAGTGACCGCCAAAAGTTGGACGTGAAACGAGCATCTCTGTCTGAAATGTGCAGACTTAGTTAGACGATCCATGATCACCCCGATGGTATCGCAACCACCAGGAGTCCGCGGGAGTTTAGTGATAAAGTCCATCGAGATCTGATACCATTTCCACACTGGGATCTCAGGTTGTTGAAGTAGCCCTGATGGCTTCTGGTATTCCACCTTGACATTTGCACAAGTCAAACACTTGCTCACGTAGGTGGCTATATCCGCTTTCATGTTGGGCCACCAGTACGCGGCTTTAAGGTCTTGATACATCTTATCCGAACCAGGATGGACAGAGTATCAGGATTTGTGAGCTTCGTCCATAACTAGCTTTCTGAGGTTTCCGTAGAGAGGTACCCATATACGGTTCATGAAATACCGGGTACCATTGGGTTTCACTTCCCAATCGCGTTCCATCTTTCCTACAGATTCGGCCTTGATGTTCTCTTCCTTAACTGCTTCTAGCTGCGCGTCGCGTATCTGTTCGGGTAACCCAGAATGAATTGTGAACTGTAGTGCTCGTACCCGACGAGGTTTCAAGTGCTCCTTCTGACTGAGGGCATCAGCTACCACGTTAGCTTTACCCGGGTGATACCGAATGGCACATTCATAATCATTCAGGAGTTTGACCCAGCAACGCTGTCGCATGTTCAACTCCTTCTGGTAAAAAATATGCTGGAGGCTATTGTGATCCGTGTAGATTGTGAACTTTGTTCCATATAGGTAGTGTCTCCAGATCTTAAGTGCAAACACAACTGCTCCCAATTCCAAGTCATGTGTCGTGTAGTTCTTCTCGTGGACCTTCAACTGTCGGGATGTATACGCGATGACCTTATCACGTTGCATGAGCACACATCCCAATCCCTGAATGAAAGCGTCACAATATACCACAAAATCATCCGTCCCCTCTGGCAAGGACAAAATGGGCGCACTACAAAGCTTCTGCTTCAGTAATTGAAATGATGCTTCCTGTTTGTCACCCCAAGCATACTTGGTGCCCTTCTGAGCGAGAGTGGTAAGCGGTTGTGCGATCTTGGAAAATCCCTCGATGAAACGTCTGTAGTAACCAGCCAAACCCAAAAATTGGCGGATCTCTGTCGGTGTCCTGGGTGCTTCCCAGTTCTTGATAGCATCGATCTTGGCGGGATCAACTTGTATACCTTTTTCATTCACGATATGCCCGAGGAACTGAACTTCCCGAATCCAGAAATCACACTTCAAAAATTTGGCATATAGTTTCTCCTGTTGAAGTAGTTCTAGCAATAACCGCAGATGCTCAGCATGTTCTTCCTCACCCTTAGAGTAGATGAGTATATCATCGATGAACACGATGACAAACTTGTCGAGATACGACTTACACACGCGGTTCATTAGGTCCATGAACACCGGGGATGCATTGGTGAGACCGAAGGGCATGGCCAAGAACTCGTAATGGCCATACCGAGTGCGAAATGCCGTCTTGGAGAAATCCTCCTCCCTGACGCGTAGCTTGTGATAACCGGACCGTAGATCAATTTTGGAGTAGTAGCTTGACCCTTGAAGCTGGTCGAAAAGATCGTCGATGCGAGGTAATGGGTACCGGTTCTTGATGGTAACCTTATTGAGTTCCCTGTAGTCGATGCACATGCGGAAGGTCCCGTCCTTCTCTTGAAAAAAAGGACCAGAGCTCCCCATGGCGAAGTACTGGGTCGGATAAATCCTTTTTCCAACAATTCCTGAAGTTGGGTAGACAGCTCTTGCAGCTCTGCTGGAGCTAAGCGGTACGGGGCCTTGGCGATAGGAGTCGCATGGCTCGCCAATTCGATTTCAAAATCTACTTGTCGATGTGGTGGAAGACCGGGTAACTCCTCTAGAAGCACATCGGGAAAGTCACGGACGATGGGGATATGTTCAATCCGCTTCTCGTCCTTAGACTACTCGGTGACCAGTGCGAGCAAAGCAAAAGAGTTCTTCTTCCGAAGATACTTCTGAGCTTGCATGTAAGAGATGATGTTCATGACGACGCCTGCCTTCTCGCCTTGCACCATCAAGACTTCGTCGTTAGAGAGCGGAATACGGATAGCTTTCTCGAAACAGAGAACTTCAGCTCGGACGTCGGATAGCCAGTCCATTCCGGCTACCACATCAAAACTACCCAGAGTAGTTTTCATCAGATCAATGGTAGAGGTGTGACCCACGAGTTTGAGTTGACAACCGGTCACTAGATGAGTCACATCTACAGATTTACCATTGGCTAGTTCTATGACGTAAGGGGTCTTTAGGGGTTTAGGTGTGAGATTTAGGTTCTTCCTAAAAGACTCAGATATAAAACTCTTATCCGCACCCCTATCAAAAAGTACAATAGCAAAATGATCGTTAAGTGGAAACTTACCGGTGACCACATTCGAGTCGTTTCTGGCCTCCCCACGGCCTAGGGTGAATGCACGTCCCTTGGCACCTCCTATGCCACCATTTCCATTGCTGCCATTGTTCTTATTGTTGTTGGTGTTATTATTATTCCCACCATTGTTGTTGTTGCGAAGTTGCGGGCAGTCTCGCTTGAAATGGGCAGTGCTACCGCACTGGTAGCATCCCCGGTTATTACCCTGCTGCTGACCCTGGGGCTGGTTCTGATTCTGTCGTGACATAATCTCCCCGCGACAATCCTTTGCCTCGTGTCCTGCTTTGCCACATCGTTGGCAGCGATTTCCGGCGCAAGGGCCGTGATGATGGAGGTTACAATGATTACATTGCGGCTTTCCGTCCTGCATAGCCGCTCGAGTTCTAAGTGTTGTTGGCAGACTGATTGTTGTGACCCCGATTGTTGTTGAAATTGTTGGACCGCTTCTAGTTTCCTTGTTGTGGCTGGGCTGATGAAGACTGCCGAGCAGGTGAGTCTTCAAATTTCCTTTTATTGTCAGGGACAATTTCAGTTGCACCCCTAGGTGGCAACTTCCTTTGCTCCACCGCCTTATCGGTGAGTTTATGTGCCAGCCTAATCGCTTGTTGCTCCGTCGTAGAGTTGCTGGACATTACCATGCCCTGGATCTCAGGGACCAGACCCCCAAAATAAAACTTAAGTCGTTTAGCGACGGTGTTAGCCAAATCGGGACAAAGGAATACCAGATCATGATGTCTTGCCGTGTACGCTTCAATTTCTGATCCGACCATCTTGTGGTTCCATAACGCTTATTCCAATTGCTGAACTCTATCTCGCGGACAGTATTCCTCCTTGATTAGAGCTTTGAACTCGGTCCAGGCCATTGCGTTTGCCGCAGCAAGCCCACGCGTTTGGACTTGTGCGTTCCACCAGGTTAATGCCCCATCTTCCAACGTCGAGGCAGCATAGTTGACCTTATTAGCTTCGAGGCAATTGCACATTGCAAAAACCGATTCAGACTTTTCGACCCAACAGACTAGTCCTATGGGTCCTTCAGCTCCCGTGAACTTGCTCGGTTTCGCATCCAAGAACATCTTGTAGGGGTTAAGACCCCCTCCTGAGGATAGAGGATAGGTAGTCAGCACGAAAGTCTACTAGCCAAACTATTAGATTTTCCCATGAAAATTTAATAATGGTTACCTGCTGGTGGGTTAGGAACACCTACCAGAGCAGCATTCACGTGTTGTTGGATTAAAGCGGCCAATTCTTCAGCTGACATGTTGAGATTACTGCGAGGACCGGTTGCCATTTCATATCTTCGCAAGACAACACAAACACACACCGATAAGTATATATCCAATATAGTTATCATATTCCACACTTCAATGATCACACAATTTATGTCAACCCAACAAATTAAACAATCAAAAGGAACATTCGATTAAATAAATTGTAATGTCTCTCAAAATACCAACCAAACATATCAGTTTAATTATAAAATTTCCAAGTTCAAACATAAGTGGAAACAAACAAACTAAAGGAAACAAAATGGAGATCCGCGAGACGAGTTAGTCATCTATGTCTCCATCCCCCAAGTCGCTATCACTGCCGTCTTCCTCTTCAGCATTTTCAGCTTCAACAGCCGGGTCCTGTTCCGGCTCTTCTTCCTCCGGATCCTCCTCCGGGTCTTCCTCTGGATCCTCCTCTTCGTCTTCTACCGGCGCTGGAGGGGCCGGTGCTGGTGCGGGTACTGGGATAGGTGGTGCTTGGTTCTGCTCCAGTACATGAATCCTCCAACTGTACTCAAGAACTCTGTCTTCGAGCCAGTCAGCCCTCAGCTGCTCAGCACGAAGGTCCTTAGCTAAAATGCTTCGAACTCTCTTATTCTCATCTTGCTATTCCTCGAGCTCTTCAGTTTTACCAGTCAGCTAACGTATCAGCCATCCTGTGCTTCGATAGTCTCTTGCATTCTCTCCAGCGGTTCCTGTTGTTTCCTTAGTACAGCTCTAAGTAGATCGTCCCCCACTCCTGAAGAGTTGACCGGTTTGACCGGTACAGCGGTGGTTGGACGGGAGGACGACTCCCCTCCAAGAGCGAGTCTTTTCCGGGCAGCTGAGCATGTCTCCACGCCATGAGGTGGTGAGGGTTCGACCATGGGTGCCTTCCCCGACACCCTTGATTGTCGAGAACTGTCGGATGATGATGATTGTCACACCCCGACCCGCAGTGGAAAAGGTGATCGGGGCATGATTGGGTTATCATCAAAGCTCATGACATTTATTATAACGTTTCATATTCATTAATACAATTTTAAAGGGAATTATACAATCATTATTACATCATGTCCTAACATCAATCTAGGCTTCATTGTTTTCTTCTAAGGCATTTCCTATGTTTTCCTTGCTTCATCCTGTTCACCTGTATCATGTGTAAAAAGGGTTTTTTGGATCAACAAAAAGTTGGCGAGTCAATCCTATGGAAAACATTTGAACAAGTTTATTTAATTGATTATAAAATAAAGTGCACAACCACACAGAGTAAAAATAGATGTAAACTTATTCACCAATCAATTTAATATTAAATAATACACACATGAACAATAATGGATCGTTTTGAGGCACGCGTTGCGCAACTCGTCTCTCACGAGGAACTGATGGGCCTAATGAATGAATTGCATAAACTTGACAATATGAAATACGTATCTACAAACAATAAAAACTAAATAATACACACACGAACAATAATGGATTTGTTTTGAGGCACGCGTTGCTCAACTCGTCTCACACGAGGAACTGATGGGCCTAATGAATGAATTGCATATAAATTGACAATATGAAATACATAACTACAAACAATGTATACAATCTAAGTTTAGATCACAATATGGTATGGCACCAGTTTAAATAAACGAGTTAATTTCGTGACACATGACACACCCCAAAACGTGTAATTAAAAAGGGGAGTTGTAAGATTCACTCACATTGGGTGCGTTCGGTTGATGATGATGAATACGCACGAAGTCGGATTTAACCACGAGTGAAACTAACCTAGATAATGGCATAATGGTTCGGTAAGTAAACGGATTTTATTAATCCATTTTAGTAGGATTGTTGGGTGTATTTTTGTGAGTTTAAGGCTATTTTCTATCCTTAAAAAATGTTATTTTTAAGTATTTTTAATTGATTTTTAAATAAAATAAATAAATAAAAATAATAAAAAAAGTTGACTTTTTGCGACAGTTGACCGTTGACTTGTTGACCTGTTGACCGGTCAGGCTGTGAAATTGTTTGCGTGCACGCAGCTCTACCAACTGAGCTACGTGTCTAACCCGAAATATTTCTGTTTTTAATTATATTTATATACTAATCGAATTAAACTGAAAATCATTTATTTTTAAAAACGATTTTAATGTATCGAACCGGCGTCCTCCACAGGTCTCGAACCCGGGACCTGTGGTTTAGGTTAACACACAGTCCACCGCTGGACTGTGTGTTTAACTTGTTATATAATCTGATTTTTATTATACTATTTCTGCCTTATTTAAAAAGTTTGATAATTGTCCGGATCCGTGCGGTAGTCCGGACTCGAACTCGTGACCTGTGCTTTAAATGCACACACAGTCCACCACTGGACTGTGTGTCTATCTTGGTTATTATTCTGGTTTTTATTAAATTTAACATCTATGTGAAATGAATCCGGTTTAGTAAAAAAAAGAACATTTTTATCAAGGTAAGCATGCGCGGGACAAGAATCGAACTCGGGACGTGAGCGTGTTTAATTTGCACACAGTCCACCGCTGGACTGTGTGTCTAACCCGAGTTATATCTTGATTTAAATTAAACTTATAGACAACAGAAAAACTTCGTCTTCTTCGTTGGATTTAACCAGAATCGGAAGTCCGACTGGTTCGAAAAATTTAATCAAGTTCGTTAGTGTCTGGTGGTTAATTACATGCGAGATTAAATAAAAAGAATGAAGGATTAGGCGTAAGGTATACCGAACTGGACTCCTCTGTTTCTCCGGCGAAACTCCGGTGTCAGCAGAAACTTCCGGCGACGTATGTCTTGCGGCAGAAAGTCTTCAACGAGCTTCAGATAAATGTGGGTGACTTCAGTATAAGCTCTGGGGTTCAGTAAGGCTCAGAAGTGAAGGGCTCAGTTTTCCGGCGAGGTGCAGAACTTTTCCGGCGAGTGGAATTATGTCGGGTAAAGGTGTGATTGTGAGCGAAAAAGCTAGCAGAGGTTTGAGGAGGTATTTATAGGGCGGGACATCGATGAATTTGGTCCGATTTCCGTCTTGATTCGTCGGTCATTACGTTTTCCGGCGGTTATGACTTGCGTCGCGGGTTCAGGCGTCGGTTATAACCGATGTAGTAGTGAATGTTTACGTTAAAACTGAAGAAACCGTCGAATCTTGGCGAGATAGTCGGGATTTCCGACGACTGCAAATAGGCGCGTCGGTTTTGAAATTTAGATTCATGTTATGAATTAATTGTTTCCATTTATTAACAAGAAACATAAGTGGCGCAGTGGTTGAAGGGTTGAGTGTTAAGTCTGTTTGAAATTGCTGGCTGACCCGGGTTCGAAACCCGGCAGCAGCTTTTTATTTTTATTTCATTATTTTTAACAGTTTTTCAAAAACAAATTATATATTCCAATATACTTATTAATTATGTATTGTTTAAAATTAATTTGGGCATTAAATAAGCAACGAAATTTTTAACTGATTGTTCGGTTATTAAACGGAGCGGGTTTGGTAAATCTGTTTTTTTGACGGATGTTACAGTATCCCCTGCTTTTTAGAAATTTCGTCCCGAAATTTAAGTAGTGACATATTTGCCTAAAAAGGATGGTGTTTAGTTTGATAGTTACATACTTAGAAAAAGAGTAAGAGTTTTAAGTTTTTGTTTGAGGCGATAACGTCCCTTGTAAGGGTTAAGTACCCTGTTACAGGAATCGCTTTTTGTTGCCTACGGTAAAAATATTGATAAGCAGAGTTGATTCGTTAAATATGATATCATGCGTAAGAGTTTTGATATGTTTGGAAGGATATGGTTATATCCTAAAGCAAAACTTCTAATACTACAACCTACATGGAACTTCTCATAACCGTCTAACAATACCTCTGATCCTTTGACAAGAATACTTATATATAGGAAGTACCAGCGGCGTATCCACCATATTCTTGTCAAATTTTCATTGGTTTTATCAGTAAGTTATGATTGGTTCTATGATATGACTCTAGAACATAAATAAACACAACAACTAATGTACCAAGAAATTACTAAATCCTACATAGAACTTTCTCATAACCGTCTGACAATGCCTCTGATCCTTTGACAAGAATACTTATATATAGGAAGTACCAGCGGCGTATCCACCATATTCTTGTCAAATTTTCATTGGTTTTATCAGTGAGTTATGATTGGTTCTATGATGTAACTCTAAAACATAAACAACACAACAACCACAGCTTGAATCTAATTTGATAGTATACATGTTTTGAATGATGACAGTACCTCTCTCGTTTGTTATGATGGAGATGGTTAGTCATTGTGGAAGTGAGACATAGCTCAACTTCTCTAAATGATGAAATTGAATGCACTGAAATGTATAATGAACAAACTTCAACCAAAACATACTAACTCCTACATGGAACCTCTCATAACCGCCTGGTAATGCCTCCGATCCTTTGACAAGAATACTTATATATAGGAAGTACCAGCTGCGTATCCACCATATTCTTGTCAAATTTTCATTGACTTTATCCACAAGTTATGATTAGTTCTATGTGACTCTACAACAAACACAATAACCACAAGATACTGAAAATGAAAAATGTCTGTGCGATCAAGGCTCAATCAAACGGAGCCGATCGTATTTCATGTACTGAAAATAATAAACAATAATCACTCAACCAGTTTATACATGGAACCTCTCATAACCGCCTGATAATGCCTCCGATCCTTTGACAAGAATACTTATATATAGGAAGTACCAGCGGCGTATCCACCATATTCTTGTCAAATTCCCATTGGCTTTATCCTTAAGATATGATTGGTTCTATGTGATAAAGAAAAACATAAAACTAAACGATTGGAGTTGAATCTTGATTTCCGGTGAAGAGGACTAGTTGGGTGGTTTCGTTTGGGCCGTCATTATCTTCGTCAGGATTGGCGTTGATGTTGAAAACTCTTCCTCTTGCTGGTGGCCTAGTGATTGGGTTTTCTTGATTTACTTGGTTAACTGGGTTTGATTGAGCTTGAGCATTTATGATGTTAACCAATCGAGGGCACGTGTTTCTAAAGTGGGTAGGGTCGCCACAATTGAAACAAGCTCGAACATATGGGAACATGGGGTATTGAGGTTGATGATAGGTTTGGATCATGTTTTGAGTAGGGGGAGAGATTTGGTTTTGAGGGGTGCGGCAAACCTTGCTCATATGACCATAGCGTCCACAATTTGCACATAGTCGACAAGGTAAGGTAAGGGGATGGTGATAAAAACAGGTGTTACATCGAGGTTGAGGTCCAAGATATGGTTTCTTATTTGGGTAAGTTGAGTTGGGTGCTACTTGAGTGATTGGGATAGCTTGGATTGGTATGGCTTGTAAAACTGGTTGATTACGTTGGGTAGTAGCGAAAAGTTGCCCGTCTCTTTTTCTCTTAAAAGTGGGTTGAGAAGGGGATTCGGTTTGGGTGGAGTTTGAAGTTTCAGTCGATGCTTTATCCTTCTTCTTCTCCTCCTTGAAGTCTTTGTTCCGGATTCGGTTCTCGGTGAGCTCTGTTGCTAGCTCCATTGCTGCTTCCAAAGTTGCAGGCGTGGTACTTATTACAGAGTCTTGAATCTTTGACGGAAGACCTCAAATGTAGTGCTGATCAAACGGTAGAGGGGAGTGAACAAGTTGGGAACCATTTGATGTAACTCGAGGAATCTTTTGTTGTATGTGGTGTGGTCTCCTTCCTTTTGCTTCAACGAATAAAACTCATCTTCTAATTTCTTGATTTCGCTCCTTGGGCAAAATCGTCTGGTCATGATTTCCTTCAATTCATCCCAAGTTAAATCATAGCATCTTCAACACCTCGTTTGGCCTTCTCTGTATTCCACCAAGTAAGTGCTATTCTATATAAACGACCGGTAGCATATCGCACTTTGCGATCGTCAGGGCAATCGCAATTTAGAAAAGTGTTCTCCATTTCTTCAAACCAATGGAGGAGAGCGGTGACACCTTCAGTCCCTTCATATTTTGGAGGGTCGCATGATTTGAAATGCTTGTAGGTGCATTTAGTGATATTTGGGGGAGGGTTGATAACGTGTTGATCTTCTTGATTGACAGGATTCGCGGTAAGTGCTTGTTGGACTTGGATTACAATGTTGGGTATTACGGCAGCCATTTGTTGAGCGATTAGGGCAGCCATGCGCTCGCGGGCTTTTCCTGCTCTCATCTTCCTACGGGCGAGGCTAGAAGACATCTACAAGGAATATGCATCATGAGTATGAGTTGGATGTTTTTTATGGATCATGGGTCGTATTTAGGAATGAACATTCATAAAATAATTATAGAAAAATAAATCTACTACATCCATCGGATGTATTGGGCTTTGCTCGTCATTAGGCCCTGCATGCCGCCATACTTCACCTTCGTAATCATGTGGGCCCCCATGAATATCGGGTTTTTCATATAGTTCGCATGTGTTAGCCTGGTTACGTACACTAAAACCTGGAGAAAATCGAGAAATATGTATATAACGTATGAGATTCGGAATGTGTCCAGGTCTAGACACGGTGACACCTCAAAGTGGGGTTAGTTCGAACGACGTTTGGCACGGCATGCTTTGGCCTAATAGGTCCTTCGTACTCTCATCGTTAGTCCCCAGGTAGGCAAACTGGTCCGTTATATTGGATTTATACGAATGCCAACCTAGACAGGACGTTCCGACTACCGGTACTTGTACCCTTCCAGTTACTACATGCCCGTCGCAGAACTTACTTTGATGAGATTTGAAAATTGCAACAAAATCTTTGAATAACAAAAGTATGAACATTGAAATATGTATGATGAATGTGTATGTAAGTATGTATGTTTGACTATAAGTATAAACAAATATGAAACAAATAAATATCATAAGTTTGTATGTAACCACCTCAACAATTAAAATTTAGGCAAACTATAGTATAGGCTCTAAGGGTCTAATAACCTATCCTATATCCCTATAGTCATGGCTCTGATACCAATCTGTCACACCCCGACCCGCAGCGGAAAAGGTGATCGGGGCATGATTGGGTTATCATCAAAGCTCATGACATTTATTATAACGTTTCATATTCATTAATACAATTTTAAAGGGAATTATACAATCATTATTACATCATGTCCTAACATCAATCTAGGCTTCATTGTTTTCTTCTAAGCATTTCCTATGTTTTTCTTGCTTCATCCTGTTCACCTGTATCATGTGTAAAAAGGGTTTTTTGGATCAACAAAAAGTTGGCGAGTGAATCATATGGAAAACATTTGAACAAGTTTATTTAATTGATTATAAAATAAAGTGCACAACCACACATGAGTAAAAATAGATGTAAACTTATTCACCAATCAATTTAATATTAAATAATACACACATGAACAATAATGGATCGTTTTGAGGCACGCGTTGCGCAACTCGTCTCTCACGAGAACTGATGGGCCTAATGAATGAATTGCATAAACTTGACAATATGAAATACGTATCTACAAACAATAAAAACTAAATAATACACACACGAACAATAATGGATTTGTTTTGAGGCACGCGTTGCTCAACTCGTCTCACACGAGGAACTGATGGGCCTAATGAATGAATTGCATATAAATTGACAATATGAAATACATAACTACAAACAATGTATACAATCTAAGTTTAGATCACAATATGGTATGGCACCAGTTTAAATAAACGAGTTAATTTCGTGACACATGACACACCCCAAACGTGTAATTAAAAAGGGGAGTTGTAAGATTCACTCACATTGGGTGCGTTCGGTTGATGATGATGAATACGCACGAAGTCGGATTTAACCACGAGTGAAACTAACCTAGATAATGGCATAATGGTTCGGTAAGTAAACGGATTTTATTAATCCATTTTAGTAGGATTGTTGGGTGTATTTTTGTGAGTTTAAGGCTATTTTCTATCCTTAAAAAATGTTATTTTTAAGTATTTTTAATTGATTTTTAAATAAAATAAATAAATAAAAATAATAAAAAAAGTTGACTTTTTGCGACAGTTGACCGTTGACCGTTGACTTGTTGACCGGTCAGGCTGTGAAATTGTTTGCGTGCACGCAGCTCTACCAACTGAGCTACGTGTCTAACCCGAAATATTTCTGTTTTTAATTATATTTATATACTAATTGAATTAAACTGAAAATCATTTATTTTTAAAAACGATTTTAATGTATCGAACCGGCGTCCTCCACAGGTCTCGAATCCGGGACCTGTGGTTTAGGTTAACACACAGTCCACCGCTGGACTGTGTGTTTAACTTGTTATATAATCTGATTTTTATTATACTTATATACAATTAAATAATTTCATTTCTGCCTTATTTAAAAAGTTTGATAATTGTCCGGATCGGTGCGGTAGTCCGGACTCGAACTCGTGACCTGTGCTTTAAATGCGCACACAGTCCACCACTGGACTGTGCGTCTATCTTGGTTATTATTCCGGTTTTTATTGAATTTAACATCTATGTGAAATGAATCCGGTTTAGTAAAAAAAAGAACATTTTTATCAAGGTAAGCATGCGCGGGACAAGAACGAACTCGGGACGTGAGCGTGTTTAATTTGCACACAATCCACCGCTGGACTGTGTGTCTAACCCGAGTTATATCTTGATTTAAATTAAACTTATAGACAACAGAAAAACTTCGTCTTCTTCGTTGGATTTAACCAGAATCGGAAGTCCGACTGGTTCGAAGATTTAATCAAGTTCGTTAGTGTCTGGTGGTTAATTACATGCGAGATTAAATAAAAAGAATGAAGGATTAGGCGTAAGGTATACCGAACTGGACTCCACTGTTTCTCCGGCGAAACTCCGGTGTCAGCAGAAACTTCGGCGACGTATGTCTTGCGGCAGAGAGTCTTCAACGAGCTTGAGATAAATGTGGGTGACTTCGGTATAGCTTGGGGTTCAGTAGGCTGAAGTGAAGGCTCGGTTTTCCGGCGAGTGCAGACTTTTCCGGCGAGTGGAATATGTCGGGTAAAGGTGTGATTGTGAGCGAAAAAGCTAGCAGAGGTTTGAGGAGGTATTTATAGGGCGGGACATCGATGAATTTGGTCCGATTTCCGTCTTGATTCGTCGGTCATTACGTTTTCCGGCAGTTATGACTTGCGTCGCGGGTTCAGGCGTCGGTTATAACCGATGTAGTAGTGAATGTTTACGTTAAAACTGAAGAAACCGTCGAATCTTGGCGAGATAGTCGGGATTTCCGACGACTGCAAACAGGCGCGTCGGTTTTGAAATTTAGATTCATGTTATGAATTAATTGTTTCCATTTATTAACAAGAAACATAAGTGGCGCAGTGGTTGAAGGGTTGAGTGTTAAGTCTGTTTGAAATTGCTGGCTAACCCGGGTTCGAAACCCGGCAGCAGCTTTTTATTATTTCATTATTTTAAACAGTTTTTCAAAAACAAATTATATATTCCAATATACTTATTAATTATGTATCGTTTAAAATTAATTTGGGCATTAAATAAGCAACGAAATTTTTTAACTGATTGTTCGGTTATTAAACGGAGCGGGTTTGGTAAATCCGTTTTTTTTACGGATGTTACAATGATGATATAGCCTGCCGGGTTGGTGTAGTTAGTTACGAGCTGCGTATATCGCAATATATATATCATATAGAACAATTGTAGTATAACACATAACAAGATATCACAGTTCAGTGCCAACTAAGTCTAGTTTCGTGTAACAGCTATAGTTTAGGTCTACTTTAAATGCAAACCTGGTTCTCTATAGCTAGAGGCTCTGATACCAATCTGTCACACCCTCCATTTTCACTTGCGGAGTATTACCGGAGGCGTGTGATCAAACCAGAATCTCAGACACTAGCGACGTCGAACGACTCTATATGATTTATTTTAACGTTTTCCAAAAACATTTATTGTAAACATGCATAGTCATTTTCAAAGTTCCAAAGTTTCAAAGTTTAGCGGAAGCATTAGAATAAAGTAACGGGCGCCAACATAAACGCCAAAACCAAAATCCCAAAAAAATAATCGTTAATAAAGACTCGATGACATGTCTTGATTTAATGCAAAGTGGGTGCACCTAGCGCTCCTAGCGTCCTGAGAAACATGCAAAGAAACAAGTGTCAACATTAAAGAAGAGTGAGTTCACAGGTTTTTATAAGTTCACAAGTGCGGTTTAAATGATTGTTTTCCCCGTTATCCCTAACCCGGGATAACGACATAGTTCCATTATTCCTAACCTGGAATAATAATGTTGGTTCGTAAATAAGTTCAATGTTAACATGTAGGTAGCGAGCCTAAAGTTACGTCACGTAAGAGTTCGCGATCGAAGCTGACTGTTGTTGCCTCTGTGTTGCCAGGTCTATCACTGACCATGGCGAAAGTTAGGCCAAACTAATCACCCGTTGACCATTCCCGGTCGGCTAGCGCGACTAGCTCGGGTGGGGCTTGTCGGGCCAGTAGTACTACTATAATTTCCCCGCTATCTAACCCAATACTAACGATCCGAGAGTTGGTTGAAGACTTCCGTTATAAAGCTACTTAGTGACCATAACATACATTAACATTAACTTAGTTACCGAATAGTTAACGGTGTTAATTTCGCATAACGTAAAAGATTGAATTGTAGAGCGTATACATGTTTCTCCCCCTGTTGTTCAAAACCGGATAAAATAGGGGCCGTGAACTCACCTTAAATTACTCGGTTAGATAAACGCAAAAGAAGCAAAGGATGGAACCGCTAATCGCGTCCTAACATGTCAACCGATTCAAAGTTAGTGTGTGAACACACTGACACAAAACCCTACGCATGACTAACACACAGTACGGCACACGTAATAACCAATTCGAAGCCATAATCATGCATGCAAAGTATCACCATACAAAATACGACCAAATCAACTTGTCATAAACACAGGATAACTCATACAACACTTAGATACACACAAACGCAAGTTATCATGTTTCAGCTTGTACACTCATAACTAGGCTGTTTTCGATAATTTTTATAAAATAGTTTCCATGCTATACAAATTACAATATTTTTAAAGAGGGTGACAATTAGCCTCTAAAATTTAGTGTAAAATTTTCAAATCCTAAATCTTTACCAATTATTTATAAAAATTTATATATAGGCTGCAGTCAGATTCGTCGCTTTCTGACTGCAGTCCACGAGAAAAATCATTTAAAAATCATCGCTCATCCGATTAATGAATTTCCAGTGGGAGATTTTCGGAAACTCCCATCTCCAGTTACTGTACAGATTTCGTGACCTAACCCCATACAGACTATGAGATCCGACTCGATGAACAACCTACAAATTCTGCAGAATTTATGCAGCTTCAGCTGCTACACTAAATGGTCATTCAAAAATAGCAAACGACCTCATAAAAATATGAATCCGGTGCCATTTGAAGTGTTTTTCAAAAATACACGTTTTAAGCTTCATAAAATCCACTTTTCTATTAATAATGATCAGGTTATAGCCAACTGAAGTTGGCTGTAAATGTTAATCAGCTATCTGTTTTCGACTTTTATTGTATTAGAACATGTTTAAACGGCCATGACGCTTAGTCGTATCGATTAACAGTAGGTTAACTTATCAAATATCATCTAGCACATCAAGATTCACACAAACCCTAGGTGAATAACACCCTAAACATCATCACGAACGCAGCCAAAACTCATGTATACGTACATATCATTCTACTAATCAAGTTAAATCATTAACATGAACAAGATCACCATGAAACATTACAAACACAGCCATGTATACACCTATTTCTGTATGAAACAACCATAAAACGAGACTAACCTTACGAAGATGAGTGTTACACTAGAGAGGGAGAAGCGAGAGAGAAAGAGGATAGCGAGAGAGAGAGAGAGATCGCGATTGGGGGGGGGGGGGTTCTCCACTGCCGTCGACTTCAACTAGGGGATTAGGGTTTTGAATATTTCCCACACATGCATGTATACGTATCATAGGGAGGGGGTCGCATAAGGGGGCAGTTTGGGTTATTCCTTGGGCTGCAAGGAGTGTGGGCTGCAAGGGGGTGTGGGTGGCGGGTTGGGTTTGCTTGGTCACGAAGTCGAAACGTTTCACAGGCTTGGTTCGGTTCGGCTTATAACTAGAATTTACTAACCGATCATTATAATCTGATAAATAACTACACACAATACGACTCGACAATTATTCACAAATGTCTAATAACACGTAGCACGTAATTCAGATACGACTCGTTAAAACTCCCAAACATCGTGTATTTCCTAAATACTAAAGTTAGCGTAGTTATTGCGAACGCGTAATTTAATTCTCCGAAATAAATTAGCGTAGGGATGAACAACAATAAAGTAGCGCGTTTAAAGTACCTGAAAAACCGGGATGTCACAAGTTGCACACTTAGAAGCTATCAAAATCTTCTTAGCCTATGCTTCGTTCAAAAACTTTAAGGTGTTTCAAATGGATGTAAAGAGTGCTTTTCTGTATGGGAAAGTGAAAGAAGAAGTCTATGTCTGTCAACCTCTAGGTTTTGAAGATCCTCACTTCCCCACGAAATACTACAAGCTTGACAAAGCTCTTTATGGTCTTCACCAAGCTCCTCGAGCATGGTATGAGACTTTGTCAACATATCTTCTGGAATGTGGATACTCAAGAGGGAAAAATGATATGACTCTTTCACAAAGCGGATCGGAGATGATGTGATGCTGGTGCAGATCTACGTAGACGATATCATCTTTGGGTCGACTGATGAAGCTCTTTGCAGGGAATTCGAGAAGGTCATGAAAGCGAAATTCGAGGTGAGCATGATGGGAGAACTCACGTTTTTCTTAGGATTAGAAGTTAGGAAGAGAAAGGATGGCATCCTCATTCATCAGGCTAAGTACATCAGAGATATTCTTTCCAAGTACAACATGATGATTGCAAATCTGCCAGCACCCCTTTTGCTGCTCAGACGGAACTCACTTCAGATCTTTATGGAAAGCCGGTGAACAAATCTTTCTATCGCTCAATGATTGGGTCGTTAATGTATCTGACCGCTAGTAGGCCTGACATAATGTGGGTTGTCTTTCTCTGTGCCCACTTTTAGACGAATCCCAAAGAATCGCATGATGCTGCCGTCAAGAGAATCTTTCGCTATCTCAAAGGAACTCCAAAGCTTGGTTTGTGGTATCCTAAAGATAGTAATTTTGATCTAATTGCTTACTCTGACAGTGATCATGCAGGTTGCAAACTAGACAGAAAATTTGTCTCCGGAGGCTGCCAATTCTTAGGAAATCGTCTCATTTCATGGCAGAGCAAGAAGCAGATGACAGTCTCTACATGACAGCTTACAGTTGTTGTTCACAAGTCCTTTGGATACAGAATCAGTTGTTGGATTATGGGATCAACATCATGAAGACTCCAATATTCATCGACAATGAAGCGTGTCTGGGAATTGTGAAGAATCCGATCCACCACTCTAGAACGAAACACATTAAAATTCGCATTCATGCGATTAGAGATGCGCACGAGAAAGGATACATCCAAGTGGTGCCAGTGGATTCAGTGCAACAAAAAGCTGATATATTTACGAAAGCCTTCGATAAAGCTCGCTTCAGCCAGTTGGTAACCTGGTTGGAAATGGTGAACTTTCTTGAATGGAGTTGACCTTTGGTAAAAAAAAGTTCTCGTAAAAATGTGCCATCAAAAAGATTTTCTGCAAATTTAAAATTTCTTTTCAAGCAATGGATTATAGAAAATAAAATTTTAAGGGGGGAAGTACTCCAGAAAATATGGTTGAATCAGAATCCTTTATCTGACACCTGCATGAGAAATGATAGAAAAACTGCTGACACTTTGTTTTGATCTTAAAAACAGAAGAAGTTTGAGGCCTCAGGCAGCGACGTGTCAGTAGATTCAGCAATACCTTGAAGTAAACTGCGAAAAGGAGACAACTCTAATGATCACACAAGAATTCTGAACACCCACAATGTTGTGCAACTTGCGGGTAGCACGTTGCGGCGTATGGCTTAATGGTCTTAAATCTTCCGTTGATAGATTGCCAAAGTCCGAGATTTTGGGTCTTTATAATGTCCAATCATTCGGGGATATCATAGTTGCTCTTCTGCTGCATCCCGATATATGCTGACCTAGACACAATTATGATATCTTGTCAAAAGAGCCAATGCGACCAAAACCCTACACAAATGAAGCTCTCATTGGGAATCATTAAAGTGCTTAAATCGTACCGTATTTGGTATCTGTCTTAGCCCTCGTTAGACTTTGGTCTCTTTGCTGTACAGAAGTACTGACCTGAACACCAAATGTCTAACGTTGAAATTTCAAATACGAATGAGGTCAATATACTCACCTGCTATGAGGAATCTTTGCGCATACCTTGATCGCGGGGGTATATCCTGATGTGGGACTCACGGGCACAACATTTTGACTATTTCAGCATGAGTGGGGGAACATTGAATTTCTTGTCAATGTTACCGCAACATGATAAAAGGCTCTCCGATCGCATGTTGAAAGATAGGTGCATGGATTTAAAAGGACAAACATACGGACAGTTTTTCTTTTGCCTTAATTATTTAATATATCTAATATTTTATCTCAAACAAACGAAGTGTTACCAGTATGATCTTTTGCAGGAAAGTCACAGGATTCAAGTCAGTTAGCATAAATTTTGTGTGAAAAAGGAGGCTTCCGGACTCAAAACAACTATCATGATCCAAATTGCAATTTTCTATTTCTCTTAAGCTTATTTTTTAATTTCTTGCTATATTTTTAACCAAAAAGGACATACTTTTCGAGAAAATTCGAAGTTTTCGAGCGTAATTGATTTCAAGATTCTTAGGCAAGAAGAAATCTCAATAAAATATCTGGGCGGCGTAATTATTGCTCCAGTGTAATTAATAATTACGCTGGAATGTAAAATGGTATAAATACTTTATTTTTCACCGTTTGTAAATATTTTTAAATCACTTTTCAAATCATCGTCTTCTTCATCACACCGAAAAATCCAATCCCCTATATTTCCAATCTTCTTTTAGTATAACTAAACGAAATCGATATCGGTATGGTTTTGATAATCTAATGTCCATCGTTCATTGTTTGAATGTGTTTCAATCATCGATTTCAGTTTTCTGTTTTGTTTTATAGAGATTTTGATCGGGTCAGGTCTGGTTTAAAAGGATTTATCAAGAAAGTTATGAATATGGCGTATTTAATGTTCAATATCGCGTATTTCTGTTGAAGATGGCGTAATTAGCCAGGTCAAGGATTGGCGGATTTAAGTCTTGAACGCGAGTTCAAGCAACCGGCGTATTAGACAAATACGCTGGCTAAGTTAAGCGTAGATAGTCATCTATGCTGGCACTTAAATACGCTAATCTATGATCAGTGTAAATATGTCTGATCAGCGCATTTGTACGAGACATCTAATGGCGGATTTAGTCTTGAACGATAATTTAAGCAACCGACGTATTAAAGTAATACGTCGGTCAAGTCAGCCTAATCAATCATTTACGCCGAAGATCACTTAAATTCGCCAGTCAGAAGTTCTGAGTATTTATCCTTGATTTTTCAGCGTAGATAACAACGATTTTATTTTTTATTTATATATATATGTATATTTTTTTAAATTCTCTTTAATATTTGTATCTATATATATATATATTCATATACTTTTGTATATAAATCTAACCTGGCTGGTTTCCACATTTCAGAAATGGCTCAACTGTTGGTATGGGACGGTACGAGAAAGCATAATCAGCCAATCACTCTAGTTCCTCCGGAGCCCGATTTTGAAGACGTGATGGATTGGTTGTCACGGAGTAAAATTAGCTATGAAATCCAAGCAAATCCCACTATTTACTCAATCCACATAGAAGAATTTTGGAGAATGGCAAGGGTAAGAACGCTGAACAACGTCAAACACATCACAGTGACAGTGCGGAACAAGGAAATTAAAGTGACTGAGGAACGAATTCGAAAGGTGCCGAGCCTCGGAGACAATGCCAGTGATCCATTGAAGTTAAAGAAGGAGGAAATTCCATGAGGGATTTCGTGGGATGAACTAAATTGGAGACTTTCGTCACAAAAACGAGATCAAGAAGTCAGGGCTTACGAAAGACTAGAGGTTCATTTTGCACACATATTGTATGAGTATCTGTCATCAAAAAGGCAGTTATGATGGGTTGAATTTAGAGTGGTCCGCGGCTATGCTGAATCTGTGTACGAATCAGCCATTCAACATTTCTGGATTGATTTTCTATTGCATGATTGACAACGTCAATAAAGGTGAATGGGCAATGTATCCTCGATTCGTGCAATTGCTTATTGATGATCAACATCGAAACCAACCACATGATGGAAACACGTATCAGATTCAACTACCAAAAGGAAGGCTGATTACTGAGTTAAAAACCAAAGAGTGGGTGATGTTACACCACTGGATGTATCGTGAAGAAAGACTTCCAGTAGTTCTAGCTGCTTACAACAAGTATGGAGAAAAGACAAGAAAAGGTAGAGAAGGCGGAAGTCATTCATTGATGTTGATGAAGAGGTGAGGTAGAAGAAGAAATTCCACTGGTATGTAAGCATAAGGAAAAAGGAAACAAGTTGTAGAAGAGGAACCGTCAAGGAAGAAGAGCAAGAAAGATACGCCAAACCCAGAGCGAATCATGGCTGATAGCATTCGCGCTAGATCGAATAAGGAAGAGATTGAAAGAATGCAAGCCATCCATGCGGTGGCGAGGCTGAGAAACGAGAGAGGAGAATGAAGAAAAGGGAAATGACTGAACAGTTGGATAAATTTTTGGAGGGACTTTTTGCTGTTCCACTGGAGCCTTCTCCAAGCAAGGCTGCTGCGCCAAAGAAGAGAAAAACAGGACAAGGATCATCTGCAAGCGTTCCACCCAAACCACCAGTATCGGCTCAACCTCCTCGTCAGCAAGTTCCCTCTCGACCCAGACCTTTTCAAGAGCTTTACAACCGTCTATCTAAAGAAATCGGTTCATTTTCTGCTAAGGAGTTTGTTTGTTGAAGAACAAAGTCAATGACACTGATGTTCTCAAGAGAAAGTTGAAAGAGTAAAGATTGAAGAACAAAGAACTGCACGCATACGTTGCTAAGCAAATAGAATTTATTAGATTTCAACAAGAAGGGATGGAGAAGCTTCATGAAATGGTACAAGAGTTGTATGTGTCAGCAAACAGAAAGCCAAAGTACTCGAACGAAGATATCTTCAACCTTGACTTATTTAGGGAAAGAGAACAAAAAAAGAAAGCTGAGAAAGCTGAAAAGAAGAAGAAACGTCTGGAATCAGCAGTTGACGTTAGTCTTGATAATGACAGTGATGAAGAGGAAGTTGACAAAGACGAAATGCCTACTAAGTTTCTAGAATGGGGGTTGGAAGAAGATGTGTTGTATGAAACGGACAGAGGAGATGAGTTTGAACCACAGCATCCAGAGTGGTTTAAAAAGGAAAGAGCCAAGCCAGATTTTTATCAAGTTATCACAGTTGAGAAGACTGAGATAACGGATAAAATCATCAGTTGGAAGTACTGCAATCTAACCGGATGGTTCGTGGTGAAACGAAGAGGCGGAGTGATACAATACTTTCGAAATCCCCACGACATGCAAAGCTTACCTACATGGGACATACGAGAGCTCAGTAAACACGATCTGATTAATCCGACAAATAGCAGCATTGGCGGAGATTTAGAAAGATTGATTAAAATGAATGCATGCGAGGGTTTTTCAGTGTTCAAGCCTTAGCACCCTAGAAGACTTGTGTCTAACACCACCAAAGACCCATTCACCGGAAAGGGAAAGATAACATGGATTATAAATTCAGCAAAGTTGGTTACAAGGGTGAAGCTTCATCCAGAACAACCTGTGACGCTCACCAATTTCAAGAAGTGGTTTTATGACGGCAAGACAGGTGAAGCAATCATTAGGTCTAACTCAAATGAAGACATTTGCATTCTGGACCCTATGGACGTCTTTATGTTCGGTCTCTCCGACCTGAATATCTTGACGGGCATAAGATAAACATCGGAGCCGGAAATGAATATCTTGAGGAAGGAATGCTCTTTCAGAGGGCAGTCGAGCACATGAGAGCTCGAAAGATTGAAGTGATGGAAATCCTACTCAGAATGGAAGCTGCAAAGGAAAAAGAAGAATCTAGAAAGAAGAAAGCAGCTGAGCAAGAACCATCCTCTCCACCGACCAATGATCCATCACCAGATTCAGATGTTCAGATCATCCAACCACCTCCGACTTCATCCACATGTGAAGTCACAATGGAGGCCCATCCAACCATTAGTGAAGCTTATGTCAAACAAACAACTGATGCAGCAACCGAACAACAAACAGAAGTACCAGCCGCAGACCCTGAAGCTCGGAAACAAGATTGAAGAAACTCAAGCACGCAACGGTCTAGGGGGGATATTGTTAGAACTTTTGAGACCGTTGATGCTTGATTATCCATAGTTTGAGCTAGTTTGTAATAGTTAGACAATGTTGAAGGGTCAAAAGGGCAATATTGTGAAAATCATATGTAAGCGTCGTAATTAATAACCCAGCGTAATTAATAATTACGCTGGGTGATCAGTTTATATAAATACATGGTTCAATGAATGTATGTCCAAGTTTCTTGGACAGATTTTGGTGATTATCTTGTGTTGTGATTTTTGCTATTGTGCTTACATCCGAATATCCAGGTGCTGTTATTGATTACATGTTATTGGGATTTCATATACAACACTAGTTGTTTGATCCATTCAAGATTCTTCATCTTCTTTGCTGGGTTTTTCATTATATTTGCACATTCAAAGAAGTAATCCATAGTTGTTTGGGTGATAACAATCAACCATTGTGATCCGAATACGTTTTGGGAGTCACGGAATCCTTTTATGCGCCATAAGGGCTTTATCGTCATTTGTCGACGTAATGCAAGGACTTGTATGTAAACTCAATATATAAACTGACCTAACATCCCAAATAATCTAACTTATGATATTACATTAGTAGGAAATTCATTTTCAAGTTTGTTATCGATTAAATCCTTATTTTATGTAAAAAGGGCATTTTAGTCAAAATTGGCATAATAACGGAACTTGTGCATAAACTTAGATTCTGATTATGATCATATAATATAACCTTATGCTACATTATATTACGATCATAATGAAACCTTAGATCAGTAGCTAACTAATCTAAATCGAGTCATAATCGAAAGTCAAAGCAGAAGTCAAACTTTGCGACTTTCGGGTTGCGAACCTACCCTATAACTGAAATTGACGAGTCGAACATGTTCTCACATGTTCTAATAATTATTATCAACTTTTTTAAGTGTCAAAACATGGTTTATAACATATATAAATTCAGATTACAATATTTTCGAAAACTAGCCAGTTTGACTTTTTAATATTAAAATTTTGACCGTTAATTGGTCTGGCAAACGTGATCTTTAGGAGGTGCCCTTGTTAGGCATTAACACGTACCTTATTACGATCACTTAGCCATGTTCGTTACAAACAATGGCTGAACCATAATGGTCTTAACCGATAGTCAAAGCGTTTTCCATAAACGCTTGACTTTTGGCTATAAAAAGCTTATAAACGAAAATGCAAGAGAAAGGAACACTTACAAGTGATTCCAAGGATGAAATAAAACTAAGTTGAATGCTCCTTTAAGTTAGGAACTTCCAGAGGAGGGAGATAGAATGAAAATGAGAAAGGTGCAAGTTCAAATGGTGAACCAATGCACCTATTTATAGTTGTAGAGCTTGAAGGAGGTGATGCCAGGTGTTAGCAAGTGTTAAAGGGTGTCTACAAGTGTCCTAAAAGGTGGCATAGCAGTTTGGAAGTCCCATGGTTTCGAATCAAATGGTTTTTGGCAACATCTGTGGAGGCCAAGAAAAAATTCTATAGATACACTCCTTTGGCGCCCCGCGAGAGACCAGGTCCATGTCTCCCACGGCCCGCGAGTGCCCCATGGAGACATTCAAACTTTGACATATTTAGCCCCTCAACTTATTAAACCTATAAAACACCTTTGTAGGCATAGTTGGCCCTCCGTAGTCAATATTTGGCATACCCAAGAGTATGCCCTGACATTGTCAAGCTCTCGATTCGTTAAAAGGTCACTCAGAGGTATAAATTAACATGTTGACACTTTTAACCCCTCCATTGTCCAACTTTTACATATTGACATAATTAATCCCTCTTGTCCAACGAATTGCTCATATAAGAGTTAGGACTTCGTAAAGGGTCACTCAAAGGCTCAGTGTAAGCATGTTGACGCTGATGGTCACTTAGAGGCTAAGTTTACTCAGAGGCTCAGTGTAAGCATGTTGACACTAATGGTCACTCAGAGGCTCAGTATAAGCATGTTGACACTAATGGTCACTCAGAGGCTCAGTTTATGCATGTTAACACCAGAGGGTCACTCTGAGGCTTAGTTTGAGCATGTTGACACCTTTAGTCCTTATTAGTCCTTAATAGACTTATTATAAAAGTAATGACACGTGTCACTATATTATTGGACACGATTTTACGAGGTGTTACATCCCCCGCAAATGTAGACCCTCCAAATTAATTCAAGACTAAAGCTCAATCAACAACTTCCACTATGTGTAAGCTTTACGCTCGATTGATTATCTCTAATATAATTGGGATGTGATAAAGGTTCGAATCTCCGGTGATCGAAATAGAATATGAGCTTCGTTAAAAAAATCTCCAACTCTATCAAAACTTTAAAACCCCATTGTTGCAAAAGACTTGGTAAAACACTTTCCTTAATATTTTCTTTTGGCCCATATAATAATCTTGTACTCCCGACCCATTCTTTATTTTTGTCAACACCATTAATGGCCGACAACTAAACTTTTAAGACCCGGCCCAATTTTGCTAACAAAACATCAACCAACGTCTATATTTACTTCGGCCCATAATCAACTCAAGCATATAACCGGCCCGAATAAAACCATGTATCCATTAAACCCCGTCAAATAAAATCCACTAAACTCTAAATTCCAATCGGTTGAAACAAACCAAGAAATATGATCCATACTCGATAAAACTTAAGCCCTATCCATAGAAGTAGTGCTACACAGCCGTCACACAAATGGTGTAAGGTGGACCCCAATATAAAACCAAACAAATTTTATATTAGAAACCTTAAAATCCATTTCCATTTCCAATAAAAACCAAACCATACCAAAAATAAATATGTAACAACCTCGGTTTCATGGAGTGTTGCATTAAATGTGGTCAACCATTCACAACTGAAATCATTTAAGAAAACTCTAACCTGAGGCCCAATTGTGCAAATAAGTCCACCGAATGAAAAACTTGATTGCCACAAAAGACAAAACTCCCCAACTTTCTTGGACCATAATAAAATAATAATCATCACGTAATCATTATATGGCCCAACTTTCAATAAGGCCCATGCACCTCAAACCTAATCAACCCTAGCCGCAATCACGTTACTAGCCGGCATCACCAGAAAACATATTCCAATCCTCTCCGACTAGCTGACACTTTATTTCCCACTGTTTTCCACCTTGTCTCGAACTTAACCCACCTTCCGGAACTACCATTTTAGACCATGATTCAACAACACCACCTATGATCTTTATCAACACCAATCACCATAGTTACAACAACTATAATCGGAAAACACTGTTATCACACATTAATCACTTAGCACCACCTCTAACCGGGAAACGAAGCCACTGAGGCTCTGATACCAAATGATAGGTCCGAACGTTCTGGTTTCAGTCTCAGTTCAGTAAACAAGAGTAAGACGGGTGAATTCGAGCGACGAACCAACAAAAATAAACAAGAAAGAAACTTTAAGGATTGTAACAAAGAAAGATTCATTAATTCGGATAAGAAATAAAAAGATAATCAATCATCCACCCCGAGTGAGCTCCCCCAGGGTGGTGGCTAAAAAATGCACCCGCTACAAGTGATGTTTAGCAATCTATTTATAGTCCCTAAGCCTTGTCCTCCAAGCAAGCCGCCCATTTCTTGGAAAACCTCCTAACGATGCTAAAACATACATACTATATTAACTAAACTCGCTACATCATACGAACAATAACCTCGCCAATTAAAGTCGTCATAATTGATAACATCATTCTCCATTTTGAACCAACAAGGTTTTGCTAGCATTATCAATGTATGCTTTAGCTTGTTGATACATATGTCTCCTGCCCGCATCAACGAGTCATGTCGGTGTCTGTAATAGGCTTAACTATTAGATTTTGATATTGTAAGTTCACTTCGTACGAAGATATTATATATTCAAATCGTACGAAGTTAGTTTGTTCACTTTATATGCAGTTGATCAGTTTAGTTCGTACGAAGTGAGACTCAAGTCCGTACGAAGTTAGATGTCTATATATAGGTTCGTGGTCTTTGAGTCTGTAATAGTTTTGCAAACGATACAGCAAAGCCCTGTCGAGTTGTTTTCTGGTTGTACAAGTTTAGACATTGAATGAAAACATAGAATTGAAAAGTAATCTTGTTTTACATGTCACCTAATCTAATAAACGGATTCTGCATGTGATTGGATTTGGTTATTAAAAGTAGACCTGAGCATTTGGATGCTAGAAAGGACCTACAAGTGGTATCAGAGCTTGCAGGGCCTAATCTAAAGATAAAGAATTAGATTCAACAATCTCACACTTCTCTTCTAGTCATTTTCACTCTTTTTTTTATCATTTTTCATGAAATTAACGGTCAAAATCGGCTTAATTTTTCAAGGAATACTTAAAATCTACTTCTAACAAACCCTTGAAAGAATTAGAACTAAAATCTATCAGATTCATGATAAAATCAACGAAAAACGAGAAATCTTGAAACATCATCTTCACAGGAAGTTACCTCGCTCGTACGAAGTATACCATCGTACGAAGATAAACATCTTAAAATCAAAAGGTACCTCCGTACAAAGATAGTTTTGAAAAAATTGGGTTTTATCTTCACACAAAGATAGATCTTATAAAATTGGTTTTACCTCCGTACGCTTAACTAATTTTTGTTTTTCTCATTTTAGTTCGTACAAGGCTGCCTTCGCATAAGGTTATCTTCGCACCAAGCATTATTTGTTCAAAATTTTCGACGAAATGGAAAACGAATTCTACAATGCCTTTGCAACTATAGCCACAACATCAGTTGTCCAAAAATTAAGTCTTGATAACGAGATGGGAACGATGACAAAGCCGCCTATATTGATGAATCTAGAAGAATATGGAGTGATAGTATGCAACTGAAAAAGGATATACTATTCCCACTTGAGAATGGACTTGAATGACTATCATGTAGTTTACTCAAGTTGAAAAAGAAAAGTTTACACGAGAAAAGAAAATGATGAATATTTTGCAACAATATGTGAAAGAAGATATCTTCACATTGTTACAACATGAAGGCTATGCGCAATCAATCGGGAACGCATTGAAGGTTATATATCAAGGTAGTACACAGATGATGAAGAGTTAAAGGGCATTAATCAAAAAGGAGTTTGATATTTTCAATGCATTTAAAGGCGAATCTATGAAGCAAATCATTAAAAGATATTACCTTCTGGTGGTTGAAATGAAAGATAGAGTATTCATAAAGAGAATGAAGAATTAGTTGATAAGTTGGCCGATGCTTTACCGGAAGCAAATCATTGAAAGATATTGCCTTCAGGTGGTTGAAATGAGAAGATTGAGTATTCATAAAGAGAATGAAGAATTAGTTGATAAGTTGGCCGATGCTTTACCAGAAGGAGAATGGTCGACTTACTTGACTATTTTGATGAATATTTGGAGTACAGTAGTGGAATGAGTCTGTCAAAGTTGATTGAAAAACTTGAAGGACATGAACTATAATTGAAGAAAATGGCAAAGACAAGAAATGCTCATGCTCAACAAGACGTTAACTTGTATTATAGCCAACAATCAGAGTCCAAAGATTTAGACTGCATTTAGTGCTGATAATTCTTCAAGTACTTCTTCAAATCATTCAAGTAATGGTAGCGGGTTTCCCTGATTTCCAAGTTTTGATCCAAACACACCACACACACCTCAATCTTCCAGGAGTTCGAGTAGTTATAATAGCCAAAACAGCCAAACCAATCAAAAGAACTCCAATCAACGAATCCTTCAGTGCAACGTAGCAGTGAATTTAGAAAATGCTCAAGACTTTATTAAGACGACGACAAAACAATACATGGCCTTACTCACCTCAGTCTTGGAATCATATGAAAGCTTAGTTGCGGGAAAGATCGGTAATCCAAATATGACAAAGGATGATTATGACCAGATCGATCCAGAGGAGTTGGATCTCATTGATATTAAATGGTGTATGGCTAGTATTGTTCGACGAGCTCAAAGATTTATGGAGATTACCGGAAGAAAGAGTCTGGGTGGTCCGGAAACGAAACTAGGATTTGACAAATCAAAGGTCACCTGCTTCAAGTGTGGTGAGAAGGACCATTTTAAATGAGAGTGTCTAAATCGAGAAGTACATGGAAACCACCATCCATTTGGTGATGATTACTACAAGAAAGCAATTTATCACCAAACTTCTCCACAACCTCAAAGCACAACAAAGCTTATCCAAATTGAATATGGTTCGGCGAATTCAAAAGACAAAGCTCTCGTGGTTACTCAAGAAGACGAAGGCTTCAACTAGAATAGCTACATTCCAAAGACTAGGAGTCTGGAACTTTTAGTAGAAATCATTGAGGAACCTAAACTAGCTGTCAAAGAAGTGGTCGAAGAAATTCTAGCGAAGATTGTGCAGAAGTTATTTGTGATGAAACACCAGACGAGAGTTTTGATGCATACTATTATGATCAGAGTGCGGAAGAGGATATTTTTCACAATGCTTTTAAATCTATCATTCCACCTGATGTTTATAAATCTTTTGCAAGTTTCTTTGTAGGATCATATATCAAATCAAACAGATTGATGAAGAAACAAAGCTTGTAGAAGAGATTATTGATGTCACTAAAGAAATGAACGTTGTAAATCTTACAGAGATTGCCGATAAAGCTATGATGGCACAACTACAAGAGGTAGTCTCTAAATAAGTTTAGGAGGGGTGAATAAGTTGGTCAAAGAGGAGGGTAAGAGTGAGAAGACAGATTCCAAAATATAATACATAAAGTGCTTGGAGCCATGCAAAGAGTGTTCTGAAAAAGACAAAAAACTTAAAGAACTTAAAAAACATATTGATAACCTGTCAAGTGATCTAAAAGAAACTAAAGAAGCTTATGATAAACTGAGCAGAACGATTAACCAATACCGAGATGCAAGTAGGAAAGATAATGCTACACTTTCAATGCAAAAAGCAACGGTCATTGATAAACAAGTGGCTATATATACTCACATTGACATGATTGCTAAATTTAAAAGTGAGCTAGAAACTATTAGGATTGAATCGGAGTGGGTTAATAAGTTGCTGATCAGTTATTCAACAGCATCTTATGTGATTAATCACATCCTCTCTAAATCAACTAAAAAAGATAAAACAAGAGAGGATGAGGATGGTTATCAAAGAAAAGGTTTAGGTTATCATCGAGTTCCACCCCCGATGTGGAATAGTTATTCCAGGAAGAAGCCTGACGGGGTGGAAAAAGGCGCTTAACTTGAAACTAAAAACTGAAAAGAAAAACGAGTTGCCTGAAAACCTCGATATAACCTATATTAAGTCTGAAAATGATTGTGAGTCAGATGTGGTAAAAACCGTTGTTGAAAATGTTATGGGAAGTGACAAGGAAAGCACTGAATTTGAGAGTGCTGATTCAAATTTGGAGAAAACTGGTTCAAGCTCACGTTCTGAAAATGAAGAAACTTTTCATAAGAATTATATCTCAAAATCAGAAAATTGTTTGAATGATGATCCAAATATTGCCATGTACAAAATGAACGAATTTGACAAACTATATTCCGGTGAACAATTTTCGATAAAAAGTTGAATCTGAACAAAGTTGATAAAGTGTTTAAATTGATAGAAGTTGAGATGTCTGAGCTTCAAAACATGACTAAAGAACAAAGATTTTTGAACTTTAAACGTGATAAATCTTACTATTCCAAAACTAAAGGTTCTTATAACAAACAAAGGAATAACTATCATGAGAATAGAAAGGGTTTGGGGTATGTTAAGAGATATAACAACATGTTTGGAAAATCAAAGTTTCAAAGAGTATAAACTTTGTGTTTGGCAAAGCTCAGAAAGCAAAAAAGAGAAATTGTCAAGAGAACAATCAAACAAAGAATTTTTGCTGAAAAACAACACCATGAATAGGTTCAAAGATCCTCTGTCACTGACAACAGGAAGTGCTTTAAATGCAAGCAGGTTGGACATATCGCTAGACGGTGTCCACAAAATACCTCTAAACCTGTTTATAGTGTCAAGAAAACTTCAGACGATGTAAAATCCCCAATGTATATTCCTACTCAGATTTTGAAATGAAACAATGAATCTAAAGATAATGTGAAACCAACAAATCTTAAAGTTTCAATTGAAAGGCTGGTGAATTGTCAATCAAAATGGAACAAAAAGATTCAAAATATTATCCCAAAAACGCAATTTCAAAAAATCAAACTTGGGTGATTAAATAAAAAAGCATCATTAGAAGTGGTCAAAACATCTGTTCTAACTATGGTTGACGAAAAGATTGAACAAAAAGTTGAACAGATTGTTGAAATAATAAATGAAAGTGTTTGTGAATCTAGGTGTGAAAACACACATAAGACCGTAAAGGCTTGGGTCTTTCTATTCAAATAATCGTTGAAGTGAACGTATAGGGGCTCCCAAGATTAATTATTTCCAAGTGGATTATGGATAGTGGAGCGTCCCAGCATATGACAGGGATGTTGGCTCTCTTATACGACAACAAATCTATCCTAGAGGGCTACGGCTGGTTTGCAGGGAACCAAGGTAGGAGAATAGTAGGTGAAGGAATTCTAACTAATTGTGTAGTGTTGTTTGATAAAGTCAACTACATAGCAGAGGTAGAGAACAACTTAATGAGTATCTCTCATATTTGTGATAAAAAATTCACAACAAACTTCACGGATCAAGAATGTCTCATTCTGAAGCCAGGATTCCATATACCGGAGGAGTGGATCTTGATGCGCGCTCCCTGAGAAAATGACTTGTATGTCTTAGACATGAGCATTGCGAAAACAAAGACAAAATTCGCGCAATGTTTTGTATCCAAAGCAACTGAAAATTAATCAATCATGTGGCACAAGAAGATAGGCACATTCGTCTCCGAAAAATGAATTTCTTAGTACACAAAAACCTAGTGAAGGGGGTCAATTTAAAGAGTTTTCACTTGAATGACGACTGCATAAGTTGCAAAAAGGGCAAACAACACAAAAAGTCGCATCCGAGGAAGCTCTTGAACTCAATCAAGCTCCCGCTAGAGAGACTACACATGGATCTCTTTGGACCAGTCAATGTTCATAGTATCTTAGGAGATCTATATTTTCTCGTTGTTACTAATGAATATTCAAGATTTTCATGGGTGATGTTCTTGGAAAGCAAAGATGAAACTTTTGTGAGTCTGATGATCTTCTTCCGGAAATTGGAGAACCTTTATCACTTACCAATTTGACGCATAATAAGAGACAACGGTAAAGAGTTCAAGAATAATAGGATGTTAGAGTTTTATAATGCTAAGGGAACTTTGCATGAATTCAGTGCACCATACACCTCACAGCAAAACGGTGTAGCTGAACGCCAAAACAGAACCCTTATAGAGAAAGCAAGAACCATGCTCGCTGATTCAAAACTGCCATTAGCTTTTGGAGCAAAGTCGTGGCATCTGCATACCATAAATTGAACAGAGTATTGACTGTCAAGCCTCACAAGAAAACATGTTTTGAGCTACTTAACTAGAGAAAGCCAAACCAGAAGTATTTAGAACCGTTCGGGTTACTATGCACCGTAATCGATGCAAATCGAATATTCGGGGCTAAATCAAAGGAAGGCTTCGTGGGATATGCTATTCCACTACTAAGATTATATATTCCTAGCATGACCAGGTGATTGAAGCTAAGAATGTAGATTGTCAATGTTACACATCTCCAACACAAAAAACCCATAGATTCTTGGCTGTTCAATTACGAAAGTCTTTGGGATTCCTTCGAGCTACCAGCTGAACCAACAGAAGAGGAATTTTTAATTCTTTATCAGCAACAACAAGCTTTATCACAAGAACAAGTTCCTAGACCGCTTGTGATTACTCAAAAACTTGTAGGTACCCAAAATGCTAAAGCAGGCTCTATTATTCAACATCCAAAATCACAGACTACTAGAACAAGTAATCCCACAGCTGATCAAGAGATGAATGAACTTGCTCTCACGTTTGATCAATCCAATGATTCTGAATCTGATGCTGAACCAACATATGACAATGACGGATCTACTTCCGATGATGGTGTAGAACAGACTGAAAGTTTACTCAACAATCAATCTGAGGGAACAATTCCTCGGAATGAAGCATCCACAAGTGATCAAGACACTGATCAAAATATCAAAAATCTGGAACATGAAGTGAGCGTTCCGAACAATGTTAGCCGAGGACATTGTCGTACCACCCATCAGAAAATATCATTGTAGAGTTGCAATCTGGTGTCAAAACGCGTAATCAGATCTTGTTGTTTTTATACTAATGTTGCACCTTTACAAAACACGGTCTCATATAGATGTTTTATTTTGTAGAATGAGTCGAAACGTACAAGGAAGCTCTCACAGAAGAAAGCTGGGTCAACACAATGAAGGAGGAGCTATTATAGTTTCAAAAAACTTGGTGTGTTGAAACTTGTTGATATACTAGATGACCACAAAAGATAAATACTAAGTGGGTGTTCAAGTGCAAAAGGGATGATAGAGGAGTAATTGTTCGAAATAAAGCATAACTCGTTGTTCAAGGATTCCATAAGCAAGGTGGGAATAGACAACACTGAAGTCTATTCTCCCATGGCTAGATTGGAAGCAATCCGCATCTTCCTAGCATTCGCATCATGGTAGGGATTCAAAGTGAAAGAGGAGGTGTACGTCGGCCAACCGCCGAGGTTTGTCGATCTGATACACAAAGACAAGGTTTATCTACAGGCGTTATATGGCTTACACCAGGCCCCAAGAGCCTTGTATGAGATGCTTTCTCAACACCTTCAAGACAACGGTTTTAATAGAGGAACAGTAGACAATACCCTCTTCACATGGGAAGCCAGTAGGACACATCTTAATTGTACAAATTTATGTGGATGACATTATATTTGGTTCAGCCAACGATGTGTTGTGCAAAGACTTTAAAAGAGTCATGAAAAAGAAATTTGAGATGAGTTCTATGGGGGAAATAAAGTTCTTTCTATGATCGACGGAATCTTTATACATCAGACGAAGTATGTGAACGACATTTTGTAAAAATTCAAGATGTCCGAATCATCCCAGTATCTACCCCGTTAGCTCTGAATCATGGCATCGGACCAGATACAGCTGGAGTGAAGATTAATGAAACTTTGTATCGTTCAATGATTGGATCTTTGATGTATGTGACAGCATCACGACCGGATATCATGTATCCAACATGCCTCTACGCACACTACCAGTCAAGTCCCAGAGTGTCGCATTTGTTGATCGTTAAAAGGATCCTTCGATACCTGAAAGGTTGCCTAAGCACCGGCTTATGGTATCCACGTACCGATAACTTCAATCTCGTAGGATACTCTGACTCTTACTTTGGGTGTTACAAATTTAATGCTAAATCACAACTTCTGGTTGCCAGTTCTTTGGCACGCGATTAGTAACATGGCAATGTAAGAAGCAAACCACGGTCGCTCTCTACTTGCGAAGCAGAATGCGTTTCAGCTTTAAGTTGTTGTTCCCAAATCTTATGGATACAACAACAGATGAGAGACAATTGATTGTGTTGGATCTATTGGACCCCACAAAAGAACAGATGATTGGAAACCAAAATAATCTACAACCTCTGATTACAAATAACAGTGCTTTGAAAATCTGCTCCTCCCAAAGGCAAAGACTCAACATAGGAAGTTATCAAAAACAACTGAGAAGTTTCAAACCAACGGTATGAAACATTCTGTCATGTTAAAGGAGAATCATTAACTCAACAATTTGAAAGGTTTAGTTGTCTAATAAGTGAATTAAAGCTGGTAAATGTTAGTTATCCTAATTCAACCTTGAATAGTCGATTTCTAATATATTACCAGATTAATTTGACAATATTGATTTTGTAACAAGAAACTCTGTTAGTTTCAAAGAGATGATTTTGACTCAGCTTCATGGTAGGCTCTTAACATATGAGAGAGAGCTTAACCGGAAAAAGAAGCTTCAAGAGTCAGGAAAAGTTGCTGATGACTATGCTTTTGGTCGTACAACACTTTTGGTCAACAGGAAACCTCTGGTGGAAGTAAGGATCAGGGTTATGATCATTTATTAATATAACTACCGGTGGCGGATTTAACTCTGATTCTTACTCACCCACTTATGCTTTCGCAGCAAATGGGGAAAACCAAGTTTCTGACAACTTATCTTTTGAATTAAATGATCTTCAACATTTTGACCCTACTGATTTGGAAGAAATGGACATATTGCACCAACTTGCTTTGCTAAGTGTTAGGACTAGCAAATTTTACCAAAGAACTGGCATAAAGTTTTCAGGGTTGCATGCAGGGTTGAAAGTTGGGTTGGATATATCTAAAATCAAGTGTTACAAGTGTAATAGGCTAGGCCATTTTGCTAGAGAATGTAGAAGTCAAACAACTGGTCCTATTGTCACAAATCTAAGTCCTAGACCTCAAAACACTGTCCATTATACCCAATATACCCCTGCTCCACACATGCAAAACATAGCTCACTTTTCACACCCTACAACCACTTTTCCAGTTCAGTATGTCCAAGCCACTGTTCCTCTGATATAATATGTTTAAACCCCAGTCCCTCAGGTTCAAGTGCAACCTACACCTCAAGCTACACAAACTCCTACTCAAGTAGAAAATAGTCAATAGATCAAGGCTTTGTTGATTGGAGCAGTTGAGGAACTGGCATCCAATTCTGATGAGGTTTGTGATAATGTTGAAACAGATGTTTCAAAAGAAAAGGTTGGTGAAGAAGTTTTGAATCCTCTGTCAGGCCCATGGGAGTCTAGTGTTTGTGAAGGAAAATGTGATTGTGCCATGATGGCTGTTGCTAAGGTATCATCTCAAGTCCTTAAAGACTTATGTTCTGATAAGTGTATCATTTCTCTTGCTAACATTAAGAGGTGAATGAAAACCTTAGGAGCAAGATCTTAAATGATGAAATTCAGTTTGAAAAACTTGTTAAAGAGTTAAAATCAAAGTTCTTTGAAAAAGGAAGTGAAATCAATAGTCTCAAACATGAATCAAGCATAACTAAGGACCAACTCCAAACAATGATAGAAAAATATCATAATTGTAAAAAGGAGCTTGAATCTACCCAGATCACATGTAAAAAATGGGTAGAGTCCTGCAAAGGTTATGAGTTCATGTTACTAAAGACTATTTTCACTTAAAAGCATATGACATAAACAAAACAAGTGTGATTGTTGCTGCACCTCATTGCACCATATGTGGCAAGAAAAATCACAAAACTCAAGAATGTGTTTATCTCAAAAGTTTTGATGTCAA
This sequence comes from Scalesia atractyloides, assembly GCA_947069175.1. Taxonomy (NCBI): domain Eukaryota; kingdom Viridiplantae; phylum Streptophyta; class Magnoliopsida; order Asterales; family Asteraceae; genus Scalesia; species Scalesia atractyloides. The sequence continues at coordinate 34,400,847 of CAMTDV010000028.1, forward strand.
GAAAAATGAGTATAAATCAAAGACACTTGAGAGTCTACGGGCTAGTACTCAAAAAGGAAAGTCCAAACAAACCTTTATCCCAGTCTAAACACCTGTTACCAAACAGCTTAATGTAACCTCTGGTCCCAAAGAGGTTTAAGCAACAGCTGCACCACCAGCAAACAAATTTCCAAGAGGACATGGCTAACCACCTTATAAAAGTGTCAACTTGGTTATGAGATCTACGAAAGACCCTCAAAGCCAAGAGTAAACAAGCATCCTCATGGTTACAATGTCACACCATGGTTGTAGCGGAAGCACAAACGTGTGACTATGAGGTAATAATTGCATCTAATCAAGTAAACAAGTATAAATCAACAACGATGTCATAGTGATATAAATTTGCATTCCAATATTTACAACTTACCAAAACTAAATTTCATAGTTTTCACTGGTTTCACATTGTCATCAGAAACATAGTTTGAAATACATTGCTTCAAAATAAAATATTGTTTTCATCATAAATGCATAATGAGGTTTTGCTCCTATATCCCCATACGAGGTTGGGATATAAGTGGCAAATCCTCCAAAAGGTGGCATTCATTGTCATGTCATTTTCCATATCCCGAAATGTATCACCAGCTCATGTCTTGCATCCTGAAATACATGTAATTTTAAAAGTCAACAAAAGTTGGCGAGTTCATGTAGTTAATGTTTTCTTATAAAATGTCATCCTTGTAATCCAGTAATGAAATCCGAGTATGTTATTAGCATTCATGGAGTTTAAGGATCTATCAGTGTGTTGCGAGCACCCTGACATTCATAAGTAAGCAACCAAACCGAGACAACTTTCACATCACTGGGATCACAAAAGCACTCCTAAAGGTTTACCAACCAGGAGTGGAGCGCGCCTCAAACTCAATAGATCTTTATCTTTTGCACGTTGGTCACTACGTGATTAATGGTTATTGTTGTCATCATCCTACTTACGCACACTTGATCGTGTTATCATATAAACCCACAACTAACATATTGTTTGATATGACATGTAATTCCCCTCGATAGTTTTAAAACAAAACGTGTGTAACCTACATGTGTATTAACCTCATTAGACACCTAGGTCTCGTTGGACCTCATACCAGTTGTTCATCTTAAATTATTGTTGTGTATATATTTATCACATTAGAACAACTTTAATGTTATCATAGTGTTGGTAGTTCGTTTGTTCGAATAATATTTTTAGACATATTTTTCTCGAATATATATATATATATATATATATATATATATATATATATATATATACATATATATATTGGCATTCTTAGATCGTGTGTGAACGAGCCCCGCCCTTCACATGCCCTCGTGCCTTGCACGCGTGTCATTGGGCCTAGCCCATGTCTTAATATGATTGGGCCTAGCCCATGTAATTTATGCCATTGGGCCTGGCCCATGTCTTTTGTGATTGGGCCTAGCCCATGTAGTTTGGGTCATTAGGCCTAGCCCATGTCTTTATGTGAGTGGGCCTAGCCCATGCAATTTATGTCATTAGGCCTATCCCATGTCTTTATGTGATTGGGCCTAGCCCATGTAAGTTTTGTCATTGGGCCTAGCTCATGTCTTTATGTGATTGGGCCTAGCCCATGTAATTTATGTGTTTGGGCCTAGCCCATGAAAATTATATGTGATTAGGCCTAGCCTATATAATTTATGTGTTTGTGTAATTGGGCCTTGCCCATGTCTTTTATATAATGGGCCTAGCCCAACTCAATTTTCATGAGGCCAAATGGTTATAAATCTTACACATACTAAGTTTACTAGGTATAGACTTTTAAGTATATTTATATACTTTTATAAAATCACTTAGTAATTCTTATACTTCTTAAATTTCCGGATTTTGTCATCGATAAATATATATATTCGTTAACTGTCTAAAATATATCATTTTTACACGTGTCGTTGTTGTCGTTTAATATATATATTTTCGCGTCGAAAATTGCCCAACGTCGTAGTAGCTCTTCATGTTGGCGATTTGTTCGTTGATCGACGATGCGACAGTGTATTGTGTAAATTCGACCATTGTTCGCATTACTCCATTCGTCCGATTATTGTTTCAAGCATATTGTAAAAGTGTATGCGTTCATGTTATTTACACTTGGTAATTCTTCAAGTATTTTAGGTGTTTGTATAAGTTGGGTATTTTGTGGTGTACCTAAACTTTCTAGATACACACACATACATACACATGTATTTACACAAACTTTTGGTGACAAATATATATATATATATATATATATATATATATTAGAGAGTTCAAATGAGAAGAAAAATTTTGTAAGAATAAAAAGAAAAACTTTTTAAACCACTAGAAATTCTCCATTTACTTCATTTAATATGTGTATTTAATATTATGAAAAAGGGCAATTAAGTAAATCTAATTAGTTAATTAATCAAATTTGTAACTCATTTTTTAATATACTTTTTCAAGATAAAATAATTTCTAGTGAAGGACAATTTTCAACATGTGTAGGATAAATTTTAGTATGTGTAGGATAAATTTTGAATTGTGTAGGGTAAATTCCGATAAGTATAAGATATATGTAGGATAAATTTTGAAATGTGTAGGATATAATGTTTTTTGTTTTATTAATAAGAGATAACATAATTAATAAGAGGAGTTACAAACTATTTAATATTTTACCATTATACCCTTTCTTCTTTTTCATTCTCACATAAAATTTCTTCTTAAATGAACCTTCCCCTATATATATATATATATATATATATATATATATATATATATATATATATATACTTGTTAAACTTTTGGAAGGTTAGGGTTTAACCATTGTCATTAAAACTTTCTTAATGACAGTTGAGGTCACTAATCGCGATTAGTCCTGTTAATCACCCCGTTAATTATTCTTTAAACGTGATCAGACTTTTAGAAAATTTCAACATAGTTTCCCCTAAACTATGGCATTTACTTATTTAGACCATGATTAAACCCATAATCAAGATCAATCTTCAACGCAAGTTAACATATCACTTTTGTATGCTTCATTTGTAAACTTTTTCATCCTCATTTCCATGATCCTTTGTAAAACATATATTTAACTACTTTACTTAAAAATAATTAGATCTCACATATTTATTAAAACATTTAAGCCACCACTTTTGTTATATCTTTAAATCAAGATTTCCACTTTAAACACTTTGTTTACTACACTTTTTAAAATGATCATAACTTAAATCATGGTGTTTACTCTTTATAAAAATCATACATATGTAGTAAATCATTTTTAAGTTGTAGTAATCTTCATGGATCATGAGGTTGATGATCTTGTTTAGATTCTAACATCACCATGTTTAAATCATCATTCATATTTTTTTCATACAAGATCATTCACTTTAAACACCTTACTTTAATAGAATCTGTAACATAATCTATAACATTGTCGTAAAATGGGTTCTAAAAGCCGCTCCGTTTTATAATTCAAATATACGTTACGATGTTCTGTTACGTATTTATGTTAAGCATTTAATATTCGTTATATTATTAGTATTAAATAATAAATAATGATAATAAAGTTAAAATAATAATAATATTAATTCCTAAAATATAAATAATAAATATAAAACAACAAAAGGTGTGGACCGCGGGTGTTGAACCCGGTCCCACCCAAACAATGCATACAACACACCACTACACCACACACACACACATCTGACACAATATCAAACCAAATAGGTTTTATATTAAAACAACACTTGAAATCAAATTCAAGAACACCCGCCCTGTAACCGACAGCTTGAATCAAGCACATCATCAGAAATCAGTTTTCTTTATAAATTAACGGATGAAACCGCTTACAATCGTGCAACTGAACCTAATTATCAATTCAAAATTATCAAGAATCGGTTATATCATCATTACAACATTAAAATCTTTGACCGAAAAGTTTGAAACCGAAATCCAATCAAGTTGCTACTCTACACTATAAATAGTGATCCTTGAACCCTTTTAGAACTCGCTCACACACTCGCAATACTCTCTACAAACCTCTGTTTCCAAATTTCACTTCGCCGGAACTTCATCGGAGAATTCAAGACCACCCTTGTTCGCTATAAATGCACTTGAATCCTTTTCTTTGTTCTTATTTTTATTTTCAGTAGTAGTATAACAATTAATTCAATAAGTTTTATCGGATTAACATTCGGTATATATGAAAGGAAGAAGATGAAGTAGAATCTGTGTATAAATAGATTTAAAATCGGTATCTAAACTGGGTTAGACACAAAGTCAACCGGTGGACTGTGTGCAACATAAAGCATGAGGTCGCGGGTTCGAGTCTTCATACGGTTCCGGTTCGCCATAATTAAACAAACCCTTTTTAAACCCAGTCATGAAACAACCTGGTTTGTGTATAAAACTAATAAAAATTCCATGTCCTTCGGGTTAGTCACACAGCCCAATTGGTCGGGTTGTGTGCAACACGAAGCCAAGGTCACGCGTTCGAGTCCGGTTCCACACGGTTCTTATAATTATCCAAACCTTTTTAAATATAATAAGATTATGGTTTCTCTTAGTATGTATATATATATATATAATATATATATATATATAATTAAAATTAAATGGATATATTCCGGGTTAGACACGTAGCTCATTTGGTAGAGTTGCTTGCACGTAAACGAGAGGTCATGAGTTCGAATCTAAACACGCTGCCAAAAACACACCGGTCTGATCCGAATAAAAAAACATATTTTTAATTAAACTTTTTTCTTATTTTTTTCCTTAAAAGCTATAAAAATATATAATTAAATAACCTTTTTAAGCATTAGTAATAAATACAATAAAAACCATCCAAAATGTTTAATAAAGGTAGAAATAATAAGTTTAACTAAATTATATATTTACCGAATTATTACGTGAATATTTAGGGTAGCTTTTCTCGCCGGTTGGTATCTCTAAATCGTGCGCACTCTTTATCAAATCAAAACGCACCCACTGTGAGTAAATTCCTACAACTTCCCCTTTTATTCATGTTTTTGGGGTGTATCATGTGTCGTTTTATTTATATCACTTATTCAAATCTCGTGCAATTACCAATATATGATCTAACGTGCTATGTGATATTTTGTTATACGTGGTTATATTCTCTCATTTCAGTCAAGCTATCACATTAGGCCCATTTGTTCCTTGTTACATACGGGTAGAGCGTCGTGTTGCCTAATTAGATCGCCTCCGTTTGATTGAGCCTTGATCTCACAGCACATCGCTTATCGTGCTCGCTTATACATTGCTAGATGATCACGTGTTTTGTGGTTAAATACATAAACGTTGCTCATTTTTGGTTTATGCACAGTTTATTTAAATAATAAACATATCAATTCTTTCTCATGAGTTAACAGGATTTACTCGCCAACTTTTGTTGACCCAAATCTCTATTTTACACATGATACAAGTGATCAGGTTGAAGCAAGGAAAACATAGGACTTGTGCCTTGGAAGAAAACAAAGCGTTACTTGAAAGTCTTGTTTAGAATATTTGTGTTTTATGGATTATGTGTTGATTGGATTATTTCTTTTTAATTTGAAATAATATATATGAAACTTTTATAATAGTAAATGTCATGAGCTTTGATGAAAACCCAATCATGCCCCGACTACCATATCCGCTACGGGTCAGGGTGTGACAGATTGGTATAAGAGCTCTTAGCTATAGGGATATAGGATAGGTTATTAGATCCTTAGAACCTATACTATAGTCAATTAGAATTTATTGCTTATGTGTTAAGTTGGTTACATGCAAACTCATGATATTACTTGTTTTACATTTCTCTCACACACAAATACATGCAAGCACTCCCATTACTGTATGACTTTGTGTGATATTTAACGTGATATACATATTATCAACATGACATGCTTACATATATACACATCACGCACGTCTCAATTCTCACATATTTAAACATTTTCATGTTTCTCTTCTCAAAATTTTGTGATGTTTTCATTTTTCAAATCTCATCAAAGTGAGTTCTACGACAGGCATGTACTAACCGGAAGGGTACAAGTACCGGTAGTCGAAACGTCCTACCTAGGATTTGCATTCGTATAAATCCAATATAATGGACCAGTTTGCCTACCTGGGGATAATGATAAGAGTACGAAGGACCTATTAGGCTAAAGTATGCCATACCAAACGTCGTGTGAACTAACCCCACTTTGAGTTGTCACTGTGTCTACACCAGGACACCTTCCGACCTTATATTTCGCAATCATGTTTTACGATTTTCACTCGGGTGGTCCGAGTGTTAATAGGCCAAAACTAATGTGAACCCTACAAAGCCCAGAAGTCATGGGGGCCAACATGACTACTTAGGCCAAGTATAGGGTACATATGGGGCCAAAATATGAGCAAGGCCCGAGACATCCTATGGATGTAGTGAAATTATTTTTCTCATTTGTTTTTGTGGATGTTAATTTCTTCATGAGACATATGACACCTACACGCCAAACTCAGAATCTCGTTACGTATTTCCTGTAGATGTCTTCTAGGAACTCTCTTGGAGGTAGGAGATCAGGAAGACCTGGCGAGAGTATGGCTGCTCAAATAGCCCAACAAATGGCCGCCGTGAATCCCGATATTGTAATTCAAGTCCAACAAGCTCTCGCCGCTAATCCTGTCAACCCAATCAACCAAGAGGGTCAAAATGCTTCCAACCCTCTCACAAACACCACCAAGTGCACCTACAAGCACTTCAACTCATGTAACCCTCCAAAGTACGAAGGGACTGAAGGGGTCACTGCTCTCCTTCGATGGTTTGAAGAGATGGAGAGTACTTTCCTCATTTGTGATTGTCCCAACGACCGTAAGGTTCGTTATGCTACTGGTCGTCTGTATGGGGTAGCACTCACGTGGTGGAATGCAGAAAAGGGCAGACGAGGCACCGAAGCCGCGGTAGCCCTAACTTGGGAACAACTTTGAGAGCTTATAACAAGACGCTTTTGCCCAAGAAGCGAAATTAAGAAGCTAGAAGATGAGTTCTATTTCTTGAAACAGAAAGAGGGGGACCCTATAACCTAAAACAAGAGGTTTCTCGAGTTGAATCAAATGGTTCCCAATTTGTTCACTCCTCTCTACCGTTTGATCGAGCACTACATTGGGGTCTTCCTTCGAAGATTCTGGACTCTATGATGAGTACTACGCCTGCAACTCTGGAAGCAGCAATGGAGCTAGCTACTGAGCTCACTGAAAACCACATCAGGAATGGGGATTTCAAAGATGAGAAGAAGAAAGATAAAACACCAACTGAAACCCCAAACCCAACCAAGCTGGATTCTCTTCTCGATTCGCTGGCAAGTGAAAACGAAATGGGAAGAATTTTGCCATCACTCAAGCAAACCAACTAACTCTACACAACCAACCTATTGCCGCCGCTCCAATCACCCAAGTTGCTTCCCCTACCGCTCCATTCAAGAAATAGTATACAGGACCTCACCCAAAATGCAATCGATGCCAATACCACCACCCTCTTGAGAACCCATGTCTCACTGCAGAGTTGTTGGCCGTAAAGGTCATACAATCCAAACATGCCACTCTCTTCAAAGACAAGCCCGCAACAACCTTAAGCTCAACCCAACAACCAAACAGTGGGCCAAGTTCCCTACCAACAACCTTTACTACTACCACCTGCTCAACCAATGGCCCAACCCTTTTACCAACCTAACTACCCTATGATGCCACCTGTCAGAGCTTGTTTCAATTGCAGAGATCCAACTGATTTTCGCAACACCTGTCCACGTTTAGTGAACATCATTAATGCTCAAGCCCATGTTAATCCCGTGAACCAATCCAACCAAGCAAATCCGCCAGCAAGAGGTAGAGCTTTTAACATCAACGTCAATCAAGCAAGGGCGGATAACAATGTAGTCAATGGTACGCTTCTTATTAATGGTAGTTATGCATCTATTCTTTTTGACACTGGCGCGGATAAGAGTTTTGTGTCCCTAGAGTTCGAGTCTATTCTTGGATTACTCGCGTTAGTTTAGCCGAATCGTTTACAGTGGAAGTAGCAGACGGTGAAACTATTACGTTGGACTCTATCATTCGCGATTGCACTCTTACTCTCAATGATCATGATTTTCCAATCGATCTTATTCTAATGAAATTGGGAAGTTTCGATGTCATCATTGGAATGGACTGGCTTAGTCAGCATCATGCTGAAGTCGTTTGTTATGAAAAATTTATTCAAATTCCTCTTGCTGACGGCCAAACTATTCGTATTTTTGGTGAAACCCCATCCAAAGGACTCAAGTTAATGTCGTGTCTTCAAGCTCGAAGATATCTTCGAAAGGATTACATAGCATTCCTAGCCCATATCGTCTAGAAAGAAGGCAAGGAGAAGAAAATTGAAGACATTCCGGTTGTTAGAGATTTTCCTCAAGTTTTTCCTGATGACGTTTCAGGACTTCCTCATGTGCGGGATGTCGAATTTCAAATCGAATCTTGTACCTGGTGCCACTCTAGTTGCAAAATCTCCATATCGGTTAGCCCCATCTGAAATGCAAGAGTTAGCTAGTCAATTGTAGGAGCTGATTGACAAAGGATTTATACGTCTAGCTCATCACTTTGGGGTGCGACGGTTCCTTTCATCAAGAAGAAGGATGGAACTTTCAAGTGTGTATCGATTATGGAGAGCTCAACAAGCTGACCATCAAAAACTGTTATCCTTTACCGTGCATCGATGATCTTCTAGACCAACTTTACGGTGCCACCTGGTTTCTCAAAAATCAATCTTCATTATGGTTATCATCAGCCTAGAGTACGTGAAAAAGACATTCCAAAGACTGCCTTTCTAACTCGCTATGGTCACTAGAATCCTGGTCATGCCTTTTGGGTTGACCAATGCTCCCGCCGTCTTCATGGATCTAATGAATAGGGTGTGCAAACCTTACCTCGACCGTTTCGTCATTGTTTTTATCGATGATATTCTTATTTATTCTAAGACCAAATCAGATCATGAACGACATCTTTACCTTACCCTAACACTTTTGAAAACAGAAAAGCTTTACTAAGTTTTCAAAATGTGAATTCTGGTTAAAAGAAGTTCCATTTCTTGGTCATGTTATCAATGAAAAAGGAATTCATGTCGACACTGCAAACATTAAAGCAGTGCAAGAATGGTAAGCTCCATGCACTCCTACCGTAGATCATTCCTCCGCTTAGCTGGTTATTATCGATGTTTCATCGCCAATTTCTCTCGTATTGCCTTACCATTCACAGCCTTGACTCATAAGGGCAAGCCCTTCGTTTGGGGGCCCAAGCAAGAAGAGGCTTGTCAAACCTTGAAACAAAAACTTTGTGATGCACCTATCCTCACTCTCCCTGACGGTTGTGAAGACTTCGTAGTCTATTGTGACGCGTCAGGGCGGGGACTAGGGTGTGTCTTAATGCAAAGAGGAAAGGTGATAGCCTACGCCTCAAGGCAACTCAAGTCCACGAGAAGAATTACACCACTCAGACCTGGAACTCGAGCAGTCGTGTTTGCTCTAAAGATATGGAGACATTATCTCTATGGTACCAAGTGTGAGATTTACACTGACCACAAGAGCCTTCAACATATCTTCAATCAGAAAGAGTTAAACATGAGGCAACGACGATGGGTCGAACTTCTGAATGATTACGATTGATCACCCTAGTAAAGCCAATGTTGTGGCAGATGCTCTTAGTCGGAAAGAATATGCTAACTCCATTCACCTATTGTGTTCTCAAATCGTAACTGACCTTCAGAACCGCATTCGCGAAGCTCAACATACCTCTATCACGGAAAATGATGTACGAGATGAATTATCTTGTGATTCTGAAACAAAGTTAGAATCCAAGTTTGATGGTATCCTTTACTATCTAAATCGTATTTGGGTACCTGATCATGACAATCTTCGTACTTTTCTCATGAATGAGGCCCACAAAACACGATACTCTATACATCTAGGTGCTAATAAGATTATCAAGGTCTACGTAACTCTTACTGGTGGCCTAGCATGAAGAAGGACATCGTCATTTTTGTCTCCAAGTGCCTCACATGTTCGAAGGTTAAAGCCGAACATCAAAGACCCTCAGGATTACTCGTTCAACCCGAAATACCCGTTTGGAAGTGGGAAAACATACCATGGATTTTATTACCGGGTTACCTCGCACCTCCAGTGGGCATGATATGATTTGGGTTATTGTCGATCGTCTTACCAAGTCGGCTCATTTTATTCCGATCCGCGAAGACTATAAAAACGAGAAGTTAGCTCGTATCTATATTGATGAAATTGTAAGTAGACACGATGGCCTTTAAGTATCATTTCGGACCGAGAGGGACGTTTTACTTCACGAACATGGCAAGCCGTACAATCAGCGTTAGGTACACGCTTAAATATCAACACCGCCTTTCATCCTCAAACTGATGGACAATCTGAGCGCACCATACAGACTCTTGAAGACATGTTACTATCATGTTTAATTGACTTCAAGGGCACTCATTTACCATTGGTCGAATTCTCATACAATAATAGTTACCACTCGAGCATCGGTATGGATCCATTTGAAGCTCTATACGGTCGTAAGTGCCGATCACCTATAAGTTGGCACGAAATCGGTGAAGCACAGATCACTGGACCAGAACTAATCCAAGAAACAACCGATAAGATTCTTCAAATCCGCAATAATCTTCTAGCAACTTAGAGTCGTCAAAAGAGTTACGCTGACAAACGACAAAAGCCACTCGAGTTTTGTGTTGACGATCAAGTACTTTTAAAAGTGTCACCATGGAATGGAGTTGTTCGTTCTGGACAAAAAGGCAAGCTAGCACCTCGCTATGTTGGACCATTTAAAATACTCGAAAGAGTTGGTCCTGTAGCCTACAAGCTTGACCTACCCGAAAAACTCAGCAAGATCCATCCAACGTTCCATGTGTCTAACTTGAAAAAGTGTGTTGCCGACGAAAACCTCCATATACCGTTAGAAGATATTCAGATTGAAGAGTCAATGAATTTCGTAGAACAACCTGTAGAAATCATGGACTTCGGTGAGAAACGTTTAAGACGAAGTCGAATTCCGATAGTCAGGGTTCGTTGGGAGTCGAAAACGAGGACCCGAGTTTACTTGGGAACATGAAGACTCAATGCGCGAAAAATACCCTCACCTCTTTCAAGTTGAACCTACTACAACTTCAATTTCGGGAGAAATTTCTAAAAGTAGGGGATACTGTAACATTTATCGTAAAACGGGTTCTAAAACCCGCTCAGTTTTGTAATTCAAATATACGTTATGATGTTTCGTTACATATGTATGTTAAGCGTTTAATATTCGTTATATTATTGGTATTAAGTAATAAATAATGATAATAAAGTTAAAATAATAATAATATTAATGCCTAAAATATAAATAATAAAAATAAAACAACAAAAGGTGTGGACCGTGGGTATCGAACCGGGTCTCCACCGAAACAATGCACACAACACACCACTACACCACACACACACACATCTAACACAATATCAAACCAAATAGATTTTATATTAAAACAACACTTGCAATCAAATTCAAGAACACCCGCCCTGTAACCGACAACTTGAATCAAGCACATCATCTGAAATCAGTTTTCTTTATAAATTAACAGATGAAATCGTTTACAGTCTGCAACTGAACCTAATTATCAATTCAAAATCATCAAGAATCAGTTATATCATCATTACGACATTAAAATCTTTGACCGAAAAGTTTGAAACCGAAATCCAATCAAGCTGCTACTCTACACTATAAATAGTGATCCTTGAACCCTTTTAGAACTCGCTCACACACTCGAAATACTCTCTGCAAACATCTGTTTTCAAATTTCACTTAGCCGGAAAATACTTCCTTGTCGCCGAAACTTCATCGGAGAAATCAAGACCACCCTTGTTCGGTATAAATGCACTTGAATCCTTTTCTTTGTTCTTATTTTTATTTTCAGTAGTAGTATAACAATTAATCCAATAAGTTTTATCAGATTACCAATCGGTATATATGAAAGGAAGAAGATGAAGTGGAACTGTGTATAAATAGATTTAAAATCGGTATCTAAACTGGGTTAGACACACAGTCAAGTGGTGGACTGTGTGCAACATAAAGCATGAGGTTGCGGGTTCGAGTCTTCATACGGTTCCGGTTCGCCATAATTAAACAACCCTTTTTAAACCCAGTCATGAAACAACCTGGTTTGTGTATAAAACTAATAAAAATTCCATATCCTTCGGGTTAGTCACACAGCCCAATTGGTCGGGCTGTGTGCAACACGAAGCCAAGGTCACGCGTTCGAGTCCGGTTCCACATGGTTCTTATAATTATCCAAACCTTTTTAATATAATAAGAATATGGTCTCACTTAGTATGTGTATATATATATATTTATATATATATATAATTAATCGGATATATTACGGGTTAGACACGTAGCTCAGTTGGTAGAGCTGCGTGCACGTATACGAGAGGCCACGAGTTCGAATCTCACACGCTGCCAAAAACACACCGTCCGATCCGAATAAAAAGCATATTTTTTAATTAAACTTTTGCTTATTTTTTTCCTTAAAAACTATAAAAAATATATAATTAAATAACCTTTTTAAGCATCTAAAAATAGTAATAAATACAATAAAAACCATCTAAAATGTTTAATAAAGGTAGAAATAATAAGTTTAACTAAATTATATATTTACCGAATTATTGCGTGAATATTTAGGGTAGCTTTTCTCGTCGGTTGGTATCTCGAAATCGTGCGCACTCTTCATCAAATCAAAACGCACCCACTGTGAGTGAATTCCTACAACTTCCCTTTTTATTCATATTTTTGTGGTGTATCTTGTGTCGTTTATTTATACCTTATTAAATTCTTTCTGTGCAATTACCAATATATGATCTAACGTGCTATGTGATATTTTGTTATACGTGGTTATATTCTCTCATTTCAGTCAACCTCTCACATTATGCTCATTTGTTCCCTGTTACATACTGGTAGAGCGTCGCGTTGCCTAATTAGATCGGCTCCGTTTGATTGAGCCTTGATCTCGCAGCACATCGCTTATCGTGCCCGCTTATACATTGCTAGTTGATTATGTGTTTTGGGTTAGATTACATATACGTTGCTCATTTTTTGTTTATGCACATTTTATTTAAATAATAAACATATCAATTCTTTCTAATGATTTAACGGGATTCACTCGCCAACTTTTGTTGACCAAAATCTCTATTTTTACACATGATACAAGTGATAAGGTTGAAGCAAGGAACACATAGGACTTATGCCTTAGAAGAAAAATAAAGCATTACTTGAAAGTCTTGTTTAGAATATTTTGTGTTTGTATGGATTATGTGTTGATTGGATTATTTCTTTTTAATTGGAAATAATATACATGAAACTTTTATAATAGTAAATGTCATGAGCTTTGATGAAAACCCAATCATGCCCCGACTACCATATCTGTTACGGGTCAGGGTGTGACATAATCAACATAATCATGCTTGCTAGTTAATACTAATACACATAATCAACACATAATAAATATATTTAGTAGATTATTAAGCTGAGATTAGGGTTTTTAAGTTGTATTTTTCTTTACTTTTAAGATGATCAACAAGTACTTTCATAAACTAGACATCATAAGAAGCTTAAATATGATGAAAGATTATCTTACAAAGTTGCACAAGATTAAGTGAGATTAAGGAGAAGATTAAGCTCCAAAGAAAGCCCTAATGACCCTCCATCCTTGCAAACCCTTGGGTGATCTTGTAGTGGCCTAACTAAGCTTGATTTTGGTATTTTAATGTTGAAGAAAAGGAGGATGATGGTGGTGGTGTTGAGCCATGGGGAAGAGAGAGACCAAGGGGTTTCTTTGCTTGATTTTTTTTAAATGAGAATGATGGAAATGATGGTGAAGTTTATAAGTGCAATCATGCAATCATTTTCTAGTCAAAGTAAATCCATACACCATGCCTAATATCACAACAAATCAAGCAAGTGATGGGTCTAGTGGGACCCACCATAAACGTGAACTAGAGAGGGGTGGTTAAGTGTAATATTTTTATAACACATGTTAAATGGTAAGATATTTAGGTGATTGAACTTAAGTATGAGGATTAGGGATTAATCTTGTATCATTAGCGAGTAATTAGGGTTTAGGATGTTAATCAATATTAATTAGTCCCCTTGACTAATTGGTATTAGTTTTGGATGACAAAAACACCACTAGTTCGCTCATCGGTACAATATCGGTTAGTATACGAACTTTATTGTTTCATACCGGAAGCTTTGTTTTTCGACTACCACAAGTGCCATGGCATTTATTTAGGGCACTTCTGACCTAGAAATATGATTAACTAGTTCATTAGTCGAGTATATGTTGAGTTTGGATGACCGAACGCTTTTAGTTTAATTATTCGCTCGATATCAGCACTTATATATTTTGCCGTCGAACATTTTCCGGGAGTTGTGTTTCCATGACCTCAAGATAGTTGAAGGGATTTTGGATCCAAAATGAAGCTTAACTAGCTCTCTAGATTAATGTATGAGGCCATCAGCCATTGAAATCTTTGTGGCTTTGACAATTTGTCGCTTTCCGATCAAGTTGTGCACTACTTGTCGTACGACTGGAAACGATGTCTTTTATGTATTTCTGCTATTCTCATATTGTTTTAGGGTGTTTAACATTATTCTGTTATATTTCTGGAATCCAGAAAATACCGAACTAATGTTGCGGACGGACTGAAATTGTCACCATTTTAGTAGAAATGGACAATTTTGGGATTCAGGCGTTGTACCAGAAAGTTATGTATTATTGTAAGATGTGTTTCCACATTAGTGTTTTCATGTATATATGGACTCATTTATGGCAGTAGCATGCCATTAGTCATTGTTCTGTTTCGTTTTAGCGGTTTTGCCGACATGAATAGTGGAACCGCGAATATTGCACCGAACACTTTCTACCAACACTTTTAGGGCATTGTTTGATTTGTTTCACTTCGTAACGAAAACTAGTATATCTTATGATCTGATTTAATTGTCCTAATACTTATGATATGACGTACGACTCAGTTACTAATCAATTTACGATAAAATGCATGAGATTTTGTACTAAAAATAGTGATTAGATTGTACGGAATTACCGGTTATTTGCCATTTGTCACATACAACCACTTGACAGGAAATGGTCCATAGCAGATGTTTCAAAAATCTGTTCAAAACTCTGACCATTCTCCTGAACTTGAGGTTGGAATGTCTGTGACCATCCAAAGCCATTTTGTCTTGATAGTTTATGATATGTAGATAGTGGAGGCTCCAGGCATATGACAGGATGTAGAATCCTTCTCAAAGATTTCTAGCAGATGGAGGGGGTGATATATCCTATGATAACAACTCAAAAGGAAATGTGTTAGGGTTAGGGATAGTCCAAGAAGAGGTATTGTCCTGTCATAGTTGATGATTTTTCAAGGTTTACATGGACTTACTTTTTGCACTCCAAAGATGAGACTACATGCAATTTGCAGGACTTTGTAAGAAAAGTTGAAAAGCAATTTGATCTGCTAGTAAAAATCTTCAGGAGTGACAATGGAACAGGGTTTAAAAATAAGGAGTTTGATGACTTATGTGTGTCAAAATGAACTGTAAGGTAGTACAGCATCCCAATGACACAAGAACAAAAATGGGTTGGTTGAAAGAAATAATAGGACTTAGATTGAGGCTGCCATAACAATGCTTGCACATTCAGGTTTACCATTGTCCTTTTGGTAGAGCTCTAAACGCTACTTGCTATGTGAAAAAAATATTTTTAATCAACCATAGACCTCAAAAGACTGCTTATGAAGTTTTCTTCAAAATCAAACCACAGATCTCTTATTTCAAAATCTTTGGCTGCCAATGTTTCATTTTAAACCTAAAAGATTCAATTTCAAAATTTGCAGCCAAAGTAGATTGTAGTTATTTTTTGGGATACTCAACTACTACCAAAGCCTATAAAGTGTTTAACACAAGGACTAGGTGTGTAGAAGAGACTTTGAATGTAAAGTTCAATGAACTTTCTTCTTTAAAAATCCCAGCAAATCCTGTTGAATTGTTTGATTTAGATAAATTTACATTTGAGGATGTGTCTGTCAAGACTAATAATGCAGGTATACCACAGTCTTCTCATCAAGATTATGGATTTGACATTGTGATTACACAATATAAACTCACTTCCACCATCAGAGGAACAAATGTTCAAAACAAATGTCAAAACTCTGCCACTGCTAGTTCAACAGTTGTTGATCCTCAAACCTCTGCCGCCTCATCCTGTCAATTTACTACTGACAAAAGTCCATCATCTGTGAACAAAATTCAACCTATATTTACACCTATTCCACCCATGCCTCTGCCTCCATTCCAAACATTTATTGACTCTTCAAAATTGCCCACAGATGTTAGCTTAGATGATTCTCATCTGCAACCCTCACCTCTAAATGCCATCATTCCATAAAAGGGAGATCTAATCTACCTTAAAAATCATCCACCGGACCAAGTTATTGGCAACATCATTGAAAGGGTACTGACAAGAAGTAAATCCCAAAACATTTGTGTTTTTGCTGGTTTTCTATCACTCACACAACCTGTCAAGTACCAATAGGCACTAAGAGACAATAGTTGGTAGAAGCCATGACGGAAGATCTCCTACAGTTCAAAAGACAACAAGAATGGGAACTTGTACCATTGCCTAAAGATACATGTCCAATTGGCACAAAATGGGTCTTCAAGAAAAAAACAGATGAAAGAGGCATTGTTGTCAAAAACAAAGCTAGGCTTGTAGTTGAAGGCTATAGACAAGAAGAAGGCATTGATTAAGATGAAACATTTGTTCTAGTAGCAAAATTAGATGCCATCAGATTGTTTTTAGCTTTTGCTATCAACCACAACATCAAGGTGTATCAAATGGATATCAAGTGTGCATTCCTTTATGGTAAGATCCAGGAAGAGGTATATGTATGCCAACCCTCTGGTTTTGAAGATGCTCTTTATCCTGATCATGTCTACAAGCTTAATAAAACTTTGTATGGCTTGAAACAAACACCAAGGGCCTGGTATGAAACTCTTTCCACCTTTCTTTTATCCATAAGCTTCACAAGAGGTAAAATTGATAAAACATTGTATTTTAAAATGGAAAGGAAAGGATTTGATGATTGCCCATATTTATGTGGATGACATCATTTTTGGATCGACATGTGATTCCATGTGTGAAGAGTTTAAGGAACTCATGCCAGCAGAGTTTGAGATGAGTGCCATGGGTGAACTTCAATGCTTTCATGGTCTCCAAGTTACGCAATTGCAAAATGGTTCATTCATTCATCAAAGTAAATATGTCAAAAAAAACTATTAACAAAATTTGATATGAAGGATTGTAAACCATGTCGTACACCTATGGCCACCTCAAAATTTTTCACTGTTGATGATAAAGATGACTTGGTTGATCAAACACTTTATAGAAGCATGATTGGGTCATTATAGTACCTAACTGCATCAAGGCCAGGCATCATGTTTGCTACATGTGTCTGTGCTAGATCCTAGTCAGAACCTAGAAATTTGTGCTAGATCCTAGTCAGCACCTAGAAAGCCCAACCTTATAGCTGTGTAAAGGGTATTCAAATATATAAAAGATGCTCCCACACTTGGTATCTAGTATTCTGCTAATGGAAAGATTGAGCTTTCAGGTTACTCAGACAGTGACTTTGTTGGTTGTCATACTACAAGGAAGTCCACTTCAGGAGGTTGTAAGTTTGTAGGCAATTGCTTGGTTTCAACATCCACAACAAAGGCTGAAAATATTGCTGCTACAAGTTGTACAGCTCAA
Organism: Scalesia atractyloides; assembly: GCA_947069175.1. Lineage (NCBI taxonomy): Eukaryota > Viridiplantae > Streptophyta > Magnoliopsida > Asterales > Asteraceae > Scalesia > Scalesia atractyloides. The sequence continues at coordinate 34,418,729 of CAMTDV010000028.1, forward strand.
CTCATGTGGCTTCAAAATCAGTTGCTGGATTTTGGTGTGATTGCTTTAAAGACTCCTCTCCTGTTTGATAGTCGAGCAGCTGAAAACATCATTAAAATTCCAGTTTCTCATTCAACAACCAAGCACATTGACATCAGACATCACTCTGTGAGGGATTTCTATGAAAAAATGTTTGATTTCTCTGCATCATGTTCCAACCAAGGATCAGCTGGCAGATATATTGACAAAGGCTTTAGACACATCCACCTTTGAAAGGTTGATCTCTAGGATTGGTATGCTAAACATCGATTAAAGCATCAATTTGTTTTTGATGAATAAAAAGCATTAAAATGTTTTCATAACATGAAAAATCCATTCTTAAAAATACCCTTGATTAAAAATTTTCAAAAAAATCCTTAAAGTTTATTAGAAACCACTATTTCTAAAAACTCTGTTTGGCTAAAGCTTATCCACTGCTGAAAGGGATGCTTTGTTCTCACTCGCCACTGTTCATAACATCTATTAGGAATAACCATTGTTTGCCCTAACCTCTGATGTCTATCCTCTAATAGACTAAAATCAACCACTGTTCATATCCAATGTTCTCAACCTCTGTTGCTCTCCAACAGACATTATCTAATAACTGTCATCCACAAACAACGGTTACAACGTGGACAAATGTTAGCCATCAGATCTTTCAACAGACGCAGCCACGTCAACATTCACTTTTCACTTTATAAAAACACTGTTTCATCCAAAACAGAGCATACACTGCCGACTTTAATTCAAAATTCATAACAAGCGGTTTCACTTTCACCTTCTCCAAAAATTCCTCACTTCTCATCTACGATCATGTCTCTTCAAATCAAAACTTCTCATAACTACATTCCTTATTTCGAGAAAACAAACAAAAACAAAGCATTTCACTCAATAATTGATGTGTTAACATCATCAAAATACTACCCCATCCTAACTGCCAATCCACTACATATGTGGATACCCTCCGACAGTTCTGGGCAAATGCTGAAGCTCAATCTCAAAACAAAATGCTTTTTGGTATAACTTCAAAGTCAGAGGGACCATTGTTCAGATATCCCCGTCTTCCATATCCATAGTATTTGCTCTAAATGACCAAGCAGGTAATACCACTTTTGAGAAGCAGCATCTTCAAGAGTTCATAGAAAGAGGGTATGATGGTCAATTGACAGGAGTTACAATTTTTAAACCTCAATTTCCTACTGAAATGCGATATTTTTTCCATAGCCTACTTGTATGTCTCTAACCCAAGACAACCTCATTTAATGAGATTTCATAAAAAGTCTATACTTGGGATATGCTATTTTTGACAAATTTAGATTATAATCTATCCCAGACATTGTTCTTGGACTTGGTGGCAAATGTAACTGCTATTAAAGCGAACAAACCTAAAGCTTTTCTAATGCATCCCAAACTTTTAAGTTATTACCTTCAAAAAAAGTGTTTGAAAAGGATATTCAACAAGGTACATCTTTTAAGATAACAACTCTTACAAATGAAACTTTTACTAGAATGCATGATAAAGAGTCAAAAGTTTCCAAAACACAAGCAAAGGCGAATGTGACTATTTTAGATGAGTCCACATCTATTGCTCATACCTCTATTGCTGAGCCCACTGCTCCTAGTGATCATGACACCACAACGGGTGTTGTGAAACCCACACTAGAAAAACTCAAAAAGAAACCCCCCACATCCAACAAGCTCACCAAATAGAAACCAACCAAAAAGGCACCTCTTGAAGATGAGATCCCAAAGGATAACCTTGTGGCAATATCAAAGCCACTTGAACCCACTGTTGTTACGTTGTCACAACAGATGGAAAGATCCCCACCAATCCAAACTCCTCTTGAATCCTCACAAAAGGATCAAGTTGTAAGCACAGAGAGACCACTTCATGAGGCAAATTTTTCACTTGAAAGTCGTATTCTAGGGTTGTCTCTCTTTCAACTCCACAACCCACCACTCCAATTCCACCAACATTTATACCTATGTTTAAAGCAATTGATACCACTCAAACACAAATCAGTTCCTCTTAATCACCAATTAATGAGAGTTCCACAAGTGACTGAGTCTGAGAAAAATCAATTTGCTAGCCCACAAACAGCTAAGGAGGCTACACCCCTTGAGTTACAAGTAACTCTTGGTGGTAGTTCAAGTGAAGCAGCCACTACAACTGATGAAACAATAGTTTCTCAGTTGGACAGTGGTTTCACCTCTAAGACTTCCTTGAAGGCAACAACTATTGAGGGTACAATTGTAACCTATGTTCCAGTTGGCAGTCCCGAGTACCAAGACAAAGGGGCATTTGATTCTGTTAATTTAGAGTCTTCTCCTATTATAGAACCAAATAAAACTACATCTGGTAGGAATTCATATGATCCTATTAAATTAGGTGATGAATTAAGATACAAAGAATTGATGGAGAGAATGACATCCATGGAATCTTCAATAGATGAAATGAAAAGCATGATGAAATAGATGTTACAAACCTCTACCAGTCAACCTTCCACTCATCAAATTACCAATGAGCTGTGGAAATTAGTGCAACCAATTATCCAAGCTCAAAGGAATTTGGCTGATATAAATCACAACACCCACATGGAGTTGATAAGGAATATGGTTGAGGCAAGGTACAAGGTTACACAAGCTGACATCAAGGCCATCCAGGAACATCTACTAAAGACTACTGGTACTTGCCCCTCCTAGTGTACTACAAGAAGAAGTAGAAGATGATGCCCAAAAGGGGGAGAATGACAAATTGAGAAAGTTGCAGCCTTTATCACAAGCAAAACCATCAAAGCTGTAACAATAAAAGCCAGAGTCTGCTTCTGAAAAATCAATCACAACCTCTACTAAGGCATCAGATGCTTGAAAAGGAAAAGGAATTGATCAAACCCTGAACTAGAAAGCAGAAGAGATTGACTCAGAAAAGCAGAGAAGGCAAGATACACTTGAAAGCAAAGCTTCTCTCTTAGTTGAACAAGAATAGGCCATGCAGAGAGAAAAGGAGCATATTGGCACTTCAAAAAGGAGAAAGTCAACAAGCAATGTTAGACAACCAATTTCCACCCCTCCTAAAATCACTGCTAGGTCCACAAGAAGTATATCCTCTGCTACGACCAAAACCAAACCCTCAGCACAAAAATCACCACAAAAGAAACCATCACCCAAATCATCTCCAACTAAACCAACAGATGCTAGCACAACAGATGTTTTAGCAGATGTTTCACCAACCACTACCATGATAACCTTCCCACATTAACACAACCATTATCCACACCACCAAGAATTCCAACACGCCCACCTTTACCTAAAATTAAATTCACACACAAAAGAAAAACTTTTTTTGTGGAAAAGATGATGAGGAGGTTCCATCACCAACTCCCTTATCATCTGCCGCCATTACAACCATACCACTCCCATCATTTCCACCTAAATCCACTTCACTTCCATCCACTCAACTACCATCATAAGTCATCCCACTAGCTGCTCAGTATCCTCTAGAGATTCTTGCAATCCAAGGAGAAATTGAATCATTTATTCCTTAACAGAGGATGCATCATAAAGATCCTTCCAATCACTCTTTGGTTATCGAAAGCCTAAGAACGTAGATGAATATTTGAATTTAAAAGTAAGACAGGTTGAGAACATTGGCAAAGAGATGTGCAAAGGGAAGGATGACAGGACTACTAAAGATACAAATCTGGGATAGAAGTGAGAACAATGGAGAAGAAAGTTATTCATCAAACGGTTGCTGAAAACCAAGTTAGATTTTCAGATGAAATATCTATGAGTCTGTTTGATGATAAAAGAGATTGTGAATGGAATGTGGTTTCTTGTGTAGATGAATTTGGTCAACCTAAATCCTTTATGGATTAGGTTACAATTCAAAACTGATTAAAGTTCATTTCCATTTGCAAGATAACCAGGATTCAAGCAAACATCTATTCAGAAGCAGTGGTTGTTCATGCAGAGTTTGAAGAATGGATAATGAGACAGAGATTAATTTTTTTTAAAATTTCACACAAAGAAAATGATAGTCTCGCATTCACGTTCGTAAAAATTCATTAAATTGTTAAAATGGAAGATTTTTATTTTTAGATTTTGAAAAGATGTTTTTAATTTGAGGGGGAGAACTTTTTTTTATTTAAAGTTGCATATCAAATTGAAAAACATCATTTTCAAAATCATTTCAAAAAGTCAAAACAATAGAAAATGTCAAAATGTCAAAAAAATTGAAAAATGAAAAATGAGTTTACTTGTGCAAAAAGAGGAAATGATAGTAAATTAGTGGGCTATCACAGTATGCTAAAGAAATGTAGAGTCAAAATGTTTAAACAGGTCTCACTAATGATGTGCCAATAGACTTTGCACATTCATTAAATTGTCTTTGAGATATAAGCATAAAGAAAAACTTCTTAATTAGTGGCTTAACATCTCTCTTGGAAATATGGTCCTAGTATACCGAAATTTCGTTTGAGATAATGCCAGATTCTGAGATACTAGGTCGTTATAGATAATTGATATTTGGGGTATTATACAAGTTCTTCTGATTTTGTGTTAGCAATGGCCTAGAACTTGTAGAATACTTTTGCTTTAAAACTGAAAAACTACATCAAATTGAAAGTATGGGAAGATCTAATAATCGCAGTCAAAGATTTTAAATTTGGAACACCACTTTTAAGTCGAGCTTTCATCTCTCTGTCTGTACGGTGGTAGTAACCTGAGCTCTCAAGGCCTCGCACAACCCAGACATAGATATTAGTTAGATATATTCACCAGTAAGATGAAATCTATGGAATCTTGATACGGGAGTATATTCTGAGGTGGGAAACGTTATTAAGTCAAGTTCTAAGACATCTATTTACCGTATCTCGAACTAGTTGAGTAATGTGTAGAGGTTTAAGCGGAAAAATATACTGACAATCTAAGTGAATCTGTTTAGAATTTAAAGTTTAATCAAAATCAATGGTACTAGTGATTAGTCTCAAAAACTGTAAGTCCTTATTCGGATCTGTACACAGTATCCCAGCCACTAATCGATTGTGGAAATAAAGATTAGATTAACAGAACAAGAAATCTCTGATTAAATAACTTGCATACACTGAATGGTGTCTGATACAAGATTTCTGAATAACAAACTGACTAGCCCCTAAATACTAACCCTAATACATGTATTTATACTAATCACAAAACCCACTAATTAAAACCCTAGGCCCATAAGGCTCTAGAAAGCCCATTATTTCAACCTTAGCCCAAAATGCAACACTAATGTGTAAACCTTTTAGCTAGGGGCCCAACAATCTCCCCCTAGGTTTACAACATTAGGCGATTAATCCTTTGATAGTGCATCAACTCCCATTCTTCCAGCTATGATCCCAGCGCCTCATATAGCTCTGCAGTTTGAATTCTTCATCATGAAAGCTCACTAAAATCAACCACATCATTCAAGCGAAAAGCTTTCTCCTTCATCATGTTCGCCACACTCCTGACTTTGGATCATACATCAAAAAGTTAAAATTCTTCAAAATATCTCTGGGAAATGTTGGAGCGACTGGTATAACAAGTTCATTATCAGTCAGAGGCCACATCACAGATTTAAACCTTCTACCAGTCCTGGCATCTCTAACACCTTTAGCTGCCCGAAGATACGTTTAGTTGTCTTCATTGTTTTGAATCCAATTTTCACCTCCTGTTCCAACTTCTTAAAAAATCTCTACCCTGGACCATGCTCAGTCGTATCAGTATCTGTATACGGAGACCTTAGAAGATCAGTCAATGCAACTTTCGTCCAGGTCTCAAACTGGGACTCCTTGGAGTAATATTCGCGTGTACCATTCTGTCGAACAATTAGCCACATCCTCTAAACATGATCATAAGTCCAGCTCAGTACATGTGACTTATTCCCAACCTTACTGTAATAACTCGATCCAAGCTCCATGATAAATTCTCTCAGGCTGATTAGTAGGATCCTTTAACTGAAAGTTCTCGTCTAGCGGATTTACATCAACATTCTTCATCAAAACCATCTGTTTCTTATTTGGAGCAGTTTGTCTTTTCTGGCTCGCCGTAAACTTCCTCTTTGGATCCCTCAAATAATCATCTAATCCAGCCTGACGAGCTGTTAGCAGCTTTTCTGTCAGCTTCTCTTTTTCAGCAGCTTGATGATGATGTTCAACATTCATAGGATCATCAGTCGGATCAGAATACTCACGCCCAAATTTATTTTCCAACTTCGCCTTCAGATCGAAAACCATTGTCATCAACAACGAAACCTCCTGCTCGAGCACGACCACCCTCTTCTTTAGATCGACCACATCAACATCTTCCTCATCACTATCAACCCCGCTGAATTCAAATGTTCTCTTTTCAGATCGCCTCAAAAACTCAGTATCTTCATCCTGACCACCACCAGAACCACTACACCCTACTCCCGACCTCCAGCACCTGCAGAACTACCACTACCACCACCAATATTCATCATCTCGAGTATAGACTCAGCTGGAATGGACACGACAGTAGACTGAGTAGCAACAAAAGGAATTGTCGGTTCTTCAGTAGTAACAGGCTCAATAGTGGAAGTATTGGTCAAAGATACAGTTGACCAAGGATGTAACAGTGATCGTTCTTCAAAAGTATCATCAATATGAGCTTCGGTTTTTATCTGGACTTCTGTATGAATGGGTTCTTTGGTTGCTTCTGTTCGTCACCTTTTTAATAATGGTACTTCCTCTTCTTTAACATCTTCATCTGTGTCAGCTTCAGCAACTAGAATATCAGAACGAGGCAACACAAGAGGAGGATTCCCTTGTTGCTCCTGAATCTCCTCAGATGTGCAATAAGAGCTGCTAAGTTCTCAGTAGTAAGCTCTTTTAGCTCTGGAATTGGATGAATGTTAGATTCTGTAATAGATTCCAACAGAGCTTCTTCATCATCAGTATCTGCCTCAGAAACTAAATCTTCAATCTCAATCTCTTTCTCCACCACCGGTATATCATGTTCTTCAGCCACCATAGCATTCACCAGCTTAGGTGCTGGGATATCCTGACCAATTACCTCACAAAACTTCCCAAACTTCTTCGATGGTATGCGTCCAACAAAAACTGTCTTCGATGTCGATATGTTCTTCTTCATCGTGCCAAAAATAGTTGGACCCATAGGCTTCATATTCAGCAAGTTCGCATCAGAAGCATCTTTAGCCAAATCAGAATAACGTGCATCCAGAATCAGCTGTACAAATCGAGGATACCGCAAAAACACCTTCTTCTTCGATGCTCAAGAATCTTCTTCATAAGGTGTCACAACTCATTAGCTCAAAACTGATTGACAGGTCAGGAAAAAGGTCATTAATGAATTTGACTGGTTCAAGATTCAATTGAGAGTTCATCTTAAAGGTTCAGTTTTAAGGTTCAATACTCAATCCGGAAGGTTCAAAAAACAATCCGGAAAGTTCAAACACTGAGAATCCGGAATCAAAAGGGTTCAAACAGGAATCCGGATGAACCCCTTATCATCTCAGATGAATGCCATCCAAAATGGAATCCGAGTTCATCCATTCCGGTTGAATGCTCATCCGAGATGGAGTCTAGAATGCACACTATTTGAAAATTTATCCGAGATGCCATCCGAGATGCTTAATTACATGAAGATTTGAAATTAACATTTAATTTTTACGATTTAGAAGCACTTTATACCTAATTTGGATGTAATTCGGATGAATGTGAAGAAAGTTAATCCGGATGATGATCATGTATTTCAGAAGAAATTTTTAGTGATTGATCTGAAATGTAACAATGATACACTGATATACTATTCCAGAATGGGCTTGGGCCTAAGAATTTGGGTCCAAGTCAATCCGGATCCAATCATCCGAGATCCAATTCGCATACAATCCGGAATGGGCTTGGTCAAAGTTATTTGGGCCCAATCCGGAACAGTAACCAGTCTGAAACAGTCAGAGGAGGAGGGTCCAATTCGGTCAATGGGCCTATCCGGAATTGGTCAAAAGGCCCAATTTGGAATAGTAACATAATGGGCCCAAGACTGTTCAATTTCAAGATTTTCAGAAATTCTATTGGATTAGCCCAATTCCAAAACTCAGTAGGCCAGTCCAATACCCCTTGACATAAACATCTAACTCAAAATCACATTAACTAACCACAACCAACAACTTTAAAACTAACGACAAAAAATTAAGCAAAGCATTTAAACAAAACCAATACAACATATACACAGTCTTGCTATGGGATCAAATCGTTTTTAGGCAGACTAAGAAACACTTTTCAGTGTGAGCTTGGTCAGACTGGTCTAAGCGATTGCCAATATATTTGTCCATTTAAACCTAGAGCTCAACCTTCTACTTTTTGCTTTATGATATGCTTAAGGTATGTTATACTATAAAACCTTTGTGTCCCACTGCATGACATACCCCCGCGATCAAGGTTGGCACGGGTATGCACATCGTACAGTCAAAGTTTTCAATGTTTTGTGTCCAACGAAGGTGAGACATACACCTTTTGGTGCGAATTTTGCTTTTAGGAGCAATTAAGGTTTTTGTCCAAATTTGGATCTTTTAAGATATCCGGGCTGTGTCTAGGTCTGCATATAATCTGGATGCAACAGAAGGACAGCCAAGATATCCCAGATGACTCAATAATATAAACATCTAACACCTTAAATATTTGCCAACTATCAACGCAAGATTTAAGACCATAAAATCATATGTCGATGGTGTGTGACCCACTAGATATATAGTTCTTTATGTTTATATCATTTAGCTTATACTATCCGGTTGAGCTCTAAGCCAATCAATATATCGCTTTCCATCCAAGTCGTTCCCGCTACAACACCTTACATGTGTTAGCCAAAACCCTTATTTCATTTCCCAATCATTGCAAAACTGTTTGAAACTATTTTGTCATTTTCTGAATTTTTAATGGTTTTGTGTTTTTCTAATTTCAAATGTTTTTGTATTTTTTTGATTTTTCAACCCCTAAATTTGTGCATATAAATGAACAAATTTACGAGGCAAACAAAAATAAAAGAAACTGAAAACAAACTAAAAGGAAAGGATAAACGAAGCTCAGTTAGAAAACCGGATCATTTTGAGAAGATCCACAAGAACTTGAAAACGCGTGTTGCTAACGGGTTTTGTGTGTCACATCCCGGCTTTTCAGGTATCTTAAACGCGCTACTTTACGGTTATTCATTCCTACGCTGATTTAATTCGGAGAATTAAATTACACGCTCGCAATAACTATGCTAACTTTATGAATCTATTGGGTGAATTACATGCTATGTGTTATTAGACGTTTGTAGATTTTGTAGATTATTGTATCACGCCTTGATTTCGCGATTATTAGTTATAAAAAATATAATAAATAAATAGCCGAACCGAACCGAGCCGCAAAACATGTCGACCTCCTCTCCATGCGGCCCAAGGAAATAACCTAAACTTAAGGCCCAAGCCACTCAACCCAAACCCCCCTATTTGCGGTCGCGCCCCCCTCCCCTTTTTTTCCCTTGTTTTATATAAATGTATGTATGCATGAGATGTGTTTAAAAAAACAACAAAACCCTAGTCACTAAGAGAAGGCCGATGGAAGCCCCCCCCCCTCACGGTCGCAAAAGCTCCAACTTCCGGATTGATTCCAATCTTGTCCCGGTTCACTAATCATCATCGTTTCAAGGTTAGGGTTTAATTGTTTTGCGATTCACATTAGGGTTTGTGTAATCTTGATCATGATTATGTGTAATGGTAGGATTATTAGTATGAGAAGTGTTGTGATTTATGATTAGTTAGGATGATTGGGCGAATCTTTGCGATTGTGTTGTTATGATGAATACTAAAATCATAGGCTGCGTTTTAGCGATAAAGATCATGTTATATAATTAGGGTTTGCATGAATATTGATATACATGATGATATTTGACAAATAAACCTGTTGTTAATCATTATTACTAAGCGTCGTGATCGTTTAAGCATGTTCTAATGCGATAAAAGTCGAAAACAGTTTGCTGAATGACATTTACAGCCAACTTCAATTGGCTGTAACTGATAATTATCTGTAGAAAAGTGGATTTTCTGAAGCCTAAAACGTGTATTTTTGAAAAACGCTTCTAATGGCGCCAGATTCATATTTTTCTGAGGTCGTTTGCTATTTTTAAGTGGTTATTTAGTGCAGCAGCTGAAGCTGCATAAATTCTGCAAAATTTTGCTAGTTGTTTATCGAGTCGGATCTCATAGTCTGTAGGGGGCTGGGTCACGAAATTTGTACAGTAACTGGAGACGGAAATTTCCGGAAACTTCCCACTGGAATTTGTTAATTGGATGAACGATGATTTTTAAATAATTTTCCCGTGGACTGCAGTCAAAAAGCGACGAATCTGACTGCAGCCTAGTATATAAATGTTTCTAAATAATTGGTGAAGCGTTAGGACTTGAAAATTTTACATAAAATTCTAAAGTTTAGTTGACACTTCCTGTAAGAAAATTTGAATTTTTGGAACGTTGGAACTATTTTATAAAAATCCTCGAAAACAGCCCAGTTACAAGCGTACAAGCTGAAACATGATAACTTACGTTTGTGTGTACCAAAGTGTTGTATGAGTTAATCTGTGTTTATGACAAGTTGGTTTGATCATTATTTTGGTATGATGATACGTTGCATGCATGATTGTGTTTTCGAATTGGTTATTACGTGTGTCGCACTGTGTGTTAGTTATGCGTAGGGTTTTGTATCAGTGTGTTCACACACTAACTTTAAATCAGTTGGCATGTTAGGACGCGATTAGCGGTTCCATCATTTGCTTCTTTTGTGTTATTCTAACCGAGAAATTTAAGGTGAGTTCACGGCCCCTATTTTATCCGGTTTTGAACAACAGGGGGAGAAACATGTATACGCTCTAAAACTCTATCTTTTACGTTATGCGAAATTAACGTCGTTAAACTATTCGGTAACTAAGTTAATGTTAATGTACGTTATGGTCACTAAGTAGCTATATCACGGAAGTCCTCAACCAACTCTCGGATCGTTAGTATTGGGTTAGATAGCGGGGAAATTATAAGTAGTACTACTGGGCCCGACAAGCACCACCCGAGCTAGTCGCGCTAGCCGACCGGGTATGGTCAACGGGTGATTAATTTGGCCTAAATTTCGCCATGGTTAGTGATAGACCTGGCAACACTGAGGCAACAACAGTCAGCTTCGATCGCGAACTCTTATGTGACGTAACTTTAGGCTCGCTACCTACATGTTAACATTGAACTTAATTACGAACCAACATTATTATTCCGGGTTAGGAATAATGGAACTATATCATTATCCCGGGTTAGGGATAATGGGGAAAACAAACTTTTAAACCGAATTTGTGAACTTATAAAAACCTGTGAACTCACTCTTCTTTAATGTTGACACTTGTTTCTTTACATGTTTCTCTGGACGCTAGGTGCACTCACTTGCATTTGATCAAGACATTTTTATCGAGTCTTATTTACGATTAATGTTTGGGATTTTTGGTTTTGGCGTTTATGTTGGCGCCCGTTACTTTACTTTACTCTAATGCTTCCGCTAAACTTTGAAACTAATGCTTCCGCTAAAACTTTGAAACTAAGATGTTTTGAAAATGACTATGAATGGTTAAACAAATGTTTTTGGAAAACGTTTAAATAAGTCATATAGAGTCGTTCGATATTACTAGTGTCTCAGATTCTGGTTTGATCACACGCCTCGTGGTAAAACTCCGCAAGTGGAAATTGAGGTGTGACAGATTGGTATCAGAGCCTCTAGCTATAGAGAACCAGGTTTGCATTAAAAGTAGTCCTAAACTATAACTGTTACACGACACTAGACTTAGTTGGCACTAAACTGTGATATCTTGTAATGTGTTATACTACAATTGCTTTATGTGAGATATATATGTATATTGTGATGCACGCAACTCGTAACTAACTACACCAACCCAGCAGACAATGTCATCATCATCATCCGACAAATCTCGACAATCAAGGGCGCCGGGGAAGGCACCCATGGTTGAAACCCACCACCTCATGGCGTGGAGACACGCTCAGCTGCTAGGAAGAGACTCGCTCTCGGAGGGGAGTCGTCCTCCCATCCGACCACCGCTATACCGGTCGAACCGGTCAACTCGTTAGGAGTAGGGGACGATCTACTTAGTGATATGTTAAGGAAACAACAGGAATAGCTAGAGAGAATGCAGGAGACTATCGAAGCACAAGGATGGATGATACGTCAACTAACTGGTAAAACTGGAAAGCTCGAGGAAGAGCAATATGAGAATAAGAAAGTTCGTAACATTTTAGCTAAGGATCTTCGTGCTGAGCAGCTGAGGGCTGACTGGCTCGAAGACAGAGTTCTTGAGTCCAGTTGGAGGATTCAAGAACTGGGGCAGAATCAACCACCTATCCCACTACCCGCACCAGCACCGCCCCCCCAGCGCAGGTAGAGGAAGAAGAGGAGGATCCAGAGGAAGACCCAGAGGAGGATCCAGAGGAAGACCCAGAGAAGGATCCGGAGGAAGAAGAGCCGGAACAGGACCCGGCTGTTGAAGCTGAAAATGCCGCAGAGGATGACGCAATGATAGCGACTTGGGAGATGGAGACGTAGATGACTAACTCGTCTCGCCAATCTCCGCTTTGTTTTCTTTAGTTTGTTTGTTTCCACTTATGTTTGAACTTGAAATTTTATAACTAAACTGAGATTTTTGGTTGTTATTTTGTGAGACATTGCAATTTATTTAATCGAATGTTCCTTTTGATTGTTCAAATTGTCGGGTTGACATAACTTGTGTGATTACTGAAGTGTGGAATATGATAACTATATCGGACATATATACTTATTGGTGTGTATTTGTGTTATCTTGCGAAGATCTGAAATGGCAACCGGTCGTCGCGAAAACCTCAATATGTCAACTGAAGAATTGGTCGCTTTAATCTAAGAACACGTGAATGCTGCTCTGGCAGGTGTTCAAAACCCACCAGCAGGTAACCATTATTAAATTTTCATGGGAAAATCTAATAGTTAGGCTAGTAGACTTTCTCGCTGACTACCTATCCTCTGTCTTCAGGAGGGGGTCTTAACCCCTACAAGATGTTCCTTGATGCAAAACCGAGCAAGTTCACGGGTGTTGAAGGACCCATAGGACTGGTCCGTTGGATTGAAAAGTCTGAATCGGTGTTCGAGATGTGCAATTGCCTTGAAGCCAATAAGGTCAAGTATGCTGCCTCAACGTTGAGAAGATGGGGCATTAACCTGGTGGAACGCACAAGTCCAAACGTGTGGACTTGTTGCGGCGAACGCAATGGCCTGGATCGAGTTTAAGGCCCTAATCAAGGAGGAATACTGTCCGCGGGACAGAGTTCAGCAGTTGGAGCAAGCGTTATGGAACCACAAGATGGTAGGGTCTGAAATTGAAGCATACACGGCAAAACATCATGATCTGGTGTTCCTATGTCCCGATCTGGCTAACACCGTGGAAAAACGACTTGAGTTTTATCTTGGGGGTCTGGTCCCTGAGATCCAGGGCATGGTAATGTCTAGCAACCCTACGATGGAGCATCAAGCGATTAGGCTGGCGCATAAACTCACCGATAAGGCGGTGGAGCAAAGGAAGTTGCCACCTCGGGGTGCAACTGAAGTTGTCCCTGAAAACAAAAGAAAATTTGAAGACTCACCTACGCGACAGTCTTCGTCAGCCCAGCCACAACAAGGAAACCAGAAGCGGTCCAACAATTTCAACAACAATCGGGGTCACAATAATCAGTCTGCCAACAACACCAAGAACTCAAGCGGCTATGCGGGTCGAAAGCCGCAATATAACCGTTGTAACCTCCATCATCAGGCCCTTACGCCGGAAATCGCTGCCAAAGATGTGGCAAAGCGGGACACGCGGCAAGGGATTGTCGCGGGGAAATCATGTCTCGAAAAAATCAGAATCAGCACAGGGTCAACAGCAAGGTAATAACCGGGGATGCTGTCAGTGCGGTAGCACTGCCCATTTCAAGCGGGACTGCCCGCAGCTTTGCAGCAACAACAATGGTGGGAACAACAACAACAACCACAACAACAAACAACAACAACACAATAACAACAATGGCAACAATGGAAATGGTGGCACAGAAGGTGCCAAAGGTCGTGCATTCACACTGGGCCGCGGAGAGGCCAGAAACGACTCGAATGTGGTCACCGGTAAGTTTCCCCTTAACGATCATTTTGCTACTGTACTTTTTGATACGGGTGCAGATAAGAGTTTTATATCTGAGTGTTTTAGGAAGAACCTAAATCTCGCGCCTAAACCCCTAGAGACCCCTTACGTCATAGAACCAGCCGATGGTAAATCTGTAGATGTGACCCATTTAGTGACCGGCTGCCAACTTAAACTCGCGGGCCACACCTTTACCATTGATCTGATGACAACTACCCTGGGTAGTTTTGATGTGGTAGCCGGAATGGACTGGCTATCCGACGTCCGAGCTGAAGTTCTATGTTTTGAGAAAGTTATCCGTATTCCGCTCTCTAACGACGAAGTCTTAATGGTGCAAGTCGAGAAGGCAGGCGCCGTCACAAACATCATCTCTTACATGCAAGCTCAGAAGTATCTTCGGAGAAAGAACTCCTTCGCTTTGCTCGCACTGGTCACCGAGCAGCCTAAGGACGAGAAGCGGATTGAAGATATCCCCGTCGTCCGTGACTTTCCCGATGTGTTTCCAGAGGAGTTACCTGGTCTTCCACCACATCGACAAGTGGAGTTCGAAATCGAATTGGCGAACCATGCGACTCCTATCGCCAAGGCCCCGTACCGCCTAGCTCCAGCAGAGCTGCAAGAGTTGTCTACCCAACTTCAGGAATTGTTGCAAAAAGGATTTATCCGACCGAGTACTTCGCCCTGGGGAGCTCCGGTCCTTCTTGTCAAGAAGAAGGACGGGACCTTCCGCATGTGCATCGACTACAGGGAACTCAATAAGGTTACCGTCAAGAACCGATACCCATTACCTCGCATTGACGATCTTTTCGACCAGCTTCAAGGGTCAAGCTACTACTCCAAGATCGATCTACGGTCCAGTTATCACCAGTTACGCGTCAGGGAGGAGGATATCTCCATGACGGCATTTCACACTCAGTATGGCCATTATGAGTTCTTGGTCATGCCCTTCGGTCTCACCAATGCACCTGCGGTGTTCATGGACCTCATGAACCGCGTGTGTAAGCCGTATCTCGACAAGTTTGTCATCGTGTTCATCGATGATATACTCGTCTACTCTAAGGGTGAAGAAGAACATGCTGAGCATCTACGATTATTGCTGGAACTACTTCAACAAGAGAAACTATATGCCAAGTTTTCGAAGTGTGATTTCTGGATTCGGGAAGTTCAGTTCCTCGGGCATATCGTGAATGAAAAGGGTATACACGTTGATCCCGCCAAGATCGATGCTATCAAGAACTGGGAAGCACCCAGGACACCGACAAAGATCCGCCAATTTTTGGGTTTGGCTGGTTACCACAGACGTTTCATCGAGGTATTTTCCAAAATCGCACAACCGCTTACCACTCTCACCCAGAAGGGCACCAAGTATGCTTGGGGTGACAAGCAGGAAGCAGCATTTCAATTACTGAAGCAGAAACTTTGCAGTGCGCCCATTTTGTCCTTGCCAGAAGGGACGGATGAATTTGTGGTATATTGTGACGCTTCCATCCAGGATTGGGATGTGTACTCATGCAACGTGATAAGGTCATCGCGTATGCATCCCGACAGTTGAAGGTTCACGAGAAAAACTACACGACACATGACCTGGAATTGGGAGCAGTTGTGTTTGCACTTAAGATTTGGAGACACTATCTATATGGAACAAAGTGCACAATCTACACGGATCACAAGAGCCTCCAGCATATCTTTGACCAGAAGGAGTTGAACATGCGACAGCGTCGCTGGTTCGAACTCCTAAACGATTATGAATGTGCCATTCGGTATCACCCAGGTAAAGCTAACGTGGTAGCCGATGCCCTCAGTCGGAAGGAGCAATTGAAACCTCGTCGGGTACAAGCACTACAGTTCGCCATTCATTCGGGGTTACCCGAACAGATACGCGACGCGCAGCTAGAAGCAGTTAAGGAAGAAAACATCAAAGCCGAATCTGTGGGAAAGATGGAACGCGATTGGGAAGTGAAACCCAATGGTGCTCGGTATTTCATGAATCGTATATGGGTACCTCTCTACGGAAATCTCAGAAAGCTAGTTATGGACGAAGCTCACAAATCCCGATACTCTGTCCATCCTGGTTCAGATAAGATGTATCAAGACCTTAAAGTCCGCGTACTGGTGGCCCAACATGAAAGCGGATATAGCCACCTACGTGAGCAAGTGTTTGACTTGTGCGAAAGTCAAGGTGGAATACCAGAAGCCATCAGGGTTACTTCAACAACCAGAGATCCGAGTGTGGAAATGGGATCAGATCTCGATGGACTTTATCACTAAACTCCTGCGAACTCCGGGTGGCTGTGATACCATCTGGGTAATCGTGGATCGTCTAACTAAGTCTGCACACTTCCTAGCGATCAAAGAAACAGATAAGATGGATAAGTTAACTCGCATCTACATTAAGGAAGTAGTTTCTTGGCATGGGGTGCCAACGTCCATCATCTCAGACAGAGATGCTCGTTTCACGTCCAACTTTTGGCAGTCACTTCAGAAAGCGTTGGGTACACGCTTAGATATGAGCATAACTTATAACCCTCAGACGGATGGTCAAAGTGAAAGGACCATTCAGAACTTGGAAGACATGCTTAGGGCATGTATGGTAAACTTCGGGAACAGTTGGGAAATCCATCTGCCTTTAGTGGAATTCTCGTATAACAACAGTTACCATACGAGTATTCAAGCGGCACCGTTTGAAGCATTATACGGTCGCAAATGTAGATCACCGGTCTGTTGGGCAGAAGTCGGTGACAGTAAACTCACAGGTCCTGAGTTGATACTTGAGGCTACTGAAAAGATTGTGCAAATCAGAAACCGCATGGCAGCGGCACGAGATCGACAGAAAAGTTATGCTGATCAACGACGCAAACCCCTCGAATTTCAAGTAGGCGACCGCGTCCTACTGAAGGTGTCACCCTGGAAGGGTGTAATTCGTTTTGGGAAATGAGGCAAACTAATCCACGATACGTAGGCCCATTTGTGATTTCGAAGCGTATCGGGCCCATAGCTTATCAGTTAGACCTTCCTACCGAACTCAATGGAGTTCACAACGTTTTCCACGTGTCCAATCTGAAGAAGTGCCTATCAGATGAGACCCTAGTCATTCCATTGGATGAGATTCAAGTGGATGAGCAACTGCATTTTGTGGAACAACCTATCGAGATCATGGATCGTGAGATTAAGACTCGAAGGCACAGCAAGATACCGATTGTCAAGGTTCGTTGGGACTCTAAGCGTGGACCGGAGTTCACGTGGGAAGGAGAGGACCAAATGAAAAGCAAATTCCCACACCTTTTTGCAGCTGAGCAGCAATCTGACGTTACCACCAACTAAATTTCGGGACGAAATTCTTTCAACATGGGGATGATGTGACAGCCTGGGAATACTTGTACCATTACTAACAAACTAAATCTTTGTGCGTTGCATTTAAACCGCGTTTACTCAATTTTCGGGACGAAAATTCTTTCAACATGGGGATAATGTGACATCCCGGCTTTTTAGGTATCTTAAACCGCTACTTTACGGTTATTCATTCCCACGCTGATTTAATTCGGAGAATTAAATTACACGCTCGTAATAACTATGCTAACTTTGTGAATCTATTGGGTGAATTACATGCTATGTGTTATTAGACGTTTGTAGATTTTGTAGATTATTGTATCACGCCTTGATTTCACGATTATTGTTATAAAAAATATTATAAATAAGTAGCTGAACCGAACCGAGCCGTGAAACGTGTCGACCTCCTCTCCTTGCGGCCCAAGGAAATAACCTAAACTTGAGGCCCAAGCCACTCAACCCAAACCCCCCTATTTGCGGTCGCGCCCCCCTCCTCTTCTTTTCCCTTGTTTTATATAAATGTATGTATGCATGAGATGTGTTTAAAAAAAACAACAAAACCCTAGTCACTAAGAGAAGGCCGACGGCAGCCCCCCCCCTCACGGTCGCACAAGCTCCAACTTCCGGATTGATTCCAATCTTGTCCCGTTCGCTAATCATCATCGTTTCAAGGTTAGGGTTTAATTGTTTTGCGATTCACATTAGGGTTTGTGTAATCTTGATCTTGATTATGTGTAATGGTAGGATTATTAGTATGAGAAGTGTTGTGATTTATGATTAGTTAGGATGATGGGGCGAATCTTTGCGATTGTGTTGTTATGATGAATACTAAAATCATAGGCTGCGTTTTAGCGATAAGGATCATGTTATATAATTAGGGTTTGCATGAATATTGATATACATGATGATATTTGACAAATAAACCTGTTGTTAATCATTATTACTAAGCGTCGTGATCGTTTAATCATGTTCTAAGGCGATAAAAGTCGAAAACAGTTTGCTGAATGACATTTACAGCCAACTTCAATTGGCTGTAAACTGATAATTATCTGTGGAAAAGTGGATTTTCTGAAGCCTAAAACGTGTATTTTTGAAAAACGCTTCTAATGGCGCCAGATTCATATTTTTCTGAGGTCGTTTGCTATTTTTAAGTGGTTATTTAATGCAGCAACTGAAGCTGCATAAATTCTGCAAAATTTGCTAGTTGTTTATCGAGTCGGATCTCATAGTCTGTAGGGGGTTGGGTCACAAAATTTGTACAGTAACTGGAGACGGAAATTTCCGGAAACCTCCCACTGGAATTTGTTAATTGGATGAACGATGATTTTTAAATAATTTTTCCCGTGGACTGCAGTCAAAAAGCTACGAATCTACTGCAGCCTAGTATATAAATGTTTCTAAATAATTGGTAAAGCGTTAGGACTTGAAAATTTTACATAAAATTCTACAGTTTAGTTGACACTTCCTGTAAGAAAATTTGAATTTTTGAAACGTTGGAACTATTTTATAAAAATCCTCGAAAACAGCCCAGTTACAAGCGTACAAGCTGAAACATGATAACTTGCGTTTGTGTGTACCAAAGTGTTGTATGAGTTAATCTGTGTTTATGACAAGTTGGCTTGATCATTATTTTGGTATGATGATACTTTGCATGCATGATTGTGTTTTCGAATTGGTTATTACGTGTGTCGCACTGTGTGTTAGTTATGCGTAGGGTTTTGTATCAGTGTGTTCACACACTAACTTTAAATCAGTTGGCATGTTAGGACGCGATTAGCGGTTCCATCATTTGCTTCTTTTGTGTTATTCTAACCAAGCAATTTAAGGTGAGTTCACGGCCCCTATTTTATCCGGTTTTGAACAACAGGGGGAGAAACATGTATACGCTCTAAAACTCTATCTTTTACATTATGCGAAATTAACGTCGTTAAACTATTCGGTAACTAAGTTAATGTTAATGTACGTTATGGTCACTAAGTAGCTATATCACGGAAGTCCTCAAACAACTCTCGGATCGTTAGTATTGGTTTAGATAGCGGGGAAATTATAAGTAGTACTACTGGGCCCGACAAGCACCACCCGAGCTAGTCGCGCTAGCCGACTGGGTATGGTCAACGGTTGATTAATTTGGCCTAAATTTCGCCATGGTCAGTGATAGACCTGGCACACTGAGGCAACAACAGTCAGCTTCGATCGCGAAACTCTTATGTGACGTAACTTTTGGCTCGCTACCTACATGTTAACATTGAACTTAATTACGAACCAACATTATTATTCCGGGTTAGGAATAATGGAACTATATCGTTATCCCGGGTTAGGGATAACGGGGAAAACAAACTTTTAAACCGAACTTGTGAACTTATAAAAACCTGTGAACTCACTCTTCTTTAATGTTGACATTTGTTTCTTTACATGTTTCTCAGGACGCTAGGAGCGCTAGGTGCACTCACTTCCATTTGATCAAGACATTTTTATCGAGTCTTATTTACGAATAATGTTTTGGATTTTTGGTTTTGGCGTTTATGTTGGCGCCTGTTACTTTACTTTACTCTAATGCTTCCGCTAAACTTTTAAACTAATGCTTCCGCTAAAACTTTGAAACTAAGATGTTTTGAAAATGACTATGAATGGTTAAACAAATGTTTTTGGAAAACGTTTAAATAAATCATATAGAGTCGTTCGATATTACTAGTGTCTCAGTTTCTGGTTTGATCACACGCCTCGCGGTAAAAATCCGCAAGTGGAAATTGAGGGTGTGACATTGTGAACAAATCCGCAACATTTGCATCGGTGTGGATTTGTAACGAGACCCTTTTCATAGCAATCACGAATGAAATGAACTTTAATGTTTATGTGCTTGGTTTTGGAGTGAAAAACAGGGTTTTTGACAATTTGGATAGGGCCATCGTTATCACAATAAATTGATGTGCTTAGATAAGTCAAACTGTAATCCGCAAGTTGATGTTGCATCCATAAAACCTGGGAGCAGCAAGCTGATGCTGCGACATATTCTACTGCCGCAGTAGAAAGCGAGACTGTCTGCTGCTTCTTGCATTGCCAAGAGATCAATCTATCTCCCAAGAATTGGCATCCAGCTGAAGTTGATCGCATGTCCCTGTCTGTACCTCCAAGATTACTGTCAGAGAAAGCATACAGTTCAAATTTAGAATTTTTAGGATACTAGAGCCCCAGTGACGGTGCCCCTTTGAGGTACCTAAAAATTCTTTTAACAACATGTAAATGAGAGGTTTAGGAGTAGCCTGATATCGACCACACTAGCAAACGACAAACATGATGTCTGGCCGATGTGCCGTTAGATACATGAGTGAACCAATCATAGACCGGTACATGGTTGGATTCACAGGCGTTCCTTCTGCGTCTTCATTCAACAGGGGCCGTTCAGCGATAGGCGAAGCCATAGGCTTTGAATCTGTAAGCTTGAATTTGGCAAGAACGTCATTGACATATTTTCCTTGATGAATCAAAATGCCTTGTGAGCTCTGAAGAACTTGAAGACCCAAAAACATAGTCATCTCCCCAATGAACTCATCTTGAATTTCTTTTTCATAACCTCTTCAAATTCGTGACACAACCCATCATTCGTAGAATCAAAAATAATATCATCTATGTAAATTTGAACAAGAATGATGTCCTTGTCAACACGTTTGATGAACAAAGTCTGATCAATGGTTCCCCGGGTATATCCGTGAGCAAGTAGATGTTATGTCAGGGTTACGTACCACGCACGAGGGCTTGATGCAACCCATACAAAGCTTTGTCCAACTTGTATGCATAGTCTGGCTTGTCAGGATCAGTGAAACCCAGTGGTTGTGCCACGTGTATCTCCTCTTTCTCCGTGCCGTAAAAAAACACAGTCTTGACGTCCATTTGATAGACTGTGAAGTCCATGTATGATGCTTATGCCAAGAAAATGCGAATGGCTTCCAATCTAGCCACCGGTGCATAAATTTCATCGTAATCCAACCCCTCGATCTGGCGAAAACCTTGAACAACCAGTCGAGCTTTGTTCCTCACAATCACACTAGTATCATCCTGTTTGTTGCAAAATACCCAACAAGTTCCAAGAGCACGTTTTCCCTGAGGAAGCTTCACCAATTGCCATACCCCAAGTTTCTCAAACTGATTGAGTTCTTCATGCATAGCGTCAACCCAGCCTGGTTCCTGCAAGGCGACATCAATGCTTTTAGGTTCAATTTGTGAGATAAAACAAGAGTGAAGACATGTATTGATATCTCCTGATTGACTGCGAATCTAAACTCCAGTAGTAACAGGACCAATAACATTTTCAATCTGATGATCGCGTTGTAGAGTTGTGGTATAGGCGTAGCAGGAACATGGAGATCTGACTGCAAGTTTGTAAAGCTATGCGATGCGACTCCAGATGACTCCCCCTCATTAGTTGCACTAGTGGGAATGTTGACTAATGAATCAACAGAACACTCTGGTGGTGTAGGCTCAGGAAACAAAGATGAGCCTAAGAGATCAGGAGTTGTAGCTCCTTCATTGCCACAGGAGTTCATGTGTTTGGAGCCTCAACTTCAGGGGAATCCATATGAGGAATCTGTTCAGAAACAGTCTCCTGATTCTGCGATGCTGGTGGACATGTAGACACAGCTTCATTAAATCCGGGTGGATCCACACTTAGCTGCTTGAAAGATTCTTGCAGCTGTTCAGCATCTTCATCATCCTTAGTTAAGATAGGCATCGGTGGGAGTTCAGAACTTGTGCCTGTACCTGCATTCATATTAGAAGAGACATCAATAGATTTAAACAAAGATGAATAATCATAGAGCCAGTTGGGACCAATGCGTGCGTCCTTGGGATATAGACACGATAAGAAGTGTTCTTAGAGTAGCCGACAAAGATGCATGGATCTCCGCGTGATTCAAATTTTCCCTTAGCATCCACGAGTGGAAGAACACAAGGGCATCCGAACTTCCGGAAATGTTTAACCGAAGGTTTGTGACCTTCAACCACTTCATACGGCGTTTTCATGTGCCTTTTGTTGATCATGGCATGATTCTGAATGTAACAAGCGGTATTGACTGCTTCTGCCTAGAAAATAAGAGGTACCTCTGATTCAACAAACATAGTACGTGCAGCTTCAACAAGTATGCGGTTTCTGCGTTCTGCAACCCCATATTGTTGAGGAGTTCTGGTTGCACTGAACTATCGATCAATTCCCTTGGAGGAGCAGAAAGAATTCAAAATGGCTTCTTGAACTCTACTCCGTTATCACATCGAATAGCCTTCACGGTATTGTCTACCTGGTTGTCCATGAGGGTGATAAACTGTTTAACTAACTCAGTTGTTTCACTTTTTTGTGTAGAAAGAATACCCAAGTGAAATGGGAGTAGTCATCAATGATAACCAGACAGTATGCCTTCCCCCAATGCTCAAAATATCGGTCGGACCAAAAAGATCCATATGAAGCAGTTCCAAGACTTTTGACGTGGAGGGTGCGGGTTTCGACTTGTGTGGCTTTCGATGTTGTTTCCCACGAGCACATAATTCACACTTTTCAATCTGCATAAAATCCCAAACAGGTAGATCTCTGACTAAACCACCTCTTGCAAGTCTGTTGAGATTCTTCATGTTGATGTGTCCTAGTCGGCTATGCCACAACATTGTGTCGTGCTCAGCGGTCGACGAGAACAAACAGGTAAGCTTGTCTGTGGGGGCCTTGTTCATGTCAATGACGTAAGCGTTTCCTTTGCGTTTAGCTTTGAGAAGAATCCATTCATCAGGAATAATGAGGCCTGGTTTCAACACTTAGCATCCTTTCTTTGTAAAGAGCTGAGATAAACTCAAGAGACCGTGCTTCAACTCTGGGACATAGTTCACGTTCTTGAAACTGAGAGCTCCATTTCACATCATTCCTCTCATAGTTATCTTTCCTATTTCACCACCTATGAAGGAGATGAATCCGCCATCGAAAAACTGAATGTCATTCAACTGCGAGATATCTCTTGTCATGTGCCTGGAACAGCCACTGTCGACATACCAAAGTCTGACGAGAGTCCTCCAAAGCTGTTCCTGCACATTTCAACAGGTTTAGTTAGAAGCTGCAGCCCAGGCCATTGACGATCTGGGTGTTCCATTTGCATCAATATAAGTGACTTCACGAAAAATTTAATTAGTTAAAGGATGAGGTTGGTGATGCTTTTGATTTGTCCGATTTTGGGACAGAAGACTAGGTCTTGGTCAAGATCTTAGGCCACCAGGCTAGTGAGTCAGACTTCTACACAACCTTCGGAGTGCTAGAAGGATTCAGAAAACCCGAAGGTCTTAGAGATTTTTGATTTTGTCTCTTGGCCATGTTCCACTCTTGATCAGAGGGTTTAGCCGTAGCAAATCGAGCCTGATGTAGGCGATTAGGCATAACTCTCTGATTTCACAAAGATAGGGCATTGAAAGGCATAAATGCATTTTGACAATTTCGTGCAATATGCCCGGGAAATCCGTAGTTGAAACAGGTCTGCCTCTTTTGGAAGAAAACAGTCCGTTCAGGCTGAGAAATTCTAGGTAGGTTGTCTGTTTGTTTCTTGCTTGCAAGTACTGACGGCTAGTGCAAGGTCTTAGTCTTGGCTGTAACCTGCTCACAACCATCAGCACACTTGTAATTTTATGATTTGAATTAGATAGTTTGGAGTTGGTAGACTTAGGAAAAATTTTAACAGATTCCTGTTCAGCTGGTGGCTTAACAAATTCAGTTCGGGGCTGCTGAGTCAATTTCTTAGAATGAGGAACTGAATCAGCAGCAGCCTTTTCAGTAGGGTGAGGTGCCTGTTTGGTTTTCTTCTTTTTGGATCTACATGTTCTCCGTTTCTTTTTATTAGACTTTGAATCATTTTGCTTGACGGATTCTTCAGAGAAAACGGGTGATTCAGCAGGGACATCCTTTTCTGAAACGTCAGAAGATGAGCTTTGATCATTAGTAGTAAGAGGAATCTCTATATTTTGAAAAGTTTGAGATTCCGATTCAGTTTCAAAAGTTTTATCTGAATCAGCAAAGGGAGATTGCTCATTTTCTGTCATTTCAAATCAGTTAACCGATCTTCGTTCGAAGACTCTGATTTGCCTGATTCTTCTGGTACTTTGCCAGCGCCACTCATCACAGAGTCTGTTGGTTGGTTGATTTCCTCATTGTCAATCCTAGGAAGAGCATCAACAGACGGTGCTTCATCAGAAGAACTTTCAGTCTCCTCAGTAGGGACTGAGGAAACCGAATCATCTGTCGATGTTGTACCTATAGCAAAAGTTATGTTTTCATCACCAGAGTTATCACATGCATTATCAAAATTCATAACATCAGCATTAGATGAAAAACCAGAATTAAAAATGTCTAATTTGTCAACACAACCAACATTGTCGGAGAATTTAGATTGTTCAGCAAGAAAAAGATTCAAAATGTCAAAAGCAGGTTTATAAAAATCATAATCAGCAGTTGAATTGTCCGAATTTGAATTCAGACATTCTTTTTTATCACCATCTGTAATATCCTCAACTAATATTTCTTCTACACATGAAGTAGAAGCGTTAGTAGCGTTCACTGTGTCAGTTTCAGGGATATTCTTGTTTTGATTCTTTAAGTGGTGTTGCTGCCTCTTCATTAGGCGTCATTTTCTCCAAACCATCTAAACTACAAGAGAGGGTGTCACCAGCGTCCTTCTTGAGTTCAGTTGGCTTAGAAAACTTTGGGTAATAGGGCTTCCACGGCTTTATAAAGTAATTTGAGGGTTTACCATACATCATATTTTCTTCATTTTCTAGTTCTGCCTCAGAATCAGGCATTTGTGTGTAGTTATGATTATATGGTATAGGAGCCCTATTATACCCAAGGCCTTTTGTATAGTTTTTCTGATAATCAAGCTACAGATCACACAAGTCCTTGACCAGCTTGCTGGAAGTTTCAAATTTTTTAATATTATTTCGTTTTCTTGAAACCTTCATGTCAAGGAATTTGGCTTGGCTAAAGCTGCTTGAAGTTCTACGTCTTTTTCAGCTAATCTTAGCTTATAGTCGTATACCCAACATTGCTATTGGTTCAAGTCAAGATTTAGCTGAGCTATGTCTTGTTTCTGTGCTTCGACCTTTTCCATAAGAAGCTTGTTCTTATGTTTAAAGGCGATGTTCTACGATGCAGCTTGTTGATATTCGGATACAAGAGTCGAATTATGGGCGCGCATTTGTGATAATTTAAAACGACAGCTATCTGAACAGAGTGGATTTACAGTTTCTGAAAGATCAGGTGTCTCAGCTGTCTGCGCCATCATACAATGATTGCTGTTCTTAGAAAGATTCAGAGTCTCCATCTGAGTCATAGCATCTACCCTGTTTAACCGTTCATGCTGTTGTGCAACCAAGGTCGTTGATTTCCCGCTATAGCTGCTCGAGGGACTTGAAGGAGACTTTGAAGGAGAGACAGGCATAAGCTATCACACTGTTCTGAATATCTGCCACTCTGGATTAGACATATCCAGATGCGTCTTCTTGCATTCCCATGCGAAGTGTCCTGGCTCATGACATCTATAACACCTATGCTTATCTTTCGTTAGCCCAGTTTTCAGATTCAACAATTGTTGCCTCCCATACTTCTTCTGAAATTTGTTGACACGGAAAGCAGCCATCGCGAGATTCCAGGACACATCAATCTCATCCAAATCCTCCTCCATGATCTGATCTACTTCAGTTGGGAGAACAGATGGAGGGGTCAAGTCACTTGCTAAGAAAGCGTTTAAACTATTAATCATTGAAGCAGCTATGGCCAATTTCTCCTCATTCTCTTTTGTGAGAAAAGCAGAATTTGACATGGCTGGAGTAAGAGCTGGTGCGGAACAGCAGATTGAGGAATGCCGCCTTGTTGAACTATAGTAGGAATGGCAGAATTATAGACCATGTTAGGATACTTGACATGATATTGTGTCTAAACCTATGCCGCAGAGATCATCGTAGGAGTCTGAAATTGAAGACCATAAACATAGTGAGTCTTCTATGTAGAGGTGAGAGGACTATATACCAAGTTAGAGCTACCCGGTGTGTGTGAGCTTCCTTGCAGAGGGCTATAGACAAGATTCTGAGACATTAGTGTCGCGTTCTGCCCTGTAATTAGACTGCTTTGATGATTGGTGTCCCTCTGTTTTTTGTCTATCTCACATGACTTGATAGTTGCAATCATTTCTGTGAGGGTGACATCGTTCAGATTTTTCGTCTTCTTTGTCATGCCCATACCAGCATCCTAGCTCTTGGGCAAAGAGTTCAACAACTGTTGATTCATAGCACTGTTCGTGAGAGAGATTTCACCTGAAATCATCTGAGAGACAAGCTTCACATATCTTCGAATTTGATTCTCAATGGTTTCTCCTATATATGTGGTTAAATGAGTTGAACTGTTGATTCAGCTGATTAACCCGACTTGCTTTCATATCAGCATTTCCCTCATAGAATTCTCTAGTTCGTTCCACACCTCCTTAGCCGTCTTGCAATTTCTGACAGCTATGGAGATGTCGGGTTCGAGTGCCATTGGTAGAACAGCCGAGGCTTTCTCATCCTCTTCGATTTTCTTCACGTCTTCTGGAGCCCACAAATGACTAGGTTTGGGGATCTTTGTGTCGGATCTTCTATAGTGCTATAAACTATGGTTCGAGGACCATTCATGATGCGTCTCCAAACCCCCAGTTCTTTGGCCTTGCAGTATTGCTCAAACCTGAACTTCCATTCATAGTATTTGTCACCATATACGGACGGGGCACCTTTGTAGAAGTGCCAATGACTTGGTCTAGCTCTTGATGAAGAGCCAGCATCTGCGATTGCAAAGTTGCCATGGTGGCATTTATCAGATCCGGAGCTGTCATGTAACTATTATCATTTTTAAAATTTACCAAGTAAAATTAAAGTTAATTTTTAAATACTGATTATGAACAGTGGTCCGAAATAAGTCCTTAATGAGTTCGAGATGAGAATCCGAAACAGTAATCAGGAATTCTATCAAAGACAAAGCAACAGTAACTCGGATGAATTCGAAATGCTTCCTTAATCCGAGATGAGAAATCAATCCGGAATGGAGATGAAATCCGAAATAGAAAATGATCCGGATTGCAGGATATCCGAGATGAATGCCAATCCGAGATGAGAGATGATCTGAAATAGAGAAACAGATCGGAATGAAACCTTAATCTAGAATGAAAGCCTGATCCGGAATGATAGTCTGATCCGAAATAAGAAACCTTATCCAGAATCAACAGTATTCTGAAATTCCTGCAACAGGTAAACACAAGTTAATTCAAACAGGGATCCTTGTCCGAATGCGAGAAATCCGGATAAGGTTGTTGAGAAAGCCGATGAACAGTCGTCCAGAATCAATCCGAGAAGGATGATCTTCTTCGTGTTCTTCGGGATCTTCAACAATTCCGGATCCAAATGCTTGAATCTTCTTCGGTTTTCTCGGAACAGTTGCAGTCCGAGATGAGAAAAACGGCAGCAATCTTTAATATATCCTCAACAGTGAAAATCCATGATGGCAAACACAACAAGTCTTCGAGATCTGAACAGTTCTTCAATCCGTGACACCGAGAGCATGTATCTAACAACATGCTTTGCTACCAATTGTAAGTCTTGATTCGAATCTGTATACAGTATCATAGCCACTAATCGATTGCGGAAATAAAGATTAGATTAACAGAACAAGAACAATCTCTGATTAAACAACTTGCATACACTGAATGGTGTCTGATACAAGATTTCTGAATAACAAACTGACTAGCCCCAAATACTAACCCTAATACATGTATATACTAATCACAAAACCCACTATTTACAACCCTAGGCCCATAAGGCTCTAGGAAGCCCATTCTTTCAACCTTAGCCCAAAATGCAACACTAATGTGTAAACCTTTTAGCTATGGGCCCAACAAAAACCGATATGATCCTCTAGCTCATTTTCTCACAAAAATATAAATTGCAAATATTACATTTCAGTTTGTTTACATTTCTGCTTCAAAATTCAAAATCCAAAAAGATTTTATTTCAAATCTTCCATGGTAATCTAGTAATGTTGAGTGTAAGCCGGACCAACGAAACTGTTGAGAATCTGTTTGTGTGTGGATACGTGTGATTGTTTTTAAAAGTCAAATTTTAATTCAAAGCATGATTTAAGGGGGAGTTTGTAGCTATGAAGATTTTTTTCAGAACAAATCAAAACTAGACATTAAAGATATCTGAGCTGTGTTCAAAAGGGAGACTATTAATAAATATGTTCATAGCTGAGAAATCTTGATAGCAAGTTTTAAAGATTCTTGGAGATAGATTAAGTTTGAAGATCAAGACTGCGGCAACATCTAAGTGGGAGACTGTTGATGCTTATGTTTGTTGCCTACGTCTTGATGTAAAAAACGTTTACTAGCTATTGTTTGATGTGAGGCAGATACCTTTGTGAGAACGTAGATTACCTTCTCATGAAGCTCACTTTTCATGAAGCTCACATCCCATGAAGCTCACTTCTCATGAAGGTGAATGTCTATATATAGGTGTGTGTGTTCATTTGTTAGGGAAGTTTTGGTGAACTATGAGGCGAAGCAGTGTCAAAGTTGTTCCAAGACTGTGAAGTTAATAGAAAACGTTGAAAATTGTGTATTCTTGTGTTTCTACATATTTCTGATGGATTCTATACATCCGACTTTGGTTTAGATATCTCCGTATACATCGACATCGATCCGTAAACTGGATCCCTAAACACTTTAATTGTAAGCGACACATGACGCACCACTAAACACTTTAATTGTAAATTGGGGAATTAGGAAGGTCTACTTACGAGTTGCGTTTTTCGATTCCTTGAAATAGGTACGAAGAATGACGAAACTACCCTAAAAAATACAATATACAAAATACAAAAGTAATAAAATCACAAATAACACCTAACAAAACTACAATCTACAATTTGGGGGACTTTTGTGCAACCTAAAATATATTTAATTGAACTGATTAGTTTTACTCGCAAGGTACGTGTCTTGTTTCACCATGGTTTCATGGATATTGAAAGATCCGGACGAGATCAATGATCTTCACCTCGTGGAAGGTTAGGAGCCTTTTTGACTATATACTTTCATCAATAATTAAATTGATTTCCTTTATTATAAAAATAATTATTAAAGAGATTCGAAATTTTATTATAAGAATATATCGACAACTTTATATTTTCTAGAAAAACTATATTAATATTTATAAACTTTTATGTTGATAAATGTTATATTTTTATGATTCCATAAAATAATATAATATGATTTACATATGAAATAAATGCAACAATTGTCTAAAATTCTCAAAATTTACACAAGTTATTTTAATATGATTATGAACAGTATTCCATCAACAATTTCAAGAAACCCAATCAATCATCAAAAGCCCAAAACTATATAAAACTAACAACCCTAAAATTACAATCGGATTCTACATGGCCTCTATCAAAGAAATTGAGAAAGGGATTATGTAGATCTCAAAAGGTTACGCAGAATAGACTCAAAAATTACCTCGATTCACTGAGAATTGAGAGAGAAATCACACGAGAAAACTCCAAGGCCTAGAATAAGTTCTTGCTTGAATCCGGGATTTGCAGAGGTTTTGAAAGTGATTTGAATGTAGGATTCGTAGTAACAGGATGGAGATGTCGTTTTGTATAGGAAATTTGTTTTACGATGGCTGAGTTTTGCTAACACCTTTAGAGTTTTTTTTAAGTTTTAATGGTGAAATGTTTTTAGGAAAGTTGAAATCACAAAAAAATGTGATTCCAAAACTGCAGGTCAGTGTCGTTTGCAGGCTGCTTGTTGTTTGGTTTGTCTCTCAAACGATACTAGATATCGTCTGAGATTCATGGTGTGTTGTTTGGAGTAATAAGTGTCGTTTGGGATCGAGTGTCAAAAGATAGGAGGGTGTCGTTTGGTTGGATGTAATTTGGAAAAGAAGGGTTATCATTTGAGGGAGGTTGTCGTTTCAGGGTTGATGTCGTTTAGGTTTGGGGTGTAGTTTTGAAGTTAATGTTGTTTAACATTATATTAACGGATTTTAACATACAAAATGATTTTAACATGAGAAGTGAATGAAAGATTTTTTATTTTTTTTCCATCTAATTGAGCATTATGTTTAATTGTAAAATGTGTATATATATATATAGAGAGAGAGAGAGAGAGAATTCATGTATTTACTTTAGTAAAGTAATTATGTCTAATTACTCTACTAGTGTTATTTATGCACTTTTTTTTAGAATCTGATGCTAAATACATGCTTAATATGATGAGAAAAAATTCTCTTTCACTTCTTATGTTAAACTAATTTGTATGATAAAACTCATTTGTATGGGAGTCTTACTCTATATTTTTTATGTGTTTAAACTTTAAAGTAATTAGCTATAAAATAAAAATAACTAATATAAAGCACATTAATAAATTAAAAAACTGATAATGTTCATATCGGAGGTAAAGATGGGTCATGTTATGGGCTTCCATTTTACCTTTGTTTTTAAGTGCAACAAAAAGCTGGCGGTTTTGTGTTGCATCAAGACATACAAAAGTTTTAATAAAATTCAAACAGATAATTTGCAATTTTTTATATGTTTCAAATTACATCTTGGTGTATATTTCGTATATTGTATTTTGGGCATTATGGGACCATGTTCTAGTGTCGTTCATGGTCAATGCCAACTTCAATGCTTTCAACAACCAATAAAAAACAATCTTATCATGAAGCTAAGGCTAGTTTAACTTCAAAAAGTGTTCAAAAATGAAACCGGGATGTAATATATATTATAATGTATGAACTAATGTCTTAAAAGTAAAAACTTTTTTTTTAAATTTTAAGGTATAACCTAAAATGAGTGTAAATTAGTCTTTTAAATATTAATTATATTTTAATTCTCTCCTCTTAATTACCATTTAATTTTTTTAATTTTAACAAAATTATAGTTAATTAGTTAGTACTTACATTTTATCCCCTATAAAAACCATACTAATTTTTAAATGATCATAACTTTTTTGTATCTTAAAATATTTTTAAAAAAATTACACCATAAAACGAATATTTTATTTTTTTTAATTTGAATATAGCGTTGCTATAAATTTTTCATTTAACAAAAAATGTTATGTTACATGATTAACAGTGTCTACCAGTATGCAATAACTGAATCGTTAACCGAAAACGAACAAAAACAGAAGAAACGAACGGATATCCATAAAAATGAGAATTTTGTTCTCTTTAGTCTAAGTATAATACTTTTATAATTTTTTTTAATTAAAAAAGTTGATATGTTAAGTGATTAATAGTATCTAGGGGTGAGCAATAACCAAACTATTAACCGAAAGCAAACAAAACCCAACCTAAATCAACCAATAACCGAAAAATAAATTAACAAAAAATCATTTATTGGTTTGTTTTACCCACGAAAGACATAAATTAACTGTGCCGAAGCATTCATTTATCTATTATATTATAGAGATTGAAAAGAGAATTAACGTTAAGAGTTTTACAACTAATTAACATGTTAAAACCCATTATTACATATAGAGTAAAGAAGAAAGGTTATTCAATGCCTCTTTTCCATCTAAATCCCAAATCACATTTTAAAATTCAAGCCCACATATCTCTTACTTTGTTCTCTCTCTCAACAAGAGGTTAGCAATTTAGGGAGCCAAACAGTGGACGACGAGCATTGGAATCTCCGATCACCATACTAACAACCTAATCCACAATCGCATCACCATTGTTGCACATCTCCACCATCGAAAGATTCCTGGTGAAGGGGTATGGTCTCTAATCTTGCGCCGACTACCGGAGGCCATACCCAGAATAAACTAAAACAAACACTTTTTCTTTTTGCAAATGAATTGACGCAAGTCCAAGAAGCGGAGACGACACCTGCGCCAGCAAGGCAGTGTTAGACGGTACAAACGGTAGAATCGGCAGAGAAGTAGATCAATGAGCTCACGGCAGCGCTGTACTATATAATGTTGCACGATGAGCAATCGTGTAAGGGACAAGAAGTACACAAGGACACTTACGTGGCACCAATCAGTGTGCACCGACCACTGCTCTAGGATCTTCACTTAACTGCTAATGACAGACCTTACAACAAGGACAATCATTAGGCCACGTGGATCCGTTCAGCATTCGCCAACTACGCCCTCGCCTATAAACACTAATGGTCGTGATAGGGGAGGCAACATGGATATTCCTTGTTATCGGCGTAAGGACCAAGGCCTATTAGCCCATCTTCTTCATAACTCACTTAGGATATAAATAGAGAACTTCGGTTACAGGTTGAAGGATCGCTCTCTTGCCTTCTCACTTAATACACAAACTTTTTGTTGGAATCAACTGGATCAAAAACGCAAAAACACAACGATTTTGTGAAAACTTCTCACGACTCTTTTATATATTATTAAAGAACAAAGCAAAACATCCAGATAATTACTTAACCTAACCCATCTATTTATACTAAACAAATTACTTGCTAAACAAGGTATCCTAAACCAATACCAACTCTAATACTTATTACCCAATTAATAAAATAACTAGATAAACATAATACTTTAACTAATAATTATCTTTAATTATTTAAATAATTTTTCATATATCAAGATTAACTCTTCGTTCACCCCCTTAATCTTGATATAGACATGTTGTTCTTCAAAATAGTGACGGATCATATTCTTTAGCCAAGTTTGCTACTTCTTCCTTTGACTCCTTTTTAGGACATTCACTTGCATAATGACCTTTTTCTTCACAATTGTACACACACAATGAACTTTTATCCCTTTGGTGTCGTCCTCCTTAACCACGACCACGACCTCTTCCACGATCACTTTGGCTAGATCATCCTCATCCACAACACTTACAACCAGAGTCTTTATTCTTCTCTTGATCATCGGTTTTAGGGTCTTGTCCACCAGTATTAGAATTTTGACCAGTAGTTTTAGATAATAGTACCTTACTTTGATCATTATCACCCGTCTCGTCTTGCTCTTTGATTCGTTCCTCATAGGCCTTCAACCTACCTATTGCTTCTTCAAATGGCATGCTCTCGATATCCGAATATTGCTCAATAGAAGCAACAATTTGAAGATACTTCTTTGGTACAGAATCTAAAAGCTTCCGAACTATCACTTCATCTTCAAGACTTGATCCAAGATTGCGAAACTTTGAGACGAACCCGCTTAATTTACCAGCAAATTCTTCAATGGTGTATGTCTCCTTCATGCTTCTCTCCTTAAAGTAGCTAGTCGAGCTTTTTGAACCCTGTCAGCACCAAGAAATCTTACCCGTAAAGCCTTCCAAATATCTTTTTCACTTCGGTTTTTAGCAACTTGAAGAAGTATATCCTCCGTAGTGCTTGAAGGAGAACCACCCTAGCAACTTTGTTTTTCTTCTCGTCCATAGCATCACCTGTCACTGGATCAATCACCTCCCAAAGTCCTTGAGCATCCAATACCTACAAGTGTTGTAATTCTTTAACGTCAATCGTGGAACTTGAAACGAGGTATTGTTGTTATCTCGTACCTGAACAATTCCTGTATTAACCGGCTGTTCTACTGCCATCTTTAAACCTCTTTGTCGATTCACTCAGATTTCAACCGCTATGCTCGATTCTAAGATTTCGAGTCTTCGTCTCTGCTCGATTCATTAAGATTTCGAGTCTTCGTTCCTCTCCTTGTCGATCCACTTAGGTTTCGACTTTCCTGCTCAATCCACTTAGATTTCGAGTCTTCTTCTCTCTGTCGATCCATGAAGGTTTTCGACTTCACAGGGTTGAATTGCTTCGATTCCTCTTCCTCTCTCCCTTGGACCATTACACACTCTGATACCAATTGTTGGAATCAACTGGATCAAAAACGCAGCAACACAACGATTTTGTGAGAACTTCTCACGACTCTTTTATATATTATTAAAGAACAAAGCAAAACATCCGGATAATTACTTAACCTAACCCATCTTTTTATACTAAACAAATTACTTGCTAAACAAGGTATCCTAAACCAATACCAACTCTAATACTTATTACCCAATTAATAAAATAACTAGATAAACATGATACTTAAACTAATAATTATCTTTAATTATTTAAATAATTTTTCATAGATCAAGATTAACTCTTCATTCACACCCTTAATCTTGATATAGACATGTTGTTCTTCAAAATAGTGACGGATCATATTCTTTAGCCAAGTTTGCTACTTCTTCCTTTGACTCCTTTTTAGGACATTCACTTGCATAATGACCTTTTTCTTCACAATTGTACACACACAATGAACTTTTTATCCCTTTGGTGTCGTCCTCCTCGACCACGACCACGACCTCTTCCACGATCACTTTGGCTAGATCATCCTCATCCACAACACTTACAACCAGAGTCTTTATTCTTCTCTTGATCATCGGTTTTAGGGTCTTGTCCACTAGTATTAGAATTTTGACCAGTAGTTTTAGATAATAGTACCTTACTTTGATCATTATCACCCGTCTCGTCTTGCTCTTTGATTCGTTCCTCATAGGCCTTCAACCTACCTGTTGCTTCTTCAAATGGCATGCTCTCGATATCCGAATATTGCTCAATAGAAGCAACAATTTGAAGATACTTCTTTAGTACAGAATCTAATAGCTTCCGAACTATCACTTCATCTTCAAGACTTGATCCAAGATTGCTAAAATTTGAGACGAACCCGCTTAATTTACCAGCAAATTCTTCAATCGTGTCTGTCTCCTTCATGCGAAGCTGTTGGAGTTTCTCCTTAAAGTAGCTAGTCGGGCTTTTTTAACCCTGTCAGCACCAAGAAATCTTACCCATAAAGCCTTTCAAATATCTTTTGCACTTTGGTTTTTAGCAACTTGAAGAATATATCCTCCGGTAGTGCTTGAAGGAGAACCACCCTAGCAACTTTGTTTTTCTTCTGTCCTTGAGCATCCAATTACCATACAAGTGTTGTAATTCTTTAACGTTAATCGTGGAACTTGAAATGAGGTATTGTTGTTATCTCGTACCTGAACAATTCCTGTATTAACTGGTTGTTCTCCTGCCATCTTTAAACCTCTTTGTCGATTCACTCAATTTCAACACGCTCTGCTCGATTCACTAAGATTTCGAGTCTTCGTCTCTGCTCGATTCACTAAGATTTCGAGTCTTCGTTCCTCTCCTTGTCGATCCACTTAGGTTTTGACTTTCCTGCTCAATCCACTTAGGTTTCGAGTTTTCTTCTCTCTGTCGATCCATGAAGGTTTTCGACTTCACCGGGTTGAATTGCTTCGATTCTTCTTCCTCTCTCCCTTGGACCGTTACACACTCTGATACCAATTGTTGGAATCAACTGGATCAAAAACGCAGGAACACAACGATTTTGTGAGAACTTCTCATGACTCTTTTATATATTATTAAAGAACAAAGCAAAACATCCAGATAATTACTTAACCTAACCCATCTATTTATACTAGTCAAATTACTTGCTAAACAAGGTATCCTAAACCAATACCAACTCTAATACTTATTACCTAATTAATAAAATAACTAGATAAACATGATTCTTTAAACTAATAATTATCTTTGATTATTTAAATAATTTTTCATATATCAAGATTAACTCTTCATTCACCCCTTAATCTTGATATAGACATGTTCTTCAAAATACTTATTACTCAAAGCAAGTTCTTATTCTCAAACAGGAGGGTGATTACAAAGAAAACCCCCCTATTCTCCTCATTGTAACGAGCTTCACGGTGTGTTGATTGTTTTCTAGGATCATCACAGCTGTTTATCGAGTAAGAAAGAAGATTAACCTTATTTGGACGAGACACAAACCACAAGCTAATCTCCAGATTAACTTGGTAATTCTTCACGTGGGGAGGCTTCCTTCCTCCTGTCACATGATGCGACACAGTGTAATTTCTCGATTTATGTTCCCTTTCACTTCTTGATCTCCGTACAAGTTCCAAAATAAAAATTATGAAACTTACAATTTCCAAATTTTCCTTACCAAAAAAAATGATTTTAAAAAGTTAATTAATCGAGAACGTGTCATGTATAACATATGATGATCACTCATGTCAAAGAAGACAAAGAAGTAAAACCCTAAATAGCACATTTCTTGATATAGCGTTTGTTTCACCTAATTTTTTGTAAAGTAACTGTAATGTAAAAGGAATTAGAAATTTAAAAGATATGTATCAACTTCATTCAAAGATCGTAATATTTTTGGTTGGTTAAGTTGCGAAATGACATGAATGCTAAAAAGCTTAAAAAGACAATTCTATCCTTAATCCCCAATCAAAAAATTTTGCCCGTCTAAATTTGTCTACGGCATAAGAGTGTTATTAATTTTACTGATTAGAGATTTGTTTTACAACAATATATACTTTGTAGGGATCAAATCTCATATCATAGTAGGTACCAAGGACAACCCACCATCGAAGCATGGACCATTGTCCTTGTTTAATGGGACATTTGAGGTCCCAAACTTGAAACTAAACAAAATAAGCCAGCCATATGAATAAAGAATAGATGGAACTTGTGTGATGGCCCAACATTAGCCTTTTTTCTATAATAAATGCTCTTTCACTAGGATATATATGATTGAAGTGGCTGGATTTCATAAATACCTTTATACCAAGATATGTGTAACATTGTTTATAAAATTGTACTCGGTGTTAAAAAAAAAAAGATCAATTTGGGGACATAGTAAAAGCTATGCATTTTGCTAACAATATAACATTTAGCTAATACAAGGTCTACCCAGAGTTAGTTCCGTCTAAGATCATTATTGATCGATCAGGCGATTTGTATTTCTCTGTGGGCGTTATTAATGTTTATATGTTTTATTTAACTTATATAATTGTGCTTAAAGAGAAATCGATGACAGGTGGAAGGTGTGACCGCCTCCATAACGACCTTTGTTGAGGTGATATCCAAGTAAGTTTAACTCTTGAAAGTAGTTTACCACAAAAAAAAATTAGAAAAAAAATGTAAAAACATATTAGCAACTTAATTTTTTGACGTTTACCACGAAAAAGTTAATTTTAGAAAAAAATGGTAACTCAATTTTATGATGATAAAAAAATGAAATGTCGTTCTAGGATGATGTGAATAAAGTTGTGGATAAAATCCAGATCAGGTAAAAATTTGAATAAACAAACTAACGATATGATTTGTTGGGTGCAGGTTTTGAACGATTGGGCTTGTAACTGGGCTAAAAATGTATCATCGGTCCATGTATGTTTTTGGAAAACACCTGTGTAATAAAGTTAACACACGGAAATATAGAACAGGTTTATTATATAAGAAAAGGCCACAATTTTTGTTTTATACATAAGAGGCAAAGCAAAAAAGAAAAAAGATGTAAAAATATTAATTCATTTACACTTTAATAAAAAAAGAATATTAACCACACATGGTCAGTTCAAATTTTTAGAGGATCAAAACAAACTAATAATTTAGGGCCTTTTTCAAAATATTATTATAGTCCCACCTCTTTATGTTCCGCTTTGATTTGAAATTGTATTGATAGTTAAAAATAACATAGCAATGTTAACAATTCTAATATTTAAGATCAGTCAAATGTTCTACAATCTAAGTGATTACACTTATATGAATAATCACTAAAGTGTAACTACCAATTTCCAAGTAAATCGAATATCAATCAAGTGAATGTATCAACAAACTTACAATATGTAACTATCAATTTGAAAGAAACGTATAGAAGATTTTTTATTTCAATTAGTAATAAACTAATTGACTACCGGTAACACACAGAAGTATAAAAAAGTCATCATCAAGTTTCTTAAAAGTTATGATATGTACTAAAAGTGTGTGTAATAGTTAGTATGGTTAGTCTATTCTGTTAGTCCTATTTGAAGTTGTTAAAATCAATATTAGTCAAAGTTGTCAATTAGGGCTGGTATAAGTAGGGAAGTTTACTTGTTATAAAAGGCATTCAGAAATTAATAAGAAACTTCTTCCCTCAATCTCTCTTTAACAGAATTAACTAACTTTTGGAAGTCGTTCTTCACTAAGATTTCCCTAAGTGCTAGTGGTGTTCTTTCATTGATTTCAATCAAGATCACGAAACTACATCAACGGTATTAGAGCTAGTGTTCCTCGGATCTTCATCTATTCTATCAAATATGACGATGAATCACAAAAAAATTGATGGTAATAATCAAATTCAACAAGTACATATCGTAATGGAAAGGTTGAATTGAAGAATTTCATAAATATATGATAAGTATGATGCAATGTTAGAGCCAATCGACCTAGAAGCTTTATCTCGATTGAAATTGGTGACAGAGCACAATTCTGACTTCCACCAACATTATCAATCCGTTGGAAATCTTATACACAATCAAGTGGTCATTAATTTGGATCAAAGAATCATTCAAACCAGATATGATGAGATCGAACCTATTCTTCTATGCCAAACTGATTATGTTACTGTAAATGACAACTGAGGTAAAATTGCATTAGCCTGTTCATCAGGAAACATTAAAAAATGTGCTCAACAGGTGTTTGATTAAATGCATAAAAATAAAGAAGAAAATTTATTCATACGTCTGTTCAGAAAATCAAGAAGCATTAACAAAGAAATGATGATTCTAAGATTGTAGAAAAAATAATGAAACAAATTTGTACTGAGAGGGAGTATTCTGATTCTTTTAACACACTCATTAAAGTGTTTCATGGAAGGATTAAAAGAAGACATTCAAACCACCACCTTGAATTGCCACCCAAAAAAGAATTACGGTAGTACAATCCCGAATCTTGGACCTATGCTTTCTTCTTTATATCCAATTCGACGGATTGTAATTTCCCAGCTAGTTTTTATCAAGACTAATTTCATGTAACTTTTCTTTATCTTTCATGAGCATCACATAATTGTCCCAACTTTATGGAAATGATTCAATCAACTTTTCATTAATTTCTCTAGTGCCTACCATAACCTCAAACTCATCAAGATCACTCATCAAACATGAAAATCGAGCAATTGAATCATTTTGACTTTTATTCTTGAAGTGTCTAAAAGTATCAAATTCTCTTTTCAACATTCCGCTCTTACTTTTCTTTATGCTGAGCATTTCCATAAACCAATTGGCTAACGAATCCCATAAGTCTTTTGGTGTACAGTGTTGGCTGAATTAATTAATTATGTCTTTGGTTAAGGCCATGGTGAATGAAGCATATGCTTTCTTTTCGGATCATAAGCCTTACGTTCATTAACATCTAACTTTGAGATTTGCTTTGGAGGTTATTCTAAATGAATCCTATGTTGGTGGATGAACATGCCCCCCTATGATTAGTATCCACATATTGGTATCGATAAACCCGATAAAGGACTCAAACCTCCGTTTCCACCTAGAATGATCAGACATGCTCATAAAACGAGGTGGCTTGTTGGATGTTTTAATCTCATTGTAATGATTCAATAAAGCTTGCATTGTTATTCTCTACATGTGAGAAAGCTTGAAGACTTGTCATGATTAACTGATTATCAATTGAAAACTGAATCAAACTTAGAACTCAACAATCCTTAGCATACAGACTAGCGTAGATACTCAAACAACTATTTTCTCTATATGTGTAATAGGAATGAGATCACATGAACACAAATCAACTTTCTACGCCATCTTTTGATTAGCGCAAGATATTCAAACAACTCACAGATACCATTTCGCTACAACTTTTTATTCTGTAGACTTTCAACAAACAATCCTTTGTCTGTTCGGTATCAAATCCAACATGCACGCTAAAACCTTTATAGCGTAGACAAAACCTGGACTTAGTAGTTGACAGCGAAGACGCTCAAATATAATTCAAAATACCGATATGCTATTCTAACAATTAGCTTAGACGTATTAGAAAATACATAATGCCTCGACACTAACCTCTGAACTAGTAGATAATTTGAATCAAGTGTAGACGTATCCGAAATCAAACCAAATCTCACTAATTACTTCCTTTTTTGAAAGAAACTGATTTAATTTAATGTTTATATGATTTTAAATGTTTATGTGGATTTAATTACACAAATTTTAGTCCATTTTCATTCAAACTAATCAAATTGATTTAAAATTTTCACCCAAACTCATCAAATTCAATGTTAAGAAGCTTTTGATATCACTTTCTAGTGGCTAAATCAAGAGCCTAATGCTCTAATACCACTTGTAAAACCACTTGGATAGGATCGATCAAGAACACCAAACAACCATATGTGAATCACTATATGTGAAATTCATAATGAACATGGAGAGATGTAATCAAACAACATACAATGTATAAAACAAAAACTATAGTTTTTATTGAATTTAACAACACTTTATGTGTACCATGTGAAAG
This sequence comes from Scalesia atractyloides, assembly GCA_947069175.1. Lineage (NCBI taxonomy): Eukaryota > Viridiplantae > Streptophyta > Magnoliopsida > Asterales > Asteraceae > Scalesia > Scalesia atractyloides. Next base: position 34,459,668 of record CAMTDV010000028.1, read on the forward strand.
AACCGTTAAAATGAAACACCAGGTGATGTGCTAAAAGTAGTTTAATTAAAATGACCTAAATTAACCTAAACTAGCTACTAAGTAATACTCTAGAATCTCTAAAACTCGACTAAACTACTAACCGGCAAGTGAACAGATCGACACTAGTAAAGCTAAGCAAGTCCGGATATCGAACCACGAGACTCTATTTAACTACGTTGATGACTCTATCTAGATTGACACTAACACGGACATGAACTAATTGTTTTATTGTTTGGTTGGGGGGGGGGTTTCTAAAAATCCTAAATCTACAATTAAATTAAATACTAATTAACTAATACGTACTAAACGCAACTCGAGATGAAGGTTGAACTTAGTTGTGATGAAGGACTACCTAGATTGGAATCCCACTTGCTATTGAATGGCTTTCTATCGGATACTTATGTGATATGGAATCGGGATCTTTGGATGCTACACCCTAAGAGAAACCAAACAGAACCCCCGACCCTTCTCGGGAAGACACCTATGGAACTCTAGAGGATTGTTACGAATACCGGTTTACTAGACTCCTTACGGTTATCTAACTTCATGGAAAAGTGCCCTAAAGTGACAAACTACCTCATAGTGGTAAGTCTAAGGCACTAAGGAACTCGATTTGGTTTAATAGACAAGAATACGGCAAGGCAACTAAAACCGGCTTTTCTCAAAACTTAATCCTAGCAATTTACCAACCTAGACTATTAACACCCTAACACTTCTCAGTAACTAAGGTTAGTAGAGTACCTAAACCGAATTAACTCTTGATATTATTTCTTTGGTTTATTCGCCAATTCACCAAAAGATTACCCAAACCTGCAAGGACCCGATAATCAACACGAACTCATTATATGAAAGACATTCAACAAAATTCATGTGAAACAGATAAATGATCATTAATCAAGTGTAAATATGCAAACACACTAAATCAAGGTACCAAAGTCTTTTACTTTTCAAGAAAACCCAAATCAACATCAATATCCAATAAAAATATCTTTAACAAGTTATCATCCTAACCTATGTAGTTTTAGGAAATTAGCCAAAAATTGTCACACCCCGACCCGCAGCGGAAAAGGTGATCGGGGCATGATTGGGTTTTCATCAAAGCTCATACATTTATTATAATGTTTCATATTTATTATTACAATTTAAAGGAGATCATACAATCATATCATACAAGTTCAACATGTTCTATACATCTTTCTAGGCTTCATTATTTTTCTTCTAAGGCACTTTCCTATGTGTTCCTTGCTTCATCCTGTCCACCTGTATCATGTGTAAAAATGGTTTTTGGATCAACAAAAAGTTGGCGAGTGAATCCTATTAAAACATTTAAACGTGTTTATTGAATTGATTATAAAATAAAGTGCATAACCACATATGAGTAAATGTAGATGTAAATTTATTCACAAAACACATAATATTAAATATTGCACACACATACAACAATTGATTGTTTTGAGGCACGCGTTGTTCAACTCGTCTCCCACGAGGAATGATGGGCCTAATGAATGATTTTGAGGCACGCGTTGTTCTACGAACTGATGGGCCTAATGAATGAGTTTTAAGGCACGCGTTGTTCAACTCGTCTCCCACGAGGAGCTGATGGGCCTAACAAATAATTTGCATACAACTTGACAATATGTAATACATAACAATAAACAATATTTACATTCTAAGTTTAGATCATAATATGGTATAGCACGAGTTTGAATAAACGAATTAGTTTAGGCGACACATGATAAACCCCAAAACATGAATAAAAAGGGGAATTTGTAAGAATTCACTCACATTGGGTGCGTTCTCTTGATGATGTTGAATGCGCACGAGTTTAGAGAGTTGATCGACGAGGAATAACTAACCTAGTTAATAATGAAAAGGTACGGTAAGTAAGTGGATTTTATTAACAATTTTAATAGGATTTTTGGATATATTTTTGTGAGTTTAAGGCTATTTTCTAACTTTAAAAACATTATTTTTAAGTATTTTTAATTGATTTTTAAATTAAATTAAATAAATAAATAAAAATATAGAAAAAAAATGTTGACTTTGACCGTTGACCATGTCTGTTGACCTTTGACCGTTGACCGGTTCGGTCGTGTATAAGCATGCGCTGGGTGAGACTCGAACCCGTGACCTCCCGTATGCGTGCACGCAGCTCTACCAACTGAGCTACGTGTCTAACCCGAAATATTTCTGTTTTTAATTATATTTATACACTATTTAATTTAATCCAAAAATCATTTATTTAAAAAGGATTTAATTGTATCGAACCGGAGCTCTTAACAGGTCTCGAACCCGGGACCTGCGGTTTAGTTTTGCACACAGTCCACCGCTGGACTGTGTGTTTAACCTGGTTAATATTCTTGTTTTTATTATACTTAACATCTTAACTGTGAGTTAACCCGGTTCGGTTTTAAAAAGAGCATTTTTATTTAAGAGAGTGAGGTTGGGTCAGGGATCGAACTCGAGACGTGTATTCATTGTGTGCACACAGTCCACCGCTGGACTGTGTGTCTAACCCGTTTATTATTCTGATTTTAATTAATCTTATACACTAGTTCGAACTCATCTTCTTCGTTCAAAACACAGACAACGGTTAACCAACTGTTTCTTGTTTAAATTCGATTAACGAATATTATAAGCAATTGAAAGGTAATGAACAGAGAGGGTTTGGGGAAAGAATGTACCGAACAGGTGTCTTTCTCAGAACTCCGGCAAGGATTCGTCGGCTCTGTTTTGTGCACTCCGTCTGTTCGGATCAATTAACAGTTTTGATTGCTTAGACGTGAAATTGAGTTACTAAACAATGATTAACAGAAGGTTTAGGTGACTATACCGATTCACAGCGTGATTCTGGAAATTCCAGAAGTTTTCCGGCGAAAGCTGAATATTCGGCAACGTCGTCTGAGATTGATTCTGGGTGATGGATTGAAGTTAGAATAGTCTAACAACGGATTGAAACAGAAAGATTCGAGGTATTTACCGTTTTGAGGTGAGTCTCGGTTTTCCGGCGACTTGCAGAGAATTCCGGCGATGTATTTCTTGCGACAGATATTCTTCAGGGAGTTTAAGGTGAGTGTGGGTGATGTCGGTATGAGCTCTAAAAATCTTATTTTAGAGTAAGCAGAAAGGATGGAATGAATTCGGTTTTCCGGCGATAATTTTCGATTAACTTACAGAGGATTCCAGCGACTGCGGCGAGGTTTTCTGAGCGAAATGGAGAGTGTAATTTTGATAAACTCGCGAGCTCAACTGATGCATAAAGTATAACTCAGATTTAATTGCATTTCCAGTTTCGAATTCAACATTTTTCGGTTATGGTCTGATGATTTGAATGAGTGACATTAAGGTTTTTCAGTTATAACCGGCGTTGATGTAAATGCATCCGTTATGACAAAAGAAACGTCAATGATTGACGAATTGGTCGGGATTTCCGGCGAGAGTGATTTGGGCGCGCTGGGTGACAGAATTTGACTTGAGTTTTATATTAAGTATTAATTGTTTCAGTATTTCACCAAATAACACAAGTGGCGGAGTGGTAGGATGTGTGTGAGTTAAGACTTTGAGAAACATCCGGCTGACCCGGGTTCGAAACCCGGATCAGCATTTTATTTTTATTTCATTATTTTTAATAATTTTCATTTATAAATTTTTTATTCTAATATCTTTATTAATTATGTATCGTATAAAATTAATTTGAGTATTTAATACGCAACGAAAATTTTAACTGGATGTTCGGTTAATAAACGAAGCGGGTTTGGTTAACCCGGTTTTTTGACGGATGTTACAGTATCCCCTACTTTTAGAAATTTCGACCTGAAATTTAAGTAGTGGCATGTTTGTCTTAAAAGGATGGTGTTTTAATTTGACAATTACATACTTAGAAGGGAGTAAGAGTTTAAATTTTGTTTGAGGCGGTAACGTTCCTTGTAAGGGTTGAGTACCCTGCTACAGGAATCGCTTTTTGTTGCCTACGATAAAGAATATTTAGAAACAGAGTTGATTCACTAAGTATGATTTCATGCGCAAGAGTTTTGATATGTTTTGAAAGATAAGGTTATATCCTAAAACAAAACTTCTACTACTAAAACCTACATGGAACTTCTCATAACCGCCTGACAATGCCTCTGATCCTTTGGCAAGAATACTTATATATAGGAAGTACCAGCGGCGTATCCACCATATTCTTGTCAAATTTTCATTGGTTTTATCAGTAAGTTATGATTGGTTCTATGATGTGACTCTAGAACATACACAAACACAACAACCAAAACCTGAATCTTAATTCTGATAGTATACATGTTTGAATGATGACAGTACCTCTCTCGTTTGTTACGATGGAGAGGTTACTCCATGTAGAAGTGAGACACAGCTCAAACTTCTTTAAATGATGAGATTGAAATACGTTGAGATGTATGATATATAAATGCTAAATCAGTGAGTATAAAACAAACTCCAACCAAGACATTACTAAATCCTACATGGAACTTCTCATAACCGCCTGACAATGCCTCTGATCCTTTGGCAAGAATACTTATATATAGGAAGTACCAGCGGCGTATCCACCATATTCTTGTCAAATTTTCATTGGTTTTATCAGTGAGTTATGATTAGTTCTATGTGACTCTAAAACATAAACAAACACAACAACCAAAGCTTGAGTCTAAATTCTGAAAGCATACATGTTTGAATAATGACAGTACCTCTCTCGTTTGTTATGATGGAGAGGTTAGTCTATGTAGAAGTGAGACACAACCCAACTTCTTTAAATGATGAGACTGAGATACGTCGTGAGGTATGATGATATGAATGTTAAATCAATGAGTATAAAACAAAACTGAAATAGTAATTCGCATTAAGATTTTTGGATAAATTTCCAATTTATAACTGAGATACGTGAAAATTGAGATAACATAAAGGAAAAACATAAAAACTAAGCGGTTGGAGTTGAATCTTGATTTTTTTGTGAAGAAGACTACTTGGGTGGTTCATTTGGGCCGTCATTATCTTCAATAGGATTGGAGTTGATGTTGAAAACTCTTCCTCTTGCTGCTGGCCTAGTGATTAGGTTTCCTTGATTTGCTTGGTTAACTGGGTTTGCTTGAGCTTGGGCGTGTATGATGTTAACCAATCGAGGGCACGTGTTTCTAAAATGGGTAGGGTCGCCACAATTAAAACAAGCTCGAACATAAGGAAACATGGGGTATTGGGGTTATTGATATGTTTGGATCATGTTTTGAGTAGGGGGTGAGATTTGGTTTTGAGAGGTGCGGCAAGCCTTTCTCAAATGACCATAGCGTCCACAATTCGCACATAGTCGACAAGGTAAGGTAGAGGGATGGTGATAAAAGCAGGTGTTGCATTGAGGGTGAGGTCCAAGATAAGGTTTCTTATTTGGGTAAGTTGAGTTGGGTGCTACTTGAGTGATTGGGATAGCTTGGAGGGGTAGGCTTGTGAGGCTGGTTGATTGCGTTGGGTGACAGCGAAAAGTTGCCCATCTCGTTTTCTCTTAGAAATGGGTTGAGAAGGGGATTCGGTTTGGGTGGAGTTTGAGGTTTCAGTTGATGCTTTATCCTTCTTCTTCTCCTCCTTGAAGTCCTTATTTCGTATGCGGTTCTCGGTGAGCTCTGTAGCTAACTCCATTGCTGCTTCCAAAGTTGCAGGTGTGGTACTTATTACCGAGTCTTGAATTTTTTAAGGAAGACCTCGAATGTAGTGCTCGATCAAACGGTAAAGAGGAGTGAACAAGTTGGGAACCATTTGATTTAACTCAAGGAATCTCTTGTTGTATGTGGTGTGGTCGCCTTCCTTTTGTTTCAAAGAATAGAACTCATCCTCCAATTTCTTGATTTCGCTTCTTGGGCAAAACCGTCTAGTCATGATTTCCTTCAACTCTTCCCAAGTCAAAGTCATAGCATCTTCAACACCTCGTTTGGCCTTCTCTGTATTCCACCATGTAAGTGCTATTCCAAGTAAACGACCAGTAGCATATCGCACTTTGCGATCATCGGGGCAATCTCAATTTAGAAAAGTGTTTTCCATTTCTTCAAACCAATGGAGGAGAGGGTGACACCTTCAGTCCCTTCGTATTTTGGAGGGTCGCAGGATTTGAAATGCTTGAAGGTGCATTTAGTGGTAATTGGGGGAGGGTTGACAACATTTTGATCTTCTTGATTGACGGGATAGCGGTAAGGGCTTGTTGAACTTGAACTACAATGTTGGGTATTACGGCAGCCATTTGTTGAGCGATTTGGGCAGCCATGCGCTCGCGGGCTTTTCCTGATCTCACCTTCCTACAGCGGAATTAGAAGACATCTACAAGGAATACATATCAAGAGTATGAGTTGGATGTTTTAGGGATCATGTGTCGTATTTAGGAATGAACAATCATAAATAAATATAGAATAATAATTCTACTACATCCATAGGATGTCTTGGGCTTTGCTCGTAATTGGGCTTTGCATGCCGCCATACTTCACCTTCATAATCATGTGGGCCCATGATTACCGGGTTTTTCATATGGTTCGCATGTGTTAGCCTGGTTACGTACACTAAAACCCAGAGAAAATCGAGAAATATGTATGTAACGTATGATATTTGGAATGTATCCAGGTGTGGACACGGTGACAACTCAAAGTGGGGTTAGTTCGAACGACGTTTGGTGTGGCATGCTTTGGCCTAATAGGTCCTTTGTACTCTCATCGTTAGTCCCCAAGGTAGGCAAACTGGTCCGTTATATTGGATTTATACGAATGCCAACCTAGACAGGACATTCCGACTACCGGTACTTGTACCCTTACAGTTACTACATGCCCGTCGCAGAACTCACTTTGATGAGATTTGAAAAATGAAAAAAAATGCGACAAAATCTTGAATAATGGAAGTATGAAGATAAATTGAATATGTGAACATTGAAATATGTATGATGAATTGTATGTAATTATGTATGTTTGACTGTAAGTATAATGCACTATGTATCACAAAATGTAATATTGGAAGTGTTTGCATGCATTTGTGTACGTAATAAATATGAAAGAAATAAACATCATGAGTTTGCATGTAACCACATAAACAATTAAAATCTAATCAACTATAGTATAGGCTACCTATCCTATATCCCTATAGTCAAAAGCTCTGATACCAATCTATCACACCCCGACCCGCAGCGGAAAAGGTGATCGGGGCATGATTGGGTTTTCATCAAAGCTCATGAGATTTATTATAATGTTTCATATTTATTATTACAATTTAAAGGAGATCATACAATCATATCATACAAGTTCAACATGTTCTATACATCTTTCTAGGCTTCATTATTTTTCTTCTAAGGCACTTTCCTATGTGTTCCTTGCTTCATCCTGTCCACCTATATCATGTGTAAAAATGGTTTTGGATCAACAAAAAGTTGGCGAGTGATCCTATTAAAACATTTAAACGTGTTTATTGAATTGATTATAAAATAAAGTGCATAACCACATATGAGTAAATGTAGATGTAAATTTATTCACAAAACACATAATATTAAATATTGCACACACATACAACAATTGATTGTTTTGAGGCACGCGTTGTTCAACTCGTCTCCCACGAGGAACTGATGGGCCTAATGAATGAGTTTTGAGGCACGCGTTGTTCTACGAACTGATGGGCCTAATGAATGAGTTTTAAGGCACGCGTTGTTCAACTCGTCTCCCACGAGGAGCTGATGGGCCTAACAAATAATTTGCATACAACTTGACAATATGTAATACATAACAACAAACAATATTTACATTCTAAGTTTAGATCATAATATGGTATAGCACGAGTTTGAATAAACGAATTAGTTTAGGCGACACATGATACACCCCAAAACATGAATAAAAGGGGAATTTGTAAGAATTCACTCACATTGGGTGCGTTCTCTTGATGATGTTGAATGCGCACAAGTTTAGAGAGTTGATCGACGAGGAATAACTAACCTAGTTAATAATGAAAAGGTACGGTAAGTAAGTGGATTTTATTAACAATTTTATAGGATTTTTGGATATATTTTTGTGAGTTTAAGGTTATTTTCTAACTTTAAAAACATTATTTTTAAGTATTTTTAATTGATTTTTAAATTAAATAAATAAATAAAAATATAGAAAAAAAATGTTGACTTTGACCGTTGACCATGACTGTTGACCGTTGACCGTTGACCGGTTCGATCGTGTATAAGCATGCGCTGGGTGAGACTCGAACCCGTGACCTCCCGTACGCGTGAACGCAGCTCTACCAACTGAGCTACGTGTCTAACCCGAAATATTTCTGTTTTTAATTATATTTATACACTATTTAATTTAATCCAAAAATCATTTATTTAAAATGGATTTAATTGTATCGAACCGGAGCTCTCAACAGGTCTCGAACCCGGGACCTGCGGTTTAGTTTTGCACACAGTCCACGCTGGACTGTGTGTCTAACCTGGTTAATATTCTGGTTTTTATTATACTTAACATCTTACTGTGAGTTAACCCGTTCGGTTTTAAAAAGAGCATTTTTATTTAAGAGAGTGAGGTTGGGTCAGGGATCGAACTCGAGACGTGTATTCATTGTGTGCACACAGTCCACCGATGGACTGTGTGTCTAACCCGTTTATTATTCTGATTTTAATTAATCTTATACACTAGTTCGAACTCATCTTCTTCGTAAACACAGACAACGGTTAACCAACTGTTTCTTGTTTAAATTCGATTAACGAATATTATAAGCAATTGAATGGTAATGAACAGAGAGGGTTTGGGGAAAGAATGTACCCAACAGGTGTCTTTCTCAGAACTCCGGCAAGGATTCGTCGGCTCTGTTTTGTGCACTCCGTCTGTTCGGATCAATTAACAGTTTTGATTGCTTAGACGTGAAATTGAGTTACTAAACAATGATTAACAGAAGGTTTAGGTGACTATACCGATTCACAGCGTGATTCTGGAAATTCCAGAAGTTTTCCGGCGAAAGCTGAATATTCGGCAACGTCGTCTGGGATTGATTCTGGGTGATGGATTGAAGTTATCAATAGTCTAACAACGGATTGAAACAGAAAAAGTCGAGGTATTTACCGTTTTGAGGTGAGTCTCGGTTTTCCAGCGACTTGCAGAGAATTCCGGCGATGTATTTCTTGCGACAGAGATTCTTCAGGGAGTTTAAGGTGAGTGTGGGTGATGTCGGTATGAGCTCTAAAAATCTTATTTTAGAGTAAGCAGAAAGGATGGAATGAATTCGGTTTTCCGGCGATAATTTCCGGTTAACTTGCAGAGGATTCCGGCGATTGCGGCGAGGTTTTCTGAGCGAAATGGAGAGTGTAATTTTGATAAACTCGCGAGCTCAACTGATGAATAATGTATAACTCAGATTTAATTGCATTTCCGGTTTCGAATTCAACATTTTTTCGGTTATGGTTTGATGATTTGAATGAGTGACATTAAGGTTTATCAGTTATAACCGGCGTTGATGTAAATGCATCCGTTATGACAAAAGAAAACGTCAATGATAGACGAATTCGTCGGGATTTCCGGCGAGAGTGATTTGGGCGCGCTGAGTGACAGAATTTGACTTCGAGTTTTATATTAAGTATTAATTGTTTCAGTATTTCACCAAATAACACAAGTGGCGGAGTGGTAAGATGTGTGTGAGTTAAGACTTTGAGAAACATCCGGCTGACCCGGGTTCGAAACCCGGCATCAGCATTTTATTTCTATTTCATTATTTTTAATAAATTTTCAATTATAAATTTTTAATTCTAATATCTTTATTAATTATGTATCGTATAAAATTAATTTGAGTATTTAATACGCAACGAAAATTTTAACTGGATGTTCGGTTAATAAACGAAGCGGGTTTGGTTAACCCGGTTTTTTTACGGATGTTACAAAAATTATTATTACAAAAGTCAAAACAATCATCTTAAACAGAGAATTCATTGATAAAAGATGAAAAACAAAGAAAACAAGATGAACCGAGAAGACAAAACCCGTAAATCTTCACTCTTGATGCTTCCGACTCCTACCAATTGATTCCTGGGCATCCTATGCTTCAAAACTGTGTACAAATAGCTTCCAAGTTCACCCGTATTCTTCTAGGGTTGAGTTGGGATGAATAATATATATATTTATACCTTTCTAACCCAATAAAAAATGCCCAGCTCTCGAAATATTCTAGAAAAACAAGCCTCTCGCGGCCGCGGGAGGCAGAGCTAAGTGTGTTGCACCCCGCGACCGTGTCCGGGAGTCGACGAAAGTCAACCACCCTCTCGCCACCCGCGAGAGGACCCTTCATCCCTGTCGCGGCTCGCGAGAGACTCTAGTTTCTGATTTTCGTGCCGTTTCATCCCTCGAACCTCCAATTACATTCTGGTACTTAGTTTCTTCATATTTTGGCTCTTTTTCTACTCTTTTCAGCTGTTTCTGTCCACCAAGATCTGCAAAACATAACCGGATCAAAACTATATACATTCTAGCTAAAAGGAAACTACAACTAACAAAAATCGTGTAAACTATACATGATAAATAGATGTATTTTACAATACATCAAATATCCCCACACTTACTCTTTTTTCGTCCCTAAATAAGAATTATGCAAATGGAATCATAGACGGATATATATTCGGGTTCAAAAGCTAGATTACTTATTAAGATTGAAACTCGTCTTAATCGGGATTGCAAGGATATGTATCCACTTAAACCCAAACCGCTGTTCCAAGCCCTTATCATGCAATTTATATTCAAATTCGGTCAATCTACCTAGGATCTCACACTAAAGCTGCAGTTTCACCTAATCCCACCTCAAGCTCATGGAACAAAAGAAACGAATCATTCGACTCTTTTCTAACTGTTTTTTATACCAAAATCAAAAGAATTTAACATCATTTTTTTCTTTTTTTCTCTTTTTTTCCTTTGAGCACTAGACTTTGCATACCTAACCCAGAGGCTCTCTCAACTAGAGTCATCATCCCCAAGAGCGACAACGTGAGCGTCGACACTTTTTCATTTTTCTTAACTTAACCTCGAAGGATTCTCGATTAGAGTCATCATCCCCAAGAGAGATTCCATAGGCCTCGTCTTTCTTTTCAATCTAGCTCAATTTATTATACTTTCTCTTTGATAAAAATTCTAACAATTTTAACTTAGAACGGCATTCCTTACACTATTTTTGGCGGTTTTTGCTTCCCCACTTTTTCTAGATGAGCACCCAGTAGTAAACCGACAATTAATGTATATTAATATCAAAGGAACTTAGAAACCGAATCGGGCCTACTCACACATCCCAAGCTAGACACAAGCTCAAATTTATTAAACGCATATTATCATTATTCGGAACCTGAACAAACCCGACTTTCTATCATTTTTCGTCTTTATTTGTAAACTTCAAAAACAAGAGACATTTTCTGATTTTTTTTCAAAATTTTTTTGAATTTTTGGATTTTCTATTTTTTTTTCAAATTTTTCAAATTTTTAGACTCAAATAACTAAGCTAACACTACGACAAAAGTGTCCCATCCCCACACTTAAAATTTGCATTGTCCCTAATGCAAGAATGAGAACACAAAACTAAACTAACTAAATTACCACTAAAAATAAAAACTAAATCAAGTGGAAACGACTAAGCTGATATGCGAGACAATCAATGTGCCAATCAATTCCACATATGCCTTCCATACCGAACACGCTTAGCAAACAATTCCTAAACTCTCACACGCGAACGAAAGTGGCAACGACGACACCATACCTATCAACAAACACAAATATACCCATAATGCATAACATAAAGATAGATAATAGTGTCTAAAAAGCAACACAAACAAACATCACCAACCATCCCGACCCTACCAACCAGTTCAAAGTATTCAAAACACAAGTACAGACCATAAATGATGAAAATAGGATAAAAAGAAAAATAAAAAGGTATAGATCTGTAACTGTTGCTGCATCCCGACACTAGTCTTCTTCTTCCTCCTCCTCGTGTGCCTGAAATACTTGGTACGGCTGAACACCTTCCATCCCACTCGGTCCCGGCTGAGCTGACTGCTAAAAATAGGACATAACACCCATATGTAGATTCTCCATCATGTACCTCATACCGTCCTCCCACCGTCTCAGATCCTGCTCATGCATCCTCCTACTCTCATTCATCACCTACCTGACACTACTAATCTGCTCCTGCATATACCCATGCATCTGACCAAAACCAGTCTTTATCCGATCATAAAGTGAGTCCAACGTCAGGGATTCGGTCGAGGCTGTGCCATAGGATACTTTCTACCTGGTAACTCAGACCGAATCACCAGCCTTTTATAATGGGTAGGAATAGACGACTGCGTAGATGTTGCAGCATCAGGTTCGGGTGGTGGCTGGACCTATGGACCGACCTAATCGGCTCCCAAGTAATCAGCTCGGTCAGTGTCAGAATACCTGAAGCCTGTAAATCCTTCACACTCATCGAACATGGATCTGGCCCCTCTCTCAACATATCTCTCTCATACCTATCAAATACACCCAAACTCTAAGCAATCCATGTCACATATGTGCCATTAAATACAAGCCCCCAACCCACCTCTCCAAAGTCTCTTCATTGACCACACTAACACACTTGCCACATTTGCTGCCCTCTACTCAACCATACACATCAAACAAAACAAGCTAACCATTCACTTTGTTATCCCCTTGTCCTCGACCCACTAAGTAGCCGCTAAAATCTTATGCAAAAACCTGTATACTGGACCAATAAAGTTTGAAGCTACCAAACTAGCCGAGTACGGGGCATCGGAAATAGTGCTCCAAAACCTCGCTAACTCCTCCTTCTCCAAACTGTATGGATGTTTCTTCACAAACACACCCCTCAGACTAGTGAAAAACTCATGTGACTGTACCTCCTCCTGAGTATAAAACTATGTAGCAACCACAAACTAAGGCATACTCATCTCATAAACCTGTCTACCCAAAGAGAAAGATACCGCATCATGTTGCCCATAGTTACCCTGCCTGTACTCAAATGTGGCATGAAACTCCAGAGTTAGCTCTTTATATTGGTGAGCATCACAATCTATTGCAATCCTGAACTTGTCCCCCAACAAACGCTCAACCCTATCCCTCTAACCTAGATGGTCTAACATATCCCAATCGATCCTCCTGAATGGCAGCAGATCTACCGTAATCAGATCACTTAACCTAGTATACCATTCGAATCGAGATCGAACTTCAACAACGGGCTATCCCTAAGCCTCGTGCTCCTCCAATGAGGAATGACCAGATCCGCACGATATTTTATTCTTCTTTTTCCAAAATACGGTGATGGCTGTGTTTCAGCCGGGTCCCCTTGCGGACGCACAATGGGTCCTCTTTTCTTCTTACTGGGTCTGCTCGATGATCCTTCACCTGAAATTATTCAAAACAATTCAATTCAACAAGCCAAAGAAAAGTCAACCATTAGAACACAAACTATTTTTGGTATTTTTGATTTCTTTTTAATTTTCAAAACAATCCAATTCAAAAACTGGGAAACGACCGTATAGCATTTCATTCTTGGTCGCCACCGAAAAAGGATAATTTACAAAATACATTTGGGTGACCGTTAGAAATAATACCAATTGTAAACCAAACCTCGCCTAAATGGAGGCTGAGTACGGGTGAGTGGTCTTTGATTCATTAAAGCATAACATAACCCGAAGACGACCTAAGGCTTGAACTAGACACTAAAGACTTGCCCAACACACAAACTTGACTCAAAATAAACCGACTCATAACCTAGACTCAATGTACACTACCTCCTCCCGGCACTTTAATTGTCCACAATTAATACCCAAGTGCCTAAAACAAACTAACATTGAGTCCTAAATCAACTAAAGATAGACTCTTTAATGTATCCATAGCAAAAATGGGTTGAAATTCTGTTCAAAATTCCAGTTTTATACAAAAAATCACCAACCCGAATCCCCAAACTCAATGTCTAACATTCCCAAACCGAGCCATCCGCAAAACATAACCATTACAAACCCAAACCAACCCTTCCGCAACCTGCAATCAGCATAACCCATCCCAACCGCAACCGCAAACATTACTCTCAACAAACCTAATGTTAGACATAATCACAAGACCGAACCAAACATGCATCCAACAACTAAAAGACAAATACACGGACCAATAAAAAATCATGCAACACATAACTTGAATCAGTCTACAAAAATTAGAAATCGTGAAAGTCTCAAACTTGGAAATTCGCATGTTTAGTGGTGAAAGGTGTGAAATTGATGGTGGAAATCGGATGTGGGATGATGTGTTGAAGTGGTGGTGGAAGTAGAGGCTGAAAGGAGGCGATTTGCAGTGATATATGGTGGTTTCTGTGGGTGGCTGTTGAGGAAAAAAGAGGAGAAATTAGGTCAAAAGTGAAGAAATTTGGGGATAAAAGCTGCTGGTTCATTTCGTCACTCTCTCGTGGGCCACGATAGATGAGGTGGTACTTCTCGCGCCCACGACCATGTAAAATTGAGCCGGGTCAATTAACTTCTAGCGGCCCGTGACAAATGAAGGGGTGTCTCTCACGGGTGGTGAGAGCCCCTTTTTAACAGAATTTTTTTTATTTGTTGAGTTCATGCCTTAGAAAACTTTTATATATTTAACCAAACCTTCCCAAACTTTCCAAACCCCTTTTATATATGAAAACTTACTTAAAACTCTGATTCTTCGTCAATTAAGGCTTCGTGATGGTGATGAATTCCTATAAAATACACAATGACACAAAAACACAAACTACAAAAAACAACCATTAGCAACCTAAAAAACACGAAACGACAACAAATATTAAGTATACAAACTCTACACTTGAATTTTTACTCAAGATTCTATACGGCAGTGCGAGGGGGGACTTCGAGAGGAGTTTCCTCCATCTCGGTGGGATTGATTGGCCCTCCTAAGTAATATTTCAACCTATGGCCATTCACTTTCCAAGTACCTCCATCGGCTTCATCTTGCAAATCCACTGTACCATAAAGAAATAGTTCCTTCACCAAGTATGGCCCTGTCCATTTCGATTTCAACTTTCCGGCAAACAGTTTCAACCTCAAGTTATATAAAAGCACCTTATTGCCGCCTTAAACTCTTTCAACCCCTTCAACTTCCTATCATGCAACGCCTTCGTCTTTTCCTTTATACTCCAAGAACATGCATACGCCACATCCCTAAGTTCTTCTATCTCGTGAATTTAGAAATAGCGTTTCCTAGCCACTTCAATAAGATCTAAATTGATGGTTTTAAGAGCCCAAAGCGCCCAGTGCTCTAATTCCATAGTAAGATGGCAAGCTTTGCCATATACGATCATGAAAGGAGTGGTCCCTAGAGGGGTTTTGTAAGCGGTTCGAAACGCCCACAACGCGTCGTCAAGCTTGTCCGACCACTCCTTCCTGCTCTTTCCTACTATTTTCTCTAAGATTCTCTTCACCCCTCGATTCACATTTTTGACTTTATTGCTAGTTTGAGGGTGGTATGCGGTGGAAAAGCGGTGAGTGACCCATAGCATGCTAATGCCTTCTCCATCACGGCATTGCAAAAGTGGGTGCCACGGTCACTTATGATGGCTCGCGGTCTACCGTAACGAGTGAACAGCTTTTTAAGGAATCTCACCACCACTCAGGCATCATTCGTAGGTAAAGCTTGAGCTTCAACCCACTTAGAAACATAGTCGATTGCCATGAGGATGTACCTATTCTCACTAGAGACGGGAAAGGTCCCATGAAGTCGATGCCCCATACATAAAAGATTTCAAGAATTTGGATTGGATTTTGGGGCATCTCATCCTTGGATGAGATATTGCCGATACATTGGGATGCATCGCATCTCCTAACAAACTTTAGAACATCCTTAACTATCGAAGGCCAATAGAAACCACAATCAAAGACTTTCTAAGCGGTAACATGTGGACCGTGGTGACCTCCCGTCAATCCCTCATGAATGTGCCTAAGGATCTCTAACCCCTCTTCTCTACTCACACATCTCCTAAGGATTCTATCTCCTCCTATCCTAAAGAGAAACAGGTTATCCCATATGTATCTCCTAACGTCCCTAAAGAAGTTCTTCTTTTGTTGGGTGGTCATACCCTTCAACACCACCCTATTCGCAAGGTAATTTGCCATATACGTGAACTATGGCATGTCTTCCTTCTTCGCAGCAACAAACTCAACCGACTCGTGAGGGAATCTATCACCTATTGCCTTCTCAAGAATCTCCTCTCTACCCGGATCCTCTAATCATGAGAGATTATCGGCCGCTACATTCTCCGCTCCTTTCTTATCCTTGGTTTCTATGTCAAACTCGGAAAGTAGGAGAATCCATCGTATGAGACGAGGCTTAGCATTTTTTCTTTTGGAAGAGAAAACACAAAGTGGCATGACGGTGAAAACCATGGTCTTTGATAGCACGAGGTATGAACGAAACTTATTGAATGCGAACACTACAACTAGAAGTTCCTTCTCGATGGTGGTGTAGTTCTCTTGGGCGTTGTTGTGGGTTTTGCTTGCATAATAGATCGAGTGAAAATAATTCTCACGTGTTTACTCAAAGGCTTTGCCCTAAAACTCGTATGAGATGTATTTCAATATTCGTTGATGTGTCAATTGAGTTGCATGTATATTTGCGCACCCATATTTCGTTCCGCGTAGGTTACCTGCCCGGTAAATAAAATAGCATGGACGATATAGATAATGGTGTTTGCTCAAGCTAATAGTCGTGTTTCCATACGTAATAACCTTTAACGGATTTTGACATAAGTTTTCCAAAGGTCCTAAATGCATGTTTCCAAAACTCTCAAAGTTTTGCTTACTATATGTAATTGTTTCGTGTATCGTGTATCAAACACAACACTAGCGTTTGGTTTCGGCATAGGTTGGAACCCATATTCGAGTCCTAGGCGTTCAATATGTATTCAAAGTCTTAATGATCTAAGTCCCCAGAGGAAAACGAGGTTAGAGCCTAGGTATCTCCAAGGAAACCTAATTCGCTAAAACCTATAGCTCTGATACCAATCTGTCACACCTATTAAATCAGAGATGGGCATGATCTGGCTAGTACCTTCATTGCACAGCGGAAGTATTTAATGCTAAGACTTCTAAAAGGTGAACGACCGTACTTGAATCACAATGGGTTCTCCTATTCCAACCGTGCCATAATTTGAAAATGTAACCTGAGAAAGAAACATGCGAAAAATCAACATAAAGTTGGCGAGTTCATAGTTTGTTCAAAAATATTTGAAATAAATCTTTTTGGTAACCGGTCTAAATATTGTTGGGAAAACATAATAAAACCATTTTTCTCGGCATGTCAATTGAAAACCTTGTTTTTGTAATATTTAAATAACCGTCGATGTCCACGTAGGACAAAGACAACATGCCCGCATGAGCCTATAACCAACCTCAAGCTAGGAAGTGCCTCGCCAAACTGTTTATTTAAGACGGTAGACTAGCAGGCGGTTACAGTTCCGATATGTAGAGTGGACTTCACTATACAGTTTTAAGTGACCCTACTACCCTTAGTGTTGAGTAGTGGACAATTTAGTCCTTGTATCTATAAGCAAGACCAACTAGTCCCCTTATTCGTATGTAGGACAAACCAATCCTTCAGTCTGTAAGCAAGACCAACCAGTCCCCTTATTCGTATGCAGGACAAACCAGTCCCGTAGTAGCTAGGACATTCCCATCACTAGTCATGAAACTCATGCACGTTTCAAAAATGCGCGTGTGTTTTGTAAAACTAGAATGTTGAGTATAAACCTTTCGTAAACCATTTGAGTCTATTGAAATCCATTTGCAACATAGTTTAGAAATATGAATTTTCGTTCATCAAATATTGTAAGCGTTTGCATAACTTGCATGTCTTTCCACCCTCGAAAACATTTATAAAAAATGTAAAACCATAAAAAGTGGGGGTTATAAACTCACCTCGATATCCAGTGCAAAGCTAGCATAATATGATCCACAATGTTGTTTCGAAAACGTAAACCCGCTAGCATACAATATGTAGCATTCCAATCAAGGAATTAAACTTATGAGTCTCTACTAAAAGCGTAGCTAAACTATGTGTCACCGAGCTCTACTGAATCGCTAACCGAATGATTCAACGGGAAGGTATTATTAAATTGATGGAAATGATAATGCTATACTCGTTTAATCCCGTTTATAGTAGGTGATAAATACTACGTCTTGGAAACATATTAGTTCCAAAAGGTTTAGAATATATATATTTATATAAAATATAAATATATTTGTGGAATCGTGTTAGTCATTCCGAGTAGTCGTGCGTGTATGTAACCAAATGTCTATATGATATAATATATGTCGTAAACTTGTATAATGTATTCACGCGTTTTTCCGAATAATTGCCATACTCGTTGACGGCTAATAATATGACTCGTCGTAGTCTCTCGTAAGATGTAGATATATATCTATATATATTTATATATATGTAAACATAAATATTTATGTATATAAACACCATGTAGTCGAGATAGTAGACTCGTGTCTCGTGGACAATTATCAAAATAATTATATAGAGTTGTATGCTTATTTTAAAGGACTTCTTTTGTTTTTATAAAAATGTGTCGGGTAGTAAGGTGGGTGAAGATCATACGGTATTGCGTCATATTTCGTTTAGACGTTCAAAATAAATTTAAATAGTTATAGTTATTGTATAAACTTTCGAGTCGTGGACGTTAGATATAAATATATATGATTATATTTATTTAAATAAATGTCGAATTTCCAAATGTGTGAAATAAATATATATAACTATGTTTATTTATACAAATTTCTGAGTTCTAGACGTTTGAAATAAATATAAATAGTTATATTTATATTATAAAAATTCCTGAGTTCGGTTAACTTGTAAACCGCGTTCGTTTAAATGTTATCAACTTGTTTTGGCGAGTTATACAGAGTTGTCAAAAATAAATATACACTTATATTTATTTTTTCTAAAATACTTTGAATCCTTTTCGATTTTCTAATAAAAACACGTTCCGTATTACAGATTTTTAGGAAAAACGGGCAGATGTTTTTGGAACTATCCCGACACTAGTCAAGTTGTCGATAAACTTTCAAAACGCAACATTCAATGTACAACAATATATAACGTTTTTGTCATATGCTCAAAACGTAAACTTTTGTCGTGTATAAGTCTAATATTTACATATATATATTACGTAGCGACATGTCGACTCAGTTTTTATATACGTATACATATATATATACATATACATATATATATATATATATAATTATGATCCGTATAAGCTCAAAAATTTTATATTGTAATGAGTTCGTTAGTTGATTCAGGTTAGAGCTCGGTTACGCGTTAAAATCTCACTAAAATAAATAATATAATGTATTTCACATCGTTAACCTTTTACCAAGTCTTGTGTCGATCCGTTGATCAAGTTTGACCGAGTTAATTGTGTTGACTGAGTTAACCGAGTTGACTGCGTTGGCTGAGTTCATCCGGTTAGACCTGAAACATCCAAACCGTCCAAACCCAAATCTTAAACATCATGAACCAAACTAAACCTGAACCGAAGCATATCTGTCCCAAACACGAAACTGACTGGTTGGCCCACACCCCAAACCACCATATCACCGCCACCACTGCCGCCGCCGGCTGCGACGTTTCTGTCACCGCCATGCCGCGCTACCACCACTCCTTTTCCACCATTTCCGCACACCCCATTTTCCCACAAAACTGTTTAAACATCATTCCCCTGTTAACCGAGCCAAAATACTAAAAAAAAGTAAAACTGACCGGAAAAACTCACCGAAATATCGTCAGAAAATAATTTCCTGCGAAAACTTGTAGAATGGACCCTAGTAACCCGATCTAACCATGCACGAGAAGAAATCTTCAAAATGGGTTCATCGGAATTTGACCGGAGCTTCGCCGGAGTTGCTCCCTTGCCCAAACGACTTCGATTCTTGGAAAATGGACACCACCATCGTGTTTAGAAGGCTTGGTTTAATAGGGGAGGGTATTTTTGGCCGAAAAAAACCTCGCCGGAGACCACCGCCATCGCCACCACATGTGGCGCCGCGCTGCCATCATTACCGCCGGACCACCGTTGCAGGGGTGGCTGGCCATCATGTTCCTTCCGGAGTTCTGCCGGGATCTTCGCTGGACTTTGGTGACCGGATTCTTTAGTGAGTGAAAGTGAGAATGAGTGAGAGCTAGAGAGAGAGTGTGTGGGTTTAAGAATGGGGGTGGAGGTTTTAACTAGGTATTTATACCTAGGGTTTTAGGTGGGTTGGGCCCAAGGCTCATTAGCCCGTTTCTAGTGTTTTGAGTGGCCCAAATACATTTTCAAGGCCCGTTTTCACACCCGAACTCCGTGTAAGGTAGTAAAATGTCATTTTAGGATAAAAAATCTGTAAAATAGTGTCAGTAGTCGATGTTTGATGCGTTTGTTCATCGGTTGCGTTAAAACCGCGTAAAATGCGTTGGTGGTCGTTTCTAATCTGTTTTTCGATCCGATTTTGACTGCGTATGTTAAAATTTGATTACGAAGCTAAATTTATCATAATATTTCAATTTTTAAGGTAATACACGTATCCGATGCTTTCGTTCCGTTGCCGTGCGCTCCTATAGTCGCGTTTTTCGTTGATGTACGCGTTTTGTGACGTTTGAAAGCATGATAATTTCGAAAAACCAAATTCATGTGCATAAAATATACGTGTGAAACTCGTATTTGTCGGTGTTGTCAGTATTTTGTCCGGTGTCAGTTCGTTTCCGTTTAACATTCAGTTTTTTCCCGCAAATTACCATTCGCATACTGTAAAGTCGGATAGACGTTCCTAGGCGTACCAAAGGCCTGTTTAAGTTAATTTGTGTCTTAAAACACTATTTTTTATTCGTCTTAACGTTTGTTATTCGCGTAATTAAAAACCGAAAATTAACGGTTACCACATCGGTATTTATAGACTTGGGCCTCTACAATATTATGTTTAGTGTAGAGGTCTCTACACTAAAACCTCATAGCAGAGAGACATTCTCCTTTGCGCTAGATCAATCAAAACATTTTCTAAACTTGTTTAAGCACATTCTAAGTATTACAAACGTTGCAACAGACTCACAACATAATCAAGACGCTTTCCAAGCTGTAGCACTGAATATGCTCTAACACTCTGTATAATACGCCAGGGTGAAAATTAGGAATGTTGTTGGGCCTTTGTGTTTAATTACTATTGATGCTATCATGTAATGTCACTTAGCATTGCTAATTAGTTGATTGCATATACTTTTAATAAAATGGTAAAGCATAGTTTATTAAAGTCGAGTCCTGGTTTCCGAACACAGTTTTGTAAATGTTGGTTGATAGCATATGTTGCTAAACTAAGTGGATTTTTTTATTATATTTATCTAAATCTATACTATTACATAAAATAATTCTTGTGAGCATCCATGTAATTTAACTTTAATATTAACACACTTAAAGAAAATCTATAATGCATTTTGATACAAGTGTTGATCCATAAACAACTTGTCATTTACCATTTTGACTCTCTTAAAATATTAATGAAATATTCAATGAATAAAATTTTTTATAACATACATTTCACAGATTTTTTATATATTTTTATATATAACATATATCTAATATTTAGTATTTAGTTGAATTTTATATTTTTTTATTCATTGGTCTTTTAACAATACGCTAAGTATTTAATGCTACACATTTGTCGGGTCACATTGAAGGGTTATTTTGGTTCGTGTTAAAACATATCACATTTTAATTAGTTGGATTTGATATTTTATTTTTGAATATTTGATAATACGTTTGGTATTTAATAATATGTATTGGTTGGGTCACTTACACATACATATGCCGATCATGTTTAAACCTAACAAACCCCGCAACGCAATGCAACGCGGCTTAATTGCTATATTTTTTAATGGGTCACACAAAAGTATCCTATAGTAAATTACAAATCTTGTACTTTTTTAAACTTGACTTTAATAATTTAAATTGAATACATAACATGACACTATTTGTGTGCGGAGCTCGAAAACATAAATTTAAAGACAGGTATGGAAGTTTTAAACACACGTCGATTTTCTTATTACCGTCTTTTCATCATATGTAAAATGTGTATATATCTGAGTTTTGTATTAATCTATTTTGACTCAACCAACAATTAGAGTAATTGTTATTATCTAGTATTTTACCCCCGTCCTTTGTAGCAAAAACACTACCTCATTGACATCCGAGTAGTTCTCTAATATATTATACATTAATCATGTTAAGGTATTGAATAATAGTTCATTGCATATTTATATCATTTTTAGTGAGTATAAACTTGTCTATTGTCCACCAAATACTAAAATTAATGTGTCAAGAGTGTCACACCCTGATTCGCAGCGGAAATGGTAGTCGGGACATGATTGAGTTTTTTCATCAAAGCTCATAACATTTACTATAATAAAGTTTCATATTTATTATTTCCAATTTAAAGGAAAAATAACAACAATCATACAAGTACAACAACATTCATGAACTCTTCATATTTATTCTAAGGCAATTTCCTATGTGTTTCTTACTTTAACCTGTCCACCTGTATCATGTGTAAAAATAGGGTTTTGGGTCAACAAAAGTTGACGAGTGAATCTTATTTAATCATTGGAAAGAACTAATTATATTGGTTATTTAAATAAAATGTGCCTAAACCAAATATGAGTAAACGCATATGTAAATCTAACCACAAACCACGTAAATGCACACACAAACAGGACAAATGATGAACAATGAGATCAAGGCCAATCAAACGGAGCCGATCTAATGAAGCACCTGATGCTTAACTCGTCTCCAACGAGGAACTGATGGGCCTAATGAATGAATTGCATGCAAATGACAAAAATGTAAGCACACAATACAACAAGTAAGATTTACATCACAAGTTAGATCATATTATGGTAATAGCACAAGTGTTTGTATAAACGAAATAAATGAAACGACACATAATACACCCCAAAATATGAATAAAAGGGGAATTTGTAAGGATTCGCTCACAGGGGGTGCGTTCCTTGCTAGGTAAAGAGCGCGCACGAATTTAAGATTTAGCCGACGAAGTAAACTAACCTAAATAATAACGTAACAACTCGATAAATAAATAAAAGTTATAACTTCAATTTATTACTTTTTATTTGATTTGTAGATTATTTTTATGATATTTAATGAAATTTTAATCTTGTTATAATTGAGGATATTATAATAAGGGAAGTAAATAATTAAATAAAATAATTAAAAAAAAAAAATTTGGGCCTTGTCAGGCTTGTCGGAGACCTGACCGGTTCGCATGTTATTGGCAGCGTGTATAGAGACTCAAACTCGTGACCTCTCGGTTGCGTGCACGCAGCTCTTCCAACTGAGCAACGTGTCTAACCCGTTAGGATTTGGTTTTTAATTATTCTTATATTCTTGTTAGCTTAATTCAGAAATTATTTAATTTAAAAAAACATTTTTAAATTATTGGACCGGTGTGAAGGGTAGGCCTCGAACCCGCGACCTGTACACTACCTTGCACCCAGCCCAACCATCTGGGCTGGGTGTCTAACCCGTTTATATTATGAGTTTTATTAATTTTATCAACTAACTGAAACATGTAATGGATGCATTTAAAAAAAATTTGAATTTCATTGCTGGAACCGACTGCGTACACGACTCGAACTCAAGATCTCCGTTTTGAAATTGCACACAGTCCACCACTGGACTGTGTGTCTTACCCGATTAAAACTAACTTTTAATTATATTAATACATTACATAACTTCATCTATAATAAACCCAGTACTGAACTCGATCTTAAAATGATGTTGTTTGATATGTGAACACAGAATATTGTTGATGAACAAAATACAATAATGAGGTGAAGAATTTACCGACATAAATGGAGATCCCGGTTCTCCAGCGAAGTAGCTCCGGTGAAATTGTGATTGCTCCGACGACAGAAAATTGATCAAGGGATTTTAGTGCAAATCTTCAGAGAGAAAAGGGCGAGGTGTTTGTGATGGAAGGTGTCAGCATTTATAATGCAAATGGTCAAGCACAAGATTTCGGTTTTAATTAAAATCAATGATTCTTTCGGTTTTCGAATCATTTGGTTTAAATGATTGACAGTTATAATTTCTGATCATAATCGAAATTTGTTTATTGAACTGGATTGCTCAATTCAAGCTACTGGTAGTTACAGATTCAAATTTGCAGGTTTTTGATGATTAGCTCTTCTATATAACTTATTTATTTCTGATTTAATCACCAACGTGTGTGCGAAGTAGTGGTGTTTGATGTGTGTGTATACGCGGGAGACCCGGGTTCGAGAACCTGCTACTCCTTTTGAATATATATATTTTTGTTTTTTTTATTTTATGATAAAGCTTATTTTATATAACTTATTATTATTTTTATTTATTGGTTATCTTTTTAATTATGAGTTATTTATTAATTATGTATATTAATATCAAATAACTAACACAATAAATACGCAACGAACATTTAGATGAATACTTGATTTTTAAACGGAGCGGGTTTTGAAACCTGTTTTACATGAATTTTAATAGGAAAAGATACGGGTATTTTCCACGCATTACGTCTTCGCGTTCCCAAGTAAACTCAGGTTTTCGTTTGGACTCTCAATGTACTCTAACTAAAATCTGAATATCTTTTAACAGAAAAAGGGAGGTGTGATGTTTGGATTTTGATTGAGGCGGTAACGTTCCTAGTAAGGGTTGAATACCCTGCTACATGAATCGCTTTTTGATGCCTAAGATGAAAAACATTGATACACAGAGTTGATTGACTGGATATGGTCTCATGCATAAGATTTTTTGAGAGAATTAATGCGTTGAAAAGATAAAGTTATATCACAAAACAAAAACTTCAACCATGACGATATTAACCTACACAGAACTTCTCATAACCGCCTGACAATGCTTTTGACCTTTGACGAGAATATTTACATATAGGAAGTACCAGCGGCGTATCCACCATATTCTTGTCAAATTTTCATTGGCTTTGTCAGTAAGTTATGATTAGTTCTATGTGACTCTAAAATCTACAAAACATAAACAAACACTACAACCAAAGCTTGAGTCTTAAATCTGAAAGAATACATGACTGAATGATGACGGTACCTCTCTCGTTTGTTATGATGAAGGTGTCAGTCTATGAAAAAGTGAGACACGACTCAACTTCCTTAAATAATAAGGCGAGGTACGTCGTAATGTTATGATGACATGAAATTTTAAATTGATGAATGAAATAAAACAATGATATCAATTAGCATTTAAAATTCTTGGATACATAAATTCCCAAATTAAAACAGGGATACACAAAGATTGAGATTTATAGAGAACATTAAAAACTCGACGATTGGAGTGGAGTCTTGGTTCTTGGTGATGGAAGGCTAGTTGGGTTGCTCGTTTGCACCGTTATTGACTTCAACTGGATTAGCGTCGATGTTGTAAGCTCTTCCTCTTGCTGGTGGAGGTGCTGGGTTTGCTTGATTAACTGGATTCGCTTGAGCTTGGGCGTTAACGATGTTAACCAATCTAGGGCACGTGTTTCTAAAATGAGTAGGGTCACCATAATTAAAACAAGCTCGAACATATGGAACTATGGGGTGTTGGGGTTGTTGATAGGGTTGGATCATGTTTTGGGTAGGGGGTGAAGCTTGGTTTTGGGGAGTACGACAAGTTTTACTTAGATGACCATATCGTCCACAATTAGCACACAATCGACAGGGTATGGTAGGTTGATGGTGATAAAAGCAGGTGTTGCATTGAGGGTGGGGTCCAATGTAAGGTTTCTTATTTGGGTAAGCAGAGTTGGGTGCTACTTGAGTGATTGGGATAGCTTGGAGTGGTACGGCTTGTGGAGCTGGTTGATTGCCTTGATTGACAGCGAAATTTTGCCCGTCTCGCTTTTTCTTGGTAGTGGGTTGGGAAGAGGATTCAGTTTGGGTTGAGTTTGAGGTTTTGGTTGGTGTTTTATCTTTCTTCTTCTCATCCTTGAAGTCTCCATTCCTAATGTGGTTTTCGGTGAGCTCTATAGCTAGCTCCATTGGTGCTTCCAAAGTTGCAGGTGTAGTACTCATCACAGGGTCCTGAATCTTTGGAAGAAGACCCCGAATGTGGTGCTCGATCAAACGGTAGAGAGGGGTGAATCAATTTGGAACCATTTGGTTCATTTCGAGGAACCTCTTATTATAGGTTATGTGATCTCCCTCTTTTTGCCTCAATGAATAGAAGTCGTCCTCTAGTTTCTTAATTTCACTTCTTGACAGAAACGTCTAGTCATAAACTCTCTCAATTCTTCCCAAGTTAGGGCTACAACGGCTTCGGTGCCTCATCTGCCCTTCTCAGCATTCCACCACGTGAGGGCTACTCCATACAAGCGTCCAGTAGCATAGCGCACCTTGCGATCGTTGGGACAATCACAGTTGAGGAAAGTACTCTCCATCTCTTTGAACCAACGAAGGAGAGCAGTGACCCCTTCAGTTCCTTCGTACTTGGGAGGGTCACATGAGTTGAAGTGCTTGTATGTGCACCTGGTAGTATTCGGGGGAGGGTTGGCAACGTTTTGACCTTCTTGGTTGATTGGGTTGATGGGATTTGCGGCAAGGGCTTGTTGGACTTGAACTACGATGTTGGTAATTATGGCAGCCATTTGTTGAGCGATTTGGGGTAGCCATGCGCTCCGCGGGATTTCCTGGTCTCCTACCTCTACGAGAGTGACTAGAAGACATCTACAAGGAATACGTATCGAGAGTATGAGTTTGACATATAGGTGTGATGTGTCGTATAAAATGAACATCCACAAAACAAATGAAAAAATAAATTCGCTACATCCATAGGATGTCTTGGGCTTTGCTCATTGTTTGGGCCCCTATATGTCCCCATACTTGGCCTTGGTAGTCATGTGGGCCCCCATGACTACTGGGCTCTGGTAGGGTTCACATTGGTGTTGGCCTGTTAACACTCACGCTACCCAAATGAAATTCATAAAACATGATTGCAAAGTATAAAGTCGGAGGGTGTCTAGGTGTAGTCACAGTGACAACCCAAAGTGGAGTTAGTTCAGACGACGTTTGGTGTGGCATGCTTTGGCCTATAGGTCCTTCATACTCTCATCGTTAGTCCCCTGGTAGGCAAACTAGTCCGTTATATCGGATTTATTCGAATGCCAACCTAGACAGGACGTCTCGACTACCGGTACTCGTACCCTTCCAGTTACTACATGCCCGTCGTAGAACTTACTTTGATGAGATCGAAAAACGAAAACACCACAAAATCTTGAATAAAGAAAATATGAAATGATTTGAATATATGAGAATTGAAACATGCGTGATGAACGTATATGTAAGCATGGTATGTTTGACAATATATATATCACATTAAATATCACACAAAATGATAGTGGAAGTGCTTGCATGCATTTGTGTGTGAAATAAATGTAAACAAGTAAATATCATGAGTTTGCATGTAACCAAATAACACATAAGCAATTAAAATCTAATTACTATAGTATAGGCTCTAAGGGTCTAATAACCTATCTTATATCCTTGTAGTCAAAAGCTCTGATACCAATCTGTCACACCCTGACCCGCAA
Source organism: Scalesia atractyloides (assembly GCA_947069175.1). Taxonomy (NCBI): domain Eukaryota; kingdom Viridiplantae; phylum Streptophyta; class Magnoliopsida; order Asterales; family Asteraceae; genus Scalesia; species Scalesia atractyloides. The sequence goes on from CAMTDV010000028.1 coordinate 34,487,323, forward strand.
TAGAAATGGTAGTCGGGGCATGATTGGGTTTTTCATCAAAGCTCATGACATTTACTATAATAAAGTTTCATATTTATTATTCCAATTTAAAGGAAAAACTACAACAATCATACAAGTACAACAACATTCATGAACTCTTCATATTTCTTCTAAGGCAATTTCCTATGTGTTCCTTGCTTCAACCTGTCCACCTGTATCATGTGTAAAAATAGGGTTTTGGGTCAAAAAAAGTTGACGAGTGAATCTTATTTAATCATTGGAAAGAATTAATTATGTTGGTTATTTAAATAAAATGTGCCTAAACCAAATATGAGTAAACGCATATGTAAATCTAACCACAAACCACGTATTATCAATCCATGTACACACAAACATGACAAATGGTGAACAATGAGATCAAGGCTCAATCAAACGGAGCCGATCTAATGAGGCACCTGATGCTCAACTCGTATCCAACGAGGAACTGATGGGCCTAATGAATGAATTGCACGCAACTGACAAAAATGTAAGCACACAATAGAACAAGTAACATTTACATCACAAGTTAGATCATATTATGGTAATAGCACAAGTGTTTGTATAAACGAAATAAATGAAACGACACATGATACACCCCAAAATTGAATAAAAGGGGGAATTTGTAAGGATTCACTCACAGTGGGTGCGTTCCTTGCTTGGTAAAGAGCGCGCACGGATTTAAGATTTAGCGACGAAGTAAACTAACCTAAATAATAACCTAACAACTCAATAAAAAATAAAAGTTATTACTTCAATTTAATACTTTTTATTTGATTTTTAGATTATTTTTATGATATTTAATAAAATTTTAATCTTGTTATAATGGAGGATATTATAATAAGGGAAGTAAATAATTAAATAAAATAATTAAAAAATAAAAAATGAAATTTTTGGGCCGTGTCAGGCTTGTCAGAACCTGACCGGTTCGCATGTTATTGGCAGTGTGTATAGAGACTCGAACTCGTGACCTTTTGGCTGCGTGCATGCAACTCTTCCAACTGAGCTACGTGTCTAACCCGTTAGGATTTTGTTTTTAATTATTCTTATATTCTTGTTAGCTTAATTCAGAAATTATTTAATTTAAAAAACATTTTTAAATTATCGGACCGGTGTGAAGGGTAGGCCTCGAACCGGTGACCTGTACACTACCTTGCACCCAGCCCAACCAACTGGGCTGGGTGTCTAGCCCGTTTATATTATGAGGTTTATTAATCTTATCAACTAACTGAAACATGTAATGGATGCCTTTAATTTTTTTTGAATTTTATTGCTGGAACCGGCTGCGTACACGACTCGAACTCATGATCTCCGTTTTGAATTTGCACACAGTCCACCACTGGACTGTGTGTCTAACCTGATTAAAACTCACTTTTAATTATATTAATACATTATATAACATCATCTTCTTAATCTAGAATAAACCCAGTACTGAACTCGGTCTTAAAATGATGTTGTTTGATATGTGAACACAGAATATTGTTGATGAACAAAATACAATAATGAGGTGAAGAATTTACCGACACAAATGGAGATCCCGGTTCTCCGGCGAAGTAGCTCCGGTGAAACTGTGATTGCTCGGACGACTGAAAGTTGATCAAGGGATTTTAGTGCAAATCTTCAGAGAGAAAAGGGTGAGGTGTTTGTGATGGAAGGTGTCGGTATTTATAATGCAAATGGTCAAGCACAAGATTTCGGTTTTGGAATTGGAGGTTTTAATTAAAATCAATGCTTCTTTCGGTTTTCGAATCATTTGGTTTAAATGATTGACAGTTATAATTTCTGATCATAACCGAAATTTGTTTATTGAACTTGATTGCTCAATTCAAGCTACCGGTAGTTACAAATTCGAATTTGCAAGTTTTTGATGATTAGCTCTTCTATATAACTTATTTATTTCTGATTTAATCACCAAAGTGTGTGCGGAGTAGTGGTGTTTGATGTGTGGGTATATGCGGGAGACCCGGGTTCGAGACCCGGCTACTCCTTTTGAATATATATATGTTTGTTTTTTTTATTTTATTACAAAGCTTATTTTATATAACTTATTATTTTTTTTTATTGGTTATCTTTTTAATTATAAGTTATTTATTAATTATGAATATTAATATAAAATAACTAAAACAATAAATACGCAACGAACATTTAGATGAATACTTGATTTTTAAACGGAGCGGGTTTTGAAACCCGTTTTACATGAATGTTACAAATAGCTCCTTGTTGATTAGTTTTGTTTAAAGATAATAGAAAACATGTAAATAATACATGTTACAGCAGACAAGCTAGCAGATAATCTAGTCACTAACGCAGCCATTGAGTTCGACATGATAGTTAGCTTGATTTGGTTCCCGTTTAGTATGTATGTTCTTGATTGTGAGGACTGTTTTCCATATAATAGCTCAGGTAATATCTGTTAACCTAGTCCAAATTGTGCGGAATCCAATTTTAGTTAGGTGATAAACACAAGATTACTTATATTTTTTTCATTAATCGTTCAAACGTTTACAAGTTCATGAAAATACACTAACAGAGCTTCGTCGTCTGATCAGCAAAAATATTAACTAAGCCTAAGTTCACACGACTATTTATACACATGATTACCTTCGTGCGAACTAAAACACCTCCATGCCAACTACATCTGTGCGGACTAGCTTCCTCTACATGGATGTATTCCTCCGTACGAAGGTAACTTTACATAATCAAAATCATATTCTAACATTCAAACCTATTACAGACATGACTCATAGACGTACGCATCAGACATAGTGTATCAATAAAATCACCCTTGGATGTTGCCGTAGTCTCGATCGGTCTTCAAAAACTTCATAACTTTCAAACTCTTAAGCGCCCAAAGAAATACTTTCGAACTCTTTGACGTTTAAGCTCGAATGATGACATTGGCGTCTAATCAGTAGGAGGCACATACTTCATAAACTTATATCTTTTAATCGATGCCTTTTTCACCTTTTCTTCAACCCTTTCTTCTTTGCAAATGTCTCTCATAAACTCTTTCCGTTTAATTTCTCTCCATTTAGTGTTCCATATTTTCCTTGAGTTAATCACATAAGCATAGCAAACTCTGATCACACTCTGATATTGCATGGCTTGAATAACATCCGGTACTTGATGAACTATCTTATTGTAGTACAGCTTCTCAACATCTTTCTCTGACAAGTTCACCAACCACATAGGATCTAAAATCCTAATCGCCCTCCATAACCTTCAATCTTTAATACAATGATCGCTTCACTAGTCTTTGCATCATATTCCCACCATCTGAAATCTTGATAAAAATCTTGTTCAATCCTCATTAGGGGCATGTGCTTCATCGCTCGTGGACGTTTCACAATCAAAGTTACATTAGGAAGTTGTGATACTTGATCAATCTTTGTAATCTTCTTTGGATAGTGTGGTTTTCCAATTTGGAAAATTGTTGATGCATATGCATATTTCCTACGTCGTTGAGTCATATCGAGTCTATAATAGGATTGTACGTGTTAGATTTCATACCATATGTATGTTTAGTACCTACCTTCGTACGAAGGTAAACCAAGTGACTTCGTATGAAGGTAACCTAGTTAAGATCGTACGAAGGTAGTTAGGGATTACTTTGTATGAAGTGAGTTCAATTCGTATGAAGTGGAGACATCAAGTTCGCACGGAGTAAGAAATCTATATATAGGTTAGTGTGTTCTTGAGTCTGTATCAGAGCTTAGCAAACACGATGGCGGAGCTCTGTCCAATTGTTTCCAAGAACAGTAATAGTTGAACAAATAATGAAATTGTGATTGAAAGTTAAATCTTGTTACATTTTTCAGCTAATCTAAAACGGATTCCGCACTTGATGGACTAAGTTAATCAAGTTAGACCTGAGCTTATCGGATTCTAACACGGAGCTACAAGTGGTATCAGAGCTTGGAGGCCTGATTTGAAGACAAAAAAAAGATCCAACAATCTCACACTTCTCTCCTACTCATTTTAAAAAACATATAAAAATTTGAAAAATTCAAAAACATAATATGTTGTGAAAAATAAAAAAAACATATAAATTTTGAAAATGTAAAAAAAAATGAAAAACACAAAAGAGTTTTCGTGTAAAAAGAAAAATGATAGTACATTAGTAGACAATCACAGTATGCTAAAGAAATGTAGTGTTAAAATGTTTAAATAGGTCTCACTGATGATGTGCTAGCAGACTTTCGCACATTCAGTAAATTGTTTTAGAGGTATAAACATAAGAAGAACTTCTTAATTAGTGGGTTAACATCTTTCCGATATATGGTCTTCGTACACCAAAATTTTGTTTGAGAGATTGTCGGATTCTGAGATACTAGGTCTTTATAAATAATTGACATATGGGGTATTTTCTGATTTTGTGTAAGCAATGACCTAGAACTTGTAGAATACTTTTACTTTAAAACCTTAAAACTGCATCTAATTGGAAGTATCAAAAGATATGATGTAACATTTGTCAAAAACGGTTTCCAAAACCCGCTCCGTTTTGTAATCGAATATCAAGTTATAAATGTCACGTTGTGAATTTATGGTTATTTTGATTTTTAATGATACATAATTAATAAACAAACTAAACTATAAAAATTATATTTGATAAAAAGTGAAAACAAAATAAATAAAAATAAAATGTTGCTGCCGGGGCTCGAACCCGGGTCAGCCGGAAATTGAAATCCAAAGACTTAACACACACACACATCACCACTCCGCCACTTGTTGTTTTTCTGTTATCACTAGGAAACAAATGAAACTTATATTCAAACAGAAAACAACCTGAATGCCAAACCATAACCGAAATCGGTCACCAATCGTCCAAAGACGATTGATTACTCGCAAATTACTGAACAAAACCGGTGCACCAACGATCCTAATCAATTCGGATTTGAATGAACTTCAATTTTGATCATGATCGGTTTTTATAACCGAAAATAATCAATGTCTGAATTACTTCAATCAAGACCCCTCTCGCGACTCAGAAACATCATACAAACTTTCCATTTCACTTTCGTCATACATTCAGTCCATCAGAAAGCTTAAATCAACTCGCCGGAAAAATTCTGCAAGTCGCCAGAAAACCGTATTCTTCATCAAAACAGTAAGTCTTTCAATACCTTCATGGTCTATCGATTGTTAAGCTATTTCTGACTCAAACCTTCCAATTGAAATCAAATTCAGACGTCGTCATCGGATAATTTCTGCTCGCCGGAAAACTTCTGAAAATCCTTATCTTCCGCTGTAAAACGGTATAGCCATTCAAACCTGCTGATAACTCTTATTTAGTACTTCAATTCCACAGTTAACTAAATCAAAACTATTAATTTGTTCGCCAGTCGAAGTTCAAAAAAACAGAGCCGACGCATTGCCAGAAATTCTGTGATAAATCATTCCTACGGTATGTTTACTTCCAACACCGTCTCTGCCATTTCGTTTTAGTCTTATGAATGATTGATAATCGTAAAAGCAAGAAACAGATTAGTAACACAGTCGATTGTAAATTGAGCGAAGAAGACGAAGATAGTTAAGTTATAAGTTTATTTAAAATCAGTAATATGAACGGGTTAGACACACAGTCCAGCGGTGGACTGTGTGCAAACAAATTTATACGCGACACGAGTTCGATCCCTGATACACGCACCCTCTCTATTATAAAAATGTTTTATTTTTCTAACGAACCGGGTTAACTCAAATAGATGTTAAGTATAATAAAAACCGAAATATTAACCAGGTTAGACACACAGTCCAGCGGTGGACTGTGTGCAACACTAACTCGCACGTCACGCGTTCGAGTCTGGTTAACGGCACCTGTTCGATGATTTAAAATCTTTTTTAAAAAAATGAATTTTGAATAAATCGAATTAGTATATAAATATAATTAAAAACAAGATTATTTCGGGTTAGACACGTAGCTCAGTTGGTAGAGCTGCGTGCACGCGTACGGGAGGTCTCGGGTTCGAGTCTCACCCAGCGCATACATGCACACTGACCGAACCGGTCAACAGGTCAACAAGTCAACGGTCAACGGTCAACGCAAAATAAACAATTTTTATTTTATTTTTTATTTATTTAATTTAATTTAAAAATCAATTAAAAAAATACTTAAAAATAATATTTTCAAAGATAGAAAATACCTTAAACTCACAAAAATATATCTAAAATTTCCATTAAAATCCTTAATAAAATCCCTTCATTTACTATATTTTCCGTTATTATTAGGTTAGTAATTCTCGTTGTTCAACTCTCCCGACTCGTGCGCATCTCATCATCTCAATCAAACGCACCCAATGTGAGTGAATCTTTACAAATTCCCCGTTTTAATAACGTTTTGGGGTGTATCATGTGTCTTGCTATATATTATATTTAAATCATTGTGCATACATTATATCATGAACTAGTGTATTCAGCTTGTTTCAACTGTTTGTGTGGTTATTGTTAGATTCAATTTATTATTTCAGTACATGCAATTTCATAGGCCGCCGCTCCCCATTACATTATCAGCGTTGAGCATGTTCCCCATTACATTATGAGCGTGAACCTGGCGTGCCAACATACGATCGGCTCCGTTTGATTGAGCCTTGATCGCACAGTTTCATTCATGTTATTTATCGTATGATGTTGGTATGTTAATGTATGCTATCATATGTTATTGTATGTTATAGATGTGATTGCAATTGCTACTGCTTGATTATTTACATTTGCTCATTTATGATTATGCACAATTTTTCATTGATAAACTTGTCACACCCCGACCCGCAGCGGAAAAGGTGATCGGGGCATGATTGGGTTATCATCAAAGCTCATGACATTTATTTTAACGTTTCATATTCATTAATACACTTTAATGGAAAATTACAATCAATATTACATCATGTCCTAAATATCAATCTAGGCTTCATTGTTTTCTTCTAAGGCATTTCCTATGTTTTCCTTGCTTCATCCTGTTCACCTGTATCATGTGTAAAAAGGGTTTTTGGATCAACAAAAAGTTGGAGAGTGAATCCTATGGAAAACATTTGAACAAGTTTATTTAATTGATTATAAAATAAAGTGCACAACCACACATGAGTAAAAATAGATGTAAACTTATTCATCAATCAATTTAATATTAAACAATACACACATGAACAATAATGGATCGTTTAGAGGCACGCGTTGCTCAACTCGTCTCACGAGGAAGTGATGGGCCGAATGAATGAATTGCATAAACTTGACAATATGAAATACATAACTACAAACCATATAAACTCAATAATACACACACGAACAATAATGGATTTGTTTTGAGGCACGTGTTGCTCAACTCGTCTCACACGAGGAACTGATGGGCCTAATGAATGAATTGCATATAAATAAACAAAATGAAATACATAACTACAAGCAATGTATACAATCTAAGTTTAGATCACAATATGGTATGGCACAAGTTTAAATAAACGAGTTAATTTTATGACACATGACAACACCCCAAAACGTGTAATTAAAAAGGGGAGTTGTAAGATTCACTCACATTGGGTGCGTTCGGTTGATAATGTTGAATACGCACGAAGTTGGATTTAACCACGAGTGAAACTAACCTAGATAATAACATATTGGTTTGGTAAATAAGCGGATTTTATTAATAAATTTTAGTAGGATGATTGGATATATTTTTGTGAGTTTAAGGCTATTTTCTAACCTTAAAAACGTTCTGTTTAAGTATTTTTAATTGATTTTTAAATAAAATAAATAAATAAAAATAATAAAAAATGTTGACTTTTTGACCGTTGACCGTTGACCATTGACCATTGACTTTGACTGTTGACCGGTTCGTATGTGTGTATGTGTGCGCTGGGTGAGGCTCGAACCCGAGACCTCCCGTACGCGTGCACGCAGCTCTACCAACTGAGCTACGTGTCTAACCCGAAATATTTCTGTTTTTAATTATATTTATATACTAATTAGATTAAACTGAAAATCATTTATTTTAAAAACAATTTTAAAGCATCGAACCGGGGCGCTCCACAGGTCTCGAACCCGGGACCTGTGGGTTGAATTAACACACAGTCCACCGCTGGACTGTGTGTCTAACTTGTTAAATAAACCGATTTTTATTATACTTATATACAAACTAAATATTTTCATTTCTGTCTTAAATAAAAAGTTTAATAATTGTCCGGACCGGTGCGGTAGCCCGGACTCGAACTCGTGTCCTGTGATTAAACATTTACACAGTCCACCACTGGACTGTGTGTCTATCTTGGTTATTATTCCGGTTATTATTAAATTTAACATCTATGCGAAATGAATCCGGTTCAGTAATAAAAAGGAACATTTTTATTCAAGCGAGTATGCGTGGGACAAGATTCGAACTCGAGACGTAAGCGTTTTTAATGTGCACACAGTCCACCACTGGACTGTGTGTCTAACCCGAGTTATTTCTTGATTTAAATTAAACTTATATACTACCGAAACTTCGTCTTCTTCGTTGATCTTAACCAGAAACGATGACTGACTGATTCAACGATTTTAATCATGTTCTTTAGTGTGTTTCAGTTAATTACAGGTGAGATAAATAAAAGAATGAAAAATTAAGTGTTAAATATACCGAAACTGGACTCCTCTGTTTCTCCGGCAAAACTCCGGTGACAGCAGAAACTTCCGGCGACGTGTGTCCTGCGGCAGAGAGTCTTTAGCAAGCTTGAAATGGATGTGGGTGACTTCGGTATAAGCTCTGGGGGTTCAGTAAGGCACAGAGGTGAAGGGTTCGGTTTTCCGGCGATGTGCAGAACTTTTCCGGCGAGTGGAATTACGTCGGGTAAAGGTGCGGTTTTGACCGAAAAGGCTAGCAGAGGTTCGAGGAGGTATTTATAGGGCGGGACATCGACGTATTTGACCCGTTTTCCGTCTTGATTCGTCGGTTAAAAACTTTCTGGCGGTTATAACTTGTGTCGCGGACTCAGGCATCGGTTATAACCGATGTAGTGATTAAGGTTTACGTTATAACTGAAGTAACCGTCCAATCTTAGCGAGATAGTTGGAATTTCCGACGACTGCAATTGGGCGCGCCGATTTTGAATTCGATAATCATGTTATGAATTAATTGTCTTCAATATTGAACAAGAAATACAAGTGGCGCAGTGGTTGGAGAGTTGGAAGATAAGTTGTTTGCTGAAACACTGGCTGACCCGGGTTCGAAACCCGGTAGCAACATTATATTTTTATTTCATTATTTTTAACAATTTTTCAAAAACAAATTATATATTCCAATACACTTATTAATTATGTATCGTTTAAAATTATTTTGGGCATTAAATACGCAACGAAATTTTTAACTGATTGTTCGGTTAATAAACGAAACGGGTTTGGTAAATCCGTTTTTTTTGACGGATGTTACAGTATCCCCTGCTTTTTAGAAATTTCGTCCCGGAATTTAAGTAGTGATATATTTGACTAAAAATGATGGTGTTTAGTTTGAGAGTTACATGCTTAGAAAAAGTAAGGGTTTAAGTTTTTGTTTGAGGCGGTAACGTTCCTTGTAAGGGTTAAGTACCCTGTTACAGGAATCGCTTTTTGTTGCCTTCGGTGAAAATATTGATAAGCGGAGTTGATTCGCTAAATATGATATCATGCGCAAGAGTTTTGATATGTTTGGAAGGATATGGTTATATCCTAAAGCAAAACTTCTAATACTACAACCTACATGGAACTTCTCATAACCATCTAACAATACCTCTGATCCTTTGACAAGAATACTTATATATAGGAAGTAACAGCGGCGTATCCACCATATTCTTGTCAAATTTTCACTGGTTTTATCAGTAAGTTATGATTGGTTCTATGACTATAGAACATAAATAAACACAACAACTAATGTACCAAGAAATTACTAAATCCTACATAGAACTTCTTATAACCGTCTGACAATGCCTCTGGTCCTTTGACAAGAATACCTATATATAGGAAGTACCAGCGGCGTATCCACCATATTCTTGTCAAATTTTCATTGGTTTTATCAGTAAGTTATGATTGGTCCTATGATGTAACTTTAGAACATAAATAACACAACAACCAATATTTGAATCCACATTCTGATAGCATATATGTTTGAATGGTGACAGTTCCTCTCTCGTTTGTTATGATGGAGAGGTTAGTTTATGTAGAAATAGAACACAATCCAATTTCTTTAAATGGCGAGATGATATGAATGTAACACAAATTTCAACCAAGACAATACTAAATCCTACATGGAACTTCTCATAACCGCCTGATAATGTCTCTGATCCTTTGGCAAGAATACTTATATATAGGAAGTACCAGCGGCGTATCCACCATATTCTTGTCAAATTTTCGTTGGTTTTATCCACAAGTTATGATTAGTTACCAAGAAACTACTAAATCCTACATAGAACTTCTCATAACCGCCTGACAATGCCTCTGATCCTTTGACAAGAATACTTATATATAGGAAGTACCAGCGGCGTATCCACCATATTCTCGTCAAATTTTCATTGGTTTTATCAGTGAATTATGATTAGTCCTATGTGACTCTACAACCAATACAACAAACACAAGATACTGAAAATGAAAAATGTCTGTGCGATCAAGGCTCAATCAAACGGAGCCGATCGTATTGCATGTACTAAAAATAATAAATTTAATCTAAACAATAATCACACAAACAGCTTATACATGGAACCTCTCATAACCGCCTGATAATGCCTCCGATCCTTTGACAAGAATATTTATATATAGGAAGTACCAGCAGCGTATCCACCATATTCTTGTCAAATTTTCATTGGCTTTATCAGTGAATTATGATTAGTCCTATGTGACTCTACAACCAATACAACAAACACAAGATACTGAAAATGAAAAATGTCTGTGCGATCAAGGCTCAATCAAACGGAGCCGATCGTATTGCATGTACTGAAAATGAAAAATGTCTGTGCGATCAAGGCTCAATCAAACGGAGCCGATCGTATTGCATGTACTGAAAATAATAAATTTAATCTAAACAATAACAACACAAACAGTTTATACATGGAACCTCTCATAACCGCCTGATAATGCCTCCGATCCTTTGACAAGAATACTTATATATAGGAAGTACCAGCGGCGTATCCACCATATTCTCGTCAAATTTTCATTGACTTTATTCGCAAGTTATGATTAGTTCTATATGACTCTACAACAAACACAACAACCACAAGATACAGATAATGAAAAATGTCTGTGCGATCAAGGCACAATCAAACGGAGCCGATCGTATTGCATGTACTGAAAATGAAAATGTCTGTGCGATCAAGGCTCAATCAAACGGAGCCGATCGTATGTGGGCACGCCGGGTTCACGCTCATAATGAAATGGGGAACATGCTCAACGCTCATAATGTAATGGGGAGCGGCGGCCTATGAAATTGCATGTACTGAAAATAATAAACAATAATTACTCAAACAGTTTACACATGGAACCTCTCATAACCGCCAGATAATGCCTCCGATCCTTTGACAAGAATACTTATATATAGGAAGTACCAGCGGCGTATCCACCATATTCTTGTCAAATTCCCATTGGCTTTATCCTTAAGTTATGATTGGTTCTATGTGATAAAGAAAAACATAAAATTAAACGATTGGAGTTGATTCTTGATTTCCGGTGAAGAGGACTAGTTGGGTGGTTTCGTTTGGGCCGTCATTATCTTCGACAGGATTGGCGTTGATGTTGAAGACTCTTCCTCTTGCTGGTGGCCTAGCGATTGGGTTTTCTTGGTTTACTTGGTTAACTGGGTTTGATTGAGCTTGAGCGTTTATGATGTTAACCAATCGAGGGCACGTGTTTATAAGGTGGGTAGGGTCGCCACAATTGAAACAAGCTCGAACATATGGGAACATGGGGTATTGAGGTTGATGATAGGTTTGGATCATGTTTTAAGTAGGGGGAGAGATTTGGTTTTGAGGGGTGCGGCAAACCTTGCTCATATGACCATAGCGTCCACAATTTGCACATAGTCGACAAGGTAAGATAAGGGGATGGTGATAAAAACAGGTGTTACATCGAGGGTGAGGTCCAAGATATGGTTTCTTATTTGGGTAAGTTGAGTTGGGTGCTACTTGAGTGATTGGGATAGCTTAGATGGGTATGGCGTGTGAAATTGGTTGATTTCGTTGGAAAGTAGCGAAAAGTTGCCCGTCTCTTTTTCTCTTAGAATTGGGTTGAGAAGGGGATTCGGTTTGGGTGTAGTCGGAGGTTTTAGTCGATGCTTTATCCTTCTTCTTCTCCTCCTTGAAGTCTTTGTTCCGGATTCGGTTTTCGGTGAGCTCTGTAGCTAACTCCATTGCCGCTTCCAAGGTTGCAGGCATGGTACTTATTACAGAGTCTTGGATTTTTGACGGAAGACCTTGAATGTAGTTCTCGATCAAACGGTAGAGGGGAGTGAACAAATTGGGAACCATTTGATGTAACTCGAGGAATCTTTTGTTGTATGTGGTGTGGTCTCCTTCCTTTTGCTTCAACGAATAAAACTCATCTTCTAATTTCTTGATTTCGCTCCTTGGCCAAAATCGTCTGGTCATGATTTCCTTCAATTCATCCCAAGTTAAAGTCATAGCATCGTCAACGCCTCGTTTGGCCTTCTCTGTATTCCACCAAGTAAGTGCTATCCCATATAATCGACCGGTAGCATATCGCACTTTGCGATCATCGGGACAATCGCAATTTAGAAAAGTGTTCTCCATTTCTTCAAACCAATGGAGGAGAGCGGTGACACCTTCAGTCCCTTCGTATTTTGGAGGGTCGCATGATTTGAAATGTTTTTAGGTGCATTTAGTGATATTTGGGGGAGGGTTGATAACGTGTTGATCTTCTTGATTGACAGGATTAGCGGTAAGTGCTTGTTGGACTTGGATTACAATGTTGGGTATTACGGCAGCCATTTGTTGAGCGATTAGGGCAGCCATGCGTTCGCGGGCTTTTCCTGCTCACATCTTCCTACGGGCGTGGTTAGAAGACATCTACAAGGAATACATGTCAAGAGTATGAGTTGGATGCTTTTGGGATCATGGGTCGCACTTAGGAATGAACATTCATAAAATAATTATAGAAAAATAAATCTACTACATCCATAGGATGTCTTGGGCTTTGCTCGTCATTAGGCCCTACATGCCGCCATACTTCACCTTCGTAATCATGTGAGCCCCCATGAATACCGGGTTTTTCATATGGTTCGCATGTGTTAGCCTGGTTACGTACACTAAAACCCGGAGAAAATCGAGAAATATGTATATAACGTATGGTATTCGGAATGTGTCCAGGTGTAGACACGGTGACACCTCAAAGTGGGTTAGTTCGAACGACGTTTGGTGTGGCATGCTTTGGCCTAATAGGTCCTTCGTACTCTCATCGTTAGTCCCCAGGTAGGCAAACTGGTCCGTTATATTGGATTTATACGAATGCCAACCTAGACAGGACGTTTCGACTACCGGTACTTGTACCCTTCCAGTTACTACATGCCCGTCGCAGAACTTACTTTGATGAGATTTGAAAATTGCAACAAAATCTTTGAATAACAAAAGTATGAAGATGAATTGAATATATGAACATTGAAATATGTATGATGAATATGTATATAAGTATGTATGTTTGACTGTAAGTATAAACAAATATGAAACAAATAAATATCATAAGTTTGTATGTAACCACCTAAACAATTAAAATTTAGGCAAACTATAGTATAGGCTCTAAGGGTCTAATAACCTATCCTATATCCCTATAGTCATGGCTCTGATACCAATCTGTCACACCCCGACCCGCAGCGGAAAAGGTGATCGGGGCATGATTGGGTTATCATCAAAGCTCATGACATTTATTTTAACGTTTCATATTCATTAATACACTTTAATGGAAAATTACAATCAATATTGCATCATGTCCTTAATATCAATCTAGGCTTCATTGTTTTCTTCTAAGGCATTTCCTATGTTTTCCTTGCTTCATCCTGTTCACCTGTATCATGTGTAAAAAGGGTTTTTGGATCAACAAAAAGTTGGAGAGTGAATCCTATGGAAAACATTTGAACAAGTTTATTTAATTGATTATAAAATAAAGTGCACAACCACACATGAGTAAAAATAGATGTAAACTTATTCATCAATCAATTTAATATTAAACAATACACATATGAACAATAATGGATCGTTTAGAGGCACGCGTTGCTCAACTCGTCTCTCACGAGAAACTGATGGGCCTAATGAATGAATTGCATAAACTTGACAATATGAAATACATAACTACAAACAATATAAACTCAATAATACACACACGAACAATAATGGATTTGTTTTGAGGCACGTGTTGCTCAACTCGTCTCACACGAGGAACTGATGGGCCTAATGAATGAATTGCATATAAATAAACAAAATGAAATACATAACTACAAGCAATGTATACAATCTAAGTTTAGATCACAATATGGTATGGCACAAGTTTAAATAAACGAGTTAATTTTATGACACATGACACACCCCAAAACGTGTAATTAAAAAGGGGAGTTGTAAGATTCACTCACATTGGGTGCGTTCGGTTGATGATGTTGAATACGCACGAAGTTGGATTTAACCACGAGTGAAACTAACCTAGATAATAACATATTGGTTTGGTAAATAAGCGGATTTTATTAATCAATTTTAGTAGGATGATTGGATATATTTTTGTGAGTTTAAGGCTATTTTCTAACCTTAAAAACGTTCTGTTTAAGTATTTTTAATTCATTTTTAAATAAAATAAATAAATAAAAATAATAAAAAATGTTGAATTTTTGACCGTTGACCGTTGACCGTTGGCCATTGACCATTGACTTTGACTGTTGACCGGTTCGTATGTGTGTATGTGTGCGCTGGGTGAGGCTCGAACCCGAGACCTCCCGTACGCGTGCACGCAGCTCTACCAACTGAGCTACGTGTCTAACCCGAAATATTTCTGTTTTTAATTATATTTATATACTAATTAGATTAAACTGAAAATCATTTATTTTAAAAACAATTTTAAAGCATCGAACCGGGGCGCTCCACAGGTCTCGAACCCGGGACCTGTGGGTTGAGTTAACACACAGTCCACCGCTGGACTGTGTGTCTAACTTGTTAAATAAACCGATTTTTATTATACTTATATACAAACTAAATATTTTCATTTCTGTCTTAAATAAAAAGTTTAATAATTGTCCGGACCGGTGCGGTAGCCCGGACTCGAACTCGTGTCCTGTGATTAAACATTCACACAGTCCACCACTGGACTGTGTGTCTATCTTGGTTATTATTCCGGTTATTATTAAATTTAACATCTATGCGAAATGAATCCGGTTAAGTAATAAAAAGGAACATTTTTATTCAAGCGAGTATGCGTGGGACAAGATTCGAACTCGAGACGTAAGCGTTTTTAATGTGCACACAGTCCACCACTGGACTGTGTGTCTAACCCGAGTTATTTCTTGATTTAAATTAAACTTATATACTACCGAAACTTCGTCTTCTTCGTTGATCTTAACCAGAAACGATGACTGACTGATTCAACGATTTTAATCATGTTCTTTAGTGTGTTTCAGTTAATTACAGGTGAGATAAATAAAAGAATGAAAAATTAAGTGTTAAATATACCGAAACTGGACTCCTCTGTTTCTCCGGCAAAACTCCGGTGACAGCAGAAACTTCCGGCGACGTGTGTCCTGCGGCAGAGAGTCTTTAGCAAGCTTGAAATGGATGTGGGTGACTTCGGTATAAGCTCTGGGGGTTCAGTAAGGCACAGAGGTGAAGGGTTCGGTTTTCCGGCGAGTGGAATTACGTCGGGTAAAGGTGCGGTTTTGACCGAAAAGGCTAGCAGAGGTTAGAGGAGGTATTTATAGGGCGGGACATCAACGTATTTGACTCGTTTTCCGTCCTGATTCGTCGGTTAAAAACTTTCCGGCGGTTATAACTTGTGTCGCGGACTCAGGCATCGGTTATAAGCGATGTAGTGATTAAGGTTTACGTTATAACTGAAGTAACCGTCCAATCTTAGCGAGATAGTCGGAATTTCCGACGACTGCAATTGGGCGCGCCGATTTTGAATTCGATAATCATGTTATGAATTAATTGTCTTCAATATTGAACAAGAAATACAAGTGGCGCAGTGGTTGGAGAGTTGGAAGATAATTTGTTTGCTGAAACGCTGCCTGACCCGGATTCGAAACCCGGCAGCAACATTATATTTTTATTTCATTATTTTTAACAATTTTTCAAAAACAAATTATATATTCCAATACACTTATTAATTATGTATCGTTTAAAATTATTTTGGGCATTTAATACGCAACGAAATTTTTAACTGATTGTTCGGTTAATAAACGGAGCGGGTTTGGTAAATCCGTTTTTTTTGACGGATGTTACAAAACTAACAAGTAAATCAATAATAAATGTTTGTCTAACAAGGTTCACTCGCCAACTTATGTTGACCCAAAAACCCCCATTTTTACACATGATACAGGTGAACCAGCTGCAGCCAGAAACACATAGGATTGGACTAGAAGAATAAAATGATTTAGAGCTTGGAATTATTTTGTTTGGTTATTTTCTTTGTATTGTATGGACATGTTTGGATTATTTGGAATGTAATTTTGACTTTAATAAATATGAAACATATTAGTAAATATCATGAGCTTTGGTGATAACCCAATTATGCCCCGACTCTTATTCCGCTGCGGGTCGGGGTGTGACAGATTGGTATCAGAGCCATGACTATAGGGATATAGGATAGGTTATTAGACCCTTAGAGCCTATACTATAGTTGATTAGAAACTTATAAGATTTTTGTGTGTTACATGCCAAATTTTATGATGTTTATATGTTTTATGTTAAATGTTACATTCAATGTTATGCAAGCATGTTCATAAGTATATATTATCATATAATGCCTATCATGAATCATATTCTCATAACACATCATATCCATGAAAGCACACACCACATCATGATTGCTTTTACAATGATTTTTGTGTTTTCAAATCTCATCAAAGTGAGTTCTCATGACGGGCATGTAGTAACTGGAAGGGTACCAGTACCGTTAGTCAGAACGTCCTGTCTAGGCTGGCATTCGTATAAATCCAAAATAAAGGACCAGTTTGCCTACCTGGGGACTAACGATGAGAGTACGAAGTACCTATTAGGCCAAAGCATGCTATACCAAACGTCGTGTGACTAACCCCACTTTGAGCTGTCATTGTGTCTACACCTGGACACATTCCGACCATACATCTCGTAAACATATTTTGTGGTTTGCATTCTGGTGATGCGAGTGTTAAATCGCCAATACTAATGTGAATCCTACCAAGCCAATAGTCATGGGGGCCCACATGACTATACAGGTGAAGGTATGGGGGACATTTGAGGCCCAACATGAGCAAACCCAAGACATCCTATGGATGTAGTTTGCATTATTGATATTTATGTTATTTTCATTTTTCTTAAAGACACATGACACCTAAAAAGACTCCATAAACTCACAATCTTCTTATGTATGTTCCTGTAGATGTCGTCCAGACAACAACGAAGGGGTAAAAGATCAGGAAGGTCTTAGGAACGCTTGGCCACACACATCGCGAAACAAATGGCCACGATACTGCCTGACATTGTGGTCCAAGTACAACAAGCTCTCGCACAAATCCCACTAATCCTCCCCAACAACATGACCAGAACATCGGCAACCCTCCTACCAGCAAGTGCTCATACAAACATTTCAAATCTTGTGATCCTCCTAAATTTGAAGGGACCGAAGGTGTCACTGCTCTCCTCCATTGGTTCGAGGAAATGGAAAACACCTTCCTCAACTGCGATTGTCCTGAGGATCGCAAGGTTCGATATGCCACCGGGAGACTATTTGGGGTAGCTCTCACTTGGTGGAATACTGAAAAGGGGAAGAGGGGAATTGATGATGCAATGGCCTTAACTTGGGAGGAGTTAAGGGAAATCATGACTAGGCGTTTCTGTCCTAGGAGTGAAATTAAAAAGTTGGAGGACGAATTTCATTCTTTAAAGCAGAAGGAGGGAGATCACACCACCTATAACAAGAGGTTCTTAGAGTTGAACCAAATGGTTCCAAATTTTTTACCCCAACTTATCGTTTGATCGAGCATTATATTCGAGGACTTCCCTCGAAAATTCAAGATTCAGTTCTCAGCATTTCACCGGTAACACTTGAAGCTGCTATGGAGCTAGCGAGTGAACTGACCGAGAATCGAATTCGCAACGGGAAGTTTAAAGAAGAGAAAAAGAAAGCCCCTGTTGAGGGTCAAACTTCAAACCATTCCGTCTCCTCCTCTAAGTTTGTTAACAAGAGGAAGCGCAACACCAGAAACTTCGCTGTTACACAAACCAACTCCCCTATTCCTGCTGCACCCATTACCCAAGTCGCTCCTTCACCTGCACCATACAAAAACCATACTCTGGCCCGTTACCAAAATGCAACCGTTGCCAATATCGCCATTCTCCTGATTATCCTTGCAACATTGCACCAGCTGTGGTCGCGCAGGTCATACTGTTCAAACCTGCCGCATGCCTCAGCGAACGAACCGCCACCAGCCTTCAACCCAAACCCACCAGCAAATAATGGGTCAAGCCCAACAACCCCTACTATTTCCACCAACCCAACATTTAGCCCAAACATATTACCAACCCAATTATCCTATGGGTCAACCTATGCGGGCTTGCTACAATTGCGGAGACCCAAGCCATT
This sequence comes from Scalesia atractyloides, assembly GCA_947069175.1. Lineage (NCBI taxonomy): Eukaryota > Viridiplantae > Streptophyta > Magnoliopsida > Asterales > Asteraceae > Scalesia > Scalesia atractyloides. The sequence continues at coordinate 34,506,082 of CAMTDV010000028.1, forward strand.
TCAGAAACACTTGTCCATGGTTGGTAAACATTATTCATGCTCAGGCCCAAGCTAACCCGGTGAATCAAGCGAACCAAGCTCCTCCACCTGCAAGAGGAAGAGCTTTCAATATCAACGCTAATCAGGCTAGAGCTGACGGCAATGTGGTTAACGGTACGTTCCTTATAAATGGTAGATATGCATCTATGTTATTTGATACTGGTGCGGATAGAAGTTTTGTGTCCTTAGAGTTTGAACCTATCTTAAACCAAAATCGGGATAAGCTCATGGAATCCATAACGGTAGAAGTTGCTGACAGGAAACCAGTTTCATTAAACTCTATTATACGCAACTGTACACTCACCTTAAACGACCACGATTTCTCAGTCGACCTTATTCCAATGAAGCTGGGAAGTTTTGATATCATAATTGGTATGGACTGGCTCAGTCAACATCAGGCAGAAGTTGTATGTCGCGAAAAATTTATACGTATCCCTCTTTCAAACGGTCAGACTCTTCGAATATTTGGAGAAACCTCGTCGAAAGGGCTCAGCTTAATGTCTTGTCTTCAAGCCCAAAAATATCTTCGCAAAAATTATGTCGCGTTTTTAGCTCATATCATCGACAAGGGAACCATGGAGAAGAAACTTGAAGACATCCCAGTAATAAAAGACTTCCCGCAAGTTTTTCCTGATGACATTTCAGGACTTCCTCCAGTTAGAGAAGTCGAATTCCGTATTGATCTTATACCTGGTGCTACACCAGTTGCAAAGTCTCCTTATAGGTTAGCCCCCTCTGAAATACAAGAGCTAGCCAGTCAATTACAAGAGTTGACTGACAAGGGATTCATACGTCCTAGCTCATCGCCTTGGGGTGCACCTGTCCTTTTTGTAAAGAAGAAAGATGGATGGTTTCGTATGTGCATCGACTACAGAGAGCTCAATAAATTAACAATCAAGAATCGCTATCCCTTACCTCGCATTGATGATCTTCTTGACCAACTTCAAGGTGCCAGCTACTTTTCCAAAATCGACCTTCGATCTGGTTATCATCAACTTAGGGTGCATGAAGAAGACGTCCCAAAGACCGCATTTCGAACTCGTTATGGCCATTATGAATTCATGGTCATGCCATTTGGTTTAACCAATGCTCCAGCAGTCTTCATGGACCTAATGAACAGAGTCTGCAAACCTTATCTTGATCGATTTGTTATAGTTTTCATCGATGACATTCTTATTTATTCAAAGTCTAAGTCTGATCATGAGCGTCATCTTCGACTCATCCTTACACATCTAGAGAATGAAAAGCTTTACGCCAAATTCTCCAAATGCGAATTCTGGTTAAAAGAGGTGCAATTCCTTGGACATATAGTCAATGACAAGGGAATACATATCGACCCCTCAAAGATCAAAGCGGTACAAGAATGGCAAGCTCCACGTACACCAACTGAAGTAAGATCTTTTCTTGGTTTGGCTGGTTATTATCGTCGTTTCATTTCAAACTTCTCTCGCATTGCTGTACCACTCACGGCTTTAACTCATAAGGGAAAACCTTTCATATGGGGACCCAAGCAAGAAGAAGCCTTCCAAACCCTTAAACAAAAACTCTGTGATGCACCAATCCTCACTCTTCCTGAAGGTTGTGATGATTTCGTGGTCTATTGCGACGCGTCAGGGCAAGGATTAGGCTGCGTTCTAATGCAAAGAGGAAAAATTATAGCTTATACTTCGAGACAACTCAAGACGCATGAGAAGAACTACACCACCCATGACCTAGAACTTGGAGCCGTTGTGTTCGCTCTTAAGATATGGAGACATTATCTCTATGGTACTAAGTGTGAAATATACACTGACCACAAGAGTCTTCAACATATCTTCAATCAAAAGGAGTTAAACATGAGGCAACGAAGATGGGTCGAACTTCTAAATGACTACGACTGTGAAATTCGGTACCACCCTGGCAAAGCAAATATGGTGGCTGATGCACTTAGTCGAAAGGGTTATGCGAACTCCATTCGTCTTCTATGTTCGCAAATCATAACTAACATTAAAGATCAAATTCGAGAAGCCCAACATGTTTCAGTAACGGAAGATGATGTACGAAAGGAGATGTCCTGTGGAGCTGAACTTAAAATTGAAACTAAATCTGACGGTATTCTGTACTACCTAGATCGTATCTGGATTCCTAACCACAACAATCTTCGTGAAATTCTTATGAAGGAAGCTCACAAAACGCGATACTCTATACACCCAGGAGCCGATAAGATGTATCAAGACCTACGATATACCTATTGGTGGCCTGGAATGAAAAAGGATATTGCTGTTTTTATTTCTAAGTGCCTTACGTGTTCCAAGGTGAAAGCTGAACACCAAAGACCTTCAGGACTTCTGGCCCAACCTGAAATACCTGTATGGAAGTGGGAAAATATAACCATGGACTTCATTACCGGGTTACCTCGCACTTCTGGTGGGTATGACACTATATGGGTAATAATTGACCGACTTACAAAATCAGCTCACTTTATTCCTATCCGCGAAGATTTCAAGAACGAAAAGCTTGCTCGTATTTATATCAGCGAAATCGTAAGCCGACATGGGGTACCGTTAAGCATAATTTCTGATCGTGATGGTCGTTTCACTTCACGAACATGGCAAGCAGTACAAGCCGCTATGGGTACGCGATTAGATCTCAGTACCGCCTATCATCCTCAAACTGATGGTCAATCTGAACGCACCATTCAAACTCTTGAAGATATGCTTCGAGCATGTGTTATAGACTTCAAGGGAAATTGGGACGCTCATCTACCATTATTCGAATTTTCGTACAACAACAGCTATCATTCAAGCATCGGCATGGCACCTTTTGAAGCCTTATATGGTCGTAAGTGCCGATCTCCAGTATGTTGGCACGAAATTGGGGAAGCTCAAATCACTGGTCCGGAATTGATTCAAGAAACCACAGACAAGATCCATCAAATTCGGAACAATCTTCTAGCGGCTCAGAGTCGTCAAAAGAGTTATGCAGACAAACGACAGAAGCCTTTAGAGTTTAACATTGGTGATCATGTACTTCTAAAAGTATCACCGTGGAAGGGAGTAGTTCGTTTTGGTCAAAAAGGCAAGCTAGCACCACGCTACGTAGGACCCTTCAAGATACTCGAAAGAGTAGGACCTGTAGCATACAAGCTTGACCTACCAGAAGAACTCAACAGGATTCATCCCACATTCCACGTATCAAACTTGAAGAAGTGCCTCGCTGATGAGAACCTCCACATTCCGCTGGAAGATATTCAGATTGATGAATCTATGCATTTTATTGAAAGACCTGTAGAGATCAAGGACTTCGGAGAAAAACGTTTACGACGAAGTCGCATTCCAATTGTTATGGTACGCTGGGAGTCGAAACGGGGACCTGAGTTTACTTGGGAACGTGAAGACTCAATGCGCGAAAAATACCCACATCTTTTTCCTACTACTACTTAAATTTCGGGACGAAATTCCTAAAAGTAGGGGATACTGTAACATTTGTCAAAACGGGTTTCCAAACCCGCTCCGTTTTGTAATCGAATATCAAGTTATAAATGTCACGTTGTGTATTTATGGTTATTTTGATTTTTAATGATACATAATTAATAAACAAACTAAACTATAAAAATTATATTTGATAAAAAGTGAAAACAAAATAAATAAAAATAAAATGTTGCTGCCGGGGCTCGAACCCGGGTCAGCCGGAAATTGAAATCCAAAGACTTAACACACACACACACATCACCACTCCGCCACTTGTTGTTTTTCTGTTATCACTAGGAAACAAATGAAACTTATATTCAAACAGAAAACAACCTGAATGCCAAACCATAACCGAAATCGGTCACCAATCGTCCAAAGACGATTGATTACTCGCGAATTACTGAACAAAACCGGTGCACCGACGATCCTAATCAATTCGGATTTGAATGAACTTCAATTGTGATCATGATCGGTTTTTATAACCGAAAATAATCAATGTCTGAATTACTTCAATCAAGACCCCTCTCGCGACTCAGAAACATCATACAAACTTTCCATTTCACTTTCGTCATACATTCAGTCCATCAGAAAGCTTAAATCAACTCGCCGGAAAAATTCTGCAAGTCGCCGGAAAACCGTATTCTTCATCAAAACAGTAAGTCTTTCAATACCTTCGTGGTCTATCGATTGTTAAGCTATTTCTGACTCAAACCTTCCAATTGAAATCAAATTCAGACGTCGTCATCGGATAATTTCTGCTCGCCGGAAAACTTCTGAAAATCCTTATCTTCCGCTGTAAAACGGTATAGCCATTCAAACCTGCTGATAACTCTTATTTAGTACTTCAATTCCACAGTTAACTAAATCAAAACTATTAATTTGTTCGCCAGTCGAAGTTCAAAAAAACAGAGCCGACGCATTGCCAGAAATTCTGTGATAAATCATTCCTACGGTATGTTTACTTCCAACACCGTCTCTGCCATTTCATTTTAGTCTTATGAATGATTGATAATCGTAAAAGCAAGAGACAGATTAGTAACACAGTCGACTGTAAATTGAGCGAAGAAGACGAAGATAGTTAAGTTATAAGTTTATTTAAAATCAGTAATATGAACGGGTTAGACACACAGTCCAGCGGTGGACTGTGTGCAAACAAATTTCATACGCGACGCGAGTTCGATCCCTGATACACGCACCCTCTCTATTATAAAAATGTTTTATTTTTCTAACCGAACCGGGTTAACTCAAATAGATGTTAAGTATAATAAAAACCGAAATATTAACCAGGTTAGACACACAGTCCAGCGGTGGACTGTGTGCAACACTAACTCGCACGTCACGCGTTCGAGTCTGGTTAACGGCACCGGTTCGATGATTTAAAATCTTTTTTTAAAAAAATGAATTTTGAATAAATCGAATTAGTATATAAATAAAATTAAAAACAAGATTATTTCGGGTTAGACACGTAGCTCAGTTGGTAGAGCTGCGTGCACGCGTACGGGAGGTCTCGGGTTCGAGTCTCACCCAGCGCATACATGCACACTGACCGAACCGGTCAACAGGTCAACAAGTCAACGGTCAACGGTCAACGCAAAAATAAACAATTTTTTTTTATATTTTTTATTTATTTAATTTAATTTAAAAATCAATTAAAAAAATACTTAAAAATAATATTTTCAAAGATAGAAAATAGCCTTAAACTCACAAAAATATATCTAAAAATTCCATTAAAATCCTTAATAAAATCCCTTCATTTACTATATTTTTCCGTTATTATCTAGGTTAGTAATTCTCGTTGTTCAACTCTCCCGACTCGTGCGCATCTCATCATCTACAATCAAACGCACCCAATGTGAGTGAATCTTTACAAATTCCCCGTTTTAATCACGTTTTGGGGTGTATCATGTGTCTTGCTATATATTATATTTAAATCATTGTGCATACATTATATCATGAACTAGTGTTTTCAGCTTGTTTCAACTGTTTGTGTGGTTATTGTTAGATTCAATTTATTATTTCAGTACATGCAATTTCATAGGCCGCCGCTCCCCATTACATTATCAGCGTTGAGCATGTTCCCCATTACATTATGAGCGTGAACCTGGCGTGCCAACATACGATCGGCTCCGTTTGATTGAGCCTTGATCGCACAGACATTTATCATTCTCAGTACATGCAATACGATCGGCTCCGTTTGATTGAGCCTTGATCGCACAGTTTCATTCATGTTATTTATCGTATGATGTTGGTATGTTAATGTGTGCTATCATATGTTATTGTATGTTATAGATGTGATTGCAATTGCTACTGCTTGATTATTTACATTTCCTCATTTATGATTATGCACAATTTTTTCATTGATAAACTAACAAGTAAATCAATAATAAATGTTTGTCTAACAAGGTTCACTCGCCAACTTATGTTGACCCCAAAACCCCCATTTTTACACATGATACAGGTGAACTAGCTGCAGCCAGAAACACATAGGATTGGACTAGAAGAATAAAATGATTTAGAGCTTGGAATTATTTTGTTTGGTTATTTTCTTTGTATTGTATGGACATGTTTGGATTATTTGGAATGTAATTTTGACTTTAATAAATATGAAACATATTAGTAAATATCATGAGCTTTGGTGATAACCCAATTATGCCCCGACTCTTATTCCGCTGCGGGTAGGGGTGTGACATATGACAATTGAAGTAAAAAAGATTACAAATATGGAACATCACTTTTAAGTCGAGCCTTCATCTCTCTGTCTTACGATGGTACCAACCTGAGCTCTCAAGGTCTTGCCCAACCAAGATACATATATCCGTTACATATATTCGCATGTAAGATGAAATCAAGGGAATCTATATACGGGAGTATATTCTGATGTGGGAAACATTGTTAAGTCAAGTTCTAAGACATCTAATATCATCTCTTGAAAAAAATTAGAAATGTGTAGAGGTTTAAGTGGACCAATATACTGACAATCTAAGTGAATCTATTTGAAACATAAAGATTTCAAAGATCATCGGTACTAGTGATATGTCTCAAAAACTGATATGATCCTCTAACACAAACTGACAAAAAATGTTTGTAAATATGTTTGCACATAGCTATTTCTTTTCATTCAGATAAACCCAAAAAGTTTTTCAATGTGTTTTAGCATAAGCTTTGAAAAAATCAAAAGATTTTATGCTTATCTTAGTTTTTTACCACCGATGTTGGAATACTATTAGTTTTTTACCACCGATGTTGGAATACTAATTTTCAAAATCTGAAGCTGCAGAATAGAATTTGAGAACATGGATTGAAAAGGTATCTGAAATAAGAAAATGTTCAAAATGATTAAAAGTTTATTAATTTGAAACTTGAAAATAACAAATAATATCAGTTTGTTCATAAAGTGTTTATCAAGGTCATTAATTTGAACTAGGTAGACAAATCAGATAACCAAGGTCATTAACTTGGACTTGGTTAACTGAGAGGGTTATTAAAACTGATTAAGTGTTTAAATTTGAAATTTGAAAATAATAATAAATAGTTGATTAGAAAATTTTAAAAGTTCGAAACTAAAATGTTTAGTTGAACGATTTTGAATTTGATGAGGAAGCTCAAAGATAGGGGAGCAAGATTCAAACGTTTATCAAAGATAAAAAAAGGCTCAAGGAAAGGGGGAGCATGTTGATGATTAACCTTTACAAATCAAGCTCAAAGAAAGGGTGAGATTCCTGATAGAATTTGCTGTGCTGAAAATGTCAAAGATATTAAAGTTATAAAGAATTATGAAGATTGATAGAGGATACGCCTTCGAGACTGCGGGGGAACTATTGATGCATATGTATATTGCTTACATCATCGAGTCGTATCGAGTCTGTAATAGGATTGTACATGTTAGATTTCATATCGTATGTATGTTTAGTACCTACTTTCGTACGAAGATAAACCAAGTGACTTCGTATGAAGGTAACCTAGTTAAGATCGTACGAAGGTAGTTAGGGATTACTTCGTACGAAGTGAGTTAAATTCGTATGAAGTGGAGATATCAAGTTCGGACAGAGTAAGAAGTCTATATATAGGTTAGTGTGTTCTTGAGTATGTATCAGAGTTTAGCGGACACGACGACAGAGCTCTGTTCAATTGTTTCTAGGAAATGTAATAGTTGAACAATTAATGAAACAGTTATTAAAAAGTAAATCTTGTTATATTTGTCACCTAATCTAAATGGATTCCGCAAGTGATGGACTAGGTTAATCAAGTTATACCTAAGCTTCTCGGATCCTAACACGGGCCTACTATGACGCGCTTCAAATCTAATCAGCTTCCGCAACTTTTGATCTCCCGATTTCATTTGAAAATTTATCAGTTTAGTCTGACACAACTCTTGCACGTCTCACCACGGCAGAGTTTGTATATCTTGCAGGTATCTAAAATATTGAACTCAAATTCTCTTTTGATACCCCAAACGTTCAACTCTTGAATCTATCCCCAGCTAATTATATCACCCAGTGAAACATCAACATGTCTCGTGAAGAACACCAGCGGTCGTCTAAACTTTCTTTCCTTAGGAACAGCTTTGAACCAAGCTTTCCTCGCTTCTCTTATTTCACTTCTATCAATCATAGGAGATTCACTGTCTTTAATTGTTTATTCGATCTTTCTTTTCAACAACTCATTGGTATTTTCGTTGAAAATCTCTTGGAATGTTGGGAAATCATCAGTTCTATCACCAGAGTATTTTTGCAATCTCATCATCCGAATCATCTTCCACGACAATATTATTATAATTATCAGCTTCTTCAACATACTTGAAAACATAATCTTCAGGCTTTGAAGCCTCAATATTATTCGGTTCCTCTTCAAAATCAAACACAAACGCACTTTCATCAACACCCATCATCTTTTCTATTTCTTCCTTAGTATAGTTGTTAATGAATTCGTCTTCCTCAACATCATGATCAAGATATATTGTTCCTTGTTGAATTGCAGGAACAACCGTTAGAGGAATAACGTCTGTGAAGAATCCTGAATTCTTTGCATCGTGCATAGGATCATCTTGCTCCCCCTTTCTATAACAAGCATCTTCTTGATTAGCATTATCATTTAGAAAATCATATTGATCACCAATTCTAGAAGATTTAGCTTTATAAACAACCAACCTGTGAGAGTAGGATTGGTTCACCGAAGAACACAAGATCTTCGTTCAATCTGATTTAACGTGCAGAATCCGTTAGACCGAACCGTAGTCATGCACGAGAATGTAAATAACAATAGTTTTATTATGATTCTTTGACAACAGGACAAAGTTTTGATGTCTACGAATACAAAACACCTAATCTATGCTTGATCTTGATGTGAGAGTTGTTCTTGTGCGAACTTATTCTCTCTTGAACGAAGGTATACATTAGCTATATATAGCCACCCTTGACCAACCTTCGTACGAAGGTCATGTTTCTAGGTCCGTAGAAATGTAAAGCTCCATATCCATGTAAATGTATATGTTCGTACGTATGTAGAATGTTGATTTCAATACATGCAAGTTGACTTGTGATGATGTAATGATGATGCAAAATTATGATGCCATCACATAAATGTGATGACATCATTCCTGATCATGCCCGCTCTCTTCATATCATGTTGTAACGAATCCTGACCCGATCTAACGAATCCTAACACTCCTAAGCCAAACCTCTGCCCGGTATAATAGAGACTCAAGACACTTGACATTAGATGTATAATTAGATTTCTAGTATGGCCACACAAATCAAGCACTAACACAACCCAATACCACCTTGATTGTTGTCATCATCATCACCCTTATCATCTTTGTCATGATCAGAACCATCGATATGCAAATCTTCATCATCTTCTTTGTCCTCAACCTCTTTCTTATTTTCTTTCTCTGATTCTTTCTCATATGGTACATCTTTTACTCCACCCATCAGAATGAATTTGAGATATCTATCTATTCGGTTTCAAGTTCAACCACAATTTCTAGCATAACATCAGTTTCTCCCTTTCCTTTGTTAGAACTAGCAGCTTCTGAATCAGCAGCAGCTTTACGAGCTCTCTCAGCAGCTTGCTTTGGCTTCATCAATCTCTATCTGATTATATTCTACTTCAAAGTCAGTCCCCATTTTCTTTTCTTGTACTTTGTACAAAATCTCTAGCTTTCGATCCTTTACCTTCTTGTAAGCTTCCAAGTCGCTCAATCTTTTTCTCAATCTTTCATTTTCAGAGACCAGACTTGCTATCAAAGCTTCCATTTGATCATGTTGATTCTCTAGATACTTTATTCTGTTTTCCATCCGCTTGATTTTTTCATCATTCGAATCATTCAAGAAATCCAAGTTCATTCCTTTTGGAAACAATTGATCATGTCAAACATAAATCCACTATATTTGAACGTAGGACCAAGAGATTGTCTTCGTTGTGAGGATTGTGGTTGTGACTGAGTTGATGATTGTGGTGGTTGTTGCTATTGTGGTGGAATTGGTGGAACATGTGTTGCTGGAGGTTGTTGAGATATTGTGGGAGTTTGAATCGGAATTACATGTTCTACTTCAACCACAGCTTCCATTGTTGGTGTTTCTTTATATGTAACTACCGGTTCAGCTCCAATAGTTGTTTTATCTATTAAAGGCTTTTGAACTCTCCTTCAACATTATAAGGTTTTCATGGAAGATTTCTGAAAGAAAATCTTTTTGGATTTTTAATATTGAATGCAGAAATGTAAACATATGTAAATGTAATATTTACAGTTTATTTTTTTTATGAGAAAACATGCTAGAGGATCATATCAGTTTAATGAGACATATCAGCTGCACTGTTGATCTTTATGAAACACTCAGTTTAAAGAATTCACATAGATTGTCAGTATTGTTGTCCACTTAAACTTAATCTAAAAACTTTCGTAATGCTTACCGATACGTTAATGTAACACCTCGTAAAATTTACATTCGGTAATATACCGACACGTGTACATACCCTCGGATGATGCCTCAAATGAGTTAGCCACTCAACTAGCCCAAACGTGTCCAATTCACAAAAAATTCCATACTAGATCGTAAGCTACGGTCCTAAACCGTAACCTACGGTCTGGCTTAGTTGGCCAAAAATTTAAACCTAAGCGTAACCTACGGTCAAGAACCGTAGGCTACGGTCTAGAGTTGCTGAATAGTTTTATACTAACTGTAAGCTACGGTCTGGTGACCGTAGCCTAGGGCGAGGCCTGAAAGCCTCTATTTTTCCTTATTTAAACTTTTAGCAAATGACCTGGAGGCCCCTAGACTACATTATTTTCGTATTTCTTACTTAACCAAGTCACCTCTCGACCCGAACGTCTCTTGGTTGAGACGGTATCTTTTGATTTACCATTTTTAAGTACTTCGCATCATCACCAAGCCTTTAACTTTACAAAATTTAGTAATTTAACCCATATAACCATAAGAACTCGTATTGTCGTATTCTAAGCTAGTAACTACGTATAAGTCACAAAAGCACCTAATGTGACACTCGTTAACATTCGGTTATTCACACTTTTCTTCAACACATCACGTGTTGAACGAAAAGAACTAATTATGTCATTGTGTCATTGAATATAAGTCAAGGGACAATTCATGACAATCCATAAAACTATTTTTAAGGGGCTAAATGTGTCAAACTCCAAAATTCTATCAAGATGCCACCTAGCCTGCAAATTGCCACACCCTAACAGCTCTTGACATCTTTCTAGACACTTGTATTGATCCTACAACACCTCTAATACCTGGCTTCATCTTCTTACACCTTCTTGCACTATAAATAGCCCACTAAGTTCACTCATTCTTTGCTCATCTCCTCTACTCCTCTCTTATTACACTCTTAGAAGTTCCTTGTCATCTAGGAGCATCCCTTTGAGTTCTAAACTTCTCTTGGATCACTTGTAAGTGTTCCATCTCTACTCTTTTCTTTTTTATAGGCTTTTAATAGCCAAAAGACAAGCATTTTCAACAAATGCTTTGACTTTCGGTTAAAACCATTATGGTCTAGCCATTATTCAAGATGAACATGGCTAAGTGATCGTAATTAGGAATGCATTAATCCCTTAAAAGGGCACCTCCTAAGAATCATGTTTACTAGGTCAATTGACGGGTCAAAGTTTATGTTTTAAAAAGTCAAACGTGTCAGATTATATAAATTTTAAATTCTGAGCTTATATATGTTATAAACATGTTTTTGACACTTAAAAAGTTAGTAATAGTTAATAGAACATGTGGGAACATGTTCGATCCGTCAATTTCAGTCCTAGGATCGGTTCGCAACCGAAAGTCACAAAGTTTGACTTCTGCTTTGATTTTCGATTCGATTAGTTTACAACTGACTTATAGTTGCATTATGATCGTGATACAATGTAGCATAACCCTCTGAGGTTATATTACATGATCATAATCATAATATGAGTTTATGCACAAGTTTCGTTAAATGTCAAACTTTGACTAAAATGCTTTTTTTACATAAAAAAAGATTTTAATCAACAATGAACTTACAAATGAATTACCTACTGACATATTAAAATAATTAACATATTATTATGTTATTATTCTGATCATAAACTAATTTTTAATATAATATCGTAAATTATATTTTTAAAAAGAACAAAATGCCCTTTCGGTGCATAATTTGGTCCTAAACCATAAATCACACTTATGTGTGCTATCTTACTGATCATATATCACAAATTAAGTATTTTTCCAAAATGTTTATGATCATAACATCAGAGTATATGCAAGTTCCCTTTTTATGTCATATAAATAACCAAAAAGCCTTATAATGCGTAGTTTCGTTTTAAAACCTTAACGGACATATAAGTTGATATCCTACTGATATTACAACTTATTTTAAGTATACTGACATATAGAACTTGTTCATAACTCATCCAGTTACCCGATATTGCTTATATGCATACGGTTGTGTATATGTAACTAGTTTACGAAAATTAACCGAAACGGGTTTAACCATATCATTTTCATCTCAAATTCTAGAATGTTTATTGTTTACCCATGACATACAACTCTTAAGTACTTGTTGGATTTAAACTACATTCTATCCTGTCATCGCTTAATCTAGCGTATTGTACTGTTTTGATCCTTTAAGTTAGTCGGTCTAAGTCAATGACTTAAATTGGACCGTTAGCATTCTATTTAGTTAGCTTATGCCATCATTCCAGACTAGAAGCCTTCTAGTAAATGCTATCTACACTATTCTATTGATTAAACTGAGTTAATATAAATTTTACATCAAAGTCAAGTGTTAGCTCAGGTAAATACACTTGACTTATTTTCCCTATACATGCTTTAGTTACGGTAAATTATTACCGCTTGGTCGGAAATGGGATCAATTCAATGCCAGATTGTGGCTAGTAAATTCACATATTTCGTCTTGATCAGTTTTATTTTAAACATTGGGGGTTAACGACTGTGTCACACCCTGGTCGTAGCGGAAACGCAAGCGTGTGACTATGAGGTAATCATTGCATCCAATTAAGTAAACAAATATAAATCAACAACGATGCCATATCGAATATAAATTTGCATTTCAACATTTACAACCAACCAAAAGTAATTTCATAGTTTCACTGATTTCACCTTGTCATCATAAACGTAGTTTGAAAATACATTACTTCAAAATAAAATATTTTTTTCATCATGAATGCATAATGAGGTTTTAACCCCTATATACCCATACTAGGTTGGGATATAAGAGACAAATCCTCCAAAAGATGACACTAGTTGTCTTGTCATTTCCCATAACCCGAAATGTGTCACCAGCTCATGCCTTGCGTCCTGAAATACATGTAATTTTAAAAAGCAACAAAAGTTGACGAGTTCATGTAGTTAATTTTTTCGTATAAAATGTCATCCTTGTAATCCAGTAATGAAATACGAGTATGTTATTAGCAATCTGGGAGTTTAAGGATCTATTAGTGTGTGTCGCGAGCACCCTGACATATGTGCCATAAGTAAGCAACCTAACCGAGACAATTTTGACATCATTGGGATCACAAAAGCACTCCTAAAGGTTTACCAATTAGGAGTGAAGCGCGTCTCAAACTCAATAGATCTATATCTTTTGCACCTTGGTCACTATGTGATTAATGGTTACTATTGTCATCATCCTACTTACGCACATTTGATCGTGTTATCATCTAAACCCATAGCTAATATACTGCTTGTTATGACATGTATTTCCCCTTGATAGTTTTTAAAACAATACTTTGAAATAATTGAAAGGAGGGACATGAACTCACAGCTTTGTGTTCCGTACGTCGCAGTCGCACTTATCAAGTTCGGTGCCCATACACGTGTGTAACCTACATGTGTATTACCTTCATTAAACATATATTTTTGATATATATATATATATATATATATATATATATATATATATATAAATGTTGTTATTCTTAGATCGTGTGTGAACGGCCTCACCCTTCACATATCCTCGTGCCTTGCACGCGTGTCATTGGGCCTAGCCCATGTCTTCATATGATTGGCCTAGCCCATGTAATTTATGTCATTGGTCCTAGCCCATGTCTTTATGTGATTGGGCCTAGCCCATGTAATTTATGTCATTGGGCCTAGCCCATGTCTTTATGTGATTGGGCCTAGCCCATGTGTTTATGTGATTGGGCCTAGCCCATGTATTATATGTTTGGGCCTAGCCCATGTATTTTATGCCTTTGGGCTTAGCCCATGTTATTTCATGTTTTGTGTGATTGGGCCTTGCCCATGTCTTTTATATAATGTGCCTAGCCCAATTCATTTTCAAGAGTCCATAATATATATATACTTCTTACACTTATTAATTTTTACTAAGTATAGATTTTTAAGTATATATATATACTTTTATAAGACCACTTAGTAAATTCTTATACATTTTAACTTTCCGGATTTTTATATCGTTAATATATGTATACGTTAAGTGTCTAAAATATATTATTTTAGACACGTTGTCGTTGTCGCTTAATATATACTTTTTGGCACCGTGATCGCTGAACGTCGTAGTAACTCTTCATGTTGACGATTTGTTCGTTGGTCGACGACGCGACGGTGTATCGTGTACATTCACCAATCACCCGCATTACTCCGTTCATCCGATTATTGTTTCGACATATTGTAAAAGTGTATGTGTTTTATGTTATCTAAACTTTTTAATCCTTCAAGTGTTTGAAGTATTTGTATAAGTTAGGTATTTTGTGGTATATACCTTAAACTTCCAGATACATACACATGTATTTTCACATATTCTTTTGGTGACAAAATATGTATATATATATGTTTTTATTTCCATAAGTATATACATGTAATAAATACTTATTTTTAACTTGTATATATATACATATATTGTTAAACTTCTTGGATGGTTAGGGTTTAACCCTTGTCATCAAGACTTCCTTAATGATGGTTTAGGTCACTAATCGTGTTTACTCCTGTTAATCACCCCGTTAATCATACTTTAATCGCAATTAGATTTTTAGAAAATTTCGCCATAGTTTCCCCTAAACTATGGCGTTTTCCACATTTCAAAAACGTATTTAAATCAAGTTTAAACTCGTAATCAAGATCAATCCTCAATTCAAGATGACATATCACTTTATAAAGCTTTATTTACAACTTATGCATGCTCATTTTCCATGATCTTTGTAAATATATTAGTACTACTTTTCTTAAAAACAGTGAGATCATTATATATTTATTAGAACATTTAAGTCACCATTTTTAGTACACTTTCAAATCATTATTTCCACTTTAACCTCCTTTGTTTACTACACTTTTTAAGATGATTATGACTTAAATCATGGTGTTTATTTCTAATAAAAATCATACATGTGTAATAAATCATTTTTAAGTTGTAGTAATCTTTATGGATCATGAGGTTGATGATCTCGTTTAGATATAAAAATCGCCATGTTTAAATCATAATTTATATTGTTATACATACAAGATTATCTACTTTAAACACCTTACTTAATCATAATCAACATAATCATGCTAACTAGTTAACATTAAAGCACATAATCAACACATAATAAGCTTTATTTAGTGGATTATGATGGTGAGATTAGGGTTTTTAAGTTTTATTTTCTTTACTTTCAAGATGATCAAAAAGTACTTCCTTAATCTAGACATTATAAGAAGCTTAAATATGAAGAAAATTTATCTTACAAAGTTGCTCAAGATACTTTGGATGATCTTGAAATGGCTTTAAAGTGTATAAAATGGGGTGTTTACTGGTGGAAATATGGAGGTTTGTGGTGGTGGTTGTGAGCCGTGGGAGAGGGAGAGAGGGAGGAGAGTTGTGTGTTTTTTTTTAAGGTGTATAATGATGAGAATTTGTTTAGTTGTTATATAAAAAAATATCATGTATCACCATCTTTTCAACCCATCAACATAAGATCTTACACCATGCTTCTAATCTCATATAATAAACACAAATCAAGTGGGTGTGGGACCCACTTGAATCCGCCAATATGGGGGGTAAGTGTAATTATTTTTTAACATGTGCTACATTGTTAGATATTTAGGTAATTAGCTTAATTATGATGATTAGGGATTGATCCTGTATCATTAGCATGTAATTAGGGTTCAGGGTGTTAATCAATGTTAATTAGTCCTCTTGACTAATTGGCATTAGTTTCGGATAACGAAAACATCATTAGTTCGCTCATCGGTACGATATCGGCTAATATACGAACTCTATTATTTCGTACCGGAAGCTTGGTTTTTGACCACCATAAGTGTCATGGCGTTTATTTAGGACACTTCCGTCCTAGAAATATGATTAAATTGTTCGCTAGCGGAATATATGTTGAGTTAGGATGGCCGAAAAGCTTTCCGTCTAATTGTTCGCTCAATATCGGCACTTATATATTTTGTCGTCGAACATTTCTAGAAGTTGTAGTTCCGTGACCTCAAGGTAGTTGAAAGGACTTCGAGTCCCAAATGAAGCTTAACTAGTTCTCTAGATAAATGTATGAGGCTATCGGCCAATAAAATTTTTGTCGGTTCGACAATCGGTCGCTTTCCGGTCAAGTGATGCACTGTTTGCCCTATGACCGGAAACAATGTCTTTTATGTGTATCTGCTATTCTCATATTGTTTTAGGGTGTTCAACATTGTTTTGTTATAATTCTGGAATCCAGAAAATACCGAATTAATGTTGCGGACAAACTGAAATTGTCGCCTTTTTGGTCAAAACGGACAATTTTGTAATCTGGGCGTTGTACTAGAAAGTTATGTATTTTTCAAATAGGTGTTCCCACATTAGTGTTTTCATATATATATGGACTCAATTATGGCATTAGCATGCCGTTATTCGTTGTTCTGTTTCGTTTTAGCGGTGTTGCTGACATAAATAGTGCAACCGCGAATAGTGCACCCAACACTTTCTACCAACACTTTTAGGGCATTGTTTGGTTTGTTTCGCGTCGTAACTGAAACCGGTATATGTTATGATCTGATTTACTTGTCCTAATACTTGTGATATGACGTACGACTCAGTTACGAAATCAAATTAGGATAAAATGCATGAGATTATGTAATACAAATAGTGATTAGGTTGTACGGAATTACCGGTTATTTGCCATTTGTCACAGACCGTGTCCTAGATATCCGCGGCTCATTTAAGTTACTAATGGCCATGACCAAAGCATAGGGTGTAGGCATACACCTGACAGATGCGAATGCTAAAATATTTTTACCCACAAGTTGGGGATAACTCCTTCGCGGGTTCATAAGTGGTGTGTCAGTTAATCATGTCTCGGTCTCTGTACTGGGCCTTATATGTATTGAAAAACATGTGAATCTGTATACAAGGTTAAAAGCATAATTTTCCCAAGTTATAAAAGATTTTAATGTGCCCTGTGCACTTAAATCAATGTTTGAAATGATTTCAAAACGAGTCAGTTAATTGTATTTACTAGCGAAAGCTGACGTATTTTCAAAAGACTAAGTTGCAGGTACAATATGAAATAAGCTGGAAGCTGCTTGGAATTGATATAAGAGGATCTTGCAAATCCTTAAATCTGCTTAAAAGTCTGATATCCATCTTTTGTATATTTTACGATCCGCCTGTGGATTTTTAGTTACAAACCGTTTGTATATTATTTTTGAACTTTGAACATTTTGGTTTGTAATAGTAATTTAAACTCCAAGACTTCTGATGTGCTGTGTTAATTGACTCTGATGATATCAACTTACGTCACGCTATTCCCCACTCGGGCCCACCGAGGTTTGGTTGGAAATCCGGGGTGTGACAGGTTGGTATCAGAGACAACGTTTGAGAGAATTAAAGACTAGCCTTTTGTGTTGAATCTCAAACTTACACAATAGCACATTCCTTAGACTTCCGAGTCTAGGCATTGACCTAGGATTACTCATTTCATTATTAAGTAATTATTATTGTTTTTAATTGATTTTAACAGGAAAATGCCGCCAAGATTCAAAGGACAAAGTGGAAGAGGAAAAGGTCCAATGGGGGGGGGGACCATCGGGGCACATCCCTTCACAACCTCACAACCCAAACTCTTATCAACATTTAGGAGATTCATCTCCTTGGCAACCAGCGAGACACTCTATATCTCATAAATATTCGCCCCCACATTCCAAAATTCTTACCATTCACACCACTCTCATCACTCCCATCATTCACACCACTCTCACCATTCCTATCATTCTCACTCACATTCATATCATGAAGAGTTTAACCCATATCTTTATTTGAACCCACATCCAGCTGATCAGAATCAGTTGGATCAACCAAATTCTATGGACGAGGACTCCGACCCGGAGATGCCACTGTCTGGATCGCATGGACACCCCATTGAAATCTCTAGCAGTTCTAACTCTTATCAGGATCACCTTATCAGGGTCCTAATGAATGGGACCAATATTGGAGTCAATTCACTTTTGTTAACACTCCTTCGTACCATTCTCCAACACCGCCTCCTACACAGGAAGACATCCAAATGGAACCGGTGGAGCAACCTCAACCACCACCTGAGCGACCAAGGAGGAAACATGGAGCACGTATGTCGGTGCGTGCGGGACAATGGTCGGTTTTGCTACCACCATTGCCCAAAACCTACCCTACCATTCCTGAGGACCCACAAATAGGTGGACCCTCAAATACTTCGCCTGTGGTGGAACCTACAACACCACCCGTGGTTCAACCACCACCGTTGGGTTTTAATAACCCTATTCCTACATACCCAGATACGTCTAAGTATAATCATTTTAACCCAACTACACCGATGAACATAAATTATTAGGCACTATCACATACCCATATATGCAAGCGGTCATGCATAATACATACCCATCACCCTTCCCACCTACTTATCCACCTACTAGATGCCCAAGTTATGGGTACCAGTATCCTGTTGTGTCTCAACACAACCACAACCTCTGCCACCTCTTGAAGCCATTAATGAGGCTTTGGAACGGATGAAGGAAATGCAACAACAGGCTGAGAAGAAGGAGAAGAAGATAAATAAGTTCTTCAAGAAACTTTTCAAGTTAGTCAAAGGAAAGAAGGACGAATGAAGTTTTTTCTATTTTTAAGTTTTGTAACCTTTCCTTTAGTCCCTACGTGGACATGTTATTTCTTTAGTCCCTACAGGGACATGTTGTTTCTAATAGTTCTTGCAAGGACAATCATTTCAATTTATTCAAGTATTGTAGTTTTGTATTGTTATTTAATGAAATATTTAGAATTTTATTTATATAATATAATATATATATATATATATATATATATATATATATATATATATATGTAATTGTTACATCCTCTTTAAGCGATCGTCTTGATTTGAACTCGAAATTTATGATCCGCTATATAATTCCAAAAGATCTTCTTAATGGTTTTGATTAGCCAATTGGAAAAGTCCATATGAATTGGCCAAATTATAAAAGATAGTTAAGGATGAATAGCCTCCTATCATGATAGTTAAGGAAGATTATCCCTTATATCAAGAGGTGGTGAACTATGTTCAAGTCTCCAAGTCATTAAGATCAAATGCGACCATAACTATTATTAATCAACCGTTAAGATAATTATGTGCTAACATTCACGTAATGTTAATACTCCTGGTATGTGACTTGAGGAACCACACTAACCATCTAGGTGATGGACTACGTCCTAACCTTATAGCCTATGTGATCAAATTTGATTCCGCTAATTCATCAATGTGATGATAATAATTAAATATCCATTAGTGATGAACTGCCTACGGGCCAAATTGAACATCCATTAGTGATGAAGTGCCTACGGTCCATAATTAAACATCCGTTAGTGATGAAGTGCCTACGGGCTATAATTAAACATCCATTATTGATGAAGTGCCTACGGGCTATAATTAAACATCTATTAGTGATGAAGTGCCTACGGGCCATAATTAATCATCTATTAGTGATGAAGTGCCTACGGGCCATAATTAAACATCCATTAGAGATGAAGTGCCTACGGGCTATAATTAAACATCCATTAGTGATGAAGTGCCTACATGCTATAATTAAACATTTGTTATTGATGAAATGCCAACAGGTTATGATTTAACATCCATTAGTGATGATTTACCTACGAGCTGTAACATCCGTCAAAAACGAATTTACCAAACCCGCTCCGTTTATCAACCAAACAGTCAGTTAAAATTTTCGTTGCGAATTAAATGCCCAAAATAATTTTAAACGATACATAATCAATGATTATGCGGGGATATATAATTACTTTTTGAAAAACTGTTAAAAATCGCAAAATAAAAATATTTTACTCATGCCGGGTTTCGAACTCGGGTCTGTACCGGTTCAAACAAACAACTTATCACTCAACCGATCAACCGCTTCGCCACTTTGATTTTCTGATAAATAAAGGAATCAATTAATTCAAATATTAAAGTTCGGAAATCAAATTCAGTAATTGCGCCCAATTAGCAGTCGTCGGAAATCCCGACGACTTCGCCGTTAATATACGTTTCCGCTCAAGATAACCGTAGAATTAACTCCCACGACGGTTATAACCGACGTCTGAACCCGCGACATCAGCCGTAACCGCCGGAGAACGGCTGACTTCGAATTGAGACCGAATTCAGACCCCATACATCTCGATACTACCCTATAAATTCACCCACAACTCACCAGAAATCTTTCACACTCAAATCGCACCCTTTCTCGGCGAAAACTCACTCGCCGGAAATATTTTATACGTCGCCGGAAAAACGTATCATTAATCTCTGAGCTTTACCGAACCCCGTAAACTTTTACCGAAGTCACCCACACCCTTTGTAAGCTTTCGGAAGACTCTCTGCTGCAAGACACTCGTCGCCGGAAAGAGATTGCTGTCGCCGGAGTTCTGCCGGAAAACAGAGGAGAACCAGTCGGTACTTTTCACGCCTAATTCCTTTCCTTTTTACTTTTATCTCATCTGTAATTGATCATAAAACGCTAAAGAAACCTGAATCAACATTTCGCATCAGTCAGTCGTCACTTCCGGTGAAAACCAGTGAAGAAGACGAAGTTTCGGTAATAGTTAAGTATAATTAAAATCCAGTTATTTACCGGTTAGACACACAGTCCAACGGTGGACTGTGTGCACATTGAACGCTAAGGTCTCGAGTTCGAGTATTGTTCCTCACACGCTGCCTTAATAAAAATTCCTTTTTCAGCAAACTGAACCGGATTGATTTAGGTATATGTTAAGTATATTGATAACCGAGTTTATAACCAAGTGAGACACACAGTCCAGCGGTGGACTGTGTGTACGCTAACCCACAGGTCCCGGGTTCGAGACCTGTGGAGCGAACCGGTTCTCGGGATTTAATTCGTTTTTAAAATAAAGGATTTCTGTTTAATTCTAATTAATATATATATATAATTAAAATAAGATATATAACGGGTTAGACATGTAGCTCAGTTGGTAGAGCTGCGTGCGCGGGTACGGGAGGTCTCGGGTTCGAGCCTCACCCAGCGCACAACAATATGCCTTCGAACCGGTCAACAGTCAGTCAAAGTCAACGGTCAAAGTCAACTGTAGCAAAAATCAAAATTTTTTTTAATATTTTTATTTAATTATTTTAATTAAAAATCAATTAAAAATACTTAAAAATAACATTTTTAAGGTTAGAAAATAGCCTCAAACTCACAAAAATACACCCAACAATCCTACTAAAATAGATTAATAAAATCCGTTTGCTTACCGAACCAAAATGCTATTTATCTAGGTTAATTTCACTCGTGGTTAAAACCACTTCGCGTGCACTCAACATCATCAACCGAACGCACCCAATGTGAGTGAATTCTTACAAACTCCCCTTTTTATTCATGTTTTGGGGTGTATCATGTGTCGCTTAAACTAATTCTCTTATGCAAATTCGTGCTATACCATTATATGAACTAAATTAGAATGTAACTATTGTTGGTTGTGATGTATTACAGTCAAAGTTGTATGCAAATTATTTAGGCCCATCAGTTCCTCGTGGGAGACGAGTTGAACAACGCGTGCCTTAAAACTCATTCATTAGGCCCATCAGTTCGTAAGAACAACGCGTGCCTCAAAACTCATACATTAGGCCCATCAGTTCGTAAGAACAACGCGTGCCTCAAAACTCATTCATTAGGCCCATCAGTTCGTGGAACAACGCGTGCCTCAAAACTCATTCATTAGGCCCATCAGTTCCTCGTGGGAGACGAATCGAACAACGCGTGCCTCAAAACAATCATTTGGTGTATGTGTGTTCAATATTCAATATTATGTGTTGTGTGAATAAATTTACATCTACATTTACTCATATGTGGTATGCACATTATTTATAATCAATTGGATAAACTTGTTCAAATGTTTTTCCATAGGATTCACTCGCCAACATTATGTTGATCCAAAAACCTTTTTACACATGATACAGGTGAACGGGTTGAAGCAAGGAAAACATAGGATATGCCTTAGAAGAGAACCAAGAAGCTTAGACTGATAGTTAGAACATGTTGTATCATTTATTGTAAATTTCCATTAAATTGTATTAATGAATATGAAACGTATAATAAATGTCATGAGCTTTGATGATATAACCCAATCATGCCCCGGTCACCTTTTCCGCTGCGGGTCGGGGTGTGACAGATTGGTATCAGAGCCATGACTATAGGGATATAGGATAGGTTATTAGACCCTTAGAGCCTATACTATAGTCTGCCTAAATTTTAATTGATTAGGTGGTTACATACAAACTTGTGATATTTATTTGTTTCATATTTGTTTATATTACAGTCAAACATACATGCTTATATACATATTCATTATACATATATCAATGTTCATACATTCAATTCATTTTCATACTCTCATTATTCAAGGATTTTGTTGCAATTTTCAAATCTCATCAAAGTAAGTTCTGCGACGGGCATGTAGTAACCGGAAGGGTACAAGTACCGGTAGTCGGGACGTCCTGTCTAGGTTGGCATTCGTATAAATCCAAAATGACGGACCAGTTTGCCTACCTGGGGACTAACGATGAGAGTACGACGGACCTATTAGGCCAAAGCATGCACACCAAACGTCGTTCGAACTAACCTCACTTTGAGATGTCACCGTGTCCATGCCGGGGCACATTCCGAATATCATACGTTACATATTTCTCGATTTTCTCCGGGTTTTAGTGTACGTAACCAAGCTAACACATGCGAACCATATGAAAAACCCGGTAATCATAGGGGCCCACATGATTACGAAGGTGAAGTATGGCGGCATGCAAGGCCCAATACGAGCAAAGCCCAAGACATCCTATGGATTTCTATATTTATTTTATGAACGTTCATTCCCAAACACGACCCACGATCCCAAAGGCATCCAACTCATACTCTTGACATGTATTCCTTGTAGATGTCTTCTAACCTCGCCCGTAGGAAGATGAGAGCAGAAAAAGCCCGTGAACGCATGGCTGCCCAAATCGCTCAGCAAATGGCGACCGTAATACCCAACATCGTAGTTCAAGTTCAACAAGCCCTTACCGCTAATTCCGTTAACCCAATCCAACAAGAGGATCAAAACACTGTCAACCTTTCAGTCACTAAATGCACCTACAAACATTTCAAATCCTGCGATCCTCCAAAATACGAAGGTACTGAAGGTGTCACCGCTCTCCTCCATTGGTTCGAAGAAATGGAGAACACTTTTCTAAATTGCGATTGCCCCGATGATCGCAAAGTGCGTTATGCTACCGGTCGTTTACTTGGAACAACACTCACATGGTGGAATACAGAGAAGACCAAACGAGGTGTTGAAGAAACTATGACCTTGACTTGGGAAGAATTGAAGGGAATCATGACAAGACGGTTTTGCCCAAGAAGCGAAATCAAGAAATTGGAGGATGAGTTCCATGCTTTGAAACAAAAGGAAGGCGACCACACCACATACAACAAGAGATTCCTTGAGCTAAATCAAATGGTTCCCAACTTGTTCACTCCCCTCTACC
Source organism: Scalesia atractyloides (assembly GCA_947069175.1). Taxonomy (NCBI): domain Eukaryota; kingdom Viridiplantae; phylum Streptophyta; class Magnoliopsida; order Asterales; family Asteraceae; genus Scalesia; species Scalesia atractyloides. The sequence continues at coordinate 34,530,061 of CAMTDV010000028.1, forward strand.
GTTTGATCGAGCACTACATTCGTGGTCTTCCATCAAAGATTCAAGACTCTGTAATAAGTACCTCGCCTGCAACTTTGGAAGCAGCAATGGAGCTAGCAACCGCGCTCACCGAGAACCGAATCCGGAACCAAGATTTCAAAGAGGAGAAAAAGAAGGATAAAGCATCAACCGAAACCTCAAACTCCACCCGAACCGAATCCTCTACACCACCTATTTTTAAGAGAAAACGAGATGGGCAAATTTTCGCCGTCACCCAACGCAACCAACCAGCTTCACAAGTTGTACCTCCTCAAACTATCCCAAACGCTCAAGTAGCACCCAACTCAACTTACCCAAATAAGAAACCTTACATTGGACCTCACCCTCAATGCAACACCTGTTTCTATCACCATCTATCTACTTTACCCTGTCGACTATGTGCGAATTGTGGACGCTACGGTCATTTGAGCAAAGTTTGCCGCACCGCTCAAAACTAAACCTCAACCCCTACTCAACCCATGATCCAAACATATCAACAACCTCAATACCCCATGTACCCATATGTTCGAGCTTGTTTCAATTGTGGCGACCCTACCCATTTTAGAAACACGTGCCCTCGTTTGGTTAACATCATAAACGCCCAAGCTCAAGCAAACCCAGTTAACCAAGCAAATCAAACAAACCCAGCTCCACCGCCAGCAAGAGGAAGAGTTTATAACATCAACGCCAATCCTGTTGAAGATATTAACGGTCCAAACCAACCACTTAACTAGCCTTCTCTCACCAAGAATCAAGATTCAACTCCAACCACCTAGTTTTTTATGTTTTTCTTTATGTTATCTCAATTTTCACGTATCTCAATTGGAATTTTATCCAAGAATTTTAATGCAAATTACTAGTTCAGTTTGTTTTATACTCATTGATTTAATATCATCATACTTCACGACATATCTCAGTTTCATCATTTAAAGAAGTTGAGTTGTGTCTCATTTCTACATAGACTAACCTCTCCATCATATTAAACGAGAGAGGTATTGTCAAACACGGATACTATTAGAATTAAGACTCAAGCGCTGGTTGTTGTGTTTGTTTATGTTGTAGAGTCGCATAGAACTAATCATAACTTGCGGATAAAGTCAATGAGAATTTGACAAGAATATGGTGGATACGCCGCTGGTACTTCCTATATATAAGTATTCTTGTCAAATGATCGGAGGCATTATCAGGCGGTTATGAGAGGTTCCATGCATAGGTTGTTTGTGTGATTAAGTTATTCATTTTCAGTACATGCAATAAGCTCGGCTCCGTTTGATTGAGCCTTGAGCACACAGACAATTTCATTTTCAGTACATTCAATACGTTCGGCTCAGTTTGATTGAGCCTTGAGCGCACAGACATTTCAATTTCAGTACATACAATACGATCGGCTCCGTTTGATTGAGCCTTGATCGCACAGATATATTTCATTTCAGTATTTTTATGTTTGTTGTATTGGTTGTAGAGTTATAGGACTAATCATAATTCACTGATAAAACCAATGAAAATTTGACAAGAATATGGTGGATACGCCGCTGGTACTTCCTATATATAAGTATTATTGCCAAAGGATCAGAGGCGTTATCAGGCGGTTATGAGAAGTTCCATGTAGGATTTAGTATTGCCTTGGTTGAAATTTGTGTTACATTTATATCATCTCACTATTTAAAGAAATTGGATTGTGATCCATTTCTACATAGACTAACCTCTCCATCATAACAAACGAGAGAGGAACTGTCACCATTCAAACATATATACTATTAGAATGTGGATTCAATTATTAGTTGTTGTGTTTATTTGTGTAGATTGTAGTATTAGAAGTTTTGCCTTAGGATATAACCATACTTTTCCAAACATATCTAAACTCTTATGCATGATATCATTTTAGCGAATCTTTCCTGCTTAACAATACTTATACAGTAGGCAACAAAAAGCGATTCCTGTAATAGGGTACTAGACCCTTACAAGGAACGTTACCGCCTCAAACAAAAACTTAAACCCTTATTTCTTCTAAAGCGTGTAACTGTCAAACTAAACACCATCATTTTTTTTTGTCAAATATATCACTATTTAAATTTCGGGACGAAATTTCTAAAAAGCAGGGGATACTGTAACATCCGTCAAAAACGGATTTACCAAACCCGCTCCGTTTATCAAACGAACAGTCAGTTAAAATTTTCGTTGCGAATTAAATGCCCAAAATAATTTTAAACGATACATAATCAATGATTATGCGGGGATATATAATTAGTTTTTGAAAAACTGTTAAAAATCGCAAAATAAAAATATTTTACTCATGCCGGGTTTCGAACTCGGGTCTGTACCGGTTCAAACAAACAACTTATCACTCAACCGATCAACCGCTCCGCCACTTTGATTTTCTGATAAATAAAGGAATCAATTAATTCAAATATTAAAGTTCGGAAATCAAATTCAGTAATTGCGCCCAATTAGCAGTCGTCGGAAATCCCGACGACTTCGCCGTTAATATACGTTTCCGCTCAAGATAACCGTAGAATTAACTCCCACGACGGTTATAACCGACGTCTGAACCCGCGACATCAGCCGTAACCGCCGGAGAACGGCTGACTTCGAATTGAGACCGAATTCAGACCCCATACATCTCGATACTACCCTATAAATTCACCCACAACTCACCAGAAATCTTTCACACTCAAATCGCACCCTTTCTCGGCGAAAACTCACTCGCCGGAAATATTTTATACGTCACCGGAAAACCGTATCATTATTCTCTGAGCTTTACCGAACCCCCTAAACTTTTACCGAAGTCACCCACACCCTTTGTAAGCTTTCGGAAGACTCTCTGCTGCAAGACACTCGTCGCCGGAAAGAGATTGCTGTCGCCGGAGTTCTGCCGGAAAACAGAGGAGAACCAGTCGGTACTTTTTACGCCTAATTCCTTTCCTTTTTACTTTTATCTCGTCTGTAATTGATCATAAAACGCTAAAGAAACCTGAATCAACATTTCGCATCAGTCAGTCGTCACTTCCGGTGAAAACCAGTGAAGAAGACGAAGTTTCGGTAATAGTTAAGTATAATTAAAATCCAGTTATTTACCGGGTTAGACACACAGTCCAGCGGTGGACTGTGTGCACATTGAACGCTAAGGTCTCGAGTTCGAGTATTGTTCCTCACACGCTGCCTTAATAAAAATTCCTTTTTCAGCAAACTGAACCGGATTGATTTAGGTATATGTTAAGTATATTGATAACCGAGTTTATAACCAAGTGAGACACACAGTCCAGCGGTGGACTGTGTGTACGCTAACCCACAGGTCCCGGGTTCGAGACCTGTGGAGCGCACCGGTTCTCGGGATTTAATTCGTTTTTAAAATAAAGGATTTCTGTTTAATTCTAATTAATATATATATATATAATTAAAATCAGATATATAACGGGTTAGACACGTAGCTCAGTTGGTAGAGCTGCGTGCACGCGTACGGAGAGTCTCGGGTTCGAGCCTCACCCAGCGCACAACAATATGCCTTCGAACCGGTCAACAGTCAGTCAAAGTCAACGGTCAAAGTCAACTGTAGCAAAAATCAAATATTTTTTTATTATTTTTATTTAATTATTTTAATTAAAAATCAATTAAAAATACTTAAAAATAACATTTTTAAGGTTAGAAAATAGCCTCAAACTCACAAAAATACACCCAACAATCCTACTAAAATAGATTAATAAAATCCGTTTGCTTACCGAACCAAAATGCTATTTATCTAGGTTAATTTCACTCGTGGTTAAAACCACTTCGCGTGCACTCAACATCATCAACCGAACGCACCCAATGTGAGTGAATTCTTACAAACTCCCCTTTTTATTCATGTTTTGGGGTGTATCATGTGTCGCTTAAACTAATTCTCTGATGCAAATTCGTGCTATACCATTATATGAACTAAATTAGAATGTAACTATTGTTGGTTGTGATGTATTACATATTGTCAAAGTTGTATGCAAATTATTTTGGCCCATCAGTTCCTCGTGGGAGACGAGTTGAACAACGCGTGCCTTAAAACTCATTCATTAGGCCCATCAGTTCGTAGAACAACGCGTGCCTCAAAACTCATTCATTAGGCCCATCAGTTCGTAAGAACAACGCGTGCCTCAAAACTCATACATTAGGCCCATCAGTTCGTAAGAACAACGCGTGCCTCAAAACTCATTCATTAGGCCCATCAGTTCGTGGAACAACGAGTGCCTCAAAACTCATTCATTAGGCCCATCAGTTCCTCGTGGGAGATGAGTCGAACAACGCGTGCCTCAAAACAATCATTTGGTGTATGTGTGTTCAATATTCAATATTATGTGTTGTGTGAATAAATTTACATCTACATTTACTCATATGTGGTATGCACATTATTTATAATCAATTGGATAACTTGTTCAAATGTTTTTCCATAGGATTCACTCGCCAACATTATGTTGATCCAAAAACCTTTTTACACATGGTACAGGTGAACGGGTTGAAGCAAGGAAAACATAGGATATGCCTTAGAAGAGAACCAAGAAGCTTAGACTGATAGTTAGAACATGTTGTATCATTTATTGTAAATTTCCATTAAATTGTATTAATGAATATGAAACGTATAATAAATGTCATGAGCTTTGATGATAACCCAATCATGCCCCGGTCACCTTTTCCGCTGCGGGTCGGGGTGTGACACGAGCAATACTACATTGTCAATAAAGATAATGACAGTTGTAACCTTATGGTTTCCTGCCCATGGTGGTGAGCTATGTTCAAGCCTCATAGTCTATATGATCAATGAGATCATGACTAATATCATCAATACGATAATTACCCAACTTAACATCTTAAGAGATGTTAATTGATTTGTTATATTGATTTGCCTACGCGCCATATTATATTTTCAAATATAGCCATGACAGTTGTGACTTTATAATCCACTGTCTAAAAGTATATGGACTACGTCCAAATTTAGAAAGCCTTTTATGGTCCCTTTGAGACCTAGGCCAATTATACCTAAAATAACTCAAAGAATATTCATTTAAAATATTAAGCCTGATAGTTGTGATTCTAAGCACACTAGTTCAAATAGGCAATGGATTTATATATCCAAACTTTACAGCCTATATGGTTATTAATACCAAGGCTAATGTAAGTTTAATTTGGTATTTAGTACCAAAACATCAGAGATGGCTAATTTAGATGAGGCACAAAGTAGTCGCCGTGACAATAATACTGACAAGGCTGAAAACATAGCCATCAATGCTGATGATTTCCAAGCTCGCATTGATGCAGCTGCTGGAAACGCCATGGAAAAGGCCATGGAAAAATTTAAGGAGTCGAGCGCTACTCGCTCTAAACCTTTATCTATCCCACCATCATTAACTCGAAAGGAGAGCTCTGTTCACTCATCAAATGTGAAGAGTGAACCAAAGAAACTAGAGTTTCATGATAGGTCCCGTTCTTTGAAAGATGGATGTACCTATAAATACTTTGTCTCCTACAAGCCCCGAGACTTTAACAGAGAAAAAGGGGCTATAGAAGCCTTGAGATGGCTCGATGAAATGGGAACTATTGTAGATATCAGTGGTTGTGCTGATAAGGATGTGGTGAAGTTTGTATCCCAATCCTTTAAGGGTGATGCCCTAATATGGTGGAAGGCCATGGTCCAGTCAACAAGAAAGGTACACCTTTATAACTTGGGATGGACCAAGTTTGCGGATCTTGTTAAGGAAACTTACTAGCCCACCTCATGAGGTGGAGAAGATAGAGTCAGAATTTCTGACTCTTACAATGAAAAATCTGGATTGTCGGAAGTATGTTACCGACTTTAATTACTTATCCAGATTAGTATCTTATCTAATTTCACCTGAACCCAAACGCATTGCGCATTTCATAAATGGGTTAGCACGTGAGATTAAGGGCATGGTGAAGGCTGCTTAGCCTACTACTTATAGGTTATTGTTGACCTATCTCTCTCTCTCTCTCACCTTAGATCTAGTGAGATAAAAGTCAGTCAAGACTGAGACAGACGGGAAAAGGAAGTGTGAGGATAGTAACTCCCAAAGATATAATAAGATGAATAAGGGAGATTTAAATTCAAAAGAAACCAAGATAGGTTGGGCGAGAAGCCGATATGTAAAACTTGCAACTACAGGCATTGCAGACAGTGCAATTCTGACCCACAGGCTAAACCCTATGGCATCTGCAAGAAAAAGGGGCATAAGACCCTAGAATGTAAGGATCTTAAGGATACCGTCTGCTACGGCTGTAATGAAAAAAGGCATATTAAGACTAATTGCCCTAAGAATCCTAAGAGTAACAATCCAATGCCTGAAGAGGCCAAGAAAGGAAATGCACGTGCCTTTCAGATGAATGCAAGAGAGGCTGTTAATGACAACACGTCATAATAGGTACATTCCTCATCAATGACGTATATGCTAGAGTTCTTTTTTATTCAGGTGCGGATAAGTCATTTGTAGACCATAAGTTAGGAAACCATTAAACTTACCCATAAGAATTCTAGACATAACTTATGAGGTAGAACTTGCTGATGGAACCATAGTAACAACATCTTCCATTCTTCATGGATGTTTTATATCCATGAAGAATCATTCTATTCCTATCTCTCTTCTGCCAATGAAATTGGCAGGTTCGATGTAGTCTTAGGCATGGATTGGTTATCCCATAACCAAGCCCGCGTTGCCTGTGATAAGAAACTCATTGAAGTTAAAACCCCATCTTGTGAAATGCTCACCATTCTTGGAGATTCACACTATGGATTGCCAGACAAAGTGTCGTTATTTAAGGCATCCAAGTGTCTAAGGAAAGGTTGTGTCATCTATATGGCACAAGTAACTATTAACGAGCAAAACCAAAGATTGAAGACCTTTCAGTCATTTCAAAATATTCCGATGTTTTCCCTGAAGAATTACCAGGTCTACCTACAGATAGGCAAGTTGACATCCTACCAGGAGCGGCACCTGTTGCAAGAGCTCCGTATCGACTAGCACCGACAGAAATGAAGGAATTGAGAGTAAAATTAGACGAACTTTTAGAGAAAGGCTTCATTCAGTCTAGTTCCTCACCTTGGAGATCTCCTATTCTTTTTGTTAAGAAAAAGGATGGTTCAATGCGGATGTGCATTGATTACCGCGAATTAAACAAAATAACGATCAAGAATCGTTATCATCTGCCCAGGATCGATGACTTGTTTGATCAACTCCAAGGGGCTAGTTACTTCTCTAAGATCGACTTAAGATCAGGATACCATCAACTAAAGGTTTGAAATGAAGATGTTCCCAAATCTGCCTTCAGGACCCGTTATGGTCATTATGAATTCCTGGTGATGCCTTTCGGGCTCACAAATGCACCTACAGCATTCATGGATCTCATGAATAGAGTCTGCAAGCCGTATCTAGATAAGTTTGTCATTGTCTTCATAGACGACATACTTATATACTCTTGTAATCAAGTTGATCACGAGAAACATCTTTGGTGCATCCTAGGATTGCTAAGACAAGAGAAGCTTTATGCTAAGTTCTCTAAGTGCGAGTTTTAGCTTAGAGAAGTCCAGTTTCTTAGACATGTTGTAAGTGAGCGTGGTATCCAAGTGGATCCCACCATGATTGAAGCCATAATGAATTGGGAAGTACCCAAAACTCCATCGGAGATTCGTAGTTTCTTAGGATTGGCCGGTTATTATTGGAGGTTCCTTGAGAACTTTTCGAGGATAGCCACCCCTTTATCTACCTTGATCCGTAAGAATGTCAAGTTTGACCGGGGTCCTAAAACAACAAGAATCTTTTAAAATTCTATAACACAAGTTGAGTAATGCTCCTGTGTTATCTCTACCTGAGGGTATTGAGGATTTTGTCGTTTATTGTGATGCCTCGTGTCACACCCCAACCAATGGCGAAAACATCAGAGTGAGACGAAATAGATTGCTCAAGGCAACATAACACTATTCGCAACAATATTTAAATTAAAATTCATTTCATTTCATAGATCAATTGTCAAATACAACATAAATCAAAATACAACATCTTCAACAAAATTACAACAATAAAGCCTAACATTCTAGGTGCGTTTCTATGTCATCCCTACTAGAATCGTCATAGCATCAACATCAACCTGTAGCATGTTAAAAGTATAGTTCAATACAAAAGTATTGGCGAGTACACAAGTTTAAGTACATAGCATAAGTATAAAAGAGTTTATCAAATCCACATGGCAATTGTATACAAGGTAGGCTATCATGCAATACTAATTGTCAAACCCAAGTGTCCACAAGACTAAATGTGTCCCTCGTCACATGAAGTAACGAGACTAAAGTATGAATAAGAATAAGAATTAGCTTAAGCTTAACAATACCCTGACGGGTGGTGTGCTACTCCTATAGCGCTATATATGTTAAGTTGGGGCTAGCTAAGTTAATGACGAGAAGCATGTATGAATTTAGCATGTACCAAAGCATAACAATAAGCATGTATGAAAGATTGAGTGCATAAAGCATGTAGTGTGTGTATTTGTGTGTTTTTGTATGTTAACATGTTACAACCCAAATTGTGTAAAAGTTAAATGGGTCAAGTGTACTCACGATTTTGCAAGCTTTCACTTGTTACTTCGCGAAGGGTTTGGAGGGTTGGAGGAACGCCAAGTTATCTTTTGAAAGCCTTGAACCTTTAGATAGAGAGAGCTTTAGAGAGAAGAGATAAGTGTTTGAGGTGTGAAATGAGAGTGGGAGGAGGTGGGTATTTATATTTGAGGTTTGGGGGTTGAGTTAGGTGAGTATTAAATGCAAGAAACACAATCCAACAAACACAAAATGGACCAATCCATGGGCAAGAAACCACTTTCTCTGGATTATGCTATATGTAGTCCTTGAACTTAGTTTATCTTACATTTCATGGTAAAACTTGATATTTTCGCATGTTTTCAAGTGTATAAAGTATATGTAAGTATATTTTAGGTATCAAGTATGAATGTATGAGTATTTGCACGTATAACAAGTATCGGTTTGTATGTAAACACGTATTTAACAATTAAATGCATGTAAGACAAGTATGTATCAGGTATGAATTTATTACGATCAAAGTCTCGGATTATAAGATTGGTAAATGAAATATGAATGCGATATGAATACAAGTTTCCATAAATAGAAATACGATTACACTTTCTATTTAAGGAAAGTACGAAAAAGCGAGGTGTTACAGTCTCCACTCCTTTAAAAAATTTCGTCCCGAAATTTATTCAAGAGGAAGACTTTGGAAAAGATGTAATTTTGGTGAAAATGTTTGGTCAAAACCAAGATTTTGAAGTTTAAAGTTTTTGTGGAGTTCATGTATAAGTGTGTCAATATGTATCGAAATCTTGAAGGATAAAATGGTAGGTTCCATGAAAGTAATTTGTTTGACTAAGGTGTTTTTGAGACACCAATCGTAAACGTGTATAAGGATAAGTAAAAACGTGTATGTATGTGTCTAAGCAAGTGAGTTTGACTAGGTCTGGACAACACATTAGAAGGAATATTTTAAAAGAGTGCGAACTAAGAGGAAGGTTTTAGTATGACTAAGGATGTATTTTGATTAAAATGAGCGGTCCGCACCGAAAGCAGTAAGAAAAGTTTTGTCAGTTCTAAGGCGTATTAGTAAAATCACTTGTAGGAAAAAATGTTTATTGGAGAGAGCTAGGATGGTAAATATTTATGGTTTCTAAAAGGTTTTGCCGGTAATAGACCGACTGGTTGTAGTGTGCGCGTAGATAAGAGTGAAAGATAGTTTTAAAAGAAAAGGAACATTTTGACCAAATAGCCGGTGGGGACGTTTATAAAAATGGATTGAATGTTTTAGGCTGATTTGCTGTAAATAAAGTTGGATGAAAGGTTAAGGGAAGAATTGGGAAAATCATAGTATGGTAGTGAATGATTCGGTAGGTGTATGTGAGGGGTAAAATGGTATGAATTTCGGATAAAATGCGACATGGAATGTTGAGAGATGCTAGTGATAGTTGTGGCCGTTAAAGCTAACGATTTTGAGAATGAAGCTTTGTCATGAGTAATCGAGTACTAATCATTTCGAAGTGGGGTCACCAAAGTTTGCTATGAATCAAATGTATTTAACAAGGTCCAGGAAAACACTGAATTTCTCATGGCACGTTTTACGAATGTTTGGTAACATGGTAGGGACACTTATATATAGGAAGTACCAGCGGCGTATCCACCATGTTCACACCATGTTACGTCGTTTCGCTATTTGGTGTCATGTTACGTTCCGTGTTGCGATACACAGTCGTTGCTATCATCCGGGCAAGGCAAATGTCGTTGCTGACGCCTTAAGTCGCAAGGAAAGGGTTAAACCTATTAGGATTAACGCCGAGAGCAATGAACTCTGAAGTAGCTTGAATGAGAAGCTATTAGATGCACAAAAGCAAGCCCTATTAGAGGCTAATATTTCTAATGAAGGATTAGGCGGAACTTTTGATCAGTTAGTGCCTGGAAAAGATGGAATCCTTAGATTTAATGACAAAATCTGGGTTCCAATCTTTGGAGGACTTAGAGATCTAATCTCCAGGAAGCGCATAATTCAAGATACTCAGTTCACCCGGGTGGTGACAAGATGTATCAAGATTTAAAGAAGAATTATTGGTGGATGGGTTTGAAGAAATCCATAGCCACTTACGTAGCTAAGTGTCTGACGTGTTCGCAAGTCAAAGCCAAACATTAGAAACCGTCAGGACTTCTACAACAAATGGCAACTATGGATTTGATTACCAAGTTACCTAAGACCAAACATGGTAATGACACGAGTTGGGTCATTGTGGATAGGCTGACTAAGTCAGCGCATTTCTTGCCAATAAAAGAAATTTATAGTTCTGACAAGTTGGCTAAGATATATGTGGACAAGATTGTGTCCCTACATGGTGTGCCGGTATCTATTGTATCTGATAGAGATACTAGATATAAATCTCACTTTTGGAAAAGTTTCCAACAATCATTAGGCACAAGATTAAACTTTAGTATAGCTTACCATCCATAGACTGATGGACAAAGTGAACGTACTATCCAAACTTTGGAAGACATGCTTAGAGCATGTGTGATTGATTTAGGTGGAAATTGGGATAACCACTTACCTCTAATAGAATTCTCCTATAATAATAGTTATCATACAAGCATCAAGGCTGCTCCTTTTGAAGCCTTGTATGGGAGAAAATGCAGAACACCTGTTTGTTGGGTTGAAGTTGGGGAAGCCCAACTGTCCGGGCCTGAAATTGTCCTAGAGACCACAGATAAGATAATACAACTCCGTGATAGTCTCAAAGTTGTCCGTGATAGGCAGAAAAGTTATGTAGACAAGAGGAGAAAAACTCTTAAGTTCCAAATGTGGGACAAAGTATTATTGAAGGTATCACCCTGGAAAGGTGTGATGCGCTTCAGAACGAAGGGCAAGTTGAGCCCAAGATATATTGGACCATTCAAGGTAATCGAATGTGTTGGTTCTGTAGCTTATAAGCTTAAGTTGCCTGTGGAGCTTAGTGGAATCCATGATGTGTTCCACATATCTAATTTAAAGAAATGTCTAGCCGATGAGTCACTAGCAATGTCACATCAAGATGTACAAAATGATAAAAACCTGACGTTCATTGAGAAACCGATTTTGATTGAAGATCCACAGGTTAAAAAGCTCCGAAGGAAGTTTATACCTATTGTAAAGGTTAAGTGGGATGCCCTCTGAGGCCCCGAATTTACATGGGAGGTTGAGTCCACTATGCGACAAAAATACCCCCATCTTTTTGAATAAAATCTCAAGGTTGGGATTTCTTTTAAGGGGGTGAGGATGTAACACCTCGTAAAATTCACGTCCGGTAATATACTGACACGTGTACATACCCTCGGATGATGCCTCAAATGAGTTAGCCACTCAATACGACAATTACGTAGTTACTAGCTTAGAATACGACAATACGATTTCTTATGGTTATATGGGTTAAATTGCTGAATTTTGTAAAGTTAAAGGTTCGGTGATGATGCGAAATACTTAAAAATGGCAAATCAAAAGATACTTGTATTGATCCTACAACACCTCTAACACCTGACTTCATCTTCTTACACCTTCTTGCACTATAAATAGCCCACTAAGTTCACTCATTCTTTGCTCATCTCCTCTACTCCTCTCTTGTTACACTCTTAGAAGTTCCTTGTCATCTAGGAGCATCCCTTTGATTTCTAAACTTCTCTTGGATCACTTGTAAGTGTTCCATCTCTACTCTTTTCTTTTTATAGGCTTTTAATAGCCAAAAGTCAAGCATTTTCAACAAATGCTTTGACTTTCGGTTTAGACCATTATGATCTAGCCATTGTTCAAGATGAACATGGCTAAGTGATCGTAATTAGGAAGGTATTAATCCCTTAAAAGGGCACCTCATAAGAATCACGTTTACTAGGTCAATTGACGGGTCAAAGTTTATGTTTTAAAAAGTCAAACGGGTCAGATTATATAAATATTATAATCTGAGCTTATATATGTTATTAACATGTTTTTGAAACTTAAATAAGTTAGTAATAGTTAATAGAACATGTGGGAACATGTTCGATCCGTCAATTTCAGTCTAGGATCGGTTCGCAACCGAAAGTCGTGAAGTTTGACTTCTGCTTTGACTTACGATTCTGGACCTACTTAGACTAGTTTACAACTGACTTATAGTTGCATTATTATCGTGATACAATGTAGCATAACCCTCTGAGGTTATATTACATGATCATAATCATAATCTGAGTTTATGCACAAGTTTCGTTAAATGTCAAACTTTGACTTAAATGTTGTTTTTACATAAAACAAGATTTTAATCAACAATGAACATGAAAATGAAATACCTACTGATATATTAATTTAATTAACATATTATGATGTTATTATTCTGAGCATAAACTAATTTTTAATATGATATCGTAAATTATATTTTTAAAAAGATCAAAATGCCCTTTCGGTGCATAATTTGGTCCTAAACCTTAAATCACACTTAAGTGTGCTATCTTAGTAATTATTTATCACAAATTGAGTATTTTTCCAAAACGTTTATGATCATAATATCAGAATATACGCAAGTTCCCTTTTTACATCATATAAATAACCAAAACGCCTTATAAGGCGTAGTTTTGTTTTAAAACTCAACGGGCATATACATTGATATCCTACTGATATTACAACTTATTTAAAGTATAATGACATATAGAACTTGTTCATAACTCATCCGATTACCTAATATTGCTTATATGCGTATGGTTGAGTATATGTAACTAGTTTACGAAAATTAACCGAAACGTGTTTAACCTAATCATTTTAATCTCAAATTCCAGAATGTTAATTGTTTACCCATGACATACAAGTCTTAAGTACTTGTTGGGTTTAAAGTACATTCTATCCGATCATCGCTTAATCTAGCATATTGTACCGCTTTGATCCTTTAAGCTAGTTGGTCTAAGTCTATAACTTAAATAGGACCGTTAGCATTCTAATTGGTTAGCTTATGCCATCATTCCAGACTAGAAGCCTTCCAGTAAATGCTATCTGCACTATTCTATTGATTAAACGGCTGAGTTAATATAAACTTTACTTTAAAGTCATGTGCTAGCTCAGGTAAACACTCTTGACTTATTTTCCCTATACGAGCTTGGGTTACGGTAAATTATTACTGCTTGGTCGGAAATGGGATCAATCGATTGTCGGATTGTGGCTAGTAAATCCGCATATTCTGTTTTGATCAATTGTTTGATAACTTAAACATTGGGGGTTAACGATCGTGTCTTGGATATAGTCGGCTCATTTAAGTTACTAATGGCCACGACCAAAGCACGGGGTGTAGGCATACACCTGACAGATGTGACAGCTAAAATATTTTTACCCACAAGTTGGGGATAACTCCTTCGTGGGATCATAAGTGGTGTGTCTGTTAATCATGTCTCGGTCTCTATACTGGGCCCCGTATGTATTGATAAACATAGGAATCTGTATAGAATGTTAAAAGCTTAGCGTTCCCAAGTTATAAAATATTTTAATGTGCCTGTGCACTTAAATCAATTTTTCAAAAGTTTTCAAAATGAGTCAGTTAATTGTATTTACCAGCGAAAGCTTACGTATTTTCAAAAGACTAAGTTGTAGGTATAATACGAAATGGACTGGAAGCTGCTTGGTATTGATGTAAGAGGATCTTGCTAATCCTTAGATCTGCCTACAAGTCTGATGTTCATCTTTTGTATATTTTACGATCCGCCTGTGGATTTGTAGCTACAAACCGTATGTATATTATTTTCAAAATTTGAACATTTTGGTTTGTAATAGTAATTTAAACTCCAAGACTTCCATTATGCTGTGTTAATTGACTACGATGATATCAACTTACGTCACGATATTCCCTACTCGGGCCCACCGAGGTTTGGTTGGAAATCCGGGGTGTGACAGTTAAGGTACATTAATTTACACTAAGTTCTTATGAACCCCACGATCTCAGCATATCCCCTCATCATGTAATACACTGACTCAGGTAATGCCTTTAAACATTCATCAACTATGATTTATGTAAAAATAACGAAGAATTTTTAAGCATTAACAATCAAGTTGATCTTTCGATACACAGAGAAATTCCAATGTTTAAACAAAATAAGAAATAAAAACAAGTTGAAATGGTTTAGATCTTAAACATCAGTTCAATATTCTCATATACGCAGAGATGATCCAAGAAACACCAAGTAAAATAAAGCAGAAACGTTAAGGCACTAACATCCAGTTCGATACTTTCGTATACGTAGAAGATGTCCAATGCTTAAAAAAAGAAATAAAAACAAGTTTAAATCTTTGCAAAATGAGATACCCAATCACAGTGACTTTTTAGTAAGTTGTGAAAGTTCACAAACTGACCGGTTTTATGCTTTTTAGAATTCAACGATATTCCACTGATCTACTATCATTTCCTCTTTTTGCACAAGTAATCCCATTTTCATTTTTCAATGTTTTTGACATTTTGAGATTTTCCGTTGTTTTTAGCTTTTTGAAAATTGTTATCTATCTAAAATGATTTGGAAATGACGTTTTTCAGTTTTACAGAAATTTTAAATAAAATTTTTCTCCCCCTCAATTTGAAAACATCTTTTCTAAATCGAAAATAAGAATCTTCCATTTTAACCGTTTAACGAATTTTTACGAATGTGAACGCAAGACTATCGTTTTGTTTGTGTGGAACACCAAACCTTTCATCTCATTTTCACTGCACGAACAACCACAGCTTCTGAAAATGCGTTTTCTTGAAGCTTGGTCATCCTGCACACGCTAATGAACTTAATTAGTTTTGAATTGGAACCCAATCCATGTCACACCCTGACTCGCAGCGGATGGTAGTCGGGCATGATTGGGTTTCATCAAAGCTCATGACATTTACTATAATAAAGTTTCATATTTATTCATTCAAATTAAAAGGAGAAATTCCATCAAACACATAAACCATACAAGCACAAAATGTTCTAAACATGACATTCATGTAACTCTTTATTTTTCTTCTAAGGCCAATTCCTATGTGTTCCTTGCTTCAACCTGTCCATCTGTATCATGTGTAAAAATAGAGATTTGGGTCAACAAAAGTTGGCGAGTGAATCTTGTTTAAACCTTTGAAAGAAATGATATATTGATTAATTTAATAAAAATGTGCATAAACAAAATATGAGCAAACATATATGTTAAATATCCACAAACCACATAAACATCTAGCAATGTACATATAAGCATGATAAATGATGAGTTGTGAGATCAAGGCTCAATCAAACGGACCGATCTAATTAGGCAACGTGATGCTCTACTCGTATCCAACGAGGAACTGATGGGCCTAATGTGAATGCTTGACAAAAATGAGAAAATATAACCACATATAACAATAAACCAAATATTACATAACACGTTAGATCATATAATGGTAGTAGCACAAGTGTTTGAATAAATCATATAAATAAACGACACATCCCAAAACATGAATAAAAAGGGGACGTTTGTAAGAATTCACTCACCATGGGTGCGTTTCTTCAGTTGATAACGAACGCGCACGATTATAGATTTTAACCGACAAGAAAACTAACCTAAATATTCACGTAATAATTCGGTAAATATATTTCTTTTATTTGCAATTAATATTTTTATTTAATGCCTTTTATTAGGCTTTTTAGACTATTTTTAGAGCATTTATTACAAATTTTAAGCTTAAAAAGTCTTATTTTTTTATATATATTTTAGGGATTTTTCGAGAAAAAATAAAGAAAAGAGTTATTAAAAAGTATACCCCTTTTTAGGGGTCGAACCGGCAGACTTATAGATTATTTGCAGCGTGTGAGATTCGAACTCGTGACCTCTCGTATACGTGCACGCAGCTCTACCAACTGAGTTACGTGTCTAACCCGAAATAATCTGGATTTTAATTATATATATACTAACTGGGCTATTTCATTATTCCATTTAATTAAAAAGATTTGTTATGTTAACAAACCGCTGCACACAACCGGACTCGAACCCGCGCCTTTACTTTAAGTTTGCACACACTCCACCACTTGACTGTGTGTCTAACCCGATATAAATATCAATTTTAATTACACTTATACACTAATGCAACTTTGTCTTCTTCATTATATAACCAAAAACATAACCCGCCTGTTTTACTCAATCATCTTCTGAATTTGATGATTAATTACCTCAGTTAACAAAAACACATAAAACGAAAAGAATTTAAGGGATGGTTGTACCGAAATGAAGGTGGCTTGACTTCTCCGGCGATAATTCTGGCGACAACACAAGTTTCCGATGAAGAGTGGATTTGAGGACATAGGACTTCTGAGTGTTTAGGTAGTTTGATGGTGAAAATGAGCGAGTTCTACAAGGTTCAAGGCTTGCTATTTATAGGTGAAGGTACCGATTTCAGTTTTATCGGTTTCGGAACGGAATTTGATGATCGGATTAATGTATAACCGATTTGATTTTAACATATCCCATTCTATCTCATGATTGAAAACGTTTTCTATAGGTTTAACTCAAAACACTATAACGGACATTTGAGAATCCGAATTTGAATTTGCAGCCGTTTCAGGCGAATGGTTTGAAATTGAATTTAGCGCGCTATTTTGATATAAGATTCATTTAACTTAGGATAAATTCAGATGTGTGTGTGCAGTGTAGTGGTGTGTGGTGCGTGTTGGTTCAATGAAAACCCGGTTTCGAAACCCGTTGTCACCCTCTATATTTATTTTTATTATTTTCAGTTTATTTATTAATATTATTATTAGTTTTTATTTATTATCTTTATTATTTTAACATATTTGATTTATTTATTAAATAATGAAATTAATATAACGAATTTGAACGGTTAGCATAAATACGTAACGAAACTTCATATCATATATTTGAATTATGGAACGGAGCGGGTTTTAGAACCCGTTTTACAACGGATGTTACAATCCATATTGGATTTGGGTTAACCAGATTTATCAACATAAGAAATATTAGTCCATTCACAGTCTTGTTTGTCATCAAACAGTTTCAAAATTTCTTCTAAATCATCCAAAACCTTAACTTTTCAAACTTGCTTCAGTTTTGCAACTGTTTGATGAACAATTTTTCTCTCTACTATTTTCTCTTCTGACTTCACTTTTGTCTTCAGATTTGAATCTAATGAACACATTTCAGTAGAAATTTAACAACTTTGAGTTTTATGAAACGATTCTCTAGATCTTGTATCGCAATTAACTGGCTGTATCGGAAGACAAAATCCTTTTCAAATAGTCTCTTGCATTCTTTTTCTTCTTTCACAATCTATTTTTCTGCCCATGTGATAATTTATATTTATGTTCTTTGGGATTTTCTTCTGTATTTACTCTCTACTTTGCAACTTTTCTTTTCTTCCCTGAGATTTATCCGATGATCCTCTCCTCAAACTTATTGGATAATCTCTAGCAATATGGCCTTTGATTTGACAATTATAGCATCTTCTGGTTTCGTATCTCTGTTTCAAACAATTTATAGCAAGGTGTCCACTTATTCCACAGTTGAAACACACCCTGTTATCGCACCAATCTCTATCAAACCATACACCTAAATCAAAACATTGTTTTGATGTGTAATAGTCGCCATTCCAGCTTCTTCGATTAAAATGATTTGTCTTTGAAGCACTATGGTCAAACCTACACCACTTATTTTGAAATTTTGTGAGTTTTGATAATGATTGGATAATTGTACCAGTGAAAATTTTCTTTTGTTTAGAAAATTTTTAGAATTTTTAACATTTTGTTTTTGTTTTTGATCCCCATTTTGCTTAGAAAGCTTTTGTGTCGTACACTTATCTTTTTCAGCAAATGCTGCAAGTTTTTGAAAATTTTATTTTAGTTTCAAAAATATTTCTTTTTTTTATCACTTTATCATCATTGATATCATCATCACAAAATCGTCAAAATTTATGACATTGTCAATTATTAGAATTTTAATTGAGAGGCTTTTATTTTGTTATTATTAGGTACAACCATTTTTTATTTACCTTTTCGCAACGGTTTATACCCAATACCATAATTTTCCCGATCATATACATCTTCTCCAATTTCTTCATCTTTCCTAATGGTTTAGGAATAATGTGATCTAGCAAAAATGATGAGATAACAAAACCCTTTAATTTTTGGTTCACAATCTTAGCTTCATTTTTAGCAATTACAATTTATTTTTCAAGCTGCATTATTTTTTCAAGATAAGAATTTATTTCTTTTTGTTTTTGAACAAATTTTTCTTTTAAATCTAACTTTTCGTTTTCTAAAATTTTATTTTGTTCATTTTCATTTTGTTTTAAATTTTTATTTTCAATGCTAAACTCTTCAAATCTTTCAAGAGTTTGGCATTGTCAGATCTATATCTATCACATTTTGAGCACATTAATTCAAAACATGAAGCCTCATTTGTAGACGTGATCACTTTTTTGACCTCAGTTTTCTTAACCTTTATTGTTTCACTAGCTTTTTTGCTTCATTGCCTTCTTCTCTCTAATTTCTGGTTTGTGTTCTTTAATGTTTATGATAAATTCATCTAGACCTATCCATCTGAACCATGGAAATCCTTTCAATTCAACTAGATAATCATCCTACTCAGAAGATAGAGATTTTACAAACTTTGATATCTTCTCAACATCCGATAGCCAGACCCAAATCCTCATTTCTAAAATTAAATCACAGTACCGTTTTATCAACTCATCCAATGTTTCATCTTTGATGATGATAAAACTTTTAAACAAATGTCTCATAATAGTTTTGTATTGTTGACTCCCTTCCAGAGTTGACACATTAATATTTGATTTCAAATCTTCCAAGTCCATTTTTTAAATTTGTGAATTCACTAAGATTTGAACTTGTTAAATTTGTAATTTCTTGAACCCAAATAGTCAATCTCAAAAATTTTGTAGATTAAGAACATGTTGCAAAACACTAGTATTTCAAAGTCAAAAAAACACGGTCCAAATTGTAGTCAAATGACTCGACCCACTCAAAGCCAAAAACAAATTTAACTCCACTCACAATTATTTGTCTAGTTAAATTTTTTTTGTTTGTTTACTTCTCAAAACACTTTTTCAATTCAAATTAAAAAAAAACTTTTTCAAAGTATTATCAGTTCTTTCACAACATTATTAAAATTTTTTTTTCAAAATTTCTTATTTCCAATTTTATAAAATCTATATAAAACCCACTGTTGGAAACCTACGATATTACATCAATTTTGATTCAATCAATGTTGACTTAAAAAAAAAAGAATTCTCTTTTTCAATACGAAACGTTGGCTCAAAAAAATCCTTTCATTTTATTTTTTAAACGGTTCTTTTTTTTTTTGACTTTTGTTTTTACTTCCAACACTAACACAATGTCATCAATAATCTTCTTCACTTTATGAATACAATAATCCTAATAATCTTGCAACCACATTTCAGCCGTCACTTCTAATACCTCTCTCCTTACTCGTCTTCTTCTGTAACTAAAAACCTCACTAACACTATAGCCACTAGTAATCAAAATCACCAACAGCCACAATCAAATCAGTTTTCTTCTTCTTCGAACTAAAACAACAAGCAGCTACTAATCATTTCAAGTTCCAATCGTAATTCTAAACTTCTAGCCGAAAGTTACTGAATTCAACCGTAAATACTACCAATAAAGTTCTGATTGGAACACAACAAACTGTAACTTCGATTCAATCACAACCACATCTCAAGATTTCAATGAACACTATCCACTATCCAGCCATCATTCAGAGTTCTCTTCTTCTTCGATTCTGAAACTACACTCAACAACAATCTATGACATTAAGATGTTATTCGATCTGAACGATAATAGCAATATCATCACAGATCTAAACTACTAACTTTCTAATCTCATGAACCAACACAACTCAAATCTGGATGCATGAATGATATGCGAGTTGACAGAGAATAACACAACAGATATGTCAAATCTTAGATTCAAATCTGAATTTATGAAGATGAGACACTATAGAAACTAATGATATGCGTTTTGATCCACTTTCTAATGTTAAAACAGTTTAAATTATATGAAAAATGTCCGAAAATTTCACTGAAACAAACTGAAAATCAATCAAAATAGTTGGAAAACAATGAAAATCAATTAACCAGTTTCAAATCATCACGGAAAGCCACCGAAACACGTCTGAATCGAATCACGATTACACGCAGAGCTTCGGTAGCTCCGATACCACTTGTGAGAGCAGGATCGGTTAACCGAAGAACACATGATCCTCGTTTAATCCAGTTTAACGTGCGGAATCCGTTAAACTGAACCGTAATCGTGCACGAGAATGTAAATAACAACAGTTTTATTACGATTCTTCTACAACCGGACAGAGTTTCGACATCTACGAATACACAACACCTAATCTATGCTTGATCTTGATGTGAGTATTGTTCTTGTGTGGACTTATTTTCTCTTTAACGAAGGTATACATCAGCTATATATAGCCACCCTTGACCGACCTTGGATATTGTATAAGATCATCCACATCATCGTACGAATCTTGGATATTGTAAGAATTTTTCTTAAGTTATGTTCATCTTCATTTGCTCAAAAATCAGCTTCGTGAAGTTGTACGGCAGATTCGGAGTTAAAGCGACGATCATGAACATTAAATAGTGAACCGCAACATCATAACCACCCTTCATGTGGCCCATGGCGTGAATAACACAATGTATGAAAACTTGTAAGGCCTGGAGATATTTGCTTTTGAAAAGTCCGTTTCATTGATATGCCCTACATATCCCATCCGGTAAAAGCATCCTTTGACCATACGTTTTGGATAGCCCGTGGGATCACTAGCTGCATCTTTAAAATCTAAAACCTTCCTGATCGACTCTTTTGTGATTATTACTTCCTAATCCTTGTTTCAAACTTTAGCGATCGAGTGAATAGCTAGAGGATCATAATGAATTTAGCATTCTCCTAGAAGCGTTCTATATGTGATCGATAAGTCTTATGTTGATCTGTTAATGCTTTCTTTATCTTTATTCGATAAATGAACTCTAGAATCGGCTCGAACGGTTTCATCGTTGTTAAATTTTTGTCTAACACACAACAGATGTTGTGTTTAAAGTCGAAGTTTGAAACTTTTGCATACACAAAGGAAAAAAATTATAACTTAGAAAATTTTTCAACTTTGTCAAATTTGGTGCAAAGGTACTTCGTGTGATGTATATACTTTTAGCACGAATGAACCTACCTTCGTACGAAGATACATTTTCCTAAACAATCAAATACATTCGTGTGAAGATGGTTATTTTGTCAAACAAAGTTACTTCCGTGTGGAGGTAACTACATTCGTGCGAATGAGTTACCTTTGTATGGAGGTAATTACATCCGTTCCAAATTCTAAGTTCAATGATCTTGATATTTGCATGTTTTGATCAAATTGATGATATCAACAGGACTTGATTCCGCCGATTAGAACAAATATATGTCCTATTTTACTTTTCCATGGTTCATTATTAACAGATCTAAGTTTTTTTCCTTTAGAGGTCCGAATAGTTCATTTTAGGTCCAATTTGTAAGTTTTATACCTTTCCCATAGCAAGTGATGTGCTAATCAACACCCCTAAATCAATTTGGACAACACTTCGTTACTTAGAGAGCAATTTCACTCAAATCTCAACTTTGTGTGGAGGAAAACTCTTTCGTGCGAACGAAGAAATCTTTGTGCAAAGGAGCATTTATAGTGCATTGTTTCTCCTTCATGCGAAGGTAATCTCCTTCGTAGGAATGTGACTTCTTCCGTGCGAAGGAGTACCTTTGTGCGGAGGTAATAAGTTCATTAAAATTTTCAAATTTTCAAACATTTTATCAGTTTTAACAACCTACTCAGTTAACAAAGTCAAAGTAATGACCCTAGTCACCTGGTTTGTCTACCAAGTCCAAGTTAATGACCTTGGTTGAACACTTTGTGAACAAACTTATGTTTTCTGTCAATGTTAAGTTTCAAATTAATGAACTTTTAATCTTTTCAAACTTTTCTCATTTCAGATTAGTTCCCAACCCTTGTTCTTTAGTTTTTGTTCAGCAGCTTTGGATTATGAAAATCAAATTCCATCATCGGAGTTGAAAATAAGATGAAATAAAATCTTTTTGATTTTTTCCAAAGTTTATGCTAAAACACACTAAAATCTTTTTAGTTTTGAAATGAAATAGCTATGTACAAACATATTTATAGACATTTTTGTATGTTTGTGTAAGAGGATCATATTAGTTTTTAAGACTTATCACTAGCACCATTGATCTAATTAATCTTTAAGTTTTAAACAAATTAACTTAGATTGTTAGTATGTTTGTCTACTTGAACTTCTGCACATTTCTCAATTGTTTCAAGTTATAATAATTAGATATCTTAGAACATAACCTAATAGTGTTCTCCACCTCAGAATATACTCCTGTATCAAGATTCCCATGATTTCATCTTACTGGTGAATATAACTAACTGATATCTGTATCTTGGTTATGTGCGAGGCCTTGAGAGCTCAGGTTAGTACCACTGTATAGACAAAGAGATGAAGGCTCGACTTAAAAGTGATATTTCATATTTAGGAATCTTTTGACTACAATTGTTAGATGTTTCGATACTTTCAATTTTGATGCAGTTTAGGGTTTTTAAAGCAAAAGTATTCTACAAATTCTAGGCCATTGCTTATGCAAAATCAAAAAAAACTTGTATAATACCCTAGATATAACTTATGTATAAAGACCTAGCATCTTAGAATACAACAATCTGTTAAACGTAATTTCGGTGTACTAAGACCTATATCCTAGAGATGTTAAACCACTAATTAAGACGTTTCTCGTTATGTTTATATCTCGAAAACAATTTACAGAATATGCTAAATGTACTGGCACATTATCAGTGAGACCTGTTTAAACATTTCTTGTCACTACATTTCTTTAGTGTGCTGTGATACTCCACTAATGTACTATCAAATCCTCTTTTATACATGAAAACTCTTTTTGCCTTTTTCTATGTTTTTGTACTTTTCAAATATTTATATGTTTTTGTATTTTCACAACATATTCTCCCCCTAAAATTAAAAACATATATATGGATTTTTGGTTATATAGGATGAACTTGAAAACAAAAACTTTGACAAACCGATGAAGAGTACGTCAAATCGTGATCCATCTCGGCTTCACACTCTTTGTTCGCCTCTGATGACAAATATTTCATTCCGTTTAATTTCAAAAGATATTTAAACTTTGTTCTGTTAAACGGTTTTGTATTGAAATCACCTTTTGCTCATTAGTGTGGAGTTTCTCAATACGAATCAACTTTTTCTTATAGTAGTCATGGATAATGTGATGTCGTATCTCGATATGCTTTGTTTTAGAGTGTTGAACTAGATTTTTTGTTATGTTAATTGCAGCCTTGTTATCTACATAATCGGCATGTTAAGAAACTATAAAGCATAGTCGCTCATTTGTTGTTGTATCAACAAGATTTGCTAACCATAGTCTCTCATTTGTTGTTGTATCCACAAGATTTGCTAATAACAATGGAAGCTGAAACATATTCTGCTTCACAAGTTGAGAGAGCGATTATGGTCGGTTTCTTACACTGCCACATTACCAAACACGTGCCAAAGAATTGGCAACCAGTAGTTGTAGATTTAGCGTTAATTTTGCAACACCCAAAGTCAGAGTCGGAGTAGGAGTAGCCTTCCAGGTTGAAATCGTCAATGCAAGGGTACCACAAGCCGCTGCTTGGACAACCCTTAAGGTATCGTAAGATCCTCTAAACAATCATTAGGTGAGATACTATGGGACTTGACTGGTAGCGTGCGTAGAGGCATGTTGGATACATGATATCCGGACGTGATGCTGTCAAATACATCTTAGAGCCAATCATCGAATGGTAGGGAGTTTCATCGATCTTCTTTCTAGTTGAATCCGGTCTGATGCTGTGATTCTGAGCTAATGAGGTTGACATCGGGATGCACCAGACATCTTGAACTTTTCCAAAACTCATTCACATAGTTCGTCTGATGTATGAAGATCCCGTTAGGTAGTTGGTCTACTTGAAGTCTGAGAAAGAACTTCATCTCCCCCATAGAACTCATTTCAAACTTTTTTCTTCATGACTCTTTCAAAATCTTTACACAGCACATCATTCGTTGAAGCAGATATGATATCATCCACGTAGATTTATACAATTAGGATATGTCCGTCCACTTCTCGCATGAAGAGGGTGCTGTCTACTGTGCCTCTGATAAAACCATTATTGAGGAGATGCTGCAAAATCATCTCATACCAGGCTCTTGGGGCCTGATGTAAGCGGTACTACACTTTATCGAGCAAGTATACTTTATGAATCAGATCGACGAACTCCGGTGGTTGGCCGACATATACCTCCTCCTTCACCTTGTCGTACAAGAATGCGAACTTGACATCTAACTGGTACACCTTGAATCCTTTCCATGACGTGAATGTGAGAAAGATTCTGATTGCTTCTAATCTGGCTACGGGAGCATAAACTTCGGTGAAGTCTATTCCCTCTTGTTGACAAAATCCCTGAACAACGAATCGGGCTTTGTTATGCATAATTACACCTCGATCTTCCTTTTTGCATTTTAAGACTATTTTGTATTTATCTTCTTGTGATCTTCTGGCAAATCAACTAGTTTCAACACACCAAGTTTTTCGAATTGAGAGAGTTCTTCTTGCATGGCGTTTACCCAACTTTCCTGCTTCCTTATACGTATTAGATTCTACCTACAAAATAAAAAATTTGTATGAAATCCTATTTCAAAAGGAGCCACATTTGAGTAAAAACAACTAAAATTCTGATTGATTTGATGTTGGGTTTTAACACCACTCTGTAATTCTTTAATGATAAACTCCGGTGGGTGGCATGATAGTGTTCTTAGCATAACTTCGTTAGATACACTCACTTCTTGTTGTATATTGGTGATATTTTGTTCAACATTCTAATTAGCAGCAGAGGTTTCATTTTGAGCACTTGTTCTCTGTTTGATTGTTAGTAAACTTTCAATCTGAATATCACCATCATCAGAAGTAGATCCATCATCGTCTTATGTTGGTTAACTTCTGATCTAGAGTTGTTTGATTGATCAAAGGTAGGAGCAGTATCATTCATCACTAGTTCGGCTTCGGGATCATTTTTTCCAGCAGTCTGTGATTTAAGATGTTGAGTACTTAGGCCTGCTTCAGCATCACGTGTGCCAACGTGTGTCTGAGTCATAACAATTAGTCTAAGAACTTGATATATGGTGCAAAAGATTGTTGTTGCTGTTAAAGCATAGCAAGTTCCTCTCTGTTGGTTTAGCTAGCAGCTCGAAAGAATTCCAGAGATCTTCATAGCAAGTTCCTCTTCTGTTGGATCTCCCGGTTTCTGTGTCGTAGATGTGTATCTTTGACAATCTACAAGTTGAGCCTAGATAACCCAGTTAATGCTAGGAAGATAAACTCTCTTTAGTGGACAAGCATACCCCATAAAGAACCCTTCTAAAGATTTAGCCCCAAATTTGCAGTCGGGTCAATTTCTATGCATGGCGCCCCAAATGGTTCTAACCACTTCAGATGAGGCTTTTGTTGGTTAAGCAGCTCGAAGCAAGTCTTCTTATGTGCCTTGACTGTCAATACTCTATTCAAAGTGTAACACGAAGAGGCCACGACTTTGCTCTAAAAACTAACTGACCGTTGAACAGGGTGCGTATCTCTATCAGCGTTCTGTTCTTTCTTTCAGCTACTCCATTCTTCTGTGGAGTATATGGAATGCTAAAATCATGCAGAATTCCTTTTTCATTTTAGTACTCTAACATCTTGTTATTCTTGAATTTTGTCCCATTGTCTCTTCGAATTCGTCTAATCAGCAAATGGTATTGATTCTCGAGCTTTGTGAACAAGATAGTCAGACTGTCGAACGTTTCATCTTTACTTTCTAGGAACATCACCCAAGAGAACCTCAAGTAATCATCGGTAACAACTAGACAGTATAGATCTCCCAAAATTCTTCGTACATTCACCGGTCGAAGAGATCCATGTGAAGTCTTTATAGTGGTAGCTTTATCGAGTTTAGAAGCTTCCTTGGATGCGACTTTTTATGTTGCTTGTCCTTCTTGCAGCTGGATGTGTCCCATTTTGCTATGCCACAATAGTGACTCTCTCTCTGTCGCCTTTGAAACAAAACACTGAGCAGTTTTTGTTGTTGTGGTTGCAACGCTCATGTCTAAGACATATAAATCGTTTTCACGAGGAGCGTGCATTAAGATCCACTCTTCCAATATTTTGAAACCGGACAACAGAATTAAACACTCTCTATCAGTGAAGTGCGTGGTGAATTTCTAATCTACCATTTGAGAGATACTGAGCAAATTATTCTCCAACTCGGCTATGTAGTTGACTTTTTCAAGTGACACCATCCCGTTGGTTAAAATCCCTTCACCTACTATCCGACCTCCCTGGTTCTGTACAAACCCTATGTAGCCTCCTCTTATTGGTTTGATGACATATAAGAGTGCTACCATCCCTATCATGTGCCAAGAAGCTCCGCTATCCATAATCCACTTCGATATGATGGATCTTGGAAGCCCCTACATATGTTTCAAAAATATTACTTGAAAAGTGAAACCCAAGCCTTACCGGTCTTGGGTGGGTTTACATTTACAGTTTCACACACACTTACACTCCTTTGTTCGACTTTTTCGACATTTTCTATTGAAACAGACTAGTTTGTCTCTTCAGAAGGTTCTTTCTTCTTTCTCACCCATGCTTGATTTTTCAAATTAGTTTTCTTGGTATAAAATTTGAATCTTTTTGCTCAACTTTGATTGAAGTTTCACCAGTTTTGTTAATTGAAACTTTGGGTTTACTAGTTTCACTTTGTTTGCAGACTCATTGTTTCGTTTTAAGAATTGAGTTGGAACAGACATTGATGATTTTTGTTTAGGTCTTCTTAAGACTTTTTAACACCGTTAAATAGGTTTTGAATTCTGTTGTGGACACCAACTAGCAATACGCCTAACTTGATTGCATCGAAAGCAAGTCCTACTATTTGTTACAAGAAAGGATCCCTCAACCTGTTCATGTTGTTTCCTTTAAGCAAAAAATTCTTCTTTTGATTGTTAGCTAAACTGACTCTCTTTATCGCTTTCGGAACTTGATCTAGAAACAAATGTCATTTTCTTTGCAAATTTCGAATTTCCAAACTTATTGTTATTTATGCCATAATAGTAATTTCTCTATTGGTGATTAGTATAAGAGTTTTTTGGTTTAGAATAGTAAAATTTATCATTTCTGAAGTTTGAAAAACTTTGATTTTTTGACAAATTTTCAATCTCAGACATTTCAACCTCAACTAACTTCAACACCTTTTCGACTTTGTTCATGTGTACATTCTAAATCGAAAACTCTTCATCAAAATATAATTTGTCAGATCTACACATTTTATACATAACAATATTTGGATCATCATTCAAACTATAGCCTGATTTTGGTATGTAGTTTTTATGAAAACTTTCGTCATCTTCAGAATGTGAACTCGAAGATGTTTTCTCAAACTTTGATTGAGTACTTCAAAATTAGTGTTATACTGTCATTTTCCAAAACCTTCTTGACAACATTTTTTACTACTTCTGATTCACATCGATTTGGTATAGGTAACATCGAGATTGTCAGGCAGCTGGTCTTTTTGTTCAATTTTCAGTTTTAAATTCAGCGTCTTTTCCACTCCTTGTTTCTTTCTTGAATAACTATTCAACATGGGGGGGATTCGATGAT
The DNA here is from genome assembly GCA_947069175.1 of Scalesia atractyloides. Lineage (NCBI taxonomy): Eukaryota > Viridiplantae > Streptophyta > Magnoliopsida > Asterales > Asteraceae > Scalesia > Scalesia atractyloides. Next base: position 34,558,397 of record CAMTDV010000028.1, read on the forward strand.
AACCGAAACCTTTGTTCTGTTAACCATACACATCTTCCCCATTTTCATCTTTTTCTGTTGGTTTGGGAAGAATGTGATCCAAAACATAAGATGTCATTGAATAACTGATCAACTTCTTATCAACCCGTTCCTTTTCTATCCTAATGGTTTCTAGCTCTTGTTTTAATTTGGAGATCGTGTCAATATGATTACTGATTACTATTTGTTTATCCATGATAGTACTTTTAAGCATAGAAAGAGTAGCTTCATTTTCTCTACTTGCATCATGGTACTGGTTGATAGTTCTATTCAGTTTATTATACACTTCTTTTGTTTCTTTTAAATCACTTGTTATATAAGCAAAATGAGCATGGCTTTCAGTCTTGGGAATATAGTTGTTCCACGTAAATCCTTCATCTTCTTGTCTCATGACTAACGCCTTCTCATTCCACTTTGATGGACCATCCTCGATCGGGATTGGTCTTGTCATGTTTGGTGGATGTTGTGAATTCTTGTGATAGATTGCTTTTCTGGAATAATCATCACCATACCGGTCATTATCACCATGAACCTCCCTGTTCGGACATTCTCGCTTAAAATGGCCTTTTTCTTTAAGCTTGAAACATTTCACATTGGATTTATCAAATCCGAGCTTTGAGTCAGGCCCTACGAGATTGTTCCTACCTGTGATTTCCATGATGCATTGTGCTCTTCTAACCACAGTCGCCATACACCGTTTTATATTAATTAGTTCTAATTCATCAGGATCTATTTGATGGTAATCCTCTTTCGTCATATTTGGATTCCCAATCCTTCCTACTATCAAGCTTTCATATGATTCCATTATTGAAGCAAGAAACACCATGTGTTCTCTAGCTGTCGTTTTAGTGAAATAAGCATTTTGTAGATTTACCGCAATGTTTCACTGCATGATGTGAGGATTAGAGTTGTTTTGATTGGTGTAGTTGTAGGATCGTTTTGTCCAATAGCAAAGGTCCTAATTTGTTGACCTAGTATACACGTGAGGAATCCGTGTAATGTTAGGCGACATTGTAAACACACTGTATTCACTTTAATCACTATTTCATTAACTTGTTGTACGTTACAGATCCTAGAAACAGTCGGACAGAGCTCCGCCGTCCAAATCACAAATGTTACAAATGAACTAGCTTGCACGTCTATTTATAGACAACACTTACCTTCGTTTGAAGATAGTTTCACTTTGTAAGAAGATAGATTACCTCCGTACAAAGTGCATATCCACTTTGTGTGAAGTGACCAACATACATTCTAACATTATGCAACTATATACAGACTCGATACTTATCAATAACGTAGGCGATAGACATATGCATCAACAGTGTCCCCCTTGGCTGTTTTCGCAGTCCTCGAATCTTCATTTAAGATCTAGAATCTTCTTCAAAACTTTAATAACTTTAACTTTCTTGATCTTCAGACATTATCAACAGTCTTCTATTTTCTTTGATCTTGAATAGTAAACATTGCGTATCAACATACTCCTCCTTTCTTTGAGCATTCTTTATCATCATTCAACATTTCTATCATGCTCTCCCTTACATTTAACTTCCTATCATTCTTTCATACATTCAAATAAACATTTCATATTCAAACTTTGAAATTTCTAAATATAAACATTTCAAATTTTAATCTTTTTTGTCATTTAGAAACCCTCTCAGTTAATCAAGTACAATCTAATGACCTTGATTTTCTAATTTATCTATCAAGTTCAAATTAATGACCTTGATTAATCTTACTAAGAAAAACTTATGTCTAACTCAAATTTAAGTCTCAACTTAATGAACTTTAATCATTTTCGGACACTTTCAAATTTCTGATTTTTGTTTAGCAGCACTAGATTTTGAAAATCAGCTTTTCATCATTGGCAGACGATAAATCTTTTTGTTTTTATGAAATGAACAACAATACTAATTAAGTACAAACATATTTAAAGACATATTTTTTGTGAGTTTGTGTTAGAGGATCATATTAGTTTTTTTATACATATCACCAGTACCGTTGACCTTTATAAGACTTCAAGCTCTAAGCAAATTCACTTAGATTGTCAGCATACTTGTCCACTTAGAGCTCTACACATTTCTCAATTGTTCCGAGATATATTTAGGTAATTTTAGGGATTTGACTTAACAGTGTTTCCCACCTCCGAATATACTCCTGTATCAAGATTCCTTAGATTTCATCTTACAGGTGAATATATCTAATTGATATCTGTCTTAGGGAAATGCGAGACCTTTAGAGCTCAGGTTAGTACCACCTTGCAGACAGAGAAATGAAGGCTCGACTTAAAAGTGGTGTTCCAATTTGGAATCTTTTCTACTTAAATTGTTAGATCTTTCGATACTCTCAATTTGATGCAGTTTTTTTGGGTTTAAAAGCAAAGGTATTCTACAAGTTCTAGGCCATTGCTGACGTAAAATCAGAAGAAATTGTATAGTACCCCAGATATTTATTATCTATAAAGAACTAGTATCTCAGAATCCGGCAATCTCTCAAATGGAATTTCGGTGTACTAAAACCATATATCCGAGAGATGTTAAACCATTAATTAAGAAGTTTTTCTTTTAAGTTTATATCTCAGAAACAATCTACTGAATGTGTGAAGCCTACTTGCACATCCTCAGTGAGACATGTTTAAACTTTATAACACTTCAAATCTTTAGCATACCGTGATAATCCACTGATGTACTATCATTTCCTCTTTTCACACCAAAACTCTTTTTGTCTTTTTCATGTTTTTATAAATTTTTGCATTTTTTAATGTTTTTGTATTTTCTACAACATTTCTCCCCCTAAAGTTATAAACATATTTTTGGATTTTTGTTTTTAAAGAAAGAAATTTTAAAAACTATAAAATGTGACAAACCGATGAGAATTTCTTCAATTCGCTATCCATTACTGCTTCACATTTTTTCTTTTTAATCTCTTTCCCCCTGATGACAAAACATTTGACCCTTTTGATTTAAGAAAACATTTTACTCAACAGTCTTTTCAATCAGTTTTGTCTAATCAACAGTGAGGGTTCTGTGAAATTTTCAAATTTTCTTAAAAAATTTGTAAAATTGTAAAGTAAACGTTTTTGAAAATTCAATCATGGCCTTTATGTAGAACAAGTTACCCCGGCCGAAAAATTCCTTATTATGTGCTAGGAACCTCAGTCTTCATGTTACTTTATCTTCTGAAAGATCCTTCACACAAATGCAAACAATCAATTTAATAGTTTAACCCAAGATTTTTCAATCTTAGGTTCAACCTTCGTTTTGATTTTCTTTTCATAATCAGATTTATTTGTGACTTTCTCAAGTTTAGAAAAATTTTCTAAACTTTCAATTTTCATTGATGTAACGCTTCGCATTTGTATCTTTCTGTTTTTAGCAAGTCTATTTTGTGTTTCTAGTTTTGGAAAGTCCAAACCTTGTAATCGTATTCCTAATTTCAGTTATTGTATTCTAAGGCTTTGATTGTAAACAAGATTAAAAAATTATTCTAAATTCGCAAACCTTATTCGCATTTAAATTTATGATCACGCTATACTTTATTCCTTCATGAATCAAATCGAAACAATGTGTAAATTTGTGATGAATGTTTATCAATCTTATACTAAACTCTAACAAAACAATTGGTGATATTATTCAAAGAATTCAAGCTTCAAATTATCATAAAATCATGTCTTATAATGTTCAAGAAAATAATTGTTCATAGTTGTTCTTTTAGGGTTTTTAGAAAATATTTTGCATAAGTATTAGACCATTTCTAGTCCCACACATGCTTATTATAATATATGTATCATATAAACCCTAAGTATAACAATTATGTAATTAAAATAATAAAAAAATAAAAAATAAAAAAAAGAATATGCAGCCATGCTTGCGGCCGCGACAAGGGGTCTTCCCTCTTGTTTTTTTTAAATTCAAATCTCACCAAACCACATTAAATGCAACCCAAACCCTAACCCTAATCCTTCCCCTATATAACCCAAGGTTCCTCCACCCATTTCTCACTTTTTCTAGCCTCCATACTCTCCAAACAGGTCCCAAACTTCTGAAATTCGTTGCTGAAACACAACAGCTTGTAAGTGAGTTTCAACTCACTTTTCATCTTCTTTTTACCTTGTTTTTCTTTCTAACACTCTTGGATAGCCTCTAGAAAGGTTCTCACAAGTTTGCTTGGGCAAACTAAGATGAAACCACACCATTTTGAAGTCTAAAAGTGCATAAACTTTCTGCCCAAATTTTTATCTTTCATTTTTCAAAATTTTCAATGTTTTTGCTTTGTTTCATCCTCAACAATGTTTGCTAAAGCCCTATGGATGTTACCATAGGTTTTTCATGGAAAACCAAGGTGGAATCACATCATTTTTGGGGCCAAACTTTCTTGGATGATAACTTATAAAACTTTTTCGAACATGTTTTAATGATAACAATTCTATGCTATATATGCCACTAACCAAACTTATGGTTAGTGTGTTAAGCTAGACTTCTTCACATACAATCAAGAGGCATATCTTGTCTCCAAACTTGTGGTTTTTATTAGGGTTTCAAACCCATAAGTGTTGAGCCATCCGAGCTTTCAAGCTTGTGATGGTGTAGGTGTGATTACATGAAGGCCTTGGCCATTCAACTATTCAATCCACCCCTCACTTGATGATTTCTATAATTCTTGACCATCCGGATTGTCCTTGTGTTAATCTTGTGTAATGGTGAATCTTATGAAATAGGTTTAGGATGGTTATCCTCCTACCTCCATGCATGACTTACATGACTTCCATGAAACACATGAACTATATGATTAATTACTAGTAATATAACTATATGTAAATACTTAATATAACCGAAACTTAGACCATGACCAAATGGTTAGTTGTCTTAAAAAGTAGGTTATTTTATCTTAGACATAACAATCGTTACGATTCTATTGGGCATGACCCATAAAAACACAAACACTCTTCGGGGTTTATTTGTGTCAAAAACTAGCGTTAAATGTCTAGATAAATACTTTCGTATATATACTTTCTCGTACATTTTTAAATTCCTAAACTCATTAAACTCCCCGTCAATCTAATACTCATACACCTACGTTTGCCTTGTGTATGATAAACTTGGTGTTCCAACCCCTAAATCAACCAAACTCTCTCACGGATAATACCTTGCAAAACCGTGAGTAGACTCGACCCTTTTTATGCTTTCCACTATTTGGGTGCAACATGATTAATTTACTAAAACTACACTAAATCACACTTTATTCTATACACAAACAATCCATCAACATGCTTTAGTCTTATGCTACTTGAATTGTTACTTGTTACATTCTTATGTGATCTAAATGTCATTAACTTTGATCGAGCCCCCCTTAACCTGTATAGCACTATAGGAGTAACGCACCACCCGTATTCTTGTAGTCATTGTTAAGTTGAAATCTATTTTGCGGTACACTAGAGGATTGACTTGTAGATTCACATGCCTTGTTTACATTTATCTTGTATGCTAGCTAATCATGTGGGATTTGTTTAATCAGATTTTTTACTTATGCTATGATATTAAACTTGTGTACTCGCCAATACTTTGTTATTGAACTATACTTTTTAACATGTTGCAGGTTGATGAAGTTGTATGATGGAACTTAGTAGGAATGAAATAGAAACGCACGTAGAATACTAAGTTAATTATCATGTTATTGTTGAACTTATTTCGTTGATGTTACTCTTATTTGGAATTTTGTTGTAATATGACATTTGATGTTTGAATGAAATGAAATTTGGTTGATTTAAATATTGTCATGAATAGTGTTATGATGCAATGAGCAATCTAGTCGTCTCAGTCTGATGTTTCCGCCATCGGTTGGGGTGTGACTGATTGGTATCAGAGCCATAACTATAGGAAATTAGGTAGAATTGCCATGTTCGACCTAGTCTATAGTTTAAGTTACCAATTTGACCATTCTTGCTTCATGATTAAAATGTTAATTCTTCCTATTTGCTTCTTCCCATTTCTTTTATCTTAAATATATATATATTATATATATATATGTTCTTCCTAAGACACTTACACAATTTACACACTTGAAGACTTGAAAACACTCAAACTATAATCGAGACGATCTCAACAAAATAGGGGTGAAACCCGCACTTTGGTGATCACTCTCAATCCGCGAATTTGATTTTTGCACGAAATGTCACCATCAAGTTAGGAGTTAAATCCACATCTTGATGGAAATTTCCGCTTCATACTCTAGTGGACCCTTGCCAACGAGTCGGAATACGCTCCTCGTTCGGTAAGTACCAACCACATCTAGGGTACAATGTTGTCAAGATAGGGGTGAAACTCGCAGCACCTTGTTAACTAGTCCAATTCCTCGATTTTCAATCTCGCCAACATTTTGATTTTTCGATCGGTTAGGGATGTGTAGTAACTGGAAGGGTAAAGTGCCGTTAATCGCTTCTCGACGAGAGCACTTTACCTATAGGCCAAAGTACGTTTCTCTAATTTGAAAGGATCTCGATTCACTTTGGAATAGTCAAACGTTTCTCAACCCGAAACACTCCAATGTTTTATTGAGCCCATCTTTTATGCTATCTCAATTTCTATGTGTTTTAGTACTTGTTATCTCATTCATTTCGAACCCGATGCACGATTCGCACCCCTTCGTAACCAAAAACAATAATGATAATTCTCGTGAACCAACTAAATTTATATTCCTTTACGCAAATCATACGTGTTTATGCTTTTGAATGCCAACATGCTTATGCTATCTATCTGAAATTATATGTGTTACATGATGCTTATGTGCTCAAAACAGATACTTTTCTTTATAACAACACCTTAAGATCAAAGCCTAAATCTATCTTTTGGTGTCAAACCCTTTTAGATGTCTTTCTTGCAAAGCGTTATGGGACGAAGAAGGTCAAAGTCCAAGTCAAGGTCCCAATCCGACTCTATGTCGAAAAAGGACTTCATGAAATTTATGGCCGAGCAAATGGCTGAACACATGGCTAAGGTTATCCCCGAGATAGTCAGCAAGGTCCAGCCCCCACCTAACGCCGAATCACCTCATACCTCCGTCGACTCCAAAGCCAAACCACCCAAGACCGCTTTCACCCACAAGCAATTCTACTCTTGCAATCCCTTACCCTTCACCGACAAGGGGCACGCCACTAAACTGCTGCAATGGTTCGACGCCATTGAACTCACCTTCCTCCAAAGTGGTTGCCGCGACCACTTGCGCACCTTGAACGCCACGTGAGTATTCCAGTCTAGAGCCCTGATTTGGTGGACTTCTAGCACACGTGGCAACGAGGTCGCCCACGCCCTCCCTTGGACCGAGCTTAAAAAGCTAATGGAAGGTGAATTCTGCCCCCCGCATGAGCTCCAACAACTCGAGGTTGAGTTTTGGAACCTCAAACAAGTAGGTAACGACAACACTGGCCTCACGACCCGATTTAAGCAGCTGAGTGCAATTTTCCCAAGCCAAATTGACACACTCGAGAAAGCGGTTGCCAAATACATAAGTTGCCTTCCTCCTCACCTCGGCGATCTAGTCGATACCACCTCCCCCAGCACCCTCGAAGAAACCTTTCGGCTGGCTGCTCGCTTGAACAACCGCCAAGTCTTCGTGAAGCCGCCAAGGCCAATAGCTATCGAGGGGAGTGAAAATGTTGCTGATAATACCCTAAAAGTATTGGTCGTGGAAGATTATGATTGGGCAGAAGAAATAGCTGAGGCAAAAGAAGAAGTCAACAAAGCACTCATGGCTAAAATCTCTACCACCTCTGTATCTTCTTCATCAAACTGCAAAAGAAAGCTGCAAGAATTCCCCAAGGAGACAAAGGCTTGAAAAGCATAATCGCTCCTACTGAACCAACTACAAAAAAGGGAAGGAAGGAAGCTGAGAAGACTGAATCGAAAAAGACAGTCCAAGGAGCAATAAGCAACAAATGAATGAGAAAGCTGGAACTTCTGCATCAGCCATGAAAGCCGAATTTGCAAAAGAAAATGAAGATAAGGATTTGGGAAACAACATAATGTATAAATTTAAAGCAAAAACTATGCTCCCAACCATGTTTGAACGTCGTGGCACATTACAAATCACTCAACCGTGACCGGATTAGACAAAAAGAAAAGGTTTTGAAATTTAACAAAGAACTGAAAGAAAACGAATCTGCATATCAGAGAAAGTTGAATTCAACTTTGGCTGAGATGCAGACATTAAAAGAACAAAGAATTGCACTCCTACGTCTCTAAGCAATCTGAATTTATAAATTTTCAATAAGATGGATTGGAGAAATTGCACGAGATGGTGCAAGATCTGTACGCTTCAGCAAATCAAAAAGCGAACACACTAGTGAAGATATCTTCAATTTTGACAGTTTCAAAGAAAGAGAAGAGTAACGCAAGGCTGAAATAGTAGAAAAGAAAAAGAAACGACTCGATTCTGCTATTGATGTAAGTTACGATGGAGATAGTGAAGAGGAAGAGGTTGACATGATCCAAATGCCAGATAAATTCCTTGAGTGGGGTTTGGAGGATGTGGTGATATAGAAACTGACGGAGGAGATGAATTTAAGCCTCAACTGAGTGGTTCAAGAAAGAAAGGGCAAAAATGCCAGATTTCTATCATATTATAACAGCTGAGAAAACAGAAGTCATCGATCGAATCATTAGTTGCAAATATTGCAATCTAACTGGGTGGTTTGTTGTGAAATGAAGAGGAGGTGTGATCCAGCATTTTTGAAATGGAAATGATATGCAGAGTCTACCCACATGGGATATTCGAGAGTTAAGCAATCATTTCAAAGACTACCACATGGGATATTCGAGAGTTAAGCAAGCATGATCTAATAAATCCTACAAAAAGTAGCATTGGTGGCGACCTTGAAAGATTGATTCTTAGAGAATGCATGCATGGATTCACAGTTTTCAAACCACAGCGTCCAATGTGACATTTGTGCCTTTTCAATCATTGCACAATTAGAAACAATTTCGTATTCAATGAAACCCTGTGTTTTATTTTCAAATATTTTTTATTCAATAAAATCTTGTATTTTATTGATGAGAATGCAAAAATGTCAATCGTTGCACATTTTCAATCATTTTCGTGTTCGTTAAAGCGTTTTACTCCTTTTTGCAAAACGCATAACCATACAACCGAACGAACCCACATCCACGACATTTTCGGGCATAATCCAAGTTACACATGTCTTAACACTTTTATATAACCTAAAAATTAGGTTAAAGGGGTTAGAAATGGCAAACAAGTGAAAATACAAGTCCAAGGGCCAAAAATGTCAAAAAAATAATAACTGTTTTTGCTTCTTCACCAAGTTTGCCACCTATCTCCAATTTTTGACTCCTAGCACTCACTTTGCCACACTTAATATGGTGTTGACACATGTTAGGACACTAATCCACACTTGAGGACACTTGTCATCACCTCCTTAATCCTAAAATACTATAAATAAGGCATGATTCTTCCATTTTTTCACACCACTTCAAAGCAAAGTGTGAAGTTCTTCTTTCTATCCTTCTTGGAGCTTGTTTCCAGCCTTTGGAAGCTTCCTATCTTGAGTTTCGAAAGTGTTCTTCAACACGAGTAAGTACTCTTCCTAGTTTTTTCATTATTTTAGCTATTTTGAGCTAAAAGTCGAACAATTTGACTTCCTGATTGACTTATGGTTCTGACCATATTTTGGTCAAGACAAAGTTCAATTGAACTTTGCTACGTGATTGTAATCACGAAGGTTATAATCCCTAACGATTTCACCTTCTGATTACCACGTTTACTAGTCGAAGTGACGAGTCAAAGTTTCGGAAAAAATGCGCATGATGTGCATTTTACGACGAAACTATTTTCGGGTATCAAAACACCAAGTTTTGATACCAAATCAGTTTTATAAACTTAGTTAGACATATTTTTGACATGTCTAACTCATCACTTCTAGTTTAATGCTTATTTAGGGTCGTAAGTTTGAACGGTTTTGACCACCACTTTGACTTTTGAATCCGACCCGTTTGGTCGATCTTAGGATCCAACTAAACACATATTTGTAACCATAGTTGTATAGGGAATAACCTATTGAGTTAATACCTTATGGTCATGTCATTTGGTTAGTGATATGATAAGTAACTTCAATGTTCTTAAAAAAATGATGACCAAATTGCCCTTTTGCACATAAATCCATTTTAAACACATGTAACCAAATTTCTGTCATACAAACTGATGTTATAACATTTTCAAACATGTTTGGGCATTTAAGAGTTATCGTAGGGCATTTTTAACCATCCGATCATGCATTTACGCTAATGACCTGTTAAAGTAGCGTAAACCACCTTAACGAGTCATAATGGGTCAAAAGAACTTAGGATCCTTTCCAAATCAGAATGTTAAGTTTGTTAAACCATATCACATGAGTTCCAACACTCATTTGGTTTATAAGACATCATTCTATCCAATCTCTTGTTTGTTGTCTCGACACACTAACATATTTATCTGACACATTAGGACACATTTGAGCTTTGTTTATTACGTTTATCAAGAACACTTTCGCAATCCCAAGTGAGTACATAGTTCCCCTCTTTTACATTTTCTAAATGTTTTGGGGGATTCATATGTGCCTATAATTATTTTCAAGATTTTAAAACAATATACATGGTTTATATATACAAAATGATTTTCAAAGTGAGTACATAGCCCCCTTTTTACAATTTGTATATGTTTTGGGGTGATTCATATGTGCCTATAATTATTTTCAAGATTTCAAAACAATATAAATGGTTTATATATACAAAATGATTTTCAAAGTGAGTACATACAAATGTTTGGGGTGATTCATATGTGCCTATAATTATTTTCAGGATTTCAAAACAATATACATGATTTATATATACAACATGATCTTCAAATAGTTCCCCTCTTTTACGTTTGAAAATGTTTTGGGATGATTCATATGTGCTAAATCATTTTTAGGTTTTCAAAACAATGTCTATGGTTTATATATAAAACAATACGATTTCAATAATGTGAACAACTTGTTGATGCGTTATCCATAACACGAATGACATTCATTAGCTTTGGCAAAGCCGACCAGTATTATGTTATGGTACCATAGGACTTACAATCCCATTATCGGACTGTTCACTGGATTTGGTGGAAGTTCGGGTAATGACAGAAACTGTTTTGGATTAACAAATCATTTGTTGATTTCTTAGTCTAGTTAAAGAGACCCTTTGGTGGTCTATTAAAGATACCCTTTGGAGGTATAGTTAACACAGGTTTGAATGTGTACATTAAAGAACGATCAAAAGTTTTCACAATTAAAAACACGGACAATTTGTTTATGACACGGACGATTGATTTATAACACGGACACATGGTTTATAACACGGACAAATGGTTTATAACATGGACAAATGGTTTTGAACAATGTCACGCAATGATTTTCACTTAAAGATATAAACCATACAAAGTTTTCTTTTGAATCAATCTATTACAAGGTTTTTATAAAAGAAACGTTTTGGTCAAGATTCATGGCTACAAGGTTCTCACAACTCTAACAAATTTGTTTTAGTTGGTTAATTGTATTGCAACATCAAACACTTTTGATACGAGGTTTTCACTTAACGACTCTTGTAGTCGGACGAGGTGTTGCAATATGTATACAAAGCCACGAATTTAACACACTCACAAAACCTATGTACTTTCCGGCATTTTTATGTTGACTCTCTTTTCACATATTTTTCAGGAGTCAATGCTTGATAATATGATGCATGCTTCGCGTAGGAATGGACGCAGGCCTTAGTGACTTAAAACATGAAAGACAAATTATTTATGTGTTGTTTCTGTTTATCCCAAGACAATGTAAACATTTAACTTAATGAAACAAAATTTTAAATTCCCTGAGTTGTGAAACAATAAGTTTGTGACATGACTCCCCGACGTTTCCGCCATGGTTCGTTGTTTTACGCAGTCCGCGTGTTACAGAAAGATTGGTATCAGAGCTATCGTTATAGGGAATTAGGTTATTAGTAATGCTTTGACCTCGACTATAACCTTCCTATGACCCTAACGCGAGTTATCTTGCGTTTAGATTATTAAAACAGTACCATCATCTACCCTTAGGTGATTACCAAAACAAAGACACAAGTTACAAATTCGTTTTGAAAATCAACCATCTATCCTTAGATAATTTTTTGGCTTAAAGCCTTGTAAGTTTTCAAAATCCCATCAAAGTTTAGGTTTTATTAATGTGAACACGTGCAATCTGGATGGGTGGATGCCAGTACCCTGAGTTTTCTGTCTAAGGTTAGAGTGTTCGTACAAATCCGCATTATCGGACCAGTCACTCTTACCTTGGAACTCTTGGGATGAGTGTCCACTTATAGGCTAAAGCATGTCTTCGTGATACATTATAAAGACCCGTTTACTTTGATTAGTCACCGTGTGTCGTTTGTTTGTTTTTAAGTAACGAACGAATGACCACCATCCTTATATTTTTAACATCTCTATAGATTAGCCAATGTTTGTCGTCCGGCCCCAAAACAAGTTGTTCAGAACCCTGTTCAACCCCAAGCCAACTGTGCTAGACCTTCGTTCCCACCTGGTTCTTGCTACAACTGTGGCGAGATGGGTTACTTTAGAAACAAATGCCCAAAATTGGTGAACATGAATTGAAATCCAGTCCGTGGATGCGCATTCAACATCAATGCCAACGAGGCTCGTGCTGATAACGAAGTCATAAGGTCATTCCTTGTTAACAATCAACCTGCTTCTGTTCTTTTCGATTCGGGTGCCGATAGAAGCTTTATAACACTAGCCTTTGAACCTTTGCTTTCGATGCCTAGAACTAAACTAGGAAAACCCTTAATGGTGGAAATAGCTAGTGGTGAACCCCTTGTGCTCGACTATGTCATTCGTAGTTGCCAATTGAACTTGGATAACCACCTTTTTCCCATTGACCTCACAACAATGCAACTCGGTAGTTTTGACATCATCATAGGAATGGATTGGTTAACCAAACACCATGTTGAGGTGATTTGTTTCGACAAGGTTGTTTGTATACCTCTTTCATCTGGTGGAACCTTAGAAGTTCACGGAGAGAAACCGTCTAGTAGCCTAAAACTCATGACCTGTACCCAGGCCCAAAAATACCTACGAAAGAATTATGTAGCCTTTTTGGCACATATCTTAGAGGAAAAAAGCAAGGGCAAAACTGTTCAGGACATCCCCAATGTTCGGGAATATCCTAAGGTGTTTCCTGAAGACCTACCTGGTTTACCCCCAATTCGTCAAGTTGAGTTTCGTATTGACCTTGTACCTGGTGCCAACCCAATTGCTAAATCTCCTTACCGTCTTGCACCGTCTGAAATGCAAGAGTTGTCAAAGCAACTCCAAGAACTTTTAGACAAGTGATTCATTCGTCCTAGCTTTTCACCTTGGGCCCTCCTGTCCTATTCGTGAAAAAGAAGGATGGATCCTTCCGTATGTGTATCGATTATCGTGAGCTTAACAAACTCACAATCAAAAACCAATATCCCCTACCTCGCATTGATGATCTCTTTGATCAGCTACAAGGTGCGACCTGCTTTTCAAAGATTGGTCTGCGTTCTGGGTATCATCAACTTCGTGTACTTGAAGTAGATATTCCCAAGACTGCTTTTCGCACTCGATACGGCCATTACGAGTTCACTGTCATGCGTTTTGGTTTGACGAAAGCTCGTGTCGTCTTCATGGACTTAAGAATAGGGTTTGTAAACCTTATTTAGACAAGTTTTCATCTACAACATCCTCATTTATTCTAAGTCTCAAGCCGATCACGAAGAACATCTCCGTCTAACGATGGAAAACCTGAAGAAGAACTACTTTAACCCAAATTCTCCAAATGTGAATTTTGGCTAAAAGAAGTTAAATTTTTGGGACACATTGTTAACGAACAAGGTATACATGTAGATCCCGCCAAAATCAGTGCGATTAGGGATTGGAGTACACCTACTACTCCTACCGAAGTTCGTCATTTCTTGGTCTTGTTGGATACTATCAACGATTCATCGTGAACTTTTCAAGGATCACGATTCCCCTCATCACTTTGACTCAGAAGAATAAAGCTTTCGAGTGGGGACCCAAACAAGAGGGAGCCTTTCAAACACTGAAACAAAACTCTGTAATGCTCCTGTTTTATCTTTACCCGATGGCAACGATGACTTCGTTGTCTATTGTGACGCATCAAACCTAGGCCTTGGTTGTGTTCTCATACAAAGAGACAAAGTCATAGCCTATGCGTCAAGACAATTGAAAATCCATGAGAAGAACTACACAACTCATGATCTTGAGTTACGGAGCCTGTAGTTTTTGCTCTCAAAATTTGGAGACAGTACCTTTACGGTACGAAATGTGTGGTTTTCACTGACCACAAAAGTCTCCAACACATATTCAATCAAAAGGAGCTAAACATGAGACAACGACGCTGGGTCAAACTTCTAAACGACTACGACTGTGAGATTCGCTACCATCCTGGTAAGGCGAATGTTGTGGCTGATGCGCTTAGTCGTAAGGAACGTGTCAAACTTCATTGTGTTCGAGTTCAATCTAATATCCAGACACGTATCCTTCAAGCACAACATACATGCGTGACCCAAAGCTTATTGAAAAATGAGCTACAACAAAATCTCAAACTTCAACTTGAAACAAAAGACAAGGTAGAACATCAACGCCCATCTAGTTTACTTGAGCAACCACAAATACCGGTGTGGAAGTGGGTGAACATTGCGATGGATCTCATCACTAAACTACCGCGCACACCTAGATGTCATGATGCCATTTGGGTAATCATCGATCGTCTAACAAAGCACACTTTTTGGCAATTCTTGAGGATCTATCTGCTGACAAACTCGCCAAGATCTACGTTGCTGAGATTGTGTCTCGTCATGGTGTTCCTTTGAACATTATATCTGATCGAGATGCTCGATTCTCATCTCGCTTTTGGAAGACCATGCAATCTGCCATGGGAACCATACTCAATCTGAGCACTGTTTATCATCATCAAACAGATGGACAATCTGAAAGGACAATTCAAACACTGGAGGATATGCTTAGAGCATGTGTGATCGACTTTGGTGGTAGTTGGGATTCGCATCTACCATTGGTCGAATTCTCCTACAATAATAGTTATCACGCCAGCATCAATATGGCGCCTTTTGAAGCTCTACACGGTCGAAAATGTCATTCACATGTCTGTTGAATGAGGTCGGTGAAGCTCAGCTCACTGGACCTGAACTCATTCGCGACACAACAGACAAAGTCAAGAAAATTCGCGATAACCTTCTGACAGCTAGAGGCCGTCAAAAGAGTTATGCGGAATCCCCTTGGAAAGGTGTGATTAGATTTGGAAAGAAAGGAAAAGTTGCACCATGATATATTGGACCATCCAAGATCGTTGAGAGAATTGGAAAGGTGGCCTACCGACTTGAGCTACCTCCTGAACTTGGGAATAACCACCCAACATTCCATGTGTCCAATTTTAAAAAGTGTTTAGCCGATACAAACCTCCACATTCTCCTCGACGAAATTCACATTCATGACACTATGCACTTTGTTGAAAACGTGTGGAGATATTGGACAGTGAAGTCAAGAAACTCAAGGCGTAGACGTATACCGATAGTTATAGTTCGATGGGAATCCAAACGTGGCCTAGAATTTACATGGGAACGAGAGGATCAGATGAAAGCAAAATATCCACATCTGTTTCACAAAGTTTCCTCTAATTAAATTTCGGGACAAAATTTTCAAAAGTAGGGGAGACTATGACATTTATGCCTTGTCAACCATTGCACAGTTTTTAAAAGCAGAACATCAACACCCATCTGGTTTACTTGAGCAACCACAAATATGGTATGGAAGTGGGAGAACATTGCGATGGATCTCATCACTAAACTACCGCGCATACATAGAGGTCATGATGCCATTTGGGCAATCATCGATCCTCTAACAAAGTCAGCACACTTTTTGGCAATTTGTGAGGATCTATCTGCTGACAAACTCGCCAAGATCTACGTTGATGAGATTGTATCTCGTCATGGTGTTCCTTTGAACATCATATCCGATCGAGTTGCTCGATTCTCATCTCACTTTTAGAAGACCATGCAATCTATCATGGGAACAAAACTCAATCTGAGCACTGCTTATCATCCTCAAACGGATGGACAATATGAAAGGACAATTAAAACACTGGAGGATATGCTTAGAGCATGTGTGATCGACTTTGGTGGTAGTTGGGATTCGCATCTACCATTGGTCGAATTCTCCTACAATAATAGTTATCACGCCAGCATCAATATGGTGCCTTTCGAAGCTCTACACGGTCGAAAATGTCATTCACATGTCTGTTGGAATGAGGTCGGTGAAGCTCAGCTCACTGGACCTGAACTCATTCGCGATACAACAAACAAAGTTAAGAAAATTCGCGATAACCTTCTGAAAGCTAGAAGCCGTTAAAAGAGTTATGCGGACAAACGACGCAAGCCCTTGGAATTCCAAGTTGGTGATCACAGCCTTGTCAAGGTATCCCCTTGGAAAGGTGTGATTAGATTTGGAAAGAAAGTAAAACTTGCACCACGATATATTGGACCATTCAAGTTCATTGAGAGAATCGGAAAGGTGGCCTACCGACTTCACCTACCTCCTGAACATTCTCTATGGAAACTGTCACACCCCAGCTTTCCACAGCCAATCCACACACCAGTGGGCCCGGGTGGGGAATATAGTAACATAAGTTGATAACATCATAGACAATTAAATACAACATAGTGGAAGTCTTGGATTTAGATTACTATTACAAACCAAATGTTCAAAATACCAAAATAATATACAGACGGCTTGTAATAGAAGATCCACAGGTGGATCGTAAATTGTACATAAGAAAAATGTAAAACAGACTTTGGGCAGATCTAGGATTTGCAAGATCATTTATCAGTACCGAGCACTTCCAGCCTATTTCATATTGTACTTGCAAGCTTAGTCTTTTGAAAATACGTCTAATTTCACTTGTAAATACACCCAAGTGACTCATATTGAAAATAATAAAAATATGTTTTAAGTGCTTATCAGCATAAAATCTTTTATAACTTGGGAAAGTTGACGTTGCAACCTTGTTAACAGATTCACATGTTTGTCCATACATACAGGGCCCAGTGCGAAAAACGAAGACATGATTAACTACACACCACTTACGAACTCAAGAAGGAGTTATCCCCAATGTTCTGGGTAATTGCATTTGAGCGTCTGTCGGGTGTATGCCTACACCCCCGCGCTAAGGTCGTGGTCATTATCTAATGTAATGAGCCGAGGATATCCAAGACACGGTAGTTAACCCCCGATGTTTAAGTTATCAAACATAACTGATTAAAACAGAATATGCGGATTTACTAGTCACAATCCGGCATTCGATTGATCCGATTTCCGACCAAGCGGTAATAGTTTACCGTAACCCAAGCTTGTATAGGATAAATAAGTGAAGAGTATTTACATGAGCTAGTCTTTGTTTAAACACAAGATTATTAAATCAGCCGTACACAAAAGTACTAAGTGTAGATAGCATTTACCGGCATGTCTCTAGTCTGGATTATGGCATAAGCTAACCAATTAAATACTAACGGTCTTATTTAAGTCATAGACTTAGACCGAGTAGCGTACAGGATCAAAACGTATAACGCTAGATTAAACGATGATCGGATAGAATGTAGTTAAATCCCAACAAGTACTTTGACTTGTGTAATATGGATAAACTATAAACATTCTGGATTTTGAGACTTAAATGACAAGGTTAGACCCATTCAGTTAATTTCTGTAACCAGTTACATATACTTAACCGTACACATATCAGCGATATCGGGTAACCGGATAAGTCATGGACTAATTCTATATGCCATTATACTTTAAATAAGTTGTAATATCAGTAAGATATCAACTTATATGCCGTTAAGGTGTTAAATGAAACTATGCCTCATATGGGCATTTGGTAATTTCATACCATATAAAAGGAACTTGAATATAGTTTAATGTTATAACCATAAGTATTTTGAAAAAAATAACTTATTTGTGATATAATATCAGTAGGATATTAATTATATGTGTAATTTGTCTTTTATGACCAAACTATGCACCAAAGGGGCATTTTGGTCATTTTACACATAGTTTTATAAATTATTTGGGATTCTGAGTTTATATCATGTACCTACTATAAAAATATTTAAAATAAGTTTGGAACTCTGAGGTAACAAGTCTTGGTCGATTAATATGGTTGAAAACCATACTATGCGCCGAAATGACTGCTTATGTTGTAAAATGACGATTTATACGATGTTTAATGAAAACTGATGTTAAGGTCAAGTTAGCATGTCTGAGACATGTTATTTAATATAACATATCAGTAGGTAAAATATTTACTTTGAAACGATATGGTTAAAACCATTTTATAAGCCACAAGGGCTTTATCGTCATTTATAGACATAATACAAGGACTTGTTCATATACTCAGTTTATAATCTAGTTTGACATCTCGAGTAATCCTACTCATAATATTACATCAATAGGAAACTCATTTTCAAGTTCATTATCATTTAAACCTCATTTTATGCAAAAAGGGTATATTAGTCAAAGTGGCATAATTACGGAACTTGTGCATAAACTCAGATTCTGATTATGATCATGTAATATAACCTCAGGGGGTTATGCTACATTATATTAATATCATAACGCAACTTAGATCAGAACTAACTAATATAAATCGGGTCAGAATTGAAAGTCAAAGCAGAAGTCAAACTTCGAGACTTCGGTTGCGAACCGACCCTAGAACTGAAATGGACGAGCCGAACATGTTCTTACATGTTATACTAATTATTACCAACTTGTTTAAGTGTCAAAACATGTTTCATAACATACATAAGATCAAATTATAACATTTCCAAAAACTGGTCTGTTTGACTTTTTAATATAATAATTTTGACACGTCAATTGGTCTAGCAAACGTCATCTTCAGGAGGTACCCTTTATATGGACTAACACCTACCTTATTACGATCACTTAGCCATCTTGGTTATGAACAATGCTGGACCATAATGGTCTTAGCCGAAAGTCAAGGCGTTTTTCCAGAAAACGCTTGACTTTTGGCTATAAAAGCTTATAAACGAAAATGCAAGAGGAAGGAACACTTACAAGTGGTTCCTACAATGCACTAGATATAAGTTGGATGCTCCTTTCAGTTAGGAACTTCCAGAGGAGGGAGATAGAGTTGTGAATGAGGAAGGTGCAAGTTCAAATGGTGAACCTTAACACCTATTTATAGTTGGAGAGCTTAAAGGAGATGATGTCAGGTGCTAAGGGGTGTAAGAGGGAGCTTACAAATGTTCTAAAACGTGGCATAGCTGTTTGGAAGATCATGGTTTTGAAACAATGGTTTTTGACAACTTGTGTGGAGGCCAAGTCAAATTTTCTGCAGGTACAGCCTTCTGGCGGGCCGCAAGAGGCATAGGCTTGGCCTCTCGCGCCCCGTGAGCATCCCTAGGCCACTTTCAAAGTTTGACACTTTCAGCCCTTTAACTTATAAAACCTTCTAAAACACCCTTTTAGCAGATTTAGCCCTCCGTAACCAATATTTGGTACCCGGGAGTATGCCCGGATATTATCAAGCTCTCGGTCTGTTAAAAGGTCACTCAGAGGTATAAATTAACATGTTGACACTTTTAACCCCTCAATTATCCAACTTTCACATATTTACAGAGTTAACCTTTCTCGTCCAACAAACGGGACATATGAGAGTTAGGACTTCGTAAAGGATCACTTAGAGGCCCAGTATAAGAATGTTGACTTTGATGTCACTCAGAGGCTGGGCATGTTGAAATATCAGTCACTCAGAGGCCAAGTTTAAGCATGTTGACATATCAGTCACTCAGAGGCTTACATTTATGCATGTTGACATCAGACAATCACTCAAAGACTTAGTTTGAGCATGTTGACACCTTTAGTCCTTGTTAGTCTTTATTATACTAAAAATAAAATATAACACATGTCACTATATTATTGGACACGATTTTACAAGGTATACATCCTCACCCCTTAAAAGAAATCTCGTCCTCGATATTTTATTAAAAAAGATGGGGGTACTTTTGTCGCATATGTACTCAACCTCCCATGTATACTCGGGACCTCTAAGGGCGTCCCACTTAACCTTCACTATAGGTATCAATTTCCTTCAGAGCTTCTTAACCTGTCGATCCTCAATCAAAATTAGTTTCTTAACGAACCTCAGGTTTTCACCTATTTGCACACCTTTGTGTGACATTACTAGCGACTCATCGGCTAGACATTTCTTAAGGTTACATATGTGGAATACATCGTGAATTCCACTAAGCTCCTCTGGTAGCTTAAGCTTATAAGCTACAGCGCCGACACATTCGACTATCTCGAATGGTCCTGTATATCTTGGTCTTAGCTTGCCCTTCTTTCCAAACCTCATTACGCCTTTCCAATGTGATACTTTCAACATGACTTTGTCCCCTACTTGGAACTTAAGAGGATTATGCCTCTTGTCAGCATAGCTTTCTGCCTATCACGGGAGCTTTGAGACGATCACGGATTTGCACAATTTTATCTGTGGTTTCCAAGACAATCTCAGGTCCTGATAGTTGGGCTTGCCCAACTTCTGCTAAACACACGGGCGTTCGACATTATCTCTCATACAAGGCCTCATAAGGAGCAGCCTTGATACTCGTATGATAACTATTATTATAGGAGAATTCTATTAGGGGTAAGTGGTCATCCCAACTTTCACCTAAATCAATCACACATACTTGAAGCATGTCTTTCAAAGTTTGAATAGTACGCTCACTTTTTCCATATGTCTGCGGGTGGTAAGCCGTACTTAAATTTAACCTTGTGCCTAAAGATTGTTGGAAACTTTTCCAAAAATGAGAGGTATATCTAGTATCTCTATCAGATACAATAGATACCGGCACACCATGTAGGGATACAATCTTGTCACATACAACTTAGCCAATTTGTCTGAATTATACGTTTCTTTAATTGGCAAGAAATGTGCTGACTTAGTCAGCCTATCTACAATGACCAAATCGTGTCATTACCATGTTTGATCTTTTGTAACTTGGTAATTAAGTCCATTGTTACCATTTCCCATTTCCAAGTGGGAATCTCAAGTTGTTGTAGAATCCTAACGTTTCTGATTTCAGCTTTAACTTTCGAACACGTCAGACACTTAGCTACATAGGTGGGTATGGATTTCTTCAAACCCATCCACCAATAATTCTTTTTCAAGTCCTGATACATCTTGTCATCACCTGGGTGAACTGAGTATCTCGTGTCGTGCGGTTCTTGGAGGATTAAATCTCTAAGTCCTCCTAAGATTGGAACCCAGATTCTTCCATTGAATCTAAGGATTCCATCCTTTCCAGGCGCTAACTGATCAACAGTTCCACCTAATCGCTCATTAGGAATATTGGCCTCTAATAGGGTTTGCTTCTGCGCATCTAATAGCTTCTCATTCAAGCTATTTCTTAGCTCAATGCTCTTAGCATTAATCCTAATGGGTTTAATCCTTTCCTTGTGACTTATGGCATTAGCAATGACATTTTCCTTGCCGAGATGGTAGCGAATTTCGCAATCATAATCATTAAGTGTTTTCATCCAACAGCGTTGTCCATGTTCAATTCCTTCTGATTGAACATATGCTGGAGACTTTTATGGTAAGTGTATATTGTGCCATATAAATAATGTATCCACAATTTTAGGGTAAATACAATGGCACCCAATTCCAATTTATGGGTGGTGCAATTTCTTTCGTGAACCTTTAACTGTCGTGATGCATAAGCAATCACCTTGCCTTTTTGCATTAGCACACAGCCTATGCTAGTGTGCGAAGCATCACAATAAACTACAAAATTCTCGATACCCTCAGGTAGAGATAACACAAGAGCATTGCTCAGCTTGTGTTTTAGAATCTCAAAGGATTCTTGTTGTTTCGGACCCCAAACAAACTTAACATTCTTATGGGACAAGGTAGTTAAAGGAGTGGCTATCCTTGAAAAGTTCTCAATGAACCTCCTATAATAACCAGTCAGTCCTAGGAAACTACGAATCTCCGATGGGGTTTTGGGTACTTCCCAATTCATTATGGCTTCTATTTTGGCGGGATCCACTTGGATACCACGCTCACTTACAACATGTCCAAGAAATTGGACTTCTCTAAGCCAAAATTCACACTTAGAAAATTTAGCATAAAGCTTTTCCTGCCTTAGTAGTTCTAGGATGCACCAAAGGTGTTTCTCGTGATTAGCTTGATTACGAGAACAGATAAGTATGTCGTCTTGAAGACAATGACAAACTTATCCAAATACGGTTTGCAGACTCTATTCATGAGATCCATGAATGCTGCAGGTTCATTTGTGAGCCCAAAAGGCATAACTAAAAATTCAAAATGACGATATCGAGTCTTGAAGGAAGTCTTAGGAACATCCTCATTTCTAACCTTCACTGATGATATCTTAATCTCAAATCAATCTTAGAAAAATAACTAGCCCCTTGAAGTTGATCGAACAAGTTGTCGATCCTGGGTAAGAGATATCGGTTCTTAATCATTATCTTGTTCAACTCTCAGTAATCAATGCACATCCGCATTGAACCATCTTTCTTTTTAACAAAAAGAATGGGAGCTCCCCAAGGTGAGGAACTAGGCTGGATAAAGCCTTTCTCTAAAAGTTCATCTAATTGAACTCTTAACTCCTTCATTTCTTTCGGTCCTAACCGACATGGAGCCCTAGCTACATATGCCGATTCAGGTAGGATATTAATTCTAAATTCCACTTGCCTATCTGGAGGTAGGCCTGGTAATTCTTCGGGGAAAACATCGGAATACTCCAAGATAACTGGAAGGTCTTCAATATTTGGCTTGGGCTCGTTGATAGTTACTTGTGCCATATAAATGACACACCTCTCCCCAAACACTTGGATGCCTTAAATAATGACACTTTGTCTGGCAATCCGTAGTGTAAATCTCCACGGATGGTGATCGTTTCACCAGATGGGGTTTTAATTTCAATGAGTTTCTTATCGCAGACAATGCGGGCTTGGTTATGGGACAACCAACCCATGCCTAAAACTACATCGAACCCTGCCAATTTCATTGGCAAAAGAGAGATAGGGATAGAATGGTTCTTAATGTATAAAACACCCACCAAGAATGGAAGACACTATCTCTAACGTTCCATCAGCGAGTACTACCTCATAGGGTATATCTAGAGTTCTTATGGGCAAGTTTAATAGTTTACTATACTTATGATCAACAAAAGAACTCTTGCATATACATCATTGATGAGGAATATAACTGTTATGACGTTATTGGCATTAATGGCCTCCCTTGCATTCATCTGAAAGGCACAAGCATTCCCTTTTTAGCCTCTCCAGGCTTTGCATCATTACCTTTGGGGTTCTTGGGACAGTTGAACTTAATATGCCCCTTTTCATTAAAGGTTGTAG
Source organism: Scalesia atractyloides (assembly GCA_947069175.1). Taxonomy (NCBI): domain Eukaryota; kingdom Viridiplantae; phylum Streptophyta; class Magnoliopsida; order Asterales; family Asteraceae; genus Scalesia; species Scalesia atractyloides. The sequence continues at coordinate 34,581,941 of CAMTDV010000028.1, forward strand.
CAGACGAAATTCTTAAGATCCTTGCACTTTAAGGTTTTATACCCCCTTTTCTTACAGATACTACATGGTTTAGTTTATGGATCAATACTACACTGTCCCCAATGCTTTCGGTTGCAATTTTTACATGTCGGTGTTAGACCTGACTTATCTTGGTTCCTCCTGAACCCAAATCTCCCCTTATTTTTCTTATTAAATCTTTGGAAGTTATCATCCTATCTCTTCCTTTTCTCGTCAGTCTCTAATTTGACTGACTTTTGCCTCACCACATCTAGGGTAAGGGAGAGATATAGGTCGACAGCAGACCTATAGGTACTAGACTGAGCAGCCTTTACCATGCCTTTTATCTCAACCGCTAACCCATTTATAAAATGCGCAATACATTTAGTTTCAGGGGTGATTAAATATGAAACTAACCACACAGGGAATTGAAGTCAGAAACATACTTCCGATAATCTAGGTTCTTCATTGAAAAAGTGAAAAAAGTCTTTCTCTAATTTCTCCACCTCATGTGGTGGACAGTAAGTCTCTTAGACTAAATCAACGAACGTAGGCCATCCTAAGTTGTACAGGTGTACTTTTCCTGTAGATTGGATCATAACCTTCCACCAAATCAGGGCATCAGCCTTAAAGGACTGTGATACATACTTTACCATTTCCTTATCAGCACAGCCACTGATATCGACTATCGTCTCCATTTCGTCCAACCATTTCAAGGCTTCTACTACTCCTTTTTGCCCATTAAAATCTCGGGGTTTACAGGAAACATAATACCTATAGGTACATCTGTCTTTTGAAGAACGGAACCTATCAGCAAATTCTAATTTCTTTAGTTCAGTCGTCGCATTTGAAGAGTGAACTGAGCTCTCCATATGAGCCGAGGATGGTGGGATTGATAATGGTCTAAAGCGAGTAGCACTCGACTCCCTAAGTTTTTCTATGGCCTTTTCCATGGCCTTTCCAACAGCTGCATCTATGCGAGCTTGGAAGTCATCGTTATTGACGGCTATATTTTCAGCCTTGTTAGAGTAAATCTCTCGGTGGCTACTCTATGCCTCGTCCGAGTATACCATTTTGAAGCTTTGGTTCTAAACATCAAGTAAAACTTCTCTTAGCCATGGTATAACAACCATATTGGCTTAAATATTGGATATAACAATCCATCGCCTATTTAAGCTAGAGTGAATAACATCATAACTCTTAGGCTTATCATATCTATATTTGGCCTAGGTCTTAATAGGACCATCAAAGGCAAATTACAATCTGGACGTTGTCCATATATTAATAGACAGTGGATCTTAATGTCATAACTATTATTGTCATTTGACAATTATATACAGCTCATAGGCTTGTCACTAATGGATATAATAATATGGCACATTGGCCTGTCACTTTGGACATAACATATGGCACGTTGGCCTGTCCCTAATGGACATCATACGACATGTTGGCCTACATCACTAACAGATGTAATTTATGGCACGTTGGCCTACATCGCTAACAGATGTAATTTATGGCACGTTGGCCTACATCACTAACAGATGTAATTTATGGCATGTTGGCCTACATCACTAACAGATGTAATTATAGCATGTTGGTCTGTGGCACTTTGGCCTGTCACTTTGGGCATAACATATGGCAATTTGGCCTATGGCACATTGTCATCACATTGATGACTTTAGTCGGGATCACATTGATCATAAAGGCTATATAATAGGTCTTTCGACGTAGTCCTTTTACCTAGACGGCTAGTGTGGTTCCTCAAGTCACACTACCAGGACTATGAACATTCCTTAATGTTAACATAATAGTACCTTAATGATTGATTAATGGTCCCGGTCATGTTGGACCTTAACGACCTTGGAGGCTTAAACCTAGACCACCACCTCTGGGCAGAAGGATAACTTCCCTTAACTATCCTGATAGAATGCCTTTTATCCTTAACTATCGTTTCTTGGGCCAATGTGTGGTCTATGCCACTTGGCATAATGAAATCCATTAAGTTCTTTTGGAATTATATAGCAGAGCACAAATTTCGAGTAAAATGGAGACGCTCGCTTGAAGTGGATGAATACATACATATATAATTCCAAAAATACTTCATTAAATTTTAATAGAAATTACAATACTAGAAGTAAATTAAATAAACTGTCCATGCAAGGACTAAAGAAATAAAAATGTCCACACTGTGTGTAAAAAATAACAATGTCCTCGCAGGGACTAACATATATTAGAAGAAACTTCACTCATCCTTCCTTCCTTTAACCAATTTTGAAATTTTCTTGAAGAACTTGTTCGTCTTCTTCTCCGTTTTCTCCACTTGTTGTTGCATTTCTTTCATTCGTTCTAAGGCCTCGTTAATGGCCTCAAGGGTGGCGGAGGTTGTGGCATAATAGGATACTGGTACCCGTAACTTGGATATCTAGTAGGTGGATAAACAGGTGGGAAAGGAGACGGGTAAAGGGTGTTATGCATGACTGCTTGCATGTAAGGGTCATGCGACAATGCTTAATAATCAACAGGTGTAGATGGATTAAAAGGATCATATCCAGACTTATCCAGATATGTTTGGATAGGGTTATTATAACCCGATGGTGGTGGTGTTGGTTCCACCACAGGTGAAACATTGAAGGATCCACCCATTTGTGGGTCCTCGTGGATATTAGGGTAAGTCTTGGTTAAAGGTGCAAACGATTCCAACCGTTGACCTGCACGTACTGACATACGCGCTCCGCGTTTCCTCCTTGGCGGCTCAGGTTGTTCCACAGATTCCATGTGCACATCTTTGTAGGTCCATTTGGAGGATCAAGATAAACCTGCTTCCTTGTTCATATAACATAGATACGAGTGCGGAATCTTCGTATGAATGCAGACACAGCAAAGTAAGAACACAAGATAACCAAAGATTCAATATCTTGATTAACTAAAGAGAACTAGTACAAACATATACAAACAATGCTCATACAGACTCATGCAACACTCTCTGTGCTCTTGTGTGTCTCTCTCTAGTATAGCTCTAGTCTCTCTTGAAGGTGACTAACTAGTTACGAGAAGTGCTTGTCTGCTTATATAATGTCCCCACTCAGCAACAGTACGAAGTATATTGTTGGTCGTACGAACTACCAAAATACACGAAGGATATCTGGATACTCGTACAAATGATCTGGCTCGTATGAAGCATTATCTTGTTCGTACAAATCAAGCTAGATGCTTGATTCTATGTACTCATTCGTACGAACGATATGTGGCTCGTACGAGCAACATCTTGCTCGTACGAAGTATGTCCACTCGCACAACATGTTTTCCTTGGAGAACGTTCCACAAACATGACGTACACAAGACTCAACAGTATGCACCCATGCAACTGTTTAACACAGACAAACTAAACATCGTACTAAACCAAGATAGGAGGATATCTTGATTTGGTCGCCATGACCAAACTATACAGACACTGTACACAAAGACCGTACAATTACAGACGTAAATAAGAACAAGCGAGAGACACAAAAGTGGATCAACAAACTCCCCCTTGGCTGTTGCTTGGTCTTCGGTCTTCGACCTTTTGGTCTTCATACTTGAATGGCCTAGAGTATCAATAAACTCCCCCTGAAGATCTGCTATACATTGATGATAGAGTATCAGGTCTTCAAGATTTTCCAGAAACATCAAACCTTTCTTGTTTCCTCTTGATTGCTGCTTGAGGTAACTTGATCGGTCACAATCTGCTGTGCAATAGACTCTACCATTGGAGTTGATGCAGAAACTTTTGGTTGTGAGGATGAGGTCAAAGCATCAGGATTGCCAGGGTTTTCACTAACCGGATCATGTTGACGTTTGATCTCCTTCGCTTTGCATCTCTCATCCCATAGAATGTTCACTCGCTTTCTGCTCATTTCAAACACGTCTTTTATACCATTAAAGCCTTCAACCAGTGTAGGATTTCGAGAATGATACCATTCTCTCAAGTAGTTATGCTTAGCAGTTAATATTTCTGCAGATCTTGTACAGCTGCACTACGTTCTTTCAGCCTATTTATCTCAATCCCCCGAGAGTTATCAGCTTCCTCATCTGTTGTAGCTGAGTTGCTCTTTCAGCATCTGCAGCCTTCAGTCGCTCATTATCTTTTCTTAACTGTGTAATTTCAGAATCCTGTTTGCTAACAGTCTCTTTCAAAGAATTTATCTCCAACTTTTTTTTTCACGACTGTGTTATGATTTGAAGATATAAACTCTGAATGTTTGTTAATCTGGATTGCCGTAGCTTGCAACTGAGAGAACAAAAAAACTGCTTTCTCATCTTTTTCCATTTCAGAGAACAAACGATTGCTTCGTTTTGAATTTTGGTGAGATGTAGATTGGGATTATTGAGTTGAAGAAGTAGTAGGTTGCGGTTGAACTGGAGCATCTGCAGCCGAAGGTGTTTCAGCTGCTGTGGTATTTGATGGTAGTGGTTCAGAAGTTGTAGTGGGTTCCGTCATTACAGGTTCAGTCTCTTCTGTTGTAATAGTAGGATGGACTTCTGCAACTGGTTCACTAGCACAATCATTACCAACATTGTCACTGTCATCATCATTACCCTTTCCCTTTTTATGTCCCAACTTATCTTCGATCATCTTTTTCAATGTTGGTTCTTCATTACCTGAATCACTATCTTAATGGCGCCACTTGTTGTTTTCTTGTGCAACATAGTGATCATTTGCCAAAAAACCGATCAACTTGCAAGGAGGTGTGTGCTTTCCTTGTAACGTTTTGCTGCTACACCTCTAATGATCTTCAACGAATGTTCCATCATAACTTCTACTTTTAAATCATTTTATCGTTCTTCGGAAGATTCGGATGTTGTACATTCAAGATCATTTAGAGAAATCGAGGAACATCCAAAACTTTTCCCACCATATCCGGTTCTTCTCATGTTTTCTATTATCTTTGCAAAAAATATACTTTGAAACACTAAACGGTTTGTTCAATTTCAAAGCTATCATCATTCCAACCAAGTCATTATTTTCCATGTCATAACCACTTCGTCTGTTGTGCAAACACTGAATCAGAACATGTAGAAAGAACTTGTATCTGAGTGGCAACCATTCTTTGTTTAGTTGTCCCACGAGAAAATCTCCAACACATTTCATTCTGAGTAAACATCCACGTTGACAATTCAATGATACTGAGAATGGAGCTTTAGGATCATCACCAAGCTGCAATACTGAGTTAATGGTTTCAACAGAGGCATCTACATTCAAGTCATTTACTTTCCTGCTGATAAGTTCCTGTCCGTTTTCTTCAATAACTGTAGCTGAATCCCAAAATTCCTTGATCAACGTCTTGTATACTATAGTCTTGTGCGTGATAGCATAATGTATCCTTGAGTTGCAAAACTTCATTATACCGTTATGTCTTAATTTCCACCATGTTATGTCTCGGTTCGGATCTAAGTAGGCCACCATGTTATGTCTCAGTTCGGACATAATTTCCACTTCTGACTTGTCAGTCCTCTTTGTTGCTGGTTTTCTTTTATGTTCTTTTCGTTCCATTCTGTACGCATAAGCAACTCGGATAAGAACTCAAATTAATTAGGGAATATACATAGAATATACATATAAAGTTTTATGTCAAACTTTATGTATGTATGTATGTATCCTTGAACAAGAAACTACTGACTCATCCGAATAACAACTTATTCGTACGAAGGACAACGCATTCTCACGAACTTCTGATTTTAATAACAAGAACCGGATTCATTCGTACAAATCTAATTCGTACAAATATCTTCAACGGAAGTTACTTGTTTTTCGGTTAAAAATGATTCTTCGCTTAGATTTTGCTGTTCAAGTCAGTTAAAGTCACATGGTCAGATAATGGTTAAGTTGTTCATCTTCAAAGTATGCCAAATATTTTAAGTGTACCTTAAAGAAATAAATAACAATCTTAAAGGGAGGTGTAAATACGACGTGAGCAAGGTGAAAGTGAAGTTCTACCACATAACTTCATCACCTTATATACCACATCACAACATTCGTGCGAACAACCTTAGCTTCGTACGAAACACTGATTGTACAAAACCAAAAAGTCATTCGTACGAAGCATAATGGTTCGTATGAATGATCCTAAATTCATACGAGTCCAGGTCTTTCACAAGCTGGACTTTCAGTTCTTCGAGAACCTTAGGTTTTTCATGGGCCTGTTTCAAACTTGGCACATATCCACACTAATCACAAAGTTAAGAAAGTGCTCGTTAAAAACAGATTTTGTTCTATTGAGATGAGTTTACCCGTTCTAAAAAAGTACTTTTATGAAGTTGTGATATGAAAGCGAATGGTTTTTAGAGCGTATCTAGGTAGAAAACCGATGAGCTTCAATTTTGGCTAATTCAAAAAGAACTTAATTTAACTACAAAGTAAACTAAACTAAAGCAACTACTAAACTATAAGCTATATATTTACCAGACAATCTTTTTCATAGTTTCAAGGTAAGAGAATCATACCAGCTTTTAATCTTGTAAAAAACGAGTTTTGTTGAAAACATCAAATTAAATAAATAAGCATTCTACCATGATTATTGGTATTGTTGTCCACGTAAGCTCAACTTATCAGATGTAATCATGATTAGGAGATATGATTAATGTATAATTTATACTTACTAGCCGGTGTTCAACCACTTCACGACACATTCCCATATGAAGATATGCACGAAAGAAAATTTTACCAGTTAGTATGCTTATAATCTGTTTTGACGTATATGATGTGAGATACTCACTTATTTTGATTGAAAATAAGCCCTATGTGATTAGATCACTTATTTATGAGGAACTTGATTTTCATATGCATGCCGGGACAGGAGTAAGTCCGTGAACAGATTAGTACCATCGTACCGACAAAGAGACGAACTTAGCTCCCGCATAAAGCTGTGGTATTTTATCACTTATTTTTGGGTGAATGTGATATGTTTATCACTTATTGATGGTCGTATGCGGTATTTATACGTATGTATGGTATCATGGAAGTTCTAGACTTACGTCACCATTATTTTTCGGCAAAAAATTCAGCCATGATACCTAGATGATAAGTCAGCATAAAGACCGCATATCTCAGAACATCGACATACTATCAAACGAAATTTCGGTACCAAGACCATATGCCAATGAATGGTTCCCACCTGGCTTGTAGTCTGTTATGTTTATATCAACCTACACATTTTAATCTGAATGTGAGCCTACCGATACATCATTAGTAAAGCTACCATCACCGGTGTATTTCATCATCTTCACTTATTTATCCAAGAAACTCATTTTTGATTTTTTTGGTTTTTCTAAATTTTTCTCCCCTTAAATAAAGAAGGTAATATAAACTTAACTAGATAAATAAAAGACATATTTTTGCATTTTTGTATTTTCTCATGTTTTTGTATTTTTGTATTTTCACATGTTTTTGTATTTTTTTGGATTATTCTCCCCCTAAAATATAAAACTAAGAGAAAATAGAAAATCTTTTGTAATTTTTAGATATTTAAGAAAATATTTACGAAAAATGATTAGCAAGGAATGAATTACTCAGGTTTTACCTTGATGCCATTGACCAAAAGTAGATAATCACAATGAGATTTATCAAGGGCTTTTGTAAACAGGTCGGCACGTTGGTGATCGGTGTGGATTTTAACAACATTGATAAGTTTTCTTTTCATAACAATCTCGTATGAAATGATACTTAATCTCAATGTGTTTGGTCTTTGATTGTTGTATAGGATTACGAGTGATCTGTAAAGCAGCTTCATTATCAACAAAAATAGGAGTAGTCAAAACCGTAGTCGCGCATTTACTGTTGGATCCATAGAACCTGAGAGCAGCAACGAGAAGCCGAAATATACTCAGCCTCACAGGTTGAGATAGCTACATAAGTCTGTTTCTTGCACTGTCACGTGACTAGGCGATTTCCCAAGAACTGACATCCTACTGATGTTGACTTAGCAACAATCTTGCAGCCACCATGATCAGAATCACTGAATGCTGTCAAATCAAAGTTATCATCCTTAGGGTACCATAGACCAGTGTCTGGACTGGTAGCGAGCTAGAAGACATGTTGGGTACATTATTTCGAGTCTTGAAGAAGTAAGATCCATGACAGATCCGATCATAGCACGATAAAGAGATGGTTCCACATGTTCACCAATTCCGTCAGGAGTAATCCCATGATTTTGAGCTAATGGAGTTCCCAAGGGCTTTGAGTCTTCCATCTGAAATCGTTTGATAATATCCCCGATGTACTTGGTTTGATGGATGAAAATCCCTTCTTTAGATTGTTGAACCTGCAAACCTAAGAAGAAAGTCATTTCTCCCATAGCACTCATCTCGAACTTCTCTTGCATCACCTGCTCAAATTCTTTGCACATCTTCTCGTTTGTAGACCCAAAAATAATATCATCAACATACACCTGCACCAGCAATAAGTCCTCATTCTGTTCCTTGATGAAGAGAGTACAGTCGATCAATCCACGTCAAAAACCATACTTCAGAAGATAGGAACACAACGATTCATACCAAGCCCGTGGGGCTTGATGAAGACCATATAGCGCCTTGTTTAGAAGCCAAACCTTATCAGGATGGATTGGATCTTCAAAACCAGGCGGTTGCTCAACATATGCCTCTTCTTCAACCACACCAGGAAGAAATGCACTTTTCACATCCATTTGATATATACAGTAAACTTCTTGTAGGATGCATAAGCTAAGAAAATTCTTATGGCCTCAAGACAAGCTACCGATGCATAACTTCATTGCAATCAATGCCTTAAACCTGATTAAAGCCCTGTACGACCAATCTTGCTTTGTTTCTCTCAACAACACCTCGGTCATCCTTCTTGCATTTATAAACCCATCGTGTTCCAATCTTCTTATAGTTGTCAGGCCTGTCAACCAACTTTCACACGCCTAACTTCTGAAACTGCTCAAGTTCTTCCTGCATGGCTTCAACCCATGAGTCTTCTTTCATAGCCTCCTTCCAAGATTTTGGTTTAGCTTGGCATACATAGCAGGCAAAAGACCTATCATTTTGTTCCCCAGATTCCCTAATAACCGAATACAATCCAACATTCTAATTATTCCTGAGCTGATTACTTGTCTGCACACCACTATGGACATCTCCAATAATATTCTGCTGGGGATGAGTATTATGAATTCGAGTTTCAGGAACATCAGGAACTCGAGAGTTTATACCCAGATTGTTGATATTCAGATCAACAGCCAATTCGTTTGCTGGATTTGATGATGAAGTAGACGCATGGCCTTCAGTCGTTCCTAGATTCTGATATGTGACGTGTCATCTGATATTCAAGGAACCGGAGCAGAAGTAGCTTCCTTTGCATCATGGATTTCATCATCTTCTGATGAAACATTGTAATCAGCAGCATCTTCGAATTCCTCATTTTCAACAAGATTGTTAACCGAAGTAGACACTTGAGGGTTAACAATAATTGGTAGAACTAATGATGAGTCAATTGCAGCATCTCTTTCTAGTAACATTTGAGCAGGTGCAGGTGCATCATCAAAAGTTGGCAGATTAAAGGAGTTAAATAGCCCATCGTAGTCAAACATCCAAGGAGCACCCAGAGCTCTTACTGATTCACACCTCATTCTTCAATCTTCTTTGTTGACAAGTTCCACACTCTGAAATTAGGAGTAGCATATCCAAGAAAGAAACCTTCGATAGCTTTTGGTCCAAATTTTCCATGTGGATCAATCATAGTGCATGGAGCTCCAAAAGGTTCTAAGAAAGAAACATCTGGTTTCCCTTTTTGCAACAATTCGAAACATGTTTTCTTGTGACTCTTCACCGTAAGAACTCTATTCATCGTATAACATGCAGTAGCCAAAGCTTCTCCACAAAATCGAACAGGAAGTTCTGATTCTAATAGCACAGTTCTTGTTGTTTCAATTAGAGTTTTATTTTTCCTCTCAGCGACACCATTTTGTTGTTGAGTGTATCGAGAACTGTATTCATGCAGAATGCCTTTAGAAGAGCAGAACTCGTCCATAACTTGATTCTTGAATTTGGTGCCATTATCGCTTCCGATTCTCCTTATCATCAGACTGTACAAATTTTCAAGCAGAGTTAGGAGATTCTTGAGGATTTCGGGAATTTCACTCATGTGTGCCAACATATTCACCCATGAAAATCTTGAGTAGTCATCAGTAACTACTAAACAATAGGAATCACCAAAGGTGGTCTTGTGTTTCATAGGTCCAAAGAGCTCCATATGAAGACGTTCCAGAGGCATATTCACTGTGTTGATCTTCTTCACAAGATGAGATTTTCTTGCTTGCTTTCCTTTCTGGCATGATACACAGACGCCTTGAAGATGAAAGTTCTACTGGTACACCATTCACAAGATTGTTTGTCACCAGATAGTTCATCTTCCTCAGGTGAATGTGTCCCATTCGTCTGTGCCAAGAGATTGATTCCTTCTCGGTGGCTTTGAAGACAAAACATGTGACTTGTGTAGACGTGGTAATAGCTTGGCTCATGTTAAGAATATAGAAGTCGTTGATTCTTGGAGCCGACAGGAGGATCCATTCCTTGGGAATCTTAAAACCAGGTTTCAGCACATAACATCCGGCATCATCAAAATGAACCATGAACTTCCTATCGCAGATTTGAGAAACACTAAGAAGATTGTGATCAATTTGTCAAACATAATTGATCTTGTCAAAACTTACTACACCATTGGAGACCATTCCTTCTCCAGTGATGCAACCACCTTTATCACCAGCAAAAGCAACATAACCACCCCTATTGCTTTTCACATCATAAAGGAGTCGTAACTCGCCTGTCATGTACCTCGATGCTCCACTGTCAACAATCCAATGACTATTCCCAGTTCCTCCTGGAACACCCTGCACATTTCAAAAACATGATCAGTTTGAGATGGGGACCCAAGCTTTAGTGGTCTTGGGTCGACCCTTATCATCAAGAAATGTGATTTCTATATCTTGATGATTTGCAAATTGTGTGTCTCCTCTTGAACCATCACCGGTCTTAGGTTTCCAAGATTTATGAACTTTACCAGAATGAATATTATTTACCGTTTTAATAATTTCTAGTTTTATTAAATTTGAAGATCTTGGATTCCTTTCTGAAGAATCAGGTTTCAACGCTTTTTCAATTACTTTTACTTGTTTACGTCTCTGTTTCTCTTCTTGTTCTTTAATAATTTGCTTGTCTTGCTTTGGAGAAATAGATCAACGTTGGCAAGTTGGTTCATGAGGGACTTTCTCAACAAATCTTGGCTTTGCTGGGTTTGTACAATTCTTGATAATGTGGCCAAATTCTCCACATTTGAAACATGTTCTCCTTTCAACAAATTTAGGAGATCGTGTTCCATGGCTTGATGTTGAACTTGTGGGTCTTGAGGTACTGGGTTCATTTTCATCACACCCATTTGTATGTTGGGTGTAATTGTTTTCAATGTTATGTTTTAAAATCTTGACTTTACAAAAAGTATATTAGACATGTGTTCAAACGTCTCGACTTTATCAGTACCTGAAGAACTCACGAATTTAAAATTCTTAAGCCTTTTCTTGTAGCGAGTGCCTTTTGTCTCAACCTTTGGTTGTGGTACTTTAGGCTTTTCGACTCGCTTCTGTTGTTGTTTTTCTCTTGAGCTTGATAATGGGTGTGGCTTGGTTTGGTTTTTCTTCTCGAAGAATTTAGTCGTTGACTTTTCAAAAACTTGATCAATGGAGGTTAGATTTACATATTTGATTGGAAAATCTTTGTTAGAATGGAATTTCTTATCTCCAACCAAGGTATACAACAGATTATCATTTTCATATGTGGACACTTTTGTCTTGAAAGATTTCTTAGGATCATTCTCTTGATTTTCGACAACCTTTACACTGGGAGTAGCAAACATTTCTATTCCCTTCTCTTCATCAAGAGATTGATCCTGATCAATTTTCTCCGACTCATCATCTTATGAATCATCCTCCTCTGCTGTAGAGGTGTTTTGATTAACAGCTGATGATGAGTTCTCGGACTTTCTTTGTTCAACCGAGGAATTGTCGAGCTTAAACCCTAGTTGTCACACCCTCAATTTCCACTTGCGGAGTTTTACGCGAGGCGTGTGATCAAACCAGAATCTAAGACATTAGTAATATCGAACGACTCTATATGATTTATTTAAACGTTTTCCAAAAACATTTGTTTAACCATTCATAGTCATTTTCAAAATGTCTTAGTTTCAAAGTTTAGCGGAAGCATTAGTTTCAAAGTTTTGCGGAAGCATTAGAGTAAAGTAAAGTAACGGGCGCCAACATAAACGCCAAAACCAAAAATCCCAAACAATATTCATAAATAAGACTCGATAAAAATGTCTTGATCAAATGCAAGTGAGTGCACCTAGCGCTCCTAGCGTCCTGAGAAACATGTAAAGAAACAAGTGTCAACATTAAAGAAGAGTGAGTTCACAGGTTTTTATAAGTTCACAAGTTCGGTTTAAAAGTTTGTTTCCCCATTATCCCTAACCCGTGATAACGATATAGTTCCATTATTCCTAACCCGGAATAATAATGTTGGTTCGTAATTAAGTTCAATGTTAACATGTAGGTAGCGAGCCTAAAGTTACGTCACATAAGAGTTTGTGATCGAAGCTGACTGTTGTTGCCTCAGTGTTGCCAGGTCTATCACTGACCATGGCGAAAGTTAGGCCAAATTAATCACCCGTTGACCATACCCGGTCGGCTAGCGCGACTAGCTCGGGTGGGGCTTGTCGGGCCCAGTAGTACTACTTATAATTTTCCCGCTATCTAATCCAATACTAACGATCTGAGAGTTGGTTGAGGACTTCCGTGATATAGCTACTTATTGACCATAACGTACATTAACATTAACTTAGTTACCGAATAGTTTAACGACGTCAATTTCGCATAACGTAAAAGATAGAGTTTTAGAGCGTACACATGTTTCTCCCGTGTTGTTCAAAACCAGATAAAATAGGGGCCGTAAACTCACCTTAAATTGCTCGGTTAGAATAACACAAAAGTAGCAAATGATGGAACCGCTAATCGCGTCCTAACATGCCAACCGATTAAAGTTAGTGTGTGAACCCACTGATACAAAACCCTACGCATAACTAACACACAGTGCGGCACACGTAATAACCAATTCAAAAACACAATCATGCATGCAAAGTATCATCATACCAAAATAATGATCAAACCAACTTGTCATAAACACATATTAACTCATACAACACTTTGGTACACACAAACGCAAGTTATCATGTTTCAGCTTGTACGCTCATAACTGGGCTGTTTTCAAGGATTTTTATAAAATAGTTCCAATGTTCTAAAAATTCCAATTTTTTATAGGAAGTGTCAACTAAACTGTATAATTTTATGTAAATTTTTCACGTGCTAAAACTTTACCAATTATTTATAAACATTTATATACTAGGCTGCAGTCAGGTTCGCCGCTTTCTGACTGCAGTCCACATGAAAAATTATTTAAAAACCATCCTTCATCCAATTAACAAAATTCCAGTGGGAGGTTTCCGGGAATTCCTGTCTCCAGTTACTGTACAAATTTTGTGACCCAACCCCCTACAGACTATGAGATCCGACTCGATAAACAACTAGCAAATTTTGCAGAATTTACGCAGATTCAGCTGCTGCACTAAATGACCACTTAAAAATATCAAACGACCTCAGAAAAATATGAATCCAGCGCCATTAGAAGATTTTTTAAAAAATACACGTTTTAGGCTTCAGAAAATCCACTTTTCGATAAATAATGATCAGGTTTTACAGCCAATTGAAATTGGCTGTAAATGTCATTCAGCAAACTGTTTTCGACTTTTATGGCATTAGAACATGCTTAAACGATCATGATGCTTAATAATAATGATTAACAATAGGTTTATTTGTCAAATATCATCATGTATATCAATATTCATGCAAACCCTAATTGTATAACATGATCTTTATCGCTAAAACGCAGCTTATGATTTTAGTATTCAACATAACATCACAATCGCAAAGATTCGCACAATCATCCGAACTAATCATAAATCACAACACTTTTCATACTAATAATTCTACCATTACACATAATCATGATCAAGATTACACAAACCCTAATGTGAATCGCAAAACAATTAAACCCTAACCTTGAAACGATGATGATTAGCGAACCGGGACAAGATTGGAATCAATCCGGAAGTTGTAGGGTTTTGCGATCGTGAGAGGGGGGGCTGCCGTCGCCTTCCTCTAGGTGCTAGGGTTTTGTTGTTTTTTTTAACAAACAATCCATGCATACATATGTATAGATATAACAAGGGAAAGAAAGGGGAGGGGGTGCGGCCGTGATGGGGGGGGGTTTGGGTTAAGTGGCTTGGGACTCAAGTTTAGGTTATTTCCTTGGGCCGCAAGGAGGTGAGGCCGACACGTTTCATGGTTCGGTTCGGTTCGGCTATTTATTTATTTTATATAATTTTTAATAACTAATAATCGCGAAATCAAAGCGTGATATAATAATCTACAAAATCTACAAACGTCTAATAAGACATAGCACGTAATTCACCCAATAGATTCACAAAGTTAGCGTAGTTATTGCGAGAGTGTAATTTAATTCTCCGAATTAAATCAGCGTAGGAATGAATAACCGTAAGGTAGCGCGTTTAAGATACCTGAAAAGCCGGGATGCCACACTAGTCTTGCTGCAAATTCTTCAGGATTAAAAGGTACGGAGGGTTCAAAGCGAGGCATTTCCTCTTCATCAGGTAATTTTGTATAGTTGTGTTTCATCTGGGGTGGACACGACTTATACCCAATGCATTTAACAACTCCTTTTAGTTTTTGAACATTAATGATATGATCAAGCACATATCGGGAGTTAGAATAACTGTCCAATTTAACTTGATCGAATCATGTTCGCATTTGGCAATGGCTAACTCTTTCTTTGTTTCTTCTAGGAGATTAATGTAGTTATTAATTCCTGTTTGTTTGTTCAAAATTGTCTTTGTTAATTCAGAAACACTTTTCTTAAGGGTTTCTATTACTGATTTGAACTCTTTTTCGTTTCGAGTTAAAGCCAAGTTAGCCTCTTTGCATTTTGATAGTTCAACGACTAAATTTTGGTTATGACTGTTAATTGTTTCAAATTTTGTTTTTAATTCAACACAGTCATTGCAAACTTTAGGAGAGTCGGAATTTACCTGACTTGTCGAACCGGCAAGATTCGCCATGAAGGCGGTATGATGAGGAAAGGCTGCATTATTTGTAAAGATTTTTTCTGTTTCCTTTGATGCAGCTTCAGCTTCCTTCATCAAACCCACCATTTCACTCTTCATATTCTCATCTTCTTTCAGCAACTTTCTGACCTTAGCATAATTCCCTCTCTGATATCTGAATCAGATCTATAACCACCTGAACTTGAGCATTCTTCATCAGAACTACCAGTATACCCTGAAGCATCATCATCATCTGAAGTATCAATGTTGTGAACATGTTTGATTGACTGATGATTTTGGCATAACATGCAGTTCCTCCGTTTTTCTCAGTTCCCAACTGTACTGACCAATCGCATAGTTCATCAGATTGAACTACTAAAGCTCTGTGTGTGTTGTTTGAGGGTCCTGATTGGTTGGTATTGTTTGGATTGCCGACAACTACTATTCTTCTATCATCGTTGACTTAAGCTGTGTTTGATGGTTGAGATTGATTTCAGAAGGGGTTGTGATTTCCTTGTTTGCTGGGTCTTGTGCATTCACATTTGAAGTGACCTCTTTCGTCGTAGTTGAAGCAAGTAACAACATTTTTATCAAAACCATATTTTGTATCCTTCTTGCTTTCCAAACTGGTTCTTCCTGTTCTGCTTATGTAATCCTTGGCTCTTCTCACCGCATTAGCAAACGCCCACTTGATATCCATTAGCTCCATCTTATCTCTGTCTATTTGCTGGTAGTCTTCAATTGTCAAATTCATGTTTCCAATTTGACCGGCTACTAATCCGCAATAGGCACTGACCATGGTGTTTAGAAGTTCCATATGCTCTTGAGTAACTTCTACACTGACCTTGGAAAGATGTGATGTCTCAAGTCTGACTGTGTTGGGGTTTTGCAGGTTGAAGATTGTTCCCATAGAAAGCTTGTTGTGGAACTTGAGGTGCTAAATCTCGTGGTTGTGGTAGAAAGGCTTTCGGATCAAATACATGTCCATAAGCTTGAGCTTGCAGACTGATTTGTTTAAACAGGTTGTGGTAGAAAGGGATTCACATTTGACAAATGCGGTTTGAAGCTTTGGTTGCTGACATGCACTAATACTTGTATCAATACCTCCGAAGTACATCTCAGGGTTTTGTGGAACAATAACTCTTTGTGCTTTTCGAAGTTCCTCTTCATTCTTGTTCTTAAATTTCTACACAAATTCATAAATACTGATTGAGTCCAAAACACCTGTATGTTTTAATAAGTCAATAAATTGACCCCATTTTGGCGGTAATGCTTTAGCAAAGCGCATCACGATTTCTTGCGGAGATGCTAACACTTTGTAAGAGTACATTTCGCTAAGAAAATGGTAAAAGCGTGTGGTCATATCATTCAACGTTTCATTTTCCATGAACATGAAACCTTCAAACTCCTTTTTTAGCAGATCAGGCCGAATTTTCCTGGTTGCAGCATTGCCCTCTCCTCTTGCTTCCAGGGTATCCCACAGATTTTTAGTGGTCGTACAATACACAAACTGATGATAGATATCTTTATGGAGTGCCTGTGTTAGGATATAAAACGCCTTTTTTTCTAGATCATAAGCCTTTTTATCGCCTTCATCTAGATTGGCTAAGGAGGTTGGGTTTGATCCTGCCTCTTCGAGTGATTCTTTATAGGGTGTAGTAAAACATGTCGATAATTCTGTGTTCTGTCCGAGAACATATGTGTTGAAACGACTTTTCAAGGACGGATAATCGTTCGTATGCTTCAGTTTAGGTGGATGGTTATTACTCCCGATTTCACTCTCACTCATTAGAAGATTCTGAATGCTCTGGTTCTGATTTGCGACACACGCCCATTGATTCGCAGTAATCATGGCTGTATGTTGAGGCATCAATGATTTTAACCATGAGGTTGCGGAGCTTTGCGAAGAGTCCTGATTTTTGCTTGAACTACTACTCCAATCCCACGGATTTGAACTCATTTTCTTGATTATGAAAAATTAAAAGGTTTAAAGTTTGATTTTTAAAAATAACAGTGTCCCTTTTAAAAAGTCACAATCTTAGAAATCACAATGTTTGCGAAATCACAAGTTTTAAAAAACTGAAATATGAAAGACGAACTGGGTTGTTCTTCGTATGAACCACTCTTTCATACGAGTGGTAAATCCTTCGTACGAACTACTTTTTTCATACGGCGGAAACTCCTTCGTGCGAACAACTGTGTTTTTCGTGCGAACAAGGTTCTTCATGCGGATGGGTTATTCACACAGATGTTTTTCGTAGAGGAATCTTTTTGCTGGGCTGGTTGGTGAAAAAAATTCCTTTTCTGCACAGACTGGTTTTTGAAAGTGTTTTGTTGTCTATACAATTTTAGTTGAAAATGACAAACATTCTATTAGCTTTTCAGTTTTAACAGTCAAGTCTAGAATGTCAGAGATTTGGTCAACCCTACATCAATATTCCGGTGAGTTTCTCCTGCAAGTGTGTTCAACTTAGAAGAAAATGTTAAGAAAAACCAGAGTTTAACATGTCTCCATGTGTTCTAACTAGGTTTTTATGAAAATTTTCTGGATACAACAGGTTTTAACCAAGTTTTAAGTTTGTTATCTTTCAAAAACTCAAGTTTCCTGCTGAAAGTTCAAAAACACTTCAAGAAACCCTCTCAACTAGCTCAGACACAATCAATAAGCTTGGTTTTGAACAAGGAAGAGAGTCAAAGCTCTGATACCACTTGTAGGTCCACTTGGAGGATCAAGATAAACTTGCTTCCTTGTTCATACAACACAGATATGAGTGCGGAATCCTCGTATGAATGCAAACCACAACAAAGTAAGAACACAGGATAACCAAAGATTCAATATCTTGATTAACTGAAGAGAACTAGTACAAACATATACAAACAATGCTCATACAGACTCATGCAACACCCTCTATGCTCTTGTGTCTCTCTCTCTAGTATGGCTCTATTCTCTCTGGAAGGCGACTAACTAGTTACGAGAAGTGCATGTTTGTTTATATAGTGTCCCCACTCAACAACAGTACAGAGTTAGTTGCTGGTCGTACGAACACCAAAATACACGAAGGATATTCTCCAAAGACACTCGTATGAATGATCTGGCTCGTTTGAAGCATTATCTTGTTCGTACGAATCAAGCTTGATGCTTGATTCTATGAACTCATTTGTACGAATGGTATGTGGCTCGTACGGGCAACATCTTGCTCGTACGAAGTATGTCCACTCGCAAAACATGTTTTCCTTGGAGAACGTTCCACAGACATGATGTACACAAGACTCAACAATATGCACCCATGCAACTGTTTAACACAGACAAATTAAACGTCGTACTAAACCAAGATAGGAGGATATCTTGATTTGGTCGACATGACCAAACTATACAGACACTGTACACAAAGACCGTACAATTACAAACGTAACTAAGAACAAGCGACAAACACAAAAGTGTATCAACAATCTTCTTGCACGGGAGGTGGTTGGGAGTGATTGGAAGGAGTGTTAGCGAAAGTAAATTGATTCCAATATTGGTCCCACTCATTAGGACCTTGGTATGGCGATCCGGCGTAAGAGTTCGAATCGCTTGAGATTTCGATAGGATGCTTGTGTGATCCCGACGGCGGTATCTCCGGGTCGGAGTCCTCGTCCATAGGATTGCGCTGCTCTAATTAGTTTTGGTCGACTAGGGGTGTATTAAAGTATTGGTTGGGGTTAAATTCATCATGATAAGAATGATGAGAGTGGTGGGAGTGGTGTCAATGATGTGAATGGTATGAGTGGTATGAGTTTTAGGTATGAGAAGGTGAATGTTGCGATAATGGTCATTAATCCCCCGAATCCTCATAGGGGTTCGGGTGATGGGGATGTGAGGAATATGTCTAGAAGATCCCCCTCCTCATTGGTCCTTTACCTCTTCCTCATACTCTTGGCGGCATTTTCCAGTTAAAAAAAATTCAAAAACAATACTAATAACTCAACAATGAGATAAGTAATCCTAGGTAAAAGCCTAGACTTGGAAGTCTAAGGAATGTGCTTGTGTAAGTTTTAGATTAAACACATGAAGATTAGTATTTAATTCTCTCAAATGTTGGCTCTGATACCAACCTGTCACACCCTAGCTTTCCACAGCCAATCCAAACACCGGTGGGCCCGGGTGGCGAATATCGTGACGTAAGTTGATAACATCATAGACAATTAAACACAGCACAACAGAAGTCTTGGATTTAAATTACTATTACAAACCAAATGTTCAAAATACCAAAATGATATACATAAGAAAAAATGTAAAACAGACTTTGGGCAGATCTAGGATTTGCAAGATCCTCTTATCACTACCGAGCACTTCCAGCCTATTTTCGTATTGTACCTGCAAGCTTAGTCTTTAGAAAATACGCCAACTTTCGCTGGTAAATACACCCAACTGACTCATTTTTGAAAACATTTAGAAATATGTTTGAAGTGCGAATCAGCACAAAATCTTTTATAACTTGGGAAAGTTGACGTTGCAACCTTGTTAACAGATTCACATGTTTGTCCATACATACAGGGCACAATGCGAAAACCGAGACATGATTAACTACACACCACTTACGAACTCACGAAGGAGTTATCCCCCATGTTGTGGGTAATTGCATTTGAGCATCTGTCGGATGTATGCCTACACTGCGTGCTAAGGTCGTGGCCATTATCTAATGTAATGAGCCGAGGATATCCAGGACACGGTAGTTAACCCCTAATGTTTAAGTTTTCAAACGTAACTGATTAAAATAGAATATGCGGATTTACTAGTCATAATCTAGCATTTGATTGATCCCATTTCCGACCAAGCGGTAATAGCTTACCGTAATCCAAGCCCGTATAGGGAAATAAGTCAAGAGTATTTACCTGAGCTAGTCTTCGTTTAAACGCAAGATTTATTAACTCAGCCGTACACAAAAGTACTAAGTGCAGATAGCATTTACCGGCAAGTCTCTAGTCTTGATTATGGCATAAGCTAACCAATTAAATACTAACGGTCTTATTTAAGTCATAGAGTTAGACCGAGTAGCGTACAGGACCAAAACATATAACGCTAGATTAAACAATGATCGGATAGAATGTAGTTAAATCCCAACAAGTACTTTGACTTGTGTAATATGGATAAACTATAAACATTCTAGATTTTGAGACTTAAATGACAAGGTTAGACCCGTTCGGGTAATTTCCGTAACAAGTTATATATACTTAACCGTACACATATCAACGATATCGGGTAATCGGATAAGTCATGAACAAATTCTATATGCCATTATACTTTAAATAAGTTGTAATATCAGTAAGATATCAACTTATATGCCCGTTAAGATGTTAAATGAAACTATGCCACATATGGGCATTTTGGTAATTACTACCTTATAAAAGGAACTTGAATATAGTTTAATGCTATAACCATAAGTATTATGAAAAAATAACTTATTTATGATATAATATCAGTAGGATATTAATTATATGTGTAATTTATCTTTTATGACCAAACTATGCAACGAAGGGGCATTTTGGTCATTTTACACATAGTTTTATAAATTATTTGAGATTCTGAGTTGGGCTTGGAGCTTTAAAGGTTTATTCATTAGGGATGTATTTGGGCTTTTGGGGTCAGTGTGGGCTTCCTAGTGCCTAATGGGCCAAGGGTTGTAATTATGGGCTTAATGATGTTTATAAATGGAGGGGCTAGGTCATTTAGTAGGGGTTAGAGAGTTGATAGCAAAAACTTGTACCTGACATCTTTGGTGTATGCAAGTGATAATCATTGAAGTTATTCAAGTTGTTCTTCTTCCTAATCATAATTTCCGCTATTGATTAGGTTAGTGATACCTGTTTGATCCGTTTACGGGACTTACAATTGGTATCAGTGCCTGCTGTTCTAATACAGGCTCCCTGGTATTGCTGATTGAAGAAGTTTTGAAGTGTGTTGCTGCTGTTTGGATCGGTTTTTGGTGTTCCGGATCACTGTTCATCGTCGGAGGCTACTGTTCCGAAGAACTTGAAGAACTGTGAAGAATTCGGATCTGGTACTATTCCAGATTCCAAAGAACACGAAGATGGTTCTCACAATCGGATTAACCACTATTCCGGATTCCGAAGAACACGAAGGAGATCGTCCATTTCGGATTGATCCCGGACTGTTGCTTGATACGGATTGTAGTCCGAGTTACTGTTACGGTGTTTGAATTCCTTGAATCTCGGAATTCAGTTGTAGAAAAGGCGGGGCCACTATTACGGATTGGAGCACTGTTCCGGATTTTCAGTAGATAAGACAGGTTTTGGATTTTCCATTCCGGATTCTTGATTCCGGATTTAAATTTAGAGTTGAATATTCCTGGTCTACATCTCGTATTCTCCATTTCGGATTTGGATTTCCGATCTACATTTCGGTCTTCTTATTTCATATTTCTTCTCGGGTTTTCTTTCGGATCTTCAAGTCGGATTCAGCAATCCGGATTGTTCATTTCAGATTCTTTAGTCCGGATTACTCATTATTTCGGAAAATCTATCCGGGTTGACCAACTTTGACTTCTGGATTGCCATTTCGGAAAATCTTTCCGGGTGGACCATCTTTGACTATAGAATTGACCTTTCCGGATTCAGTACTGTTCATCAGAATCACTTTAAAATTAATTAAACTTTAAATCAATTTGGTAAATTTTTAATTAATTTAATTTCAATGGCTGGATTCATGACCGCACAAGACCTGACAAATCCCACACTAGTTGTCCTGCAATCACAAACATTAGCCCTCCACCAAGAGTTGGATCAGGTGATTGGCACTTCCACCAAAGTGCCACGTTTATTGTACGGAGATGAATACTACGAGTGGAAGTTCCGCTTCTAACAGTACTTCAAGGCAAAAGAACCCGGCGTGTGGAGATGCATCATGAATGGTCCAAGAACCATAGTGTACAGCACAGAGCAAGATCCTGAAACGAAAATTCCCAAGCCCATGCACCTATGGACTCCAGAGGACCTCAAGATCATAGAGGAAGATGAGAAGGCTTCTGCAACCTAACCATAGCTCTAGGACCTGATATTTCTATCGCGGTCAGAAACTGTAAAAACGCAAAGGAGGTTTGGAGTGAGTTGCAAAATCTCTACGAAGGAAATGCCGACATGAAAGCAAGTAGGGTGAATCAGCTGAATCAGCAATTTAGCTCGTTCAATCACATATATGGGGAAACCATCGAAAACGATACATCGCTATGTCAAGCTGGTTTCCCAGATGATTTGAGCTGAGATCACCCTCACCAACAACGCCATGAACCGACAGTTATTAAATTCATTGCCCAAAAGTTGGGATGCAGATGTGGGCATGATCAAAAAGACAAAGAACTTAAATGATGTCACTCTCACTGAAATGATAGCTACTATCAAATCATGTGAAATCGACAACAAACAGAGGGAGATCAACCATCAAAGTAGTTTGATGGCAACAAGGATGACAGGGCAGAATGCGGCTTTAATGTCACAGAATCTCGTCTATAGTCCTCTGCAAGGAAATGCACAACCACCGGGTGGATCAAATGTGGTTTATAGTCCTATTGCCACGCCTCAGAACAGTTGGTATGTGTATGGTTTTAAATCTCCAAATCCTACAACGGTTTCAGCTGCAACTACTCAAACAGTGCAACAAGGCGTCATTCCTCAAACTGCTGCACCAGTCCCTGGACTTGCTCAACCCGCGCCAACTCTGCGTTTCTCACTAAGCAAAACGAAGAAACTGGCTATTGCTGCATCAATGATCAAAAGCTTAAACGCTTTCCTGGCAGGTGATCTGACCCACCATCTATTCTTCCAACAGAAGTTGATCAGATCATAGAGGAGGATGTGGACGAGATCGATGTATCTTGGAATTTAGCAATGGCTGCTTTTCGGGTCCACAAGTTTCAGAAAAAGTATGGAAGACAACCCTTGTCAAACTTGAAGACTGGTCTCACAAAGGACAAACTTAGATGCTACCGATGTCACGAACCAGGACACTTCGCTATGGAATGCAAGAAGCCATCCTCAGGGTATGTATCATCCAGGGTCGCTGATATACAGAGCAATGACAGACAGCTGGTTCCCATCTCTCCTTCGAAGTCAACTACGAGTCCATCAAGCAGCTCAGGCGGGAAGTCCGTAGCACTTGTAGCCCAACAACATGATGGTTTCAACTGGGTAGATGCTACAGCTCAAATGGAAACCTTGAATATATCCAAGAACAGCGACCATTGCATGATGGCACAGACAACTGAGACACCCGATCTTTCGGAAATGATAAATCGAATACTTTGTTCTGATAGTTGTCGTTTTAAATTATCACAAATGGGTGCTCACAATTCAACTCTTGTGGCTGAATATCAACAAGCTACGTCACAAAACATCGCCCTTAAACATAAGAACAAGCTTCTTATGGAGAAGGTCGAAGCTCAGAAACAGGATGTGGCTCAGCTAAAGCTAGACTTGAACCAACAGTATTGTTGGGTCTACGACTACAAGCTAACACTAGCTGAAAAGGACGTAGAACTCCAAGCAGCATTAGCCAAGCTGAATTCCTTGATAGGGAAGCTTCATGAAAATGAAATAAACATTAAGAAATTTGAAACTTCCAGTAAACTAGTCAAGGACTTATGTGACCTCCAGCTTAATTATCAAAAGAACTTTACTAAAGGCCTTGGGTACAATAGGGCGCCTCCACCATATAATCATAACTATACTAGAATGCCTGAATCTGAGGAAGAAGTAGAAAATGTTGAAAAAATGATGTATGGTAAGCCGTCAGATAATTTATCCAAACCATGGACGCTCTATTACCCAAAGTTCTCCAATCCCACTGAACTCAAGAGGGATGATGTTTTTGTGGCTTCTACATCACTTCCATGTGAAACTTGTAATCGTCCCTTTGAAAGTACAGATGGATTGGAGAAAGAAGTTCCTGAGGCAGAAACAATCCACATCCTCCACAAAACCTAACGAAAAAGAATCCTCTGATGCTCAAACTAAATTTGTGAACGATACTAATGTGTCTAATTCATGTCCAGAATAAATTTTAGTTAAGGATATCACATAAGGTGATGAAGAGGAATGTCTGAATACTCATTTAGACAATTCAGCTGATGATTATGCATTTTATAAACCTGCTTTTGACATTTTAAATCAATTTCTTGCTGAACAATTTACATGCTGAAACAGTGTTGGTTGTGTTGAGAATTTAGACAGTTTTAATTCTGGTTTTTCATCAAATTCTGATGTTTTGAACAATGCTAATAACTGTGATGACTTGTGTGATGAGAAAATGAATTTAGCTAGTGCGTCAGCATCAACAGATGATTCAGCTTCATCAGCTTCAGCTGAGGATACCGAATGTTCATCTTCAACTGAGGATACCGAATGTTCATCTTCAGAGGCTTCATCTGTTGATGCCTCTCCTAGGGTTGAGAGCGTGAACGACGACCAACCAACTGTTTCTTTCAACGTTGATGGTGACATAATTCTAGAAGACTTGGGTGACTCAACACAAGGGACTGATTCTGAAATGATAGAAGATGAAAACACTTTTCCAATTGATTCAAACGAAAAATTTAAACCTGATCTTGAATCAAAACCTTAAACTTCTCAAAATTGCGAGGTTCCACAATCATCTGCTGAAACTTCAGAACAGGATGTCCCTGTAGAGCCACTCGTGTCCTCTACAGAATCTATCACAAAGTGTGATTTGAAGAGTAAGACTAAAAAGAGGAGAACACGCCGATCTAAAAAGAAGAAAACTAAACAAGCGTCTACAAAAGCTGACGACAACTACTGAGTCTTCTCATCAAACTGAGGAATTAACTCAGCAGTCGCACCCTAAATCTGTTAAGCAACCAGCTGAACAGATATTAGTTAAAATTCTGCCGAAATCTCCCTGTCCAAAATCTTTCAATTCAAATCACAAAACTAACAAGTTTGCTGATGGTTGTGCGCAGGACACCGTTAAGACCAAGACCGTGCATCAGCCGTCAGTAAACGCCAGCAAGAAACTGACAGACAAATTACCCAGAATTTCCCAAGCTGAACAGACTGTTTTCTTCCAGAAGAGGCATACATTTTTCAATTGTGGATCTCCCGGGCACATTGCTCGAAATTGTCAAAAGACCTTTACCTCTTTCAACACATTTTATTCAAGACATCAAAGGCCATTCCTAATCACCCACCTGAGGCTAGATTTGTGGCTAAGTCTTCTGATCAAGACTGGAACTTGGCCAAGAAACAAACTGTTAAACCCTTGAGACCTTCAGTTTCCCAGAATCCCTCTAGCACTCCTAGGAATGTGTAGAGGTCTGATTCGGTAACCTGGAGGCCTAAGTTAGTGGCCAAGAATCAATCTGCTAACCCCTTGGCTAATAAATCAAAAGCATCATCAACCTCATCCTCAACTAATTTGATCTTTCGTGAGGTTACTTATATTGATGCTAATGGCAAACCCAGATCTTCCATGGCCTAGGTTCCCATTTCTAACTAAAACCTGTTGAAATGTGCGCGCTCTTGTTCGATTATGGTATATTGATAGCGGCTGTTCCAGGCACATGACAGGAGACATCTCGTAGTTGAATAACATTCAGTTTTTTGATGGTGGGTTTGTTTCCTTCGCAGGTGGAGAAACAGGGAAAATCACTATGAGAGGAACTGTTTGCAATGGAGCCCTGAGCTTTAAGAATGTCAATTATGTACCAGAATGAAGCACAGTCTGTTGAGTGTGTCTGAACTCTGCGACAATCATCTAGATGTTCTCTTCACAAAGAAAGGATGTTATGTGCTAAAACTAGGTTTAATCATTCTAGATGATTGGATTCTTCTGAGAGCTGCATGAAAAGGAAACGCGTACGTAATTGATATGAACCAGGCTCCATGTGATAAGCTAACTTACCTTTTCTCTTTGACAGCCGACATGACGCCATGCTATATCATTACAGACTGGGTCACATCAACATGAAGAATTTAAATCGTCTTGCAAAAGGTGATTTAGTCAGAGATCTACCAGTTCGTGACTTCATGCAGATCGAAAAATGTGAAGTGCGCGTGGGAATTAACATCGACAGCCGCACAAAACCAAAGCCGTACCCTCCACTTCTCAGGTCTTAGAACTGCTCCATATGGATCTCTTCAGTCCAACAGACATCCGTAACGTTGGAGGGAAGGCTTACTGTCTGGTTATTATTGATGACTACTCTTGATTCACTTGGGTTTTCTTTCTCACACATAAAAGTGAAATCGCTGAGCTAGTCAAACAATTTATCACGCTTATGGAAAACCAGGCAGATTCTACGGTGAAGGCTGTTCGGTGTGATAATGGGACAAAGTTTAAGAATCTTACCTTAAACTCTTTCTGCTCCTCCAAGGGGATTGACCGACAG
This sequence comes from Scalesia atractyloides, assembly GCA_947069175.1. NCBI lineage: Eukaryota > Viridiplantae > Streptophyta > Magnoliopsida > Asterales > Asteraceae > Scalesia > Scalesia atractyloides. The sequence continues at coordinate 34,608,551 of CAMTDV010000028.1, forward strand.
TTCAGTGCTGCCAGAACCTCACAACAAAAAGGGGTTGCAGAACGCAAAAATCGCACACTTATTGAGGCTGCACGCACTATGCTGGTTGAATCCGAGCTACCTCTCATCTTCTGGGTAGAAGCAATTAACACTGCATGCTATATTCAGAATCATGCCCTGATCAACAAACGCCACATGAAGACTCCATACGAAGTGGTTGAAGGTCGCAAACCTTCGGTCAAGCATTTCCGCAAATTTGGATGTCCTTGTGTACTTCTGCTCATGGACGCTAAAGGAAAGTTTGAAGCATGCGGGGATCCTTGCATTTTCGTTGGTTATTCTAAAAATACGACATATCACGTTTATAACAAGATCAAGAAGATGGTAGTTGAAACCTACAATGTGGGTTGGCTGGAGGAAAATCCCAAGGACAAACGCATTGGTCCTGACTGGTTGTATGACTTCTCCACTTTATTTAAACATTTTGATGTGTCTTCTAATGTGCCTACAGGAAATAGTTCGAATTCTCTCCTTCCAACGGTGCCCATTACTTCTGAAGATGATGCTGACGCTGCCGCGCTAAATGAGACTTTAAAGCAGCTAAGTGTGGATCCTCCTGGATTCAATGACGCTGTCTCGCCTTCCTCATAGTTTCGCATTCTCAAGACCCACCTGTCTCTTCGCCTGCTCAGCCGAATCCTCCTGAAGATGTGGTTTCTGATCCAGAGCCTCCTACGACAAATGTGTTGATGCACTTTATGGTCGTCACTGTGCGAATACACTAGATAGAGTGTGTATTGAATACTGTATTAGATTAGATTCGAACACACAACCCAAGTGCGAACCAGTACTGTTACGTACGAATACTGTATAATTCGTACAAATCACTTACTCGTACGAAATATTCGTACGGGTGACTCAGGCTTGATTCGCAAGAAATGTCATGTCTATATATAGGCGTTGTGTGTTCATTGTTTGTAAGTGTTGGAAGTTCCCTGAGGGGAAACGCTGGCGGATTATCTCCAGGAATTCAGCCAGCCAGACCAGATGTAAGCTCTTTCGGATGTGAACACGTCATTCTATCATAAACTTTGCATTTTCAAAATTTTCAGATCATGTTTCAGATTGATGCTCAAGGGCTAACCACCTGATCCCCGATGTGGAAGTGGAAGCACACACAACGGCGTGGATGTGAACACGTCAATCTATCATTAACTCTGCATTGCAAATGAACTGTTTTTCGGACTAACCGCCAGAAAACACAGATATCTTGTAGTTTCAGTGCCCCATTCTAGCGGAGATAGCTATACATCTGTTTTTGTGATTAAAGAGGATGAATGTGCTTCTGATTACCGAAGAATGTTTCTCAGATTGGATGTGTTACTAGGTAGTTTGTTTCTGATGATTTGCTGATTGAAAAGATTTTTGCGGATACTCATCAGTTTGAAGTTTTTCCATTTGGTTCTTCGAAGTTTCTGTCAATTGCCGGTTGGGTTTTGAAGATCAGAGGATCAAGCATCAAGGGGGTGCGTTAAACGGAACGCGGATATCCATAAACGTCGAAATAGAGAAAGCTACATTGTTTAATAACAAGTTGGTGATTGTTCGAGAAAATTTGAAGATCAAGCAAATCAGAGGAGGTTTCTGAACCATGCAACCAATAGCCTCAAGATTAATTTCTGGAGAAAATTATTTCAGGGGGGAATGGTGTTTAAACGTAAATAATGCAAACCCGGATCTTCAATCAAGGGGGAATTACAATGTCAACAGATACCCGATTGAAGTTGCAGAATATTCAAACACAACTCTCAAGATTTCAAGTTCAAGCTTCGACAGTGACGTCCAAGGGGGAAATTGTTGATGCACTTTATGGTCGTCACTGTGCGAATAGACTAGATAGAATGTGTATTGAATATTGTATTAGATTAGATTCGAACACACAACCCAAGTGCGAACAAGTACTGTTTCATACGAATCATGTATGATTCGTACGAATCACTTACTAGTATGAAATATTCGTACGAGTGACTCACTCATATGAAATATTCGTACGAGTGACTTAGGCTTGATTCGCACGAAATGTCATGTCTATATATAGGCAATGTGTGTTCGTTGTTTGTAAGTTTTGGGAGTTCCCTGAGGGGGAAACGCTGGCGGATTCTCTCTAGGAACTTCGCCAGCCAGACCAGATGTAAGCTCTTTCGGTATGAATGAATGAATGAAAAGCTTCCGCTGATTCTCTTGTGCTTAATGTTTATGTTTGTTCTGCCGAAACTGCTCTATCCCAAAACCTCCGTCTAGAACCGCCACCGACCTCGGGACCACAACTTGTATCAAAGCTACTTTACCGATTCATTCAGCTTAACAGTTGATGACACCTACGCTCATGATTATTGGACGTATAAGGGGGTTTGGACGTAAAACATCGAATAAATGGACAATCCACGAACATAATGTCAAATTGATACCATAGGATGCTTAGAAACTGATTTTCGACAAGATCTGTGCAAAAATCATGTCAAAATCCAAAGAAATGAAGATTCTTGTTCGAAAGATGTTATCAGTTTTGTACGAAACACGGTTCGTATGAACCACCTACTTCGCACGAAAAAAGGCATTTTTTGATCGTATTGACGAGACGAGTGTCAAGAAAAAATTTGGTGATTACAAATTTTTTCGAGATTTTAACGTCAAATTCGGGTTGTTTGGGGACACCGTCTAGAGCTTCAACGTACAAATTTGATGATACGATCGCAATGGGATGAAGATTTTGGGATAGTCACTGATGCCTTCGCAAAACGTTGATCATATAGTGTAGTGATTATTATTGTGCCTTAACGTTTCGTCAGCATTTGGTCAAAACTGCAAATTTTGGGAAATTTTCAGCAAAATTTGTGATATCATATGCTGCAGTTCCACCATAATCCGCATTCCCATAAGAACTCGACGTCAGAATTTGCAAAAATGAGGGGGAATAAAATTTTTCATAAAAATTCCGACATTTTTGAAATTCATGACGCTGCAACAGTATCCGGGTGGTTCGGACCGCAAATTATTTGGGAAACACAGAGGATCGAATATTCATTAGAGATGAAATAGCGTTCATGTCTATTGACGAATAGACTACACATTTAGAATGGGTGATCGAAGAATGTTTAGAATTTTCAAATCATGTTTCAGATTGATGCTCAAGGGCTAACCACCTGATCCCTGATGTGGAAGTGGAAGCACACACGACGGCATGGATGTGAACACGTCATTCTATCATTAACTCTGCATTGCAAATGAACTGTTTTTCAGACTAACCGCAAGAAAACACGGATGTCTCGTAGTTTCAGTGCCCCATTCCAGCGGAGATAGCTATACATCTGTTATTGTGACTAAAGAGGATGAATGTGCTTCTGATTACCGAAAAATGTTTCTCAGATTCGATGTGTTACAAGTTAGTTTATTTCTGATGATTTGCTGATTGAAAAGATTTTTGCGGATACTCATCTATTTGAAGTTTTTCTGTGTGGTTCTTCGAAGTTTCTGTCAATTGCCGGTTGGGTTTTGAAGATCAGAGGATCAAGGATCAAGGGGGTGCGTTAAACCGAACGCGGATATCCATAAACGTCGAAATAAAGAAAGCTACATTGTTTAACAACAAGTTGGTGATTGTTCGAGAAAATTTGAAGATCAAGCAAATCAGAGGAGGTTTCTTAACCATGCAACCAACAGCCTGAAGATTAATTTCTGGAGAAAATTATTTCAGGGGGAATGGTGTTTAAACGTAAATAATGCAAACCCGGATCTTCAATCAAGGGGGAATTACAATGTCAACAGATACCCAATTGATGTTGCAGAATATTCAAACACAACTCTCAAGATTTCAAGTTCAAGTTTCGACAGTGACGTCCAAGGGGGAAATTGTTGATGCACTTTATGGTCGTGACTGTGCGAATAGACTAGATAGAGTGTGTATTGAATATTGTATTAGATTAGATTCGAATACACAACCCAAGTGCGAACAAGTACTGTTTCGTACGAATCATGTATGATTCGTACGAATCACTTACTCGTACGAAATATTTGTACGAGTGACTCACTCATACGAAATATTCGTACGAGTGACTCACTCGTATGAAATATTCGTACGAGTGACTCAGGCTTGATTCGCACGAAATGTCATGTCTATATATAGGCGTTGTGTGTTCATTGTTTGTAAGTTTTGGTGTTCACTGAGGGGAAACTCTGGCGGATTTTCTGCAGGAACTCCGCCAGCCAGACCAGATGTAAGCTCTTTCGGTATGAATGAATGAATGAAAAGTTTCCGCTGATTCTCTTGCGCTTAATGTTTATGTTTGTTCTGCCGAAACTGCTCTATCCCCAAAACCTCCGTCTAGAACCGCCGCCGACCTCGGTACCACAAAATGAAGGCCTTCCGCATGATGTTTTGGGTTCCTCTTTGTTACCCGAGCCTACTCCCTCGATTGTGTGATGGATTCCTCACCACATACTTCTATTGGTGCCTCTGTTGAGGGGGAGACATCTGGAGTTGCTTCAGCTAGTGTTACCTACTTGCAAACAGATGTTTTTGGTTCCCGCTACACCAATACCACAACATTTACAGCGTGATCACCCTGTTGAGAATATCATTGGTCCTGTCAACGCTGTTGTTCGCACATGCAGCCAATCTAGGGATATCAATACATGTCTCTATTCTTGCTTTATTTCCCAAATTGAACCTAAAAGTATTGATGTTGCCTTGCAGGAACCAGGCTGGGTGGATGCCATGCACGAGGAACTCAATCAATTTGAAAAGCTTGGTGTTTGGTAATTGGTGAAGCTACCTCAGGGAAAGCGTGCTCTAGGAACTCGCTGGGTTTTCCGCAACAAGCAAGATGACACTGGAGTTATCATTCAGAATAAAGCTAGACTGGTGGTTCACGGGTTTCGACAGATTGAAGGTTTAGATTTTGACGAGGTCTATGCACCTGTCGCGCGTTTGGAGGCTATACGTATCTTCTTGGCATACGCATCTTACATGGATTTTACTGTCTAACAAATGGATGTCAAGACTGCGTTTCTATACGGCAAGGTGAAAGAGGAGATATACGTGGCACAACCACCGGGCTTTACTGATCATGACAAGCCAGATTATGCCTACAAACTATACAAGGCTTTGTACGGGTTGCATCAAGCGCCTCGCGCATGGTATGCTACTCTTACAGAGCATCTGCTTTCTCATGACTACACACGGGGAACCATTGACCAAACTCCGTTTATCAAACGCCTTGATAAGGACATTATCCTCGTCCAAATCTACGATGATGATATTATTTTTGGTTCCACCAATTGATGTTTGTGCCGCGAATTTGAAGAAATCATGAAGAAGAAATTTGAGATGAGCTCACTGGGGGGATGATCATGTTTTTAGGACTTCAAGTTTGACAGAGACCACAGGGTATACTCATTCATCAAGGAAAATACGTACACGACGTTCTTGCCAAATTCAAGCTTACAGATTCCAAGCCTATAGCTTCCCCTATTGCAGAACGGCCTCTGCTAAATGAAGATGCTGAAGGAACACATGTTAATCCTACCATGTTTTGCTCAATGATTGGATCACTCATGTATCTCACTGCTAGTCAGCCAGATATCATTTTGCCATCTGCCAGTGCGCTCGTTATCAGGCTACTCCTAAACTTTCTCATTTACATGCTGTTAAACGAATTTTAGGTACCTCAAAGGGGCTCCATCACTAGGCCTCTTGTATCCTAAAAATTCTGAATTTGAACTGTTTGCTTTCTCTGACAGTAAACTTGGAGGTACAGATAGGGACATGCGCTCAACTTTGGCTGGTTGCCAATTTCTCGGAGATCGCTTAATTTCGTGGCAATTCAAGAAGCAACAGACGGTTTCGCTTTCCACTTCAGAAGCAGAATATGTTGCAGCCTCTGCTTGCTGCTCCAGGTTTTATGGATGCAACATCAGCTTGCGGATTACGGTTAGACTTATCTAAACACAACAATTTATTGTGATAATAATGTCGCGATCAAAATAGTTAAAAACCCTGTTTTCCACTCCAAAACCAAGCACATAAACATTAAAGTTCATTTTATCCGCGATTGCTATGTAAAGGGTCTCGTAAAGCTTAAGCAAATCCACACTGATGCAAATGTGGTGGATTTGTTCACGAAACCCGTTAGCAACGCGCGTTTTCAAGTGCTTGTGGATCTTCTCAAAATGATTCGGTTTTCTACCTAGGCATTGGCTGTCTTAGTGTTTGTTTACTGTTCTTCTTTTCTTTTCATTGCTTCATAAATTTGTTAATATGTCTATGCACAAATTTAGGGGAGAAATCTTTAAAAAAATGGTTTTGCTAGGATAGGGAAATGAAATGAATATTCGTGATAAATGTTTGACTAACACATGTAAGGTATAGAAGCGGAAAAGATTTGGATCGAAAGTGATGTGTCGGTAGGTCTAAAACTCAACCGGATGGGGAAAGTCAAATGATATAAACATAACGAACTATGTACTCAGTGGGTCACTTACTGTAGGCGTATGATTTTATGGTCTTGAATCTTGCGTTGATAGATAGCTAACATCTGAGGTTTCGGGTCTTTATGTTGTTGAGTCATCCGGGGATATCTTGACTGCCCTTCTGTTGCATCCAGATTATATACATACCTAGGCACAGTCAGGATTTCTTTGTAAAAGAGCCAAAATGGAAAGGCCAAAACCCAAGAGAACAAAAGTTTCTTCCTAAGTTCTTAACGTACCTCATAAGGTATTTGCCTAACCCTCGTCAGTCACTATTGGTATCTTTGCTGTACGAAAGTACTGACCTGTTCACCAATAGCCTGATGTTGTAAAATAAAGGATGATCTCGGTATACTCACCTGCTACGATGAACTGTTGTGCTTACCTTGATCGCTGGGGTATGTCATGGTATAGGACACACGAGTATCTTAGTATAATATTACCTTAAGCGTATCATAATGCCTGAACTACAAGGGTAGAGTTTTAGATTTAAGTGGACAAGTATATTGACAATCGCTTAGACCAACTGAACCCGCTCATACTGAAAAATGTTCCTTAGTTAGCGTTTGAAACGATTTGATCCCTTAGCAAGGCTGTATTAATTGTTTATGTCTGTTTTAATAAGTTCTCCTTGTGAAATGTTAAAAGATGGTTGGATGCTTGGTTAGTTTACTTGATGAATTTTGGTGGGATGTTTTTCTGTCAAGAGATATTAGACTGGCCCAGTGTGCTTTGGGATTTGGGCCAGCCTAATGAAATTGTTTTAAAGTCTGAAAACTGGAAAATTATGTTACTGTTCTGAATTGGGCTTCTTTGGGCCAAATAGGGTTACTGTTCCGGATTAGGCTTTTCCGGAAAGGCCCATTTGGATATTTCCGGACAGGCCCACGGTATCACTGTTCCGGATTGGGCCTATCACAAGCCCATTCCTGATAGGGCCTGTCACAAGCCCATTCCAGATTGGGCCTGTCACAAGCCCATTCCAGATTCAAATCCCAGGCCCAAGCCCATTTCAGAAATATATATTGGCATCTCTGATTTCATTTCAGATATCCTAAATCCAAATTAACATTGTCTTCTCTGATTCTCTCTTTCGAATTGTGCATTTCATACAGCGTATTCCGGATTAGGTACAACTTCAGTTAACATATGTATTCCAGATAAAATTATTGAATATTTATTGCATTTTGGATTGTATTCTGGATTGATCTTCAAGTTCTGATCATTTCGGACATTCCGGATTGGGATTCATCCGAAATGATGAACTCGGATATCAATTCGGATTGGATCTTCATCTAGAATGCATATCTATCTGAGATACAATATATAATCCGGATTGCATCTTTGACCATGCTGTTTGCCCTCCTTCAATCCAGGTTGATGAAAGGGTTCATTCCGGATTCATTTTGAACTGTCAATAATCCGGATGTGAAGTTTTTGGACCTTTTCAACTGTTGAACCCCTTGATTAATTTGAACTAGTATTAACTTGAACCTTGACTTCTGTTTGACCTATCCAGTTAGTTTTTAACAGTTATATTGTTAAACTCAGTTGACTTTCGTTAGTTGGATTTAACTTTGTTGATTTTTGACAGATATGGTGGAAGAAACCTTTGACTTGGTGATGCTGGTTGAGGAACAATTTCACAACCAAGCCGGGTATCTCTCAGACCCGCCAGTTGAGTTCTTTCAGGAATTTCATGCGATGATAGTGGGGCTCAACACTTACAGAATTGCTTACGCCCTCCCTGCTAACCCTGTGATGTACAGAGATCTATTCCACTCGTTTGGAAAAGAGCATGCATTCAGCCAAGGGGTGAAGATGGTAGACCTTTTATACGTTCGCAGATTTAAGGGAAGGAGACTGTGGTTAACGAGGCTTGTGTGAGAGAGGTGCTATAGCTGATAGATACTTTCAGTGATCCAATGACTTACGCCAAAGAAAAGGTGATGCCTGTACTTGTGGAGATGGGATATGAGGGTTCTTATCCGCCACTGTTGAAGAAGATGTTTCCGGCATACTGGAGGTTACTCGTGCACATGTTCATGCAATGTGTGTCGGAAAACAAAGGCGGACTGGATCAGCAAAATCAGGCCCAGACATCTACGATAGTTTCATTAGTCATGGACTGGAAGTATAACTATTCTGGTTATATCTTTGATAACATGAAGAAAATCTTAGAACAGTCCAAGAACCGGATGTTCCTGTTATACCCACATTTTATTCAGCTGATTCTTGATGCCCGCTATCCGGATTTGGCGAAGGATGCTACAGACGCTAACCTACTGAATATGAAGCCAATGGGGCCTACTATCTTTGCCACAATGAAGAAGAACCGCTCTACTTCAAAGACGGTGTTTGTAGGTCGTTTTCCTCTGAAGAAGTTCGGGAAGTTTTCTGAAATTGTTGGTTTGCATGCTCCACCACCTCCTCCTCCTCCAGTAAATACGATAGTGGCTGAAGAACACGACATACCGGCAAAAGAAAAGGAGATAGATGTAGAGGATTTAGTCACCGATGATGAGGATGATGTTGGCAAAGCCTTTCGGGATGATCTCGATGTGTTCAATGCCACCTTGACTCCTGCTTTACCAGAGTTGTCGTCTGAAAACCTAGAAGCCTTGATCGCTCAATTGAAAGATATCCAAGAGAAACAGGGTGATCCTCCACTCGACATTCCGTCAATTGTTGCACCAACCGCTCAGATTGAAGAAGATGACGAAGACGAAGAAGATGAGGTACCATTAATCAAGAGGCGAAAAACTGGGCTGAGCATTCAATCGAGTACATTTGAAGCTTCCGATGTTTTTACTGTTGCTGCTTCTGATTTGATCACATCTATTGCTGCTGAGGTTACTGTTGCTGAGGTTATTGTTGCTGAATCTGTTGTTCATACATCAATGGTTGATTCCTGCAGACACGGCATTGCGAATGATGGAATTTGGAGGTAGTTCGTCAGGTGCTGGTGGTTCGGAAGCGGGTGGTAGTGGAGTCGGTTATACTGATGATGTTGCTGGCGATTATGTGCGAAGATCTGAAAAAAGGGCATTCGAGTTTGGGGGATTGGACAATGATGACGATGATACAGAGGTGGATGTAGTTGATTTAAAGAAACGGGTAGTTGTGTTGGAACAGGAGGTTATGTTAAAGCCATATGCCACAACGTGTTACCCGCAAGTTGCACAACATTGTGGGTATCCAAAATTATTGTGTAAGCATCAATTTTTGTCTCCTAATCGCAGTTTACTCGATGGTATTGCTGAACTACTAACACGTCGTTGCTTGGCACCCTGAAATTCCTTGCTTCACATCTTGATTTTCCATTCTTTTTCTGTTTTAAGAATAAACAAAGTGTTAGCAGTTTTCTGTCATTTCTTAAGCAGGTGTCAATCGAAAGATCAAATCATCAAAAATATGCACATTTTCTGGAAATCTTCCCCCCCTAAAATTTGATTTTCGAAGGTCCAGTGCTTGAAATAAAATGTTAATATTGTTGAAAACCTTTTTGTTGGGCACAATTTTAAGATACTTATTTATTATGAAAAAGGCAGTTTTTTTTAAACGGTTATGGAGACCCATTTCATTTCCACTCAAGGAAATTAACCATTTTCAACCAGGTTACCAACTGGGAGAAACGGGTTTTGTGAAACACTTTTGCGAAAATATTAGCTTTCTGTTGCATAGTATCCACAGGTACCACTTGAATGTATCCATTCTCATATGCATCTCTGATTGCATGAATGCGGATTTCGATGTGCTTTGTTCTGGAGTGGTGGATAGGATTCTTACAATTCCTAGACACACCTCATTGTCAATGAATATCGGAGCCTTCATGATGTTGATTCCGTAATCCAGCAACTGTAAGCTGCCGTATATTCGGCTTGAGCAGTAGATGTGGAAATTGTTGTCTGCTTTTTGCTTTGCAATGATATGAGACGATTTCCTAAGAATTGAGAACCTCCAGAGATGGACTTTCTGTCAACCTTGCAACCTGCATGATCACTGTTAGAATAAGAAATTAAATCAAAATTACTATCTTTAGGATACCATAGTCCGAGCTTGGGTGTTCCTTTCAGATAGTGAAAAAATCGTTTGACAGCAGCTTCATGAGATGCTTTTATATTCGTCTGAAATCGTGCACAGATGCAAACAGCCTACATAATGTCAAGCATACTTGTGGTTAGGTACATCAACGAGCCTATCATCGAGCGATAGAAGGACTTGTTCACTAGTTTTCCTTGAAGATCAAATGTGAGTTCTGTCTAAGCTGCAAATGGTGTGTTGGCGGTTTTGCAGTCGTTCATGTTGTACTTTGCGAGAATATCCCTGGTGTACTTTGCTTGATGATGAGGATACGGTCTTCTCTCTCCTTCACCTCCAATCTAAAGAAAAATGTGAGTTCTCCCATCATGCTCATTTCAAACTTTGCCTTTATAACCTTCTCGAACTCCTTGCATACGGCCTCATCGGTTAACCCAAAAATAATATCGTCTACATAGATCTGCACCAGCATCACATTATCTACGATCCTTTTCGTGAAGAGAGTCATATCGATTTTACCTCTTGTGTACCCACATTCCAAAATATATGTTGACAAAGTCTCATACCAGGCTCGAGGAACTTGATGAAGACCATAGAGAACTTTGTCAAGCTTATAGTGTTGTGTAGGAAAGTGTGGATCTTCAAATCCTGAAGGCTGGCAAACAGAGACTTTATCCTTCCCCTTCCCATATAGAAACGCACTCTTTACATCCATCTGAAACACCTTGAAGTTTATGTATGAAGCATATGCTAAGAATATTCTAATAGCTTCCAAACGTGCTACCGGAGCAAAAACTTCCTCATAATCAATCCCTTCCTCTTGTCGAAAGCCTTGAACAACCAATCTTGCCTTGTTCTTGATGACTAAACCACGATCATCCATTTTGTTACGAAATACCCACTTGGTGCCAATGGAATACTTTCCATCTGGTAGATCAACAAGTTCCCAGACTCTTAGCTTACGAAACTGAGATAACTCTTCCTACATAGCCTGCACCCAGATGGAGTCTTGAATAGCTTCTTCAATGTCACTGGGTACGGACTATGAAAGAAAAACAACATACAATCCATTGTTGATGGTATGTGTTTGTCCACGAGTTCGAACTCCATCTTCCACTGGACCAATGACATTTTCAATGTGATGATTCGATTTGACTTGTAACCTACGTTGGTGTGGGTTTCAATTTTTTGAGGTAGATTGGTGAAGTGTTCTTCGATGTAGATAATTGGAGGTTCCTCTTCTTTAGTTGGTTCATCCACAATAGGCTATGAAGAAGAAGCATCACATCCAGATGCATTCTCAGCCAAATTGTCGCCATTAGCTTCGTCAACAGGAAGGATTGGATCGGCAGAGACTGGGGTGAATCGAGTTGTAAAAGGAGTGAAACCAATGTATGAAGGATCAAACAATGGTTCTATTGGTGTTGTTTTCGCAAGTTCGGTTTCAGTGAGTGGTTCATCTATGTCGAAAGTGTTGAAAAAAACGTCTACATCATAAAACCAGTTTGGAGAATTTCTAGTGTTGGTGGAGTTTCCTTCTTGAAAGTCGACATAGTATGATTCAATCACCATCTTTGTTCATTTGTTGTAGACTCGATATGCCTTTTGAGAAGATGAGTAACCCATGAAGTAGCACACATCACGGACTGCTTCAAACTTGATAAGATTGTCTTCATTGTTGAGGAGTGTACAAGAACATCCAAACAGTCTAAAGAAATCTAACAGAGGCTTCCTTTTGAAAAGAAAAGGCTGTTTTTCCATGAGGTTTAACAATGTGAACTCGATTCAAAACATAGCATACTGTGTTGACTGCTTCTGCCCAGAAGATGATAGGAAGCTTGGAGTCTACGAGCATAGTTCAAGTAGCTTCAATGAGTGTTCTATTTTTCGGTTCTACCATTCTTACTGAGGAGTTCTGGCTGCACTATACTGAAAGCGTATTCCCTTTTCTTCGCAGAAGGACATAAACGTTTGATGTTTTAATTCCAATCCATTGTCACTTCTGACTGATTTGACCTTCAGCTTGATCACGTTTTCAATCATGGGAATGAAGTTCTTGAGAGTGGAGGCGGTCTTGCTTTTGGCTTCAAGAAAATATACCCATGAAAAACGAGGGTAATCACCAAGCAATAGGATCTTTTAGCTAGACTTTTAACACTAATGGGACCAAAAAGATCCATGTGAACAAATTACAATGGAGCGGATATCGTATTCACTGCTTTGGATTTGTGCGGCTTTTTTTGTTGCTTGCCTTGGGCGCATGCGATACATTTTTCTAAAAAAGGAAATTCTTTGATAGGGAAACCTCTCACTAAATTTAATTTGGAAAGTTTATTCATATTTTTGAAGTTCACACGCCCCAACCGCCTATGCAAAAGCAGTGTGTTCCGATTCTGACGCTTTTGAGATTAGACACGTCATATGCTCATTGGATTTTGCATTTTTCATATTGAGAACGTAGGTGTTGTTTTGACGAGGAGCTGTGTACATAATCATTTCGTCAGGAACGGAGTATTCGAGCTTGAGGAATAGACATTCCACGTCGTTAAACAACACTTAAATTCCTTTGTCGCAGACTTGTGACACGCTCATGAGATTACAACACAATTCTGGTACATAATTTACGTTCTCCAATGTAAGTGCTTTAGATACAACGTCTCCCATTCCAACAATTTTCCCTCCCATTTAATCTCCAGAAAAAGATACAAAATCGCCATCGACGACTCGAAAGTTGTTCAGGAGGGTCCTTCAATCCGATCATATGCCTTGAGCATCCACTGTCCACGTGCCAAATGTATTCCATGAGCATTCGAAGCCATTTTTGTAATTTATTCTATTATACAACAACAAACAAAAATATGTACAAGTAAGTTCGATTTCGGAATCCAGACTTGTTTCAAGTTTAATCTACTGTGATTTTGAACAAGAATATTCTCTTGTCTTTTCCAAAAACATTGTGAATTAACTATGCATTTGACTGATTTTCTAAAGTTGTCGAATTGCTCGGTGAAACTTTTGACAAGATTTTGTTTAGGTTTAGAAAATTTGTTGCTCTTGCAATGTTTCGAAGTATGTCCTAAATGACCATAGCGAAAGCATTGCTTGGAATTTGCTCTTTTCTTTTTGGTGGATGCCGCTTGTGAAGATGATGTATGTGATGAGAGTCTAGAGCTGCTTGAAGCGTTATCTGATGATGTAGTATAGCTTGAACTTCTGACTTTCTTCACTTTCTTATTAAGGCGGTTTTCATTCTTAATGCAGTCTTTATCGCTGTTGCTATCTGATGACGAAGCTGATTCTTGAGTTTCACTTGAGTCGTTAGATTCTTGATCTTCGCTTGACATTTCTTCCCCACTTTCTGAAGTTGTTGTGATCAAGACTTCACTGTTGCTGACTTGCGTTGATTCTTCATCAGACACTGATGTACCTGTACACGATGGAATAAACTCGGGAATTTCCTCTGTGAAGAACTTCCCAAATCGGTTTTTCTTTAATTCTAGAACAACAATACAGGAGATGTAGGCACATGGCCATTACAGTCAACCTGAATATTAAATTTAGGCACGCAACCATTACAGTCATCCATCCTAGTCAAACTATTACAGTTATCCTGAATAGAAGTACTGTTTTTCTTGTTACAGTTCCAGGCAAACCAGTTAACTGTGGAGTAACTGTCGCCTGAGTATCCAATTCCTATTTTTGATCCTCCACAGTCATCATCCTCATCACACACATCCTCTTTACGCTTAAACATATCTGCATCACTTTCAGAAATTTTGTGAAAGATATTTTGAGCAAACAGATCATGTTTATCAATTAAGTCATTATTAGGATGAGGTGATGACATAGGTACAAACTTTTTGCTATGCCGAGGAGGGAAGATTTTTCTTTTCGTTTCCGAGCTTATCCTTGTATCCAATCCCATCCTTCACGAATGTCGGTTGGCAATTTTCAATATCAACCAGTGCCTTTTGACTAACTTTCCATGTAACAATTGTGATTTGTAGTTTATTATTTTCATTTTGAGATTTTTCTAATTTTTCAGTTAGAATGATAAAATCTTTACTAAAAACGAATTTTTTTAATGTCTGCATCTCAGCCAAAGTTGAATTCGATCTCTGCTTTTGCTTCATTTTTAAACACCTCTTCTCTTTCATATTCAAAAACCCACTTTCAAAAACACTCACATTCAAATCTTATCAAAAGATATGAGCGATTTCCTGTTTCATTCAGCATGATTTCATTACTTATATTTTGATTATCTTTTGTTTAACCATCGGAAACCTCGTCTAAAACTGAGACAATCAATAGATTTGATTGAATCAGTGTTCAAAGTTTTTAAAATGGGTTTATCAAGAAAGTTTTGATGCCAACGTATTTAAGATGAATGTGGCGTATTTTAGATGAACGCAGCGTACTTACGATGAAGACAAAGGATCGCGCATTTAAGTCTTGAACGCGAGTTCAAGCAACCAGCGTATTTGAAAAATACGCCGGTCAACCAGTGTATATAAGCATCTATGATGACTGTTTTCTCAAAACAGGACTTAAATACACGACATATTTTCAGCTTAATATCTAATATGCTACATCCGGCATATATATTATTATGTCTCGTGTATATAAGTGGGTCCGGTGTAAATAGTTGATGGATACGGCGTATTTAACAACGGATATACCAGCTAAATTTAACATTTTTATAAATTCCTTTTAAATTTAATTTTGTTTTAATTTTTTTGATGATTTTTTAAATAATTTTATGTAGTCTTGTATATATCCTAACTGACTAATAGTTGTGTTTTCGTAACTCAGATCTAACTTGGCTTGTTTCCATATTTTCAGAAATGGTGAAAAAAATTATCTGGGATAAAACACGGAAGCACAATCAACCATGCAAGATACAGACGCCACCAAAAGACATCGAAGACGTGGTAGAATGGATAAACTCAAGCAAGATAAGCTACGCTATCCATGCTGATCCAATTATATATAGCATTCACATCGAAGAATTCAGGAAAACATCCAAAGTTTCAACAATCAATGAAGTCAAAAGGATCACGTCAACCGTACGAAACAAGAAAGTCACTGTAACAGAAGACAATGTGCAAAGAGTGCTCAGTATTGGAGATGCTCACAAGGACCCACTCATATTAAAGAAAGATGATATTCTGGATGGTTTCAAAGGAATGAGATATGTCGGAGATTTCAGAGAAAAGAATGAGATTAAACGGAAAGGTCTCACAAAGGATTGAAGATTTATTCTTCATGTGTTTGCAATGAGTTTAGCACACAGAAAGGGAGGCTATAATGGTTTGAACCTAGAATGGTCAGCTGTTATGCTCAATCTTTGCACCAGGCAACCATTCAACATCTTGGGTCTGATCTTCTATTGTATGGTCTGTTGGTGCATTTTGTCTATTGCCTACGTCTAGGATGTGTTGATATTGTATATAGGGCTTAAACGTCGATTGCATTTATGTTATTGAATATTTTATTTGAGTTGTAGTAGACTCGTACGAGTGAAGTACTTGGCTCGTACGAGTGACATTCTGTCACTCGTACGAGGCAGTCACTCGCATGAGTTAAGTGCTCAGTTTTACACACACTCTAGTGCGAGTCATGTCGACCTATAAATAGAGGAGTGTTGTGTCAGAGCGAAGTAGTGTTAGTTCAGTTGGTACGGCGAAGCCCTGCTGATTTGTTTACTCGCGTCTATACTTTGCAAGTCCTTCAATACAATTCAGACTAGTTAAACAGTATCTCTCTCTTTTTCATTTGTCATCCTCTCTAGCAATGAATTCCGCCTCTGCTAGTTGAGTTAGATCAGACCAGTTGCTCATTGGAGGAGCCGATCCGTCGGCCACAAGTGGTATAAGAGGCCCTTTAGGCCTGATCTGCTGACAAACATCAAGCTTTTGCAGGCTATCAACTGTTTCAGATCAGATTCACTATTCAGCTTTATACTTCTACATTCCCGAACTAATCTCGGATTTGGACGAAATCATGGACAAATGGACTAGGCTTCTAGGATATCACGTTAAATTCTATTCAAATCGATCCCTTAACAATTTCAGATCTAAAATCGAGCATAATCATGTTAAAATCGGTAAAATTCATCCATTTGGAGACTTAGTTGTATCGTATGAGTAGAGAGACCACTCGCACGAACAACTGATCATACGATTAAGACCATTCGTATGAGCAAGTAACATAATTTCTTAAAAACTAACAAGTTTCAAAATTTACAAGTGTGATTCGCACTAGTTACACATTTGTACGAGCATCTCGTTCGTACGAGTGAAATTTCATCCATACGAGTTACATTCTAGTTCGCACGAGTTAGTGATTTTAGTCACCTTGTCCGTATGAATTTCTTATTCGTATGAACGGATCTTAGTCGCACGAATTGTTTTTTGTTATCCGCACGAATTGTTTTTTGTTATCCGCACGAATTGTTTTTTTGTTATTCGTACGAAAGAATTTTTCCATACTAATCCGTTTGTTTGAAAAGTGTATGTCTAAAGTTTTATAGAAAAAATGGCCGAAGAATTCTACAACGCCTTCGCTACATCTGTAGTCACGACCACAATGGCTCAAAACATGAATCTTGAAAACGAGATGGGTACAATGACCAAACCGCCGAAGTTAATGAACCTAGAAGACTTCGACAGCTTGAGCGAACGGTTCATGAATTGGGTACAGGCAAATCACTTTACTTGCTGGTTCGCTATCGAAGTTAAATATCAAGCTCCTATAGGTGAAAATGGCCTCGAAAAGACTCTAGCTCAACTCTCGGATGTTGAAAGGGAAAGGTTCATAAATAAAAATAAAATGATGAACATTCTACAACAAACCATCAAAGAAGATATTCTGGCGTTATTACAACACGATGATGATGCAAAATCATTATGGAATGCTCTTCGTTTGAAGTTCCAGGGAAGTGCTCAGCTCCGAAAGAGTAAATGGGCGTTGTTAAGTAAAGAGTTTGATATCTTTACGCTGATTAAAGGAGAGACTGTGAAACAATTGATCGAAAGATACTGTCATTTAATGGTGCAAATGAAGAGAATGGGAATCATCAAGACCAATGAAGAATTTGTTGATAAGTTGGCATATTCTCTACCGCAAGGCGAATGGTCTACTTATTTGACCATCTTGAAGAATGGAGCCGAGTATGGTAATTTTTCATTACCTCGTTTCATTGAAAGATTAGAGGGACATGAACCTGAAATGCAAAGATGGCGAAGAACAAGACTGTCCAAGTTCAACAATATGTTAATCTATACTTCAAGAACAGTTCTGCTACTCAAATTCAGTCTCCGAAGATCCAGACCACTTTTGGCGCTTACAGCACGCCAACTTTACCATCAAACCAAAACAGTGGCTTTAAATCATTTGCTACAGTTAATCCTCACACGTCTCAAAGTCCACAGTCGTCACATGGATCAAGCACTCCTCAAATCAACCAAAACGGTCAGTCAAATCCTACACAAAGGGTTCTTCAGTGCAATATTGCAGTGGATTTCCAGAATGCACAAAACATCAATGAGAAAACCGTGAAGCAATACATGTCTCTATTAGAATAGGTTCTCAAATCCTATGCTAGTCTTGTAGTAGAAAGGATTGGAAATTCTGAAATGACCAGAGAGGACTATGACCAGATATGTCCGATTGAAATGGAGTTAATTGACATCAAGTAGTGCATGGCATCTATTGTTCAATGTGCTCAACGCTTCATGGAAATAACAGGAAACGAGAACTTGGGAGGTTTGGATGGAAAACTGGGATTTGACAAATCCAAAGTTACTTGTTTTAAGTGTCGGGAAAAGGGTCACTTTAAGCGTGAATGCCCAAATAGAGAAGCTCAAGGGAACCGGAACCCATTTGCCGATGACTACTACAAGAAGGCTATTTACCACCATCCTCAACCAAGAACTCGCATGGTGCAGATCGAAGATAAACAGCCAGAGACCCAAAACAAAGCGCTAGTGGTTACTCAAGAAGATGAGGGCTTTAACTGGAATAAATACATTTCAAAGAATGAGAGTTTGGCTAACAACGCATTTAAACACCTCCTGCCTAACGATATGTTGAAAAGTTTTGTAGGTTATTTTGCACCAAGTCATCAATCATCATGTGATGAACAAAAGAAGCCGGTTGTTGAAGAGAGAGTTGATGGAAAGATGGAGAAGTTGTCAGATGACATCAGCAAGGCATGCATGACAAACGTCAATGAGGTAAATGAGTCTAAGAGTGAGTCTGTGGTAAAAAAACCATGTCTGAAATGTGCTGAGCCATGTAATGAATGTGTTGTAAAAGACACACGATATACTGAGCTCAAAAGTTTAACAGATAATTTATCAAGTGATTACAAATCAACTAAAGAAGCATACAAAAAATTAAGTAACTCTGTTAAACAATACACAAAGGCACTCAGAGAAAATGACGCAACTCTTTTGGTGCTTAAGGCGACAGTAATGGACAAGCAAATGGCCATTAATATTCATCTATCGCTGAGCTTAAGAGTGAGCTTGAGAAGGTAAGAATAGAAAATGAACGGGTTACCAAACTGTTAATCAGTTATTCAACAAGCTGTTATGTTATTAATCACATTTACCGAAAATTGAAAATAAAGAAGACTCAGAAAAGGATAAAAACAAGAGTGCGAATTATTATCGAGTTCCACCCCTATGTGGAATAGTTATGCATGTAAAAAGCCAGCAGGGGTGGAGAAGGCACTCAATCTAAAACTGAAAACTGAACAATCAAATGAGTTTCCTACAAACATAGATGTAACTTTACACAACTTCTGAAAGTGAACGTGACTCTGAGGTGGTTAGAACTATGGTAGAAAATGTTTTGAAAAGTGAATCTGAAAAATCTGAGTCTGATGTTAAGACAACAGAAAATAGTTTGACTAATGATCCAAATGTCATAGTTTATAAAATGCAAGGATCAAATAAACTATTTTCTAATGAGGACTTTCCTATCCAAAACGTAAATCTGGATCGTGTTGATAAATTGTTCAAGCTTGTGGAGGTAAGTCATGCTGATTTAGATAAACACAATGCCTTACTATACTCTAAATCAAGATGTGACAACCGACCCTACTTTCATAAAAATAGAGATTATCCTGAAAATAAGAGGGCATGGTTGGGTTTCCAAAAGCAACGAATGAACAACAAGTCTCAAAAACAAAACTTTTCCAAGAAAATCAACTTTGTTTATGGGAAAACAACAGAGAAGGAAAAAGAAATCATCAAAACACAATCGAATGATGATTTTAAGAAAGAGAAAGAGAATAGGAAACAAGTTTTGGAGTCTTATGTTCGAAAGGACAGTAGGACTTGTTACAAATGTCAAAACGTTGCGCACATTGCAAGATATTGCTCACAAGAATCTCGAAAACCTGTTTCTCATTCTAAAAAGTTCACCAAGGACGAGAAAAAAAAGGCACCTATGTTTGTGCCAAAGAAAATTTTGAAAAGAACCAATGAATCCTACAAAAATGTTTAACCAACTCTTCAGCATCATTCAAAATTTGAAATTGGTGAAACATCAACTAAATATCGACAAATGGATTCTAAATTTTATGCTAAAAAGGCAAATCTGAAAGCGCAAACATGGGTGGCAAAAAGTGAAACTATCCAAGGTAGAACCAAAACCTTCTGTTCCACACAAAATCGAGCCTAAAAAGAATGTTAAAAGCAAAGTAGGTCCGAAATTTTGCATTCTGAACCCACCCAAGACGAAACAGGCTTGGGTTTCTTTGTTTAAATAGTTTATTCCACATGTGTGCAAGGACTCACATGATTGATAATGTCTAGATGGATAATGGATAGGGGAGCTTCTAGGCACATGACCGGGATGCTTGCGTTGTTATATGACATAAAAGCTATCCGTAGAGGGTACGTAGGTTTTGCCGGAACGCAAGGAGGAAGGATTGTCGGTGAAGGAATCTCACGAATGGAGTTGTATCGTTTGATAAAGTGAGATACATCGCGGAACTTGAGAACAATCTACTCAGCATTTCGCAAATTTGTGACAAGAAATTCACGACGCACTTCAATGATAAATAATGTTTGATCTTAAAACCGGGTTTCAAGATTCCGATGGAATGGATTCTAATGCGTGCACCGAGAGAAAATGATATTTATGTTCTAGACATGAGTGTCGCATCAACAACATCGAAGAAAGTTCAATGCTTTGTTTCCAAAGCTACCGAGAAAGAGTCGATATTATGGCATAGAAAGATGGGGCAAATTCATTTGCGAAAAATGAATTATCTTGTTCATAACGACCTAGTGGATGGTGTTAATTTGAAGAATTTTCAATTATCTGATGATTGCTTGAGCTGTAAATGGGGAAGCAGCACAAGAAATCGCACCCACGAAAGCTGTTGAATTCTATCAAGCTACCACTAGAGAGGCTACAAACGGATCTTTTCGGACCAGTAAACGTCAAAAGTATATCTAGTGATCTATATTGCCTAGTCATTACAGATGATTATTCAAGATTCTCATGGGTTTTCTTTTTGGAGAGCGAAGATGAAACATTCGAAACTCTAATGATTCTCTTCAGAAAGCTCGAAAACCTCTATCATTTGCCAATCAAAAGAATCCGAAGTGACAAACGGTACAGAGTTCAAGAACAAGAGGATGCTCAAATTATGCAATTAGAAGGGGATTCTTAAAATGAATTTAGTGCTCTTATACTCCATAACAAAATGGAGTTGCTGAATGAAAGAATCGTACACAGATCGAGACTGCTAAAACTATGCTAGCCGATTCGAAATTGCCAACCAGTTTATGTAGTGAAGCAATCGCGTCAGCATGTTACCCCTTCAATCGTGTGTTAACAGTTAAGCCTCACAACAAGATGTGTTTTGAGTTACTGAATCAACGAAAGCCCAACCTTGCATTTCTAGAGCCATTTGGATCACCGTGTACTATATTGGACCCTGGCTAGTAAATTTGGTGCCAAATCCTTGGAAACTTGGGGATCTGTGGCTGTTTAACTACGATGGTTTGTGGAATTCTTTCGACCTGCCAGATGTGCCAATAGAATAAGAACTTGTTATGCTCTTTTAACAACATCAAATATCTAATCAAAAGCAAGTTACCAGACCGTTAGTGATTTCCCCGTCACTTCCTGTGTCTAATACGTCTGATGTAGGTCGGAGCTCTACTCTTCAAGACTCTGTTCCTGTACCCATTGTCAACACTGCCGAATCATCTGCCCATCAATAGCCAAATGCCGACTCTGATTGGGATCCAGCTTTCGATGATGGAGGATCCAGTTCTGATGAAGGATCTGAACAGATTGAAAGCTTATTGGACACACAGGCTGATCAGTCAAACCTCAGGAATGAAGCTTCATCCTCTGTACCAGTTGTGGATGAAGTTATTACAAATCTGCAAACATAAATAGATGTTCCTATTGAGGTGATGCCAAGAATGCTTTCTTATCATCCTTCGGAGAATATTATAGGCAACTTACAAACGGGAGTGCAAACTCGCAATCAGATCAGCAAGGATCTAAGTTGCTTCTATGCTCGTATTGCTCCACTTCAACCCAAACTTTCTAATAGTTGTTTTATTTCTCAGGTTGAACCGGGGAACTGGAAAGACGCGTTGAAAGAAGAGAGCTGGGTGGACCGATGCAAGAGGAGTTGCTTCAATTCTAGAAACTTGGAGTCTGGAAGCTTGTTAACCTGCACGATCATCATAAAAAGATAAACACTAGATGGGTCTTCAAGTGCAAGCGTGATGATAGAGGATTGTCGTGCGCAACAAAGCTCGATTATGGTTCAGGGTTTCCATCAACAGGAAGGGATAGATTACACTGAAGTCTATGCCCTGGTCGCCCGACATGAAGCAATTTGCATATTCTTGGCCTTTGCCTCGTGGAAGGGTTCAAGGTGTACCAATTGGATGTTAAATCTGCTTTCTTATACGGAAAAGTAAAAGAGGAGGTGAATGTCGGCCAACCACTGAGGTTCCTTGATCCAATGCACAAAGACAAAGTCTACCTTCTAAACAAAAGCCTTGTATGGTCTACATCAAGCCTCGAGAGCTTGGTACAAAACAGTGTCACGACATCTTACAGACAACGGCTTTATCAGAGGAACCATAGATTCTACCCTCTTTACAAAGGAAGTGGATGGGCATTTGATTATCGTACAGATATATGTGGATGATATTATCTTCGGATCGACAAATGACAAGCTATGTAAAGACTTCCAAGAAGTCATGAAGTGCAAATTTGAGATAAGCGCGATAGGGGAGATGAAGTTATTTTTAGGACTTCAGGTTGATCAGTTGCCTGATGGTATCTTTATTCATCAGACAATCTATGTTCATGACATATTGTAGAAATTCGATATGATAGGAGCTCTACTAGCATCAACCCCATTAGCTCCTAATCACGACATTTGTCAAGATCTTAATGGAGTCAAAGTTGACGAGACTATATACCACTCCATTATCGATCCTTAATGTATCTCACTGCTTCTCGACCAGATATCATGTATCCAACATACCTGTGCGCCCGTTGTCAGTCCAATCCAAGAGATTCGCACTTGCTCGCCGTCAAACGTATCATGAGATATTTGAAGGGATTTACAAGCACCGGCTTATGGTACCCTAGACATGACAACTTCTCTGTAGCGGGTTACTCGGATTCCGATTTCGGTTGCTGAAAACTTAACACCAAATCTACAACGGCTGGTTGACAGTTCTTCGGAACCTGTTTGGTAACATGGCAATGCAAGAAACAGACCGCGGTCGCTCTCTCTACCTGTGAGGCAGAATGCGTTTCAGCATCCAGCTGTTGTTCCCAGATTCTCTGGATTCAACAGCAGATGAGAGATTTCGGACTGCAATTTCTTGATACGCCTATGTATGTAGATAACCAGGCTGCGATCGATATCAATAAAAACTCATGTCAACACTCTTGAACTAAACATATTGAGATTCGACACCTCTTTATCCGTGATTGCTACCAAAGCCTTTTATAGAAAAAATCCACACTGATGACCAAAAAGCAGATTTATACCAAAGCCTTTGATCGAACAAGATTTAGAAATCTTTTAAAATTAAATGGTTTAAGAAATCTGACATCAGGGATATACACGAGGTTGAGTTTGAGATGACGACGACTTGACGTGATAACTAATCGGTTTGACGAATTTTCTGTACATTTTTTCTTAAAAACTCTAAAAATCCAAAAATATGTTTTTGATTTTAGGGGAGAAATTTTGAGAAAATACAAAAACATTAGAAAGGTCAAAAAGAGTTTTTATGTCAAAAAGGGATATCATATTATATCAATATGATAGTCACAGTATGCTAAAGAATTGGAATGATTAAACAAGTAATTAAACAAGTCTTACTGAGGATGTGTCAATAGGCTTCACTCGTTCAGTAAATTGTTTTCAATATATTAACCTAAATGAAAAACTGAATAACTTGTGGGTTAACATCTCTCGGATATATGGACTTAGTACTCCGAAATTTTGTTTGAGAGAATGCCAGATTCTGCGATACTAAGTCTTTATATTTAATCGATATCTAGGGTATTATTCGAGTTCTTCTGATTTTGGTCAGCAATGGCCTAGAACTTATATAATAATTTATGCACTATTCTCCTATATAAGCTGCATAAAAATGATTATGTCATAAACTTTGTGACATCTGCAGTTCAATAGATTCCTTTAAGGAACACCACCTAAAGACGAACCTTCATCTCTTTGTTTATACAGTAGTACTAACCAAAACTCTCAAGGTCTCACAATTCACCCATTGACGGATATCAGTTAGATATATTCAACTGTGAAATGAAATTCTAGGAATCACGATATAGGAGTATATTCTGAGATGGGATACACAGTTATTTCATGTTCTTAAAATTACCTAGCATTTCTTGAAACAGTTGAGAAACGAGAAGAGGTTTAATTGGATAAGAATATTGGCAATCTAGGTAAATCTGGTTAAAAGCTTAATGAGTATACCAAGATCAATGATACTGGTGATTTGTTAAACACTTGATATGATCTTCTTGAAACACAAAAACTCACAAAATTATGTATCTTTATTTATTATTTCTTTTTGGAAAAATCCTAAAACCCAAAAATATTTTCAGTATCCTTAGCTTTTTAGTTTTTTTGTTTTAGTCTACCGATGATGTAAACACTGATAGTTGAAGTCATGGCGACATCATGTTGAGGGAAATCTGAAGACCATGGGTTGGGAGCTAATCTTAATCGAAAAATTTCTTGAACGTCAATAAATTTCACTAAGTTGAAACTTTACAATTTAAAATAACTCTATTATGGTAAAAAATGGTCAACCAAGGTCATTAACTTGGACTTGGTAGGCAAATCAGATAACTAGGGTCATTAACTTGGACTTGGTTAACTGAGTAGGTTTTAAACAGATAAAAGTTGCATAAAAATAAAAAAGTTCAAAAAGTTTTCTAAGTTTCAGAACTGATTCGTACGAGTCTCATCAAGTCGTACGAATGATGTTTGGTGTTCATTCGCACGAACGACCCTAACTAGTATAAAAGGTCTCTTTCTTCACACGAACCAATGTTATGCTACTGTGCGAATTGAGAGAACTTTTGTGCGAATACGTTCTAAACTTCACGTTTCTTGACATTTACCGATTACAATTACATTGGGGAGGTTGAGAGCACACCTCTTTCAATGGGAAAGGTTAATTTGCTCAATCTTAGCCGTTATAATGCCAGATTTAGACCAAACAGACTTAAAACATAGATTTAGGGAGATTGGACCGATAAAACTAAAAATTGACCATAAAAACGTTAATATCGGCCCTGATAGCCTACAAATCGACTATCAATTTGTTAAAAACAACATGTTTTGCTTTGGATTAAACTTTGTGTTATTTGGAACGGTTCGTGATTCGTACGAATGAGTTGTTCGTATGAACCAAGATTTCAAATTGTTATATCCTTTTCATTCGTACGAATAAACTGTTCGTAAGAAGTAAAATCCTTAAATGTTAAAATTTCAAAATTGTGTTAAATGCTGATGATTCGTACGAAGCAAGTTTGATGAAATCTTTTAAAGTTCCTAAGTCTTTAGTCACCTGTACGAAGTAGTGACTCGTATGAGTGATAGTTTGAATCAAACTTGTAAAATTTTTCTAAGTAATGAATCATACGAATGCATGGTTCGTACGAATGATGTAGTAAGTTGAAAAATTTGGAAAATTTTTCCAACGGTTTGAATTTTCCTTATTGTACAGTCAAAAAACATCCTTCTTGCCGTTTCATAACATATGTTGTCTACTTGAGGAGACTATTCCAGAGATTGCAGCTTACAGAGATGTGCTAGAATTTTTCGACAGGATTCCGATTACAAAAGCGTTCACCGATCGACATACAGTTTATAGATCTAATGTCGAATATTTCTGGAACGCAGCAGAATATGATTCTAAAGAAAATGTGATAGTTTCGGCGGTGAAGATTAATGATGAGGACATCTAGGTTAAGATAACGAAAGATTTGATCCGGACAGTTTTGGATTTCAAGGATAATGCAGACGGTCCTACCTGGTTTTCGGAATACATGGTGAAGGGTTGTCTTTACAGGATGGAGTATGCTGGTTTTGTCAATGCCGCACCGTTCAAGAAAGAAAACCTCAGTGCGCCTTTCCGTTATATTGCTCATGTTGTTGCTCACGCATTGAGTCATCGCAAGGGAGAATTTGATGATTTGGTAGATTACCAAATGTGTATGATTACTGCACTGGTCCTAAATCTGCCATATAACTTCTCTAAAGTTATATTTACACAGATGGTGCAAAACATACAGAGGGAAAAGTTTTTGCAATACCCTCGTTTTGTACAGATGTTGTTAGATCATTTGCACCTGAACTTGAAGAAGAAGGACGATGTGTTAAAGTTAGAGCACATGGATGTTTCTACACTCAAGAATATGAATTTACATTTGAAGACTTTTCCGAATGCTAAACCCGTTTTTGGTGCTATAGTAGATAAAGATTACATTTCTCCAGCTCCAGGTAAACAGAGGAAAGATGATAGTGGAGATGAAAGCGAGGAGTTAACTGCGCTTGAAAGTTTTGTTGCTAAGCGTAGTTCGTGGTTTGTGAAAGACGGAGACAAAGGTTCAAAGAGAAAAGCAACTGCTACATCTTCTACATTTGCACCGCAAAAGAAAAAGTCAACAGCAGAAATTCTAGGCTTAGAGATGAACTAGATGTTGAAGAAAATATTGAAGACATCATTGCAGATATCGAGAGACAAGCATTTGGTGGGGAAAAAGAAGCTGAAGACGCATCGTCTTCGAGCATTAATTCTGACGAGAGACGTGCTGGTGAGAGAAAAAGGGCCAAAAAGATAGAGGCAAAACGTTTGGTTGAGAAAAAAGAAAAGCAGAAGAGTGCAAGCGCAAAGCAGCAGATGCAGATGATACGGCCTATGTACCTTCGGGTTTAGATACAGATACTCCTGTGCGCACACCGATGAAGAAAAAGGCACGTAGGTTTAAGCGCCAAGTAGCTAGAAGCTCCGAGTCTCCAACTGTTAGATCTAAAGAGACTGTGCAAGAGCAAATGATTGAAGAAGAGATTGTAGTTGAACCGACTCCGACATCACCAGTTCATTAGTCTACTTCTTAGATTCCGTCATCGCGACCACATCAATCTACTCCGCCACAACAGTCTGCACCTCAACCGCCTCCACAATCAACACCAAGACAAGCTACACCGCAACCGCCACCACACACTTCACAGCCCCAATCTTAGTTTGATTTTGACTTTGACTTTGTAGATATTCCAGGGGGTGAAGATTTTTCATTCAACGATCCGCGTGTTGAAGAGTTACAAAAATAGGTTTTGTTGAATACTGTGAAAATAGTGCAGTTGCAGGAACAGATTAATGTGTTGAATGATGAAAAACAGGATTTGCATGAGCAGATTAATGTGCTGGCTGAAGATAACAACAGTTAAAAGCCATGCTTGCAAGTATTATGTCTGAGAATGATCGTCTACGACTCCGTATGGCCGAATACGAAGAAGAAAGGCTCCGCAGTGATCGTAGAATGAATTTGTTTGAGAAGATTTTGGTGAAAAAGCTGGGAGTGAATATACCGCGGAGATTGATGAGATAGAACAAACAGAGGCTAGAGAACGAGTTGCTAAAAGGGAACGCCTTGCTAAAGAGTTATCTGACGCGCAAGGCAAAGGAAAAGCGAAGGTTGTAAAGGATCCTATGAATGTTGAAACTGAGCTAGAAGCTGAATCTGCACCAGTTACTAGTACAGATATCACTGTGTATCAAGCGCCGAACAAGTTTATATTGATCGGGAAGCCTAAGGATGGGGAGATTGATATGACAAATCTATCTGCGAGACACCGTGAATGGCTTTTGAAGAAAAAGTTAGAAAAAGAAATTGAGAAAGCAGCTTAAGAGTTTTAGGAAGATGCTGAGAAGGAAGATGAAGATTTAGATGTTGATGGTGATTCTGATTTGGATTCTGATAAGGTTATGATGATGATGATAATGTAGGAGGTGCTGGTATTCGTGTAACTGATTCTGATGTGAATAAACATATTGATTATTCAGTGTACCTCGATGATTTTGTGAACCAAACTACTGAAGAAGGTGTTAAAGATAGAACAGAAGGTCCTTCAGATGCTTAGCAGGCAGGAATCCTCTCGGTCATTGATACATCTACTGTTCCTGTCATGCCGAAACCAAAGATTTTCTATCTTGAGCATGATGTCGAGGAACGCGAATTCATCCACAATTATTCTAAAGAAGAGATCGCAGAAATGTTAGGTGTGGATGAAGAGAACTTTTAGTTTGACTTCGAGAATGAGCTGAACGAGATTAGCGCGTTCGAGCCAAATGATTATGTTTTTAAACAGGTTGAAGAAGCTAATGAGTATGATCGAGTTGTCGTGGAGGATGATTCTGATGACGATGCTTATATTGCCGATCAGGGTACAGAGGACTCCCCAACTTTTACCGAACTATTTGCAGCAGCGAATGTAGATGTGCTGAAATGTAAAGTTGATGAAGCTGCAAAGCAAGTCACTATTCCTCAACAATCAAACAGAGCTGAAATTGCTGAGATGAGGAAGAAGTGGTTTAAGAAGTCACCAGCAGAGCGTAAATTCAAACGTCCCTTAGCTTTTTTACTCTTGACGCTGATATTTGTCTAGGGGATATCATAAGTTGGGGTTGGATTGAAGAGCTTAACGTCTATGCGATCAAAAGGGAGTTTGGTATTCAGTACTTCCGATAACTGAGCGACATCAAGTCCTTGCCTTACTAGGATATCAAAGAGTTGGTGCAGACAAAGATGATCAATCTTAAGATGGAATTTAACGACTAGAGGCTTTGGAAGTTGATTAAGCTTGAGGTTTTACATGGATTTACACACTGGAAACCTCACTTTCCAAGACGCATTACAAAGATCGATCCAGTGACTAAGGAGAAGGATGTGACGCTCATTGTAAAAAGGTCGAACGTAATGAAGAATATGCCTATGTTACAGATGGAGCATGATTTCTACAAGAGCTTCAAGTGGTGGCATTATGATTCGAGCACAGGAGAGGCTGTTATTTGCGTGCACCCGGATGAAGACTCGTGGAATATTACTGAAGAGCTAACCGAAGCCGTCATCGGTCATAAACGCATATATGGGCTGTAGCATGGCATTCGAGTACTAGACCCGATGTGGCTAGTCAACTGTACAAAGAAAGATATAGACTACTTGTTCTACAACAAGATCAGTTATGAAGAGAAAGATAAAGAGCAAGCACTCTAGTTTTAGAAGATTGTTAATGCCTGCTTCGCAAACGGTATACATTCAGGATCGATATGGAACACTTCTTGGAGGAAGCTGGAGGAGACATGGCAGAAGAAGAAAGAAAAGAAGGAATCTAGGATTGCTGAGCGTGCTCGTAGAGCATCGCTAGGAAGTTTTTGGTTTGGAAATACGGTGAACCGACCTCCTCCAACAAATCAAACGGCAATTGCATTTGAGGAGCGTCGCTAGCCACCGAAGAGATTTTTTGGTCGTTAAGCGTCAAATCTTGTAAATATTTTTTGAAGTCTATCCAGACTGCGGCAACATCCAAGGGGAAGTTTTTTGGTGCATTATGTCTATTCCCTACGTCTAGGATGTGTTGATATTGTATATAGGGCTTAAACGTTGATTGTATATTGTTATTGAATATTTTATTTGAGTTGTAGTATACTCGTACGAGTGAAGTACTTCGCTCGTATGAGTGACACTTTGTCACTCGTACGAGGCAGTCACTCGCATGCGTCAAGTCTCTGTTTTACACACACTCTAGTGCGAGTCATGTCGACCTATAAATAGAGGAGTGTTGTGTCAGAGCGAAGTAGTGTTAGTTCAGTTGGTATGGCGAAGCCCTACTGATTTGTTTACTCGCGACTGTACTTTGCATGTCTTTCAATACAATTCAGAGAAGTTAAACAATGCTCTCTCTCGTTCATTTGTCATCCTCTCTAGCAATGAATTCCGCTCTTATAGTTGAGTTAGATCAGACCAGTTGCTCATCGGAGGATCCGATCCCTCGTCCACATGGTCGACAATGCTAACACTGATCAGCATCCAAATCTTCCACACGACAATGACACGTACAAATTTCAATTGCCAACTGGCCAACAAATCATGGAACTGAAAACTCAAGAGTGGGTGATGCTACACCAATGGATGCATAGAGAGGAGAGATTTCCTCTAGTAAATGCTACGTACAAAAAATATAGAGAAGGTGTTAAAAGAAAGAGACAGACAGACATTGAAGAGGAAGCAGATGAAGAAGAGGAAGAAACTGAACAGCTGATAAGAAAGAATAAAGGAAAACAACCTACAAAGGAGGGGGATTCATCAAAGAAAAGGAAAGACACCCCGACTCAAGAACGTCTGATAGAAAGCAGCTTTCAGGCTGGTGGCACTAGAGAACACAGGGAGCATATTGAAAACTTACGTGCCATACATGAAGCCAAAGAAAGAGAAAAGATAGAAGCAAAGAGAAAGAGACGTGAGATAACGGAATCTGAGATGCCAGTGACTGTCACTACTGAACAAGAATAATTAGATGAGTTTGTTGATCAACTAATTGTAGATCCAGAAGCTCCTAGCAGGTCACCTCCCTAGAAACTAAAGAAAATAGGGGAAGGGTCTTCGAAAAATGCACCAGCAAAGCAAATGCCTCAGCAATTTCCATGCAGACCTCTTCAATTTCAGGAACTTTTTAATAAATTGTCAAAAGATATCGGGATAGGTCCTGCTCAAGAAATATGCCTTCTGAAGCATCAAGTAAGCAACAATAATGTGATCCGTGAGAAGCTGAGAGAGTGGAGAAAGAAAAACAATGAGCTTCATGCGTATGTCAAGGAACAAACAAGATTCATTAGATTCTAGCAAAATGGTATGGAGAAGATATATAGAATGATCAGAGAACTAGTGCTAAAGCAGAAATACAACCAATGTTCTCAGCTACATATATCTTTTCCTACGAGAAGTTTAAGGTTGAAGAAGACAAACGTAAGGCTGAGGAAGCTAAGTAAAAGAAGAGACGTTTAGAATCTGCAGTGAATGTTAACGAAGAAGATGAAAGTGAGGAATAGGAGGTGGATAGGGATGAGATGACAACACGTTTTGTTGAATGGGGTTGGAGGAAGATATTTTGTATGAAACTAAAGATGGTGATGAAGTGACTCCAATACGTCCTGAATGGTTCAGAAAAGAAAGAGAAAAGCTCCAAGATTTTTATCAAGTTGATACAGTTGAAAAGACAGAAGTTACTGACAATATAATCAGTTGGAAGTACTGCAATTTAAAAGGCATGTTTATCGTGAAAAGACGGGGTGGAGTCATCTAACACTTTAAAACTGGAGCAGACATGAAAAGTCTTCCTCGAGGGGATATCTGTGAGCTTGCAAGGTTAGAAGCAGTGATCAGATCTGATTCTAACAAAGATATTCATATTCTAGACCCAATGGATGTCTTTATGTGCTGCTTATCAGATCTAAATATTGTATATGGCCACAAGATTCATGTCGGTGCTGGAAATGAATACAATGAAGAAGGCATGTTGTTCCAAAGGGCGGTAGAACCAGCAAGAGAAAGAAAAATTGAAATGATGGACATCATGACAAGAATAGAAAAACAAAAGGAGGCTAGGAAAAGGAAAGAAAGCAAAACTCAGCAGAAAGCTCCATCACCCACCCAAGTTGCATCAAAATCTCAACATCCGCCCTCATCCACATATGCGGCCACGACGGAGGATCCACCCACCACAAGTGAAGCTATTGTTAACCCATCTGAAGCACCACCTGAACAGACTACAGATAAAGTTGACTCAAATCCAGAAACCGAAGATCAAATGAAGATTCAAACAAGTAAGCAACAATCAAGGGGGGATATTGTTGGATCTTTTGAGATCTTTGGTACTTAGATTTAGTAGGTTTTGGATAATTTTGTAATAGTTTAATGTATTTTAGAAAGTTCAGGGGCTGAAAGTGTAACTACAGGAAAATATCATGTAGCGGCGTATTTATGTACCCAGCTTATTATTTAATACGCTGGGTAGTCAGTGTGTGTATATATGTTGATCAATGAAAACCCTAGTCCAAGTTTCTTCGACAAGTTTTGGTGATTTCTAGGTGTTGTGATTGTTGTTCTTGTGCTTAATATGAACATCCAGGTGCATTCAGTGATTATATCATTTGGGATTCAATATACAACACTTGTTGTTTGATCAATACAAGAATCTCCATCTTCATATTTTGGTTTTTCTTAACTTTTACACATCCAGGTGCGAAGGTAAATCTCCTTCATACGAAGATAGTTTCACTTCGTACGAAGATAGATTACCTTCGTCAAAGTGCATATCCACTTCATGCGAAGTGACCAACATAAATTCGAACATTATGCAACTATATACAGACTCGATACTATTCAATGATGAAGGCAACAAACATATGCATCAACCGCAGTTGTTTGAGCTTTGTGTTGACTGAGGATTTTGCGTTGGTGTGTTTGGCTCAAAACTTAGATATGATGAGAAACCACTATCACTACTTGAAGTGTTTGATGAAGATCCAGATGAATTATCTGCACTAATAGCAGTTTTGATCTTCGGGCTTTGAGCATTTACCATAGTACTACCTTTGAAATAAAGATCAACGTCTTGTTGAACATTTGAACTCTTCATCTTGGCCATCTTGCATAGTTCTAGCTCATGCTCTTCCAGCTTCTCGGTAAACTTCCTTAGATTTAAATCACTATATTCTTTGTTATTCTTCAGAATCATCAAATAAGTCGACCATTCACCAGTGGCAATGCGCCAGCTAGCTTGTCCACCCATTCATCATCTTCTTTTTCAATACCCAATTGTTTCATCTCCACAACTAGATGACAATACCTCTCCACAAGCTGTTTCATTGACTCTCCATTCAAGGTTGTGAATATATCAAACTCTTTCTTTAGCAAGGCCTTCTTGTTTTTTATCATTGACAAACTACCTTTAAATTTTACTTCAACGCATTCCAAATAGATTGTGCATTTCCTTGTTGTTGGAAGAGTGTGAAAATATCTTCTTTTATAGCTTGCTGAAGAAGATTTAACATCTTCTTCTCTCTTACAAATTTCTCTTTTTCAGCTAGACGAAACTTAGTTAGAGTTTTCTTAAGACCATTCTCACCGAGTGTAAAAACATATTCTTCTTGAATTGAGTACCAAGAATCCAAATAATTGGCTTGGACCCAATTATCTAAGCTTTTGTGCCAATCTTTAAAGTCATCCATGCTAATGAATTTCGGTGGCTTTGTCATTGTGCCCATTTTGTTATCTAAATTTAAATTCTTGACCACCGTTGTAGGAGATATGCCGAAAGAATTATAAAATTTGTTCTCCACCATATTAGCAATTTCATGTGGATGCAAGGATTGGTGCGAAGGTAGAAGATTTTGTGCGGAATAAAACTCGTACGGATGTAATTGAAAAAGAACACTTTAGTGCAGATGTAACCTTCGTGGGAACTAACTCTAAAACAAAGAAATTTGATTAAGTCCGTGCCAAGGTAGCTTTTTCAAATGGATGAAATTTTACTTCCGTGCGAAGGTAAACTTTTCAAACAAAATTAGTTACGTGCGGACGTAGTTCCTTCATACGAGAGTAAAAAATTCAAGTTTTCTCTTTTTTGACATTTTGATCATGATTTTGATTGAATTTTGGTCTAATTTTTTAGAGGCTTTGTTAAAAACGTATTTTATGGAATCCTTGAAAAATTAGTCCTCATGACCGTTAAATTTGTGAGAAATTATGAAAAATAAGTAGAGATGTCTTCAATGGCAAGATCTTGTTGAATTTTCTCAGATATTAGCCTCCAAGCTCTGATACCATTGTGAGGATCATTTTCCATATAATATCTCAAGCAATATCTGTTAACCTAGTCCAAATTGTGCGGAATCCAGTTTTACTTAGGTGACAAACACAACATTACTTAATTTTATGTTTTCATTAATCGTTCAAACATTTACAAGTTCTAGAATACACGCTAACAGAGCTTTGTCATCTGATCTACAAAAACATTAACTAACCCCAAGTTCACATGACTATTTATACACATGATTACCTTCATGCGAACTAAACCACCTCTGTACCAACTACATCTGTGCGGACTAGCTTCCTCCGCACGGATGTTTTCCTCCGTACGAATGTAACTTTATATAATCAAAATCATAATCCAACATTGAAACCTATTACAGACACGACTCGTAGATGTAGGCATCAGACATAGTGTATCAACATTGATGGCAATACCGAATTCTAGGGTTAAGAATTCGTAAATGGAGAGAGAGTAGGGGACGAATTGTGTTTGATGTTATGAAAGTCTAACATTAATTCCTCTATAGTAATTTCCTTATACACACCCAAGGGGAAACCCAATTAGTTAATAAGGGTAAATTGGTCATCAACAATTACCAACTAGTTATATGATAGTTATAATATATTTTGATCTATATAATATAAATGATTATAATGGCTACATGATTAAATATAACATAATGAATATATTTAATCTTACATTCTCCCACTTAGTCGAGTAATCATTTATCATGAGCAGTAGATAAGCCTGATCATGAGTTAATACTCATATTAGCATTAAACAAAGAACCGTAGCCGAGAAATAAACCGTTGAGTCATTATGCAACTCAGGACCCCCATTAGTCATACTACAACCTCAAATTAAAACCTAACAGTTATGATCAAAATATACATGTAATCTCCATTAACATTTGATTTGTATTTGTATTTGTATTTGTCTATATGTCATTATATTGGTAGAACATATGTAAGAGACATACAAAATCAAAACTGAGGAAATTTCATTTATTAAAACATAAGTAAGTATAATGTGCAATTAAATAAGCTCTTTAGTAAATCCCATATTCGAAACTTGTTCTTCAAAAACTTTAGGTTGGAGACCTTTAGTCATCGGATCCGCAAGCATACTTTAGTACTTATATACTCAATATAAAGATAATTTTCCTCAACTCGTTCACGCATGAATAAATACTTTCTATCAAGATATAAACCACCTTTAGCCGAACTATTACTATTCGAGAAACTAACGATAGCTGAGTTATCACTGTAAAGCTTCAATGGTCTAGAAATGGAATTAACGATTTTGAGTTCCAGTGATCAGATTCCTAAGCAACATTACATGACAGGTTGCGTTATAAACAACAAAGTATTTTTCCATCATTGTGGAAGTTGTTGTTAACTGTTGTTTATGACTCTTCAATGAAATAGATCCACCTACTAACATAAATATATATCAAGAAGTGGATTTCTTGTTATTTATGCATTTGGAAAAGTCAGAATCAAAATAGCCTACCACTTCTTCTATAAGTCAGTCTATAGTCTTTGTCCCTTACAGTTGATTTTTTATGACCAGGATGAGTTTGATAACGTGTCACACCCTCAAAATGACTCTATATGTAAAAATACTTTAAACAAATTTAACCATGCAATTAAAGAAATGCGGAAGCGTAAGTAAACATAAGTAAAGTGTGATAAAAAAAAACGCCCAAACCAAAGAATTTAAAAGTAAAGATGCAAACGTTTAAACAAAATAGTTTTCATGCTCGTGATGTGCTCCTACTCTGGAAGATACCTTAACAACCTGAGAAAACATGTAAAATCAAGTGTTAACATTTAATGAATAGTGACTTCACAAGTTTTAGTTCACAATTTTTTAAAGATAAGTTGTTTCCACTGGTTCAGCCCCGAACCAGTGTGTTATTGAGTTTCCCTGGTCCCACCCGAATCAGATTATCGTAAGTTTTCCGATTCAATTCCCGAATCATGTTGTTATATTTTTAGTAGTATATGTTATATGTTTAGGTAGCTAGCCTAGGTCATGTCAACAAAGTGTTCGATCCGTAGCTAACGTCGTTGCCCCTGTTTTACCAAGTTTAGCACCAACCATGCCTAAGTGTTAGGCAATTCTACACTGGTGACCTTCGACGCTCAGTCTAGCTAGGGCGACCAGCACGAGTGGAGCTTATTGGGCCCAGTAGTACTACTAAAAATTCCCTCGCTATAATCCAATACTAACAGCATCGTAAGTTTTAAGGGGACTGATATGTGATATATTGCTTCCATGTGACCATAATCGTATAACATAACCCCTCACAATATATTCGTTAATGTGTAATAGTAAAGGCGACAGTACATGTTTTATCCCCCTGTGTATTTAAAACCAAATAAAAATGTAGGGTCCGTGAACTCACCTTGTATTGCTCAGTAAGATTGAAATAAATGTATGAAATCTAGAGCGATCAACTACGCCCTATAATAGTTAGCACGGTTTGTTGGATTTTACTTATGAATTGCACGAAAGTCTTACACTTATCTAGTAACTAGCACACGAACAAGTAATCACATGGCATTTCTATTATATGGTTCCATAAACATGTTCACAACCTTCCTAAAATATGTCATATGCTATTTATACAATTAAAAAACTATCATGGATATTAAAAATAGCAAGTTCGGTTCTTATACATTCATGTTTCATTTCTAGCAAAAATCACTAACTAGGTTGTTTTGAGAGACTCGTTTAACCTCTTTACAAGCTGCAAAAATTATGATTTTTTTATGTGACGCACCGCCGGGGGGGGGGGGGTTGGTCTTGTGTAAAAAATTCAAGGCATAACTCGTTACCATAATTCCTTAAAAATCATTTACTAAGAAGCTATTAGATTCGTCACTTTCTGACTGCAGTTTACAGAAATAGTTATTTGGAAATCCACGGTTATATGATTGACGTAATTCAATTGGAGATTTGCACTGACACCTAGGACCATCTCTGTATAACTTTCATGACTTAACTCCCAATATTACCCAAGTTATGACGTAAAAAATAATAAACAAATTCTGCAGAAAAACACAACTTTGACTACTACAATGAAATAATTCCTTTAAAATAGTAAACGGCATCAAAAAATTGTGATTCCAGTGCATTTTGAACTGGCTCGTACGAGTGAAAATGTCACTCATACGTGTGACTCATACGAGTAATAAACATCTCACTCGTATAAGTAAGTTAGGTTGTTCGTACGAGTGACATCTTGTCACTCGTATGAGCAACCATTCGCAAGAGCTGCTCATGTCTATATATAGGTGTTGTGTGTTTATTGTTTGTGAGTTTTGGAAGTTCCCTGGGGGAAACGCTGATGGATTCTCTCCAGGAACTCCGCCAGCCAGACAAGTTGTATGCTCTTTCGGTATGAATGAAATGAATGCTTCCGCTGATTCTGTTCCTACTCCCTTTCTACCGAATCGATACTATCATACGCCCAAGCTTCCGTCTAGAACAGCCACCGCCAGGGCCACATTTTATTAACCCATATATGGATTTCATCAACTTACAAACTTGATGTTCTTAGCCTTCGAGTTTAAAGCCTTCAGGTTGTTGCATGTACACATCTTCGTCTAAGTCTTCGTTAAGGAAAGCAGTTTTAATGTCCATCTGATGCAGCTCTAAATCAAAATGAGGTACTAGGGCCATAATGATCTTTAATGTATATTTACGAGAGACAAGTGAAAAAGACTCTTGATAATCAATTCCCTCTTTCTAAGTGTAGCCCTTTGCAACCAATCTCGCTTTATAACGTTCAACTTTCACATTCGGATCCAGTTTCATTTGAATACCCATTTACATCCTCCGGGTTTGACCCCGTTGGGTAATTCTACCAAATCTCAAATGTCATTTTTCTTCATGGATTCAAACTCATCATTCATTGCTTTATTCCATTCAGAATAGTGGTCATTGCTAATGGCTTCCTTATAAGAGACAGGATCATTGAACTTTCCAGTATCCATTTCAACATCAATCAGGTAGGTAACATAGTCATCCCAATTAGTAGGCCTTCTAGGCCTGGATAACCTCGTAAGTATCAGGTTCAGCATTGTCTGGGTTTTAAGCGTTTGATGTGCCTTCATTATGAGGTATAATTGGTTCTGAGATTGTAGAGGTGAATTTGGAGTTGGTGGAGTAACTTCAGTTGTAGTAGTTGCATCAGGTACAAGAGGAGTAAACTGACGTTATGGTAAGCGATGAGTCCCCCCCCCCCCCCCGCGTCTTGTACTTCTTGCAATTCTTCGTATGGTTTGGTACTGCTCCTACTAACCTTAAAATCCCCTAGGAACGTGGCAGCCTTGGTTTCAACAATACAGTGACATGGGAAGGACAAAAGACACGATAACCCTTTGAGTGATCAAGATACCCAATAAAGAAACAGGTAACTGTTTTAGGGTCAAGTTTCCTTAGGATAGAATTGTAAAGTTTTGATTCAGCAATGCAGCCCAATACTTTCATATATTTAAGACTCGGTTTCCTTCTTGTCCAAATTTCATAAGGAGTTTTAAGGATAGACTTAGAAGGAACTTTATTGAGTATATGAACATCTGCTTTTAATGTGTCAGTAAAGATGAATAATGGTAAACTGGTGTTGGATAACATACTGTGCACCATGTTCATTAGGTATGATTTCTACGTTCAGCGACACCATTTTGCTGAGGTGTACCTAGCATGGTGTATTGGTTCACAATCCCCTGGCCATCACAAAACTTATAAAATGGAGCAGGTGCTTGACCCACATCTATATTGTGATAATACGTAATCTTGAGGTAAAAAACCATTCGTTTTCGCTTTTATAAATAATGTCATACATATATGCTATTTATATTAACGAATGAACATGTATAGCAAATTGATCATATACCTATCCAATTTATATTATACAAGCGAATATTCGAAACCAAATCTCTATGTTGTTGAACCAACCCCAACCATTTAAACCATAACTAGAGTAATATATATACATATTATTAGTTGGTGATAAATGATACACTTAATATTAGTTGTTTGAAAAAAATATATATTGATGTATGTCTAGCCAAAACGCAGCCACCCCACATTTTCTTTTTCTTTTATGTTTTGTGGAAAGTCCACACCCACTCTTAAGTTCTTAGAGCCCAATCCCCACTTTCCCTTTCCCCTTAATTTTTCCTATTTGTCCTACACATGTCCACCGCCCCACACCCATTAAACCCTTTTAAGTTACGTATGTTGCATGTCGTCTGTTATTTCCCCTAGATCAAACACTAAAACACCACTACACGATTCTATGTGCTTCCCTCCTCATGTTACTTCTTGCTCCACGACCATACAAGACCTTCACTCATCGATCCGAGTTTCAAGCGGCCCTGCACCACCTCCAAATCCCGGTAACTCATCAATCATTGTTTTAGTTTCATTCAATATTGATTAAACTTGTGTACCATGGCTGCGTTTTTATTAAGAAATTGATACTTGATGTTTATGAGTTGCTATTACATAAGATCATGATGATATGAGTTGCTTGAGATATTCCCATAAGTTCATGCATATTGTGGGTTGTAACCATTGAAACTTGGCTATGGTCTTAATATTATTAGCATGTCTGGTCGATTTTGATGCTACATGTATTATTAGGGTTGCTACAAATCTTGTAGTTATACTTATAATGGGTTACAAGTTCTGTTAACTCTTTTGAGTTTGAATAAATGGAGTTAAATCTAACAGGTAATGATAATTAGTGTTATGTAACCTAATTGATGATGAGAACCTGTTGAGATTAATGTTTATATGTTGTTGGGTTCGCTAGTAAATGGTTCGCAGGATCGAGTATCGAAAATAGAATCTGTTCAAACGTTACAGCCGACTTCAGTTGGCTCTAATCGGGTAATAATTGAACGGGAAACTAGATTTCCTTGAGACTATAACGTGCTATTTTGAAATATGCTTCTAATGGCGCTTAATCATAATTTTTGGACATAATTTGATATTTCAAGTAAATTATTTCGTTTAAGTAATTAAAGCTGTGTTTTTCTGCAGATTTTGTGTGTTATGTTTTAAGTCATAACTTGGTGAATAGTTAGACTTAGATCATCAAATTTATACTATAGATAGCATTATGTGATTGTGTGAATATCCAAGTGGAATAATGTCAATCAGATAAAGGAGGTTTTTAAATAAATTTTTCCGTGAGCTACAGTCAAAAAGTGACAAATCTGGTTGCTGCTTAGTAAATGATTTTTTTATAAATTATTGTTAAGGAGTTAGACTCTACAAATTTAACAAAAGTCCAGCCCCTCCGAGGGGCATGTCACATAAAATATCACACTTTTTCCAACCTCGTAAGTAGGTAAACAAACATCCCAAAATAGCCTAATATTAGTGAATTTTGTTAGGTATGATTATAAAGTATAATTTTCAAACTTGCTACGTTTAATATCCGCACATGCTTAATGATTGTACAAATGGTGTAATGCACGTGGTAGGTTATATTGTGAACTTGTGCTTGAAAACTACATGGTAAATATTTGTGACAATTTGTACGCATATAATTTTTTAGATACGTGTAGTATTTGCGTGAATTACATAAATGACCCCTAATATTATTGGTAATCATAATAAGACGTGGTTGACTATTCTAGCTCGCATAACATAACCTGCCGAGCTAATCTAAGGTGAGTTCACACATTTACTAAAAGTATGCATTCCCGGGTATTGGGAACCCCACTATCCTTGGATTGGGACCGCGTAGTATTTCTTGATTGGAATACTACTAAACAAATACTATACTTAAGCGGACTAAATAAACTCTATCTGAAAGTCTCCATGCATTTTAGTTGTCGGTTTTGCAAACGGGCTATAGTTGAAGCGCTATTAGATTCGACAAACTTCACACCATGCGGGGAGTCGGGCATGAACTATTGACCTTGACACGATGATAGACATTGACATTGACATTGACATGGGGCACAACAACTACAACAGTCAAGTTTACGGAAACATGCAGTTTAGTATCTTAACCATGGGTTATCTACCCATGACATGTCTTATAAACTAAGTACTTAAACGAACTTATTTTTATAACAACACTAAAAACTGTGAACTCACCAACTTTATGTTGACACACTATTTCATACTTTGTAGGTCAGTAGATACAACTTTGGACGAGCGTTGCAATCGGCTAGAGTGTGTGGTTCGTAAAGCCTAATGTTTGTGTATTTGTTAAACTTGTGGTTTTAAGGTTTGATGTGTTTTACTTTATTTTTATGCTGTAACATAAACTGTGTTTTGGACTTTTAAACATTTCTCACTAATTGTGTTGATTGTGATGATTTTACAACT
This sequence comes from Scalesia atractyloides, assembly GCA_947069175.1. NCBI lineage: Eukaryota > Viridiplantae > Streptophyta > Magnoliopsida > Asterales > Asteraceae > Scalesia > Scalesia atractyloides. The sequence goes on from CAMTDV010000028.1 coordinate 34,649,880, forward strand.
TAAATAATTGGTTCAACATGATTAGTGGCTAGCAACTGGTCAGTCGCACCACTCACGGTAAAACTTTGCTTCTAGATTTTGATGGTGTGATAGATTGGTATTAGAGCCATTGGTTATAATAAACTAGGTTTAAAATCTAATTTTTTTATGAAAACCAGACTATAACCATTCTTTACTAGAAGCCACAACGACACACACTCCATATTGCAAGGTTCGTCATACTTAGATGCGTACATGGTAACTGTATTATTTGGCATTATACATGTTGTATATATATATATATGTGTGTGTGTGTGTATATATATAGGAGAAGGATCCACTAGGAACCACATTTTATTGCGAGAACCAATGTGAACACAACCTAAAATATCTAAAAAAACAAACAGACAATTTTTTTAATATTTTTAGAAAAAATCACTATTTTTCGTCATTAAAAAAACCAAAAAAAGAAAAAAGAATTTCGAGTAACAATTATCCATGCATATGTGCATATGTATCAACTCTTTGACAAATTTCGTAATACATTATCGATATTAGACGATTGCACTTTCATTTATACTACCATCCATAATACACTACTTTTTACATTAACAATATTAGAAATGCACATGTGCATCTATATGTATGAACCTGAGATAACGTGTTTTGGTACACTACTATGAATACACTTTCCCTTTCATCTATCATATCATCCAAAATACACTACCATTACCTCCTACCATCCATAATATAATACAATTACCTCCTACCATCTATAATACAATACCATTACCAATATTTTACTTTATTACATGTATATCAACCCCGTTAATACCATCCAAACAACATATTACAGCATAAAGTGACAAATATAACCAGACCATTAACCACTAGATATAACTAACCAAAAAACATGTATATGGACCTACTTTATCATTCAAAATCACACACTTTTGTACCAAAACACGTTAGATCATGTTTATACATAATGATACACATGTACATTTTTAATATTGTTAATGTAAAAAGTAGTGTATTACGGAATTTGTCCAAAAAAAATAATATATACACACATGTGAATCAATAATTTTACTCGAAAAAAAAATTTGGTAATGAAATATAGCGATTTTAATAAAGAAAATATTAAAAGAAAATTGTCTGTTTTTAGGTACTTTTTGTGTTTACATAGGTTCTCGCGGTTCTCGCAATAAAGGTGGTTCTCGCATGAATATATGAGAGAGGATTATGAGAAAACTACGTATAAATGAGGAAACTAAAAAAGCCTAAAAGACAAACCATTTTTTTACAATTTTTTATAAAAAATCTTTACTTTTTATGTGTAAAAAAATTTTAAAAAAAACCTTGTAGTACACATGTGCATTATATGTATGTACTTCACATGTGCATTATATGTTTATATTTAGCTTTTAGGGTTAGTGTTTTTGGGGGTTTAGGATTAGGATTAGGTTTTTGGGTGTGTGGGAGGGGGTTTAGGTTTTTATTTGGGGGGGGGGGGGTTAGGTTTTTTTAGGGGTGCGCGTGGGGGTTTACGTTTAGGGTTTAGTTTTATTTTTTTGGGAGTAGGGTGTGTAGTTTTATTGGGAGCAGGTGTTTAGGCTTTGGTGGGAGGGTGGATTTAGGTTTTTTTTTTATGGGGCGGGGGTGGGGGGTTTAGGCTTTTCGGGGGTGTCGGTGGGGGTGGATTAGGTGGTTTAGGCTTTTTCATATTAATACACATGTCTAGTACACCTTTTTTTTAAGTTTTTTTATATATTATATATAGCGATTTTTATTAAAAAAAAAAAAAAAAAATAAAATTTTGATATTTTTTAGGCTTTTTTAGTTAGTCTTTTTGTTTTCTCATGTGTGAACTAAATACATAAACATGATATGCTCTAGGTAAGATCGAATTACCCTACCTCTAATCCAAAACCATAACACACTAAGGGCAAGGAACCAGTCGTACCTAATTCACGACCACAAGTTTCCCGAGCTTACCCTTGGGCTAGAATGAAGCGACGTGAGAAGTGTCTACTAGAGATACCTATTTATGAGGAGCTTGCTATGGGTCATAGCAAGAAACCCTGAGAGCTAACTCTCGAAGAGGCGATGAAGGAAATCCAGCTGCTAAGGGAAAGCTAAGCTCTTATGACTCAGCAGCACAACTTGGTCACCTACACGAGGCAACTACAAACACTAGTGCTCGGAATGCGAAATAATCTACAACACGCTCAAGCATAAATCCAAGAGTTGAATGCGAAACACGAAGCGCCTAACGAAGCCAAGGAGGAGGAAGACTCGGAGGAAGATCCGGATGTTAACGACAATTTATATCTCTTGTCGGCGATGAGGATTGAAGACTCTATTTACTCCATTTTCGTTTACGCATTTCTTTTTCTTTGAACTTAGATGGGGAGACTTGTTTTCCCCGTACGACTAATGAATTTGAGTTTTAATATTTAACTGGGAATGTATTTGGTGATGCAATATCTTCGGATTGATTATTAGAATATCGAACGTTTTGGTTTATGACAACCCTATTCTACTCCATGGTTTCCTGTACTGAGTATGAAAGTTATTTTGTTTATGCGAATCTTCTCACTCGTCTTTGCACTGGCAGTTGTTTACCGTTTAATGCGATATATAATTTCTTTTATCGATTTAGACAGATCTATCATTCCTTAATCATGGTGACACTATATCTTCATTTATCCATGCAGAAAACCCGCATAAGATTTTGCTCTAGCTTAGAGAATTTGGTAAGCTTGATTTTTGATCCTTGGTGATCACTTCTTGAACCCTAAGGTGGTGATGTGTTGTTGATACGACCATACCATTTTGAAGATGTTTTCCTGTCCTCGCATTGAAACCCCTTGACGGGACATATGTGCTATTTCAAATTCAACCGCATGATGTTTAATCACAAACCATTTTTGAACATGTTTGATGGCTTGACTAATCACAAACTCATTTAAGTTCTGAATCAAGGTGAATTTATCCCACTTCGCACACAGACAAGCTCGAAAACTTTGACAGACGTTTTAGTTAAACCTAAACACTACAAACTCGGACAAAAACTGTTTTCTTTGGTTAACTCTTGTTATGCCAACACCATAGGCGTAACACTTTTGTTAGCGAATAACGTTCTTCATTTTTATATTATACCACTTGTGTACCTCTGATTACATCCTCGACATCGGATAAATCCTTACTACTGATTCTAAAACATTTATGTATTTCATCAACTTTAACGCATTGATTTCGGCTACACTCTGGTATGTTTTCACGTCTTATCCTGTTGTGTTTCATGACCAGTATTATTCTTATATAATCCTATTCTTTGCAAATTCTCGCTTGGTTAAATCACCCTCTACAAACGTTAATCAGGGAGCAACGAGCCATACTTAAACTCATCAAATGTAGGAGCACAAAGTAAAACTTTCTACTTTATTGAGTTATGCCAAGGTTAACACCCTTTCCGTGAGAAGGCACCATACTTATGTATACTCTATCGACTTCTTTGTTTGGTGTTTACTATCTCACTGACCAAAAGATGGTCATATACTTCAACCAACTACTACCAAAATACCATGATTGATACCTGCCAAAAATTTCATTTTCCGTCTTCATGAATGCGTCAAGACACTACCATTTCAAGCTAAAGGGGCATGATGCTTGACTAGACCCAAACAAGGTGGTTGTCAAGAACCATTATCCGCTCTTGTGCATTCATGATCCATTCGACCAGCTGCAAGGGTCAAGATGAAGATCTTTCAAAGATCTTTCAATGTACCTTCGTTTTTTAGGGATCTTATGAACCGCGTGTGCAAAACCTACCTGGACAAGTTTATCATCGTCCTTATAGACAATATACTGATCTACTGTAAGACTAAGGAGGAGCATGCAAAGCATTTGCGGCTTATCTTGGAGCTTCTGAGGAACGAGCAGCTTTATGCAAAACTCTCAAAGTGTGACTTCTAGATTGGAGAAGTGCATTTCCTTGGGAAAATAGTCAGTGAAGCTTGAATACATGTCAACCCTTCCAAAAATGAATTTGTAGGTCCATTCTCGGATCTGATAAGTTCAGGTCTAACTTGATTCACCTAGCCTTAAATGTGAGGAATCCATTTTAGATATAGGCAACATGTTAAACAAGATTATATTCCTCAATTATATGTTTTCATTAATTGTTCAACATGTACAAGATCCTAAAAACACTTGGACAGGGCTACGCTTTCCAGTGTATCAAAACGTTATAGACTCATGACCCACACTCTCCTATTTATAGACAAATCACTTCGTGTGGACTTGACTGCCTACCTTCGTACAAAGTGGATCTCCTTCGTACGAAGTGACTTATTCACCTTCATACGAAGGCACTTGACTTTACCATCGTACGAAGGTAGATATTACACATACATTCATTATGAAATCTAACATGTAAAATTCTATTACACACTCGATACGACTTGGTGACGTAGGCGACATACATATGCATCTACAGTCTCCCTCTTGGATGTTGTAGCCGTCTCGAAGTCGTAGTCTTGAACAATCTTCATAACTTTAATAACTTTGACTTTTCAGTACAACAATTCTATCAGTAATCTCCCCCTTACTATGAACTTTAATCATCAACATGTTCCCCCTTTATTTGAGCTTCTTTTACATTATTCAAAATTTCACATCCTGCTACCCTTTCTATCAACTTCCTGTTCAAAAATTTCAAATTTTAAACATCTTATCAGTTAACAACCCTCTCAGTTAACCAAGTCTAAGTTAATGACCCTAGTTATTTGATTTATCTACCAAGTTCAAATGAATGCCCTTGGTTGATCACTTTGTGAACAACCTGATTTTTTCTATCACATTTAAGTTTTAAATTAATGAACTTTTAATCATTTCAATATAAAACTTTCAATACCATATTCTCTTTATTTTGTTCAACAACTTTAGACTTTGAAGATCAGCTTTCCATCATCAGCAGTCAAAACTAAGATGAGTATAAAATCTTTTGGAGTTTATGAAATGAAATCTTTATATACAAACATATTTATAGACAATTTTGTGAGTTAGTGTAAAAGTATCATATCATTTTTGAGACATATCACTAGTATCGTTGATCTGATAATAACTTTAAGTCCTAAACGGATTCACATAGATTGTCAATGTATTGGCCCACTTAAACCTCTTCACACTTCTCAATTGTCTTAGAACTTGACTTACCCGTGTTTCCCACCTTAGAATATAATCCCGTATCAAGATTCCCTAGATTTCATTTTACACGTGAAGATATCTAACTAATATTTGTATCTAGGTTATGCAAGACCTAGAGAGCTTAGGTTAGTACCATCGTAAAGATAAAGAGATTAATGCTCAACTAAAAAGTGGTGTTCTATATTTGGAATATTTTGACTCCAATTGTCATATATTTCGATACTTTCAATTAGATGCAGTTTTCTGTTTTAAAGCAAAAGTATTTTACAAGTTTTAGGCCATTGCTGATGCAAAATTAGAATAACTTGCATAATACCACATATATCAATCATCTATAAAGACCTAGTATCTCATAATCTGACAATCTCTCAAGAGATGTTAACCCACTAATTAAGAAGTTTTTTCTTTATGTTTATATCTTGAAAACAATTTACTGAATGTGCGAAGCCTACTGACACATCATCAGTGAGACCTGTGTAAACATTTTCTAACACTGCATTTCTTAAGCATACTGTGATAGCCCACTGATATACTATCATTTTCTCTTTTTACCCGAAAACTCATTTTGTATTTTTCATGTTTTTTTACATTTTTGCATTTTTATATGCTTTTATATTTTTTACAACATATTTCTCCCCCTAAATTCAAAAAAATATTTTTGGATTTTTGTTTTTAAAGAAAGAAACATTAACCGACTAATGAAAAACTCTTCAATTCGCCATCCATGACTGCTTCACATTTTCCTTTTACACTTTCTCCCTTCATGATGACAAAACTTTGACACTTTTGATTTTAAAAATATTTACAAATCTGTCTTTTCAACCAGTTTTCTGTTCAACAGTAAGGATTCTATGATATTTTTAATCGTTTTCAAAAATACTAAACATTTAAATAAACCCATCATGGCCATTCTGAAAGTTTTTCATATTGATCCGGCCAAACTCCTCGTCATGTGCCAAGGGACTTCACTATTGATGATTAACTTGTAACTCAGAATCCCCTATACAATCAGACAAACTGATCATTTGAATAATGACACCAAAGTCTTTCCAGTATTGGTTGCATTATTAGCAACATTTTTTATCCTTTTCTTTTTCTTTCTAATGTTCAACCTTTTTTAACTTTTCGGTTGAAACAAAATTTTCAACCTTTTCAAAAACCATTTTATCTTTTATCACCCATGTTTTGTTTTTAAACATTGCTTTCTTGAAATAAAATGAAGAATCTTTTTGTTCATTACTTTTTGAAGATTCACAAGTTTCAAAATTTGAAAACTTTGTATTAATTGTTTCACTTAGTTTGTAGATTCTTTGATTTATTTCTAAACCTGTGTTGGAACTAATGTCGGTGATTTTTGTTCACATCTTCGGAATTTTTCTAAACATCGAAAATAGGTTTAGGTTTCATTTGTGGACATCTTCGAGCAAAGTGTCCAGTTTGATTACATTGAAAGCACGTCTTGATGTCTGATACAAAAGAGGATTCTTTAACCTGTTTTCGTTGTTGTTGAGCGAAAACTTCTTCATTAGATTGGTTTGAAAATTGACTTTTTATTGTACTTTCTGAACTTGCAAGCACAAAATTCGTTTTCTTTACAAATTTTGATTTTTCTAACTTGTTAGAGTTTTTCATATTATATCTTGAACCATTTCTTACCCTGTAATACTTTTTCTGTTGATAATTAGGGTAGACAATTCTTGGTTTGGTATAATAAGATCTGTTTGGTTTAAAGTTTGAAAAACTTTGATCGCTTGTAAAATCTTCAATTTCAGAGATTTCAATCTCAACAAGCTTGAAAACTTTTTCAAGTCTAACCAAATTCACATTTGGAATTAGAAATTCAGAATCAGAATATAGTTAATCAGATCCACACCTTTTATACATTAAATATTTGGATCACCATTTGAACTATTTCCTGATTTACGAAGATAGTTATCATGCAAACTTTTGTCACTTTCAGGCTGTGAATTTTAACTTCCTTTTTGAATTTGTAGTTTTGTATTTTCAAAACTAGATTTATCATTTTCATTACCCAAAACCTTTTCAAGCACATTTTTAACCACTTCTGATGCAGCATCAACATCAGATTAGAGTTCGTCACATCAATGTTGTAAGACAACTGATATTTTTGGACAGTTTTTATCTTCAAATCCAGTGCCTTTTCCACCCCTTCTGGTTTTTTTCTTTGAATAGTTATTCCACACGGGGGTGGAATTGATTATAACCTAAGCCTTTGTTTTGATAACCATAGACATCTTACCTATTTTAATCTTTTCAAGTAGGTTTAGGAACAATGTGATCAAGTACATATGAAGCTGTAAAATAACTGATTAATATTTTATCAACCCGTTCTGCTTCAATTCTCATTTTTTTCTAATTCTTGTTTAAGTTTAGCGATCATGTCAATGTGAATGTTAATGGCCATTTGCTTGTCCATGACAGTCGCTTTTAACACTGAGATTGTAGCGCTATCTTCCCTATTTGTATCACGGTGTTGATTAATTGCATCACATTATGATGTTTTAGCTCTCTATATTTTTCATCCTTTTTCCAGACAAGACATGCACGAAACATTGTTTGCATTGTCTTTCTGTTTCGACTTTCTCAATTCTATTCTCTTCCTTGACTTCTTCGACCACGAATTTCTGATCAACTTTAAACGTTCCAGCTTTCTCGTTTAACCAATCCATCATTACTTTCTCAGCAATCATTTCTTCTTTACATTGTGCGTTCTGATGTTCTCTTTGTTCACACCAAGAAACCTACACCTGCAAAAGAATTATAAAGTTGAGGAGACATAAATGCTTGACAAGCATTTTGTAGAATTTCTTCCCAAGTATAATACCATTAGTTAGATTCTTCTGGAGTTTCATCATAAACAATCTTATCACCGCCACTGACTTCTTCAAATTCGTTTTCCATTATAACCATAGTTTCACTTTCCATTTTATGCTTTAACTCTTTCTTCTTTTCAATTTTGGGTAATGATCTTTAATTTTCTCAAATAATTCATGTAATGTAAATATTGTAAATCTAGAATTCTTTTTCAAATAAATCAAAGCTTCATCCCACTCTGAAGGTAAAGCATCTGCAAATTTGAATAACTTTTCATAATCCGAAAACTTGGGCTCGAACTCTCTTAACTTGCTTACGAAACACAAAATCGTTTTATCAAATCATCCAGTGATTCATCTTCTTTACACATAAAATTTTCAAATCTCTTAACCCAAAATTTTTTTTGATCTTTAGAATTCACATACAAAGGCACATCATCCCAATCATTCATTTTATTATACTCAGTTCATATAAAGATAAAACAATCAATTTTTTCTGATTTATCTTTGTCCGAAGATAAAATCAGATTTTCTAAACACGTCATTTCATACAAAGGTAGATTTTTAAACTTGAAAGAACTTTACTTCTTACAAAGGTAATTTTATCTTCGTGAGAAGTTCAACTTTTAAAATTGAAAGATTTTCACTTCGTACGAAGGTAATTCTATCTTTATGCGAAATGACAAGTTCGTGCGAGGGTAATTCAAAATTTCACGTTTTTCAACGATTTTATCATGATTTTGGTAGATTTTAGGTCTGATTCTTTCAAGGGTTTGTTAGAAGTAGATTTTAAGTACTCCGTGAAATATTCAATCCATTTCGACCGTTAAATCTTTGAAAAAATGATTAACATAGTGAAAATGAGTAGAGGAGAAATTGAATCTTGTTAAATTGTCTTCAAATCAGGCCTCGAGGCTCTAATACCACTTGTAGTCTGTTCTCGGATCCGATAAGCTCAGGTTTTATTTGATTAACCTAGTCTTAAATGTGTAGAATCTATTATAGACTTAGGCGACATGTTTAACAAAATAATATTTCCTCAATTATCAAAACATTAGACCTACTCTTAAATGTGTGGAATCCATTCAAAACGTGTACAAGATCCTCAAAACACTTGGACAGGGCTACGCCGTTCAGTCTATCAAAACGTTATAAACTCAAGACCCACACTCTCCTATTTATAGATAAATCACTTTGTGCGGACTTGACTGCCTACTTTCGTACGATGTGGATCTCCTTCATACGAAGTGACACACTTGCTACTTTCTACCTTCGTGCATCTTGGTCTATCTTCGTACGAAGTGACGTGATAACCTTTGTACGAAGTCACTTCACTTTACCTTCGTACGGAGGTAGATAATACACATATACATTATGAAATCTAACATGTACAATTTTATTATAGACTCGATACGACTCGATGATGTAGCCGACAAATATATGCATCAACAGAATCCGTTAAAAATTTGGCCTGCGCCTAAAACTCCAACCGAAATCCGACAATTCCTTGGCTTAGTGGGTTATTACCGTAGATACATCGAGGGATTCTCGAAGATTGCACAACCTCTTACTGCTATAACTTAAAGGGTATCACCTACAAGTGGGATGATGCTCAAGAATCCGCATTTCAACATTTGAGGGAAAAGCTTATAGAACACCTATTCAATCGCACCGATGATTTCGTTATCTACTGCAATGCATCTATCCAAGGACTCAGTTGCCTGTTGATGCAATAGAGAAAGTCATTGCTTACGTGTCTAGGCAACTTAGCGTCCACGAAAAGAACTACACTACCCATGATTTGGAATTGAGAGCCCTAGTTTTTGCCCTCAAGATCTAGAGACACTACTTATATGGTACTAAGTGTACGATCTACACCGACCACCAGAGTCTTCAGCATATTCTCGACCAAAAGGAGCTCAACATGCGGAAGCGTCGTTGGGTTGAACTCCTGAACGACTACGACTGTGCGATCAAGTATCATCCGGGTAAGGCTAATGTGGTAGCCAACGCCCTCAGTCGGAAAGAAACCTGGCCCAAGAGAATTCAAGCAATGAAACTCACCATTCATTCTAACTTCCTGATTAGATCCGTACTGCACAAGCTGAAGCATTGGAGGAGGAAAACCTTCAAGCTGAGTCCATGCGGGGCATGGAAAAATAACTTGAAACTAAATCGGATAGTAATTGTTATTTCATTAAGCAGATATGGGTTCCACTACAGGAATTTTGAGGGTTATCGTTATGGATGAAGCTCACAAAACCAGCTACTCGGTTCACCCTAGTTCTGATAAGATGTATCACGACCTGAAGACTCTATACTGGTGGCCGAATATGAAAGCTAACATAGCCACCTATGTAAACAAGTGCTTAACCTATGCTAGGTTCAAGATAGAATATCAAAAGCCATCAGGGTTAATACAACAACCGGAACTACCAATGTGGAAATGGGAGTAAATTTCCATGGATTTCATTAACGACCTACCTAGAACTCAAAGCTAAATGACACCATTTGGGTGATCGTGGACCACCTAACCAAGTCAGCTCACTCCCTCGTGATCAAAGAAACTGATAAGTTTTCCAAACTTTACAACAAATATTTGAAGGAAGTAGTTTCTAGGCATGGAGTGCCGATCTCCATATCTCTGATCGTGACCCTCGTTTCGCATCTAATCTGTGGCAAGCTATGCACAAATTCTTCGAATCACGTCTAGACATGAGCACAGACTATCACCCACAAACCGATGGTTAAACCGAGCGCACTATTCAGGCCCCAGAAGACATGCAACGAGCATATGTCATTGATTTCGGAAACAGCGGGAAAGACACCTACCTCTGGTGGAATTCTCTAATAACAACTGTTACCACACAAGTATTTAGGATGCACCATTCGAATCATTGTATAGATGAAAATGCCGATCACTTCTTTGTTGGGCTGGAGTTAGAGATAGTCAAATCACTTGCCCTGAACTGATGCTTGAAACATCAGAGAAGATTGCTCAAATAAGAAACCGAATGGTGGCAGCTCGTGACCGTTAGAGTTTTGTTAAAAGTTTCACTTTGGAAGGGTGTTGTCCATTTTGGGAAATGGGGCAAACCAAATCCGCGTAAAGTGAGACCATTTGAGATCTTAGACAGAATTGGCACAGTGGCGTATAGATTGAACTTACCTGAAGGGCTCAGTGTTGTGCAATATGTCTTTCATGTATATAATCTAAAGAAGTGCTTATCCGATGAAACCCTTGTGGTTCCATTCAAAGTGCTCAAGATTGATGATCAACTCCATTTCATTAAGGAACCAGTCGAAATTGTGGATCGTGATACCAAAACACTCAAGCGTGGTAAGATTCCTATTGTTCGAGTTCGTTGGAACTCAAAACGTGGCCCATAGTTCACTTGGGAATGGGAAGATCAAATGATGTGCAAGTATCCTCAATTGTTCAAGAATAACGCATCCAGTGCTGAAGCTACTACTGATTTCGAGACGAGTGGGGATGATGTGACACCTCACGAAACCGTTCAACCGCACTAGCTTCTTCAACAACTGCTTGCAAAAAAATTCGGGACAAAATTTCTTTCAACTTGGGGATGATGTGACAATCGTAATCTTGAGGTAAAACACCATTCGTTTTAACTTTCATAAATAATGTCATACATATATGTTATTTCTAAAAATGAATGAGCTTGTATGAAGAATTGATCATATACCTACCCAATTTATATTTTACAAGCGAATATTGAAAACCAAATCTCTATGGTGTTAAACCAACCTGAATCCTTTAAACCATAACTTGTGTAATATATATACATATTATTAGTTGGTGATAATTGATACACTTAATAGTAGTTGTTTAAAAAAATTATATATTAATGTATGTCTAGCCAAATAGCAGCCACCCCACATTTTCTTTTCCTTTTACATTTTGTGGGAATGTCCACACCACAAAAGTTCTTAGAGCCCAATCCCTCGCCCACTTTCCCTTCCCCCTTAATTTTGCCTATTGGCCCACACATGTCCACCGGCCAGCACCTATTAAAACCTTTTAAATTGATGTATGTTGCATGTCGTATGTCATTTCCCCTAAATCACACCCAAAAACACCACTAGCGATTCTATGTGCTTCCATCCTCCTGTTACTTCTTGCTCGACGGCCATACAAGACCTTCACTCCTCGATTTGAGATTCTCATGGCCCTACACCACCTCAAAATACAGGTAACTCATCAATCATTGTTTTAGTTTCATTCATTATTGAATTAACTTGTGTACCATAGCTGCATTTTTATTAAGAAATTGATACTTGATGTTTATGAGTTGCTAGAATTATGTAAGATCATGATGATATGAGTTGCTTGCGATATTCCATAAGTTCATGCATATTGTGAGTTGTAAACCCTTGAAACTTGGCTATGGTCTTGATATTATTAGCATGTTTGGTTAATTTTAATGCTACATGTATTATTAGGGTATGCTAGAAATATTGTAGTTATAGTTATAATGGGTTGCGAGTTCCATTAACTCTCTTGAGTTTGAATGGATGGAGTTAAATCTGATTGGTAATGATATTAGTGTTAAGTAACCTAACTGACGATGAGAACCTGATGAGATAAATGTTTATATGTTGTTAGGTTCGCTAGTAAATGGTTTGTGGGATCGAGTAGCAAAAACAAAATCCGTTCGAACGTTACAGCTGACTTTAGTTGGTTCTAATCGAATCATAATTTAACGAAAACTGGATTTTCTTGAGCCTATAATGTGTTATTTCAAAACATGCTTCTAATGGAGCTGGAATCATAATTTTTGGACGTCGTTTGATATTTTAAATAAATTATTTCGTTTCTGCAATTAAAGCTACGTTTTTCTATAGATTTTGTGTGTTATGTTTTAAATCATAACATGGTGAATAGTTAGAGTTAGATCATGAATTCGTACTATAGATAGTCTTATGTGGTTGTACGAATCTACAACTAGAATCACGTCAATCGAATAACTGAGGATTTTTAAATAATTTTTTTCGTGAGCAGTAGTCAGAAAGTGACGAATCTGATGACTGCTTAGTAAATGCTTATGTTATAAATTTTAGGTAAGGAGATAGACTCGATAAATTTAACACAAGTCCAATCCCTCCGAGGGGCACACCACATAAAAATATCATAATTTTTGCAACCTCGTAAGTATGGTAAACGGACATCCCAAAACAACCTAATTTCAATGAATTTTGTTAGGTATGATTATAAGAGTATAATTGTCGAACTTGCTATGTTTAATATCCGCACATGCTTAATGATTGTATAAATGGTGTAATTGCATGTCGTATATTATATTGTGAGCTTGTGCATGAAAGCTACATGTTAAATGTTTGTGACAATTTGTACGCACGTTATTTGTTAGATGCATGTATGATTTGCGTGAATTACATAAACGACCCCTAATATTGTTGGTAGCCATAATAGGACGTGGTTGACTAATCTAGCTTGCATAACTTAATCTGCCGATCTAATCTAAAGTGAGTTCACACATTTACTAAAACCATGCATTCCCGGGTATTGGGAACCCCACTTTCCCTGGATTGGGATGGCCTAGTATTCATGGATTGGAATACTACTAAACAAATACTGTAATTTATACTTCATGTCTTTAGCATACTAAACGAACTCTATCCGAAAGTCTCCACACATTATACTGATTAGTTTCTAGCTTTGGCAAACGAGGTATAGTTGGTTTCACAAACCTCACACCATGGTGGAAGTCGGGCGTGAACTATTGATCTTGACACCTTGTTAATGATGATAGACATTGACACGGGGCACAGCAACTACAACAATCAAGTTCTCGGTACCACACAGTTTAGCAGCTTAACGATGGGTTAGCTACCCATGACATGTCTTATAAAACTATAGTATTAAAATGAACTTATTTTTGTAACAACACTGAAATCTTTGAACTCGCCAACTTTATGTTGACACACCATTTTGATGATTTCGAGATCTTATAAGATTTCGAGTTCTAAGTGGTTTTTTAGATCTCCAATAGGCTGTTTTTTTATTTCAGAATGATAAGATTTTGAGTTTTCATGAGATTTCAAGTTCTATGTAATCTCGAAATCTTTTATGGAGTTCTATGTAACAACCATTGGTGAGATGTGCTAGAAGTATGGTTTAGAGAGTATGTAGAAAGAAGGCAAAGAATTGTTTTTGAGGTGCAAAACAAACCATACATGTCACAATATGAAATCAATAAAGATTGTACACACAAAAGCATGTGCATGAATGAATTGCACAAACAACTATAGTAAAAACACTAAATAAAGAACTTACTAAATATAAGTTATATAATAGAGCATGCACAATTTCAGACTTTCAAACTGTTATCATAACGTCTTATTAGATTTTCAAACATCCCTAAGAAACCCTCACTTTTCCTACAATGTATAAAATTCTACAAGCCTCCACAAAACTCATTAAGAGATAATATATATATATATATATATATATCAGTGTGTGTGTAGGGGAAGGTTACGGTACGCAATGTTAGTAGCCTAAGAAACGTAGAAACAGGGTGCAAATCAACAACGATTAAACTTGTTTAGCATCGTTAGAACTGGCTTGTTGAACCCTAAACCCTAAAGCTAAATGTATGTCCAAACCCTAAGCTAATGCCTAAAATATAAACATGCTAAAAGCTGAAACCTAAAACTAAACCCAAAAGCTAAACTCTAAACCTTAAATATATTTCATTACGGTTCGACAAGCTGGTTCCAACACCGCTGGATGAGTTCAGTCTGAGTTCTTTTGGCCTAGTTTCTTAGGTTAAGATCTATTTGTACTTGATCTTGTATGTGTGAGAAAGAGAGGGAGAAAGAGAGTCCCACAAAAAAATTTGGACCAAATCCAAATTTAGACAACAATATCAAACTTCCCGAAGGACTTACTCCACAATGTTGTAAATTTCGAGTTCTCGTCCGAAATGCTGATGACGTGATTCGGACACCCACGTTTTGACTACCTTACGGATGCCCTAAATATTAGTATGTCATGTCCTCCTTCATATTCTTAATTTACCTTATAACTATGATACATATACCTGTAGGGAGAGGATCATGAGAAAACCCTTTTTTTCGTCTAAAAACTCTTTACAGTGAGAAAACTCTATTAAATGATTGATATTTGTGTTAATTTTTTTCTAGAGATTTAGGTTATGTTTAGAGGTTAGGTTTTAGCTTTAGCATTTAGTTTTTGCTTTTAGACGTTAGCTTTTAGTGTTTAACTTTTAGGGTTTAGCATATAGAGTTTAGGATTTATCTTTTAGGGTATAGTTTTCTTCGGGTTTAGGGTTTATAAATTAGGGTTTAAAAACCATTAGATAAAGTTTTCTCACAAATGAAAGTTTTCTCATGATCGCTCCCCTATACCTATAATAGTCTAGTATTTTAGCCTTTAGTCTCTTAGTCTCCTTTTGGAGCGTGACTTCTCAAATATGATATTATTATGTATGTTTAGATTAGACTTCATTTTTTAAAATAATAACCATCTATGGGGTATCATTGACAAATCGATATCACACTGACACGATTCAATATATTGTGATCAGTGTATGATATTTCTTTTTATTTGTGAAATTAAAAAAAATTAAATAATTTGATCTTTCTTTTCGGTATCCAACTGAAATTCTATAAAGGAAATGGAGATACACAAAGACAGATATTGCAATAACAAGCAATGTAGTGAATGAGTACTAAAATGATGAAAGCATATTTTGCATGTTTGGTCCCAAAACAAAGCCTAAAAATGATATATAGTCCCTACTGTTTGAATTAACATTCACAGTGACCGAAACTAAATAAAAACATTAGTTCTCTTTATAGTCTCATTCTATGTAACAAGAAATTATTACACATGATTTGAGCATGTGAGAGCATTGTAAGCCATTTATACATTCACGGCTCACCATAGGATTCTCGTTAATTTCATGCAATTATGATTTGATATCACATAATGGATAAAGAAAATAAAGATAGGTCAAGACATTTGATTTCATTGATTATAAATGATTAACAAATGATTATCATTATATTATAATTATAACAATAATGAAAAGGTGTGTAAAATAGTTATTTCAAATACTTTAACAACACTTAATGAACCGAAGATTATTTTTTAAATAAAACAATATCGAGAGGAAAATAGTTACTTAATCAAAAACATTTACAAGTTATATCAATCTCCTCTGTAAATAAAGGAAGAGATGAGCATTACATCACGTTGCAGCTACGATTTATTATTGTATCATAAATCATGTATTTTTGGATTATATTTAATATTAAATATCTCATTATTAATGTTAATATATTAGTATATGGTGAAGTGTATTTCAAATTTCAAAATTCAAATTTTCAAACTTCTATTACGTATCAGAGCCTCGATACTTATCGCACGCAATTCACCACTCTCTCAGTTCACATTGTTGAATTTACATCATATCAACAAGATCTCATTCAACATTCAACATTCATCAGATTCTTTACAGTAATCATTTGCGTTAGATATTATAATGTTTGCAATCGGTTTGCTTCATATTTGTGTGTTTACTGTTTATACAACTGACTTATCCGAAATCGTCAGGTTTATATGCATTTATCGCTTTAATCGTTAACCATAATTGTTATTTGTTGATCAGAACTTAATTTAGGAAACCGAGATTTTCGTATACGATTGAGATTTTCTACCTTTGTTGAGTTTGATGATTCAGGAAACCGAGAGTTTCGTACACGATTTAGATTTTCTACCTTTGTTGAGTGAGTTGGAAATTGCAAAAAGTTGTCCAGTGGATTTAACAATCTATTTTGAGCTAGTGAAGAAACACTGGCTGAACCGAGAGGTATCCATAGATATCTTAGTTACAGCTTACTGTCTCTGCATCAAAGGTTATCTCTCGTTCGCTCTTCTGGGTGGTCTCACTTCGAGTTATCTCCAAAACTTACAATGCCGTTAGCCTCGTCACGAGAGAAAGGGGGAGGGTTTTCTCCGTGACCACACTCTGGCGTGAGAATAAGTATTTGGGATTGCAAGGTAATAAGCAAGAAGTAATTAGCGAGTGAGCTAGAAAACGTGTCCTTTTACCTTGTGGTGTGATCCTTATTTTATAGCCAAAGTGAAGTGTGTAAGATATGGGCTGATGGGCCTTGGGCCTAGGCCCGACGACCAGGGATACCCATTTTGTCTCCTCTGCATCGACCATAAATGATCTTTGGCAGGTGGTGCGCTTGGCGCATGGTGATTGGAGCCACGTGTTATGGCAGTTATCCCTAGTGCCGGACCGGTCATCAGCCGAAAGTGGAGATCGTGTGACAGTCGATGGCATGAGTTTGGTTGGTGCCACATGTACGTCCTTACATACAGTCTGTCCTCTGCATTACTGTCCATCATGCGACGTAGTCTGACACAAGCTGCCGAGCGGCTATTGGGTCACATCTCTGCCACTTTGTACCCTAGTGTTTGGTCAACGCCTCCTTGCGCTTCTCCCTTCTGCGTGGCTTTATCAAGGCTTTCTAGCCAGCGCAGAGTTGTAGGTTTAAGTCCCTTTGTTCTCAAGACTATGAGTTGCTCTCATGTTGGTCTTGGCCTTATGTAGGGTTTTAGGACTTTGCGACTAGAGGGTTGTTTGATCCGCGCAGGGTCAAGGGTCCTGCGATTCCAGGTCTAACTTGCCGTTGCGTAGTGTGCGCAAGGTTCGTTATGCGACCTGCACTTCCAGGTCTAACATGCCATTGCGCAGTGTGTGCAAGTTTCGTTGTGCGACCTGCTAGTATCAAGGTTGTCATACCGTTGCGCACAAGGTTTGTTAGGCAACCTGCAGGTTTAAAGAATGGCGTACCGTTACGCGTTGCACGCAAGGTTATTCTTGAGGTATTTTGTTATTGAGGGTATGGTTCCTTACCCAGGCGCATAGTTTTTGGGACCATACCCCTCCAAGTCCCCCCAGTCCAGTGGTGCTCCTATGCGCATGTTAGCAAGTATGTGGACTACTGGACTATAAGAATTCATGTATGCATGCTTATTTCACGGAAGAATTCAATAAGGGATGAAGAAAACCTTTGCGTGAGGGAAAACTTTGCTCATGATGAAGTCTTTGAAATTTGAATCTTCGTCATGCTGATGTTGAAGGTGAGTTTGTGAGAAAAAAGTGAGGTGGAAGTGATTGTTGACAGTTGTGGCATGCTGTCAACAGTGCAGCCTCTCTTTCATTAATGAATTGGCAGACAAAGTACCAGCCACGCACGCATGGCGATTGTCAGTTTCCACTTTCCCTACACGCGTCACGTGCTGAGTGGCTGTTGATTCGCGCGTGCGTCATGTTTTCCCATCGCTTTAAATGTGATGGGTATAAATAAGCGGTTCCATCTAGGGTTTCAAGCACGCCTTCAAAATTTCTTATTTGCTTTCTTTGAATTCTTCTCTTGAGTTCTTGTTTTCTTCTTCTAAAATCTTCCTCTCTACTTTTGGCGATTCCAGATGTCAACCAGGGGTCTGAAAAGTGCTTCTCCAATGGAGGCGTCGACCTCTTTGCCGGTGCTTAAGTGGTCACTGGCCAGTTTCCAGAGGATGGTGTCCGGCTTCCGGTTCCCCAAGGACTGGGATGCCCGGTAACCTTCCGACGGAGAGACCGCTGCTGACGTTCCAGCCGGCTACATCACTTTATTTTTTGATTTTTCGCCTATGGCAACTTCCAGTTGCCGGCAACTAAAGTTTTTCTTGAAATTTTGGACCACTACCGATTCCACATCTCCCAACTTAATCCGTTGGGGATGGTGAGAATCAAACATTTTGAATTTTTGTGCAGATCGATGGGTATTCAACCGATTGTTAACCGGTTTAGGGTTTTTTACCAGTTGCACTACTCCCTAGGATTCTACTCCTTTCAACAAGAATCCAGGCGAAGAAAATTTTGATCTCTCGCCGAAGTCCTACCATGATTGGAAGGCAAAATTCTTTTTTGTGAAGACCGTCGTGATTCACCTGCGGATGCACTTGTTGATACACTTTTGTGTCTGTCGCTTGTTCTTACTTACGTCTGTAATTGTACGGTCTTTTTTTATTGTGTATGTATAGTTTAGTTATGTCGACCAAATTAAGATATCCTCCTATTTTGAGTTAGTACGATGATTAGTTTGTCTGTGTTGTAAAATAATTGCATGTGTGCATACTGTTAAGTCTTGTGTACGTCATGTCTGTTCACACATTCTACTAAGAACACATCCAAGTGCATTTGAGAGATGCTTCATAGGAGCAAATTGTTGCTCGTACGAGTCACATTCTATTCGTACGAGTGGATCATGTGACAAGCATCCTGCTTGATTTGTACGAGCTAGGTTGTGTTCGTACGAAGCCATTGGTCCTTCGTATGAGCATCTTTTGGAGAAGGTTTTTCGTGTCTTATGTTGTTTCATATGACCAGCAACATTCTTCTACTGTTGCTGGGTGTGAGCACTATATAAGCAGACATGCACTTCTCAGTGTGTGTGTGACACTAGAGAGAGACTCTAAGGCACAAGAGAGAGAGCACAGAGAAAATATCCTAAGTCCGTATGAACATTGTTTGTATGTGTTTGTACTAGCTCTTTTCTATTAATCAAGATATTGAATCTTTGGTTATCCTGCGTTTCTTACTTTGCTTTGTTTGCATAGTTACGAGGATTCCGCACTCATATTTGTATTGTATAAACAGGGAAGTAGGTTAATCTTGATCCTCCAAGTGGACCTACAAGTGGTATCAGAGTTTGGCTCTCTTCCTTGTTTGAAACCAAGCTTAGTGTTGTGTCTGAGCTAGTTGTGAGGGTTTCTAGAGGTGTTCTTGAACATTCAATAGGAAACATAAGTTTTAAAAAGATAACCAACTTAAAACTTAGTTTAAATTTGTTTTATCTAGAAAATTTTCATAAAAATCTTGTTAGAATACATGGAGACATGTTAGGATCTAGTTTTTCTTAAAATTTTCTATCAAAATTCAGTTGACCATATTTTTAGGTGAAGCACTGCCGGAAAACTCACCAGAATATTCTTGTAGGGTTGACCAAATCTATGGACATTCTGACTTGACTTGACTGTTTTGACTAAAAAGCTGATATGGAATGTTTGTCTTTTTAACCAAAATTGTGTAGACAACTGACCACTTTCGAAAACTAGTCTGTGTTAAAAAGGAAATTTTCACCAACCAACCCTGAAAAGATTCATGTCTGTGAAAAAACATCTGTGCGAATAAACCATCCGCACAAAGAACCTTGTTCGCACGAAGCACAAGCTTGCTCGCACGAAAGAGGGTCTCTCGTATGAAGAACCTGGTTCGTACGAAGCACCTGGTTCGTACGAAGGCAGTCATTCGCACGAATCTCTTATTTGTACAAGAACAAGCTTGATTTGTTTTTCAAAACTGGTTTTTAAAACTGTGAACTTTAAAAGGAGACTGTTATTTTCAAAAATTACATTTTAAACCTTTTAACTTTCATAACTAAGAAAACATAATGAGTAATGATCCTTGGGATTGGGGGAGTAGGTCAAGCACAAATCAAGAATCATCACAAAGCTCCGCAACCTCAGGGTTAAATCATTAATGACTCAACATACGGCCATGATTACCGCAAATCAATAGGCATGTGTCACAAATCAAAATCAGAGCATTCAGACTCTTCTTATAAGCGAGAGTGAAACTGGCAGTAATAACCGTCCACCAGAACTGAACCATATGAACGATTATCCTTCGTGGAAAAGTTGTTTCCATACATATGTTCTCGGACAAAATACAGAATTATGGACATATTTTACTACACCGTATAAGGAATCTCTAGAAGAAGCAGGATCAAATCTAACTTCCTTAGCCAATCTAGATGAAAGCGATAAAAATGCTTATGATTTAGAGAAAAAGGCGTTTGCTATCCTTACACAAGCACTTCATAAGGATATTTATCATCAGTTTGTGTGCTCTACTACCACCAAGAATCTATGAAATACTTTGGAAGCAAAAGAAGAAGGAAATGCTGCAACCAGAAAAATACGACATGATTTGCTAAAGAAGGAGTTTGAAGGTTTCATGTTCATGGAAAATGAAACATTGAGGGACATGACAACACGTTTTTACCACCTGCTCAGTGAAATGCATTCCTACAAAGTGTTAGCATCTCCATAGGAAATCGTGATGCGTTTTGCTGACGCCTTACCGCCAAAGTGGAGTCAATTTATTGACTTACTGAGGCATACAAGTGTTTGGATGTGATCAGTATCTATGAATTTGCTTAGAAGCTGGAGAACAAAAATGAAGAAGAGATCCGGAAAGCAAAAAGGGTTTCTGTTCCATAAAACCCTAAGATGTACTTTGGATGTATTAACACAATTGTCGCATTTGTGTCAAATGTTAACCCCTTTTTACCACCACCAGTTCAAACGGATCAATCTGCCGGATCAAGTACTCAACCCTATGGTCAAGTATTTTATCCTAAAGCCTTTCTACCACAACCTCAAGTTGTTACACCTCAAGCTCCACAACAAGCTTCTCAACAAGCTATCTATGGCAACAACTTTCAACCTGCGAACCCCAATATTGTCAGACTTACACGTCACATCTTTCCAAAGTCAGTGTAGAAGTTGCTCACGAACATATGGAACTTCAAAACCCCATGGTTAGTGCTTATTGTAGATTAGTAGTTTCTCAAATTGGAAACATCAATTTGACTAATGAAAACTACCAAGAAATAGATAGAGATGAGATGGAGCTAATGGATATAAAATGGGCGTTTGCAAGTGCGGTTAGAAGAGCTAAGGATTACATAAGCAAAACTGGAAGAACAAGTTTGGAGAGCAAGAAAGATACAAAATATGGTTTTGATAAAAATGGTGTTAATTGCTTCAACTGTGATAAAAAAGTCACCTCAAGCGTGAGTGCACTAGACCTAGCAAACAAAGAAATCACAATCCTTTCCGAAATCAATCACAACCATCCAAAACAGCTCATGTCAACAATGAAAGAAGAATAGTAGTTGTTAACAACCCAAACAACACCAACCAGTCTGGACCTTCAAACAACTCAAACAGAGCTCTAGTAGTTCAAGCAGATGAAGGATGCGATTGGTCAGTACAATTGGGAAACGAGAATCAAGGAGGAACTGCATGTTATGCCAAGATTATCAATCGAATAAAACATGTTCACAACATTTACAGTTCTGATAATGATGATAGTTCGGGGTATAATGGTAGTTCTGTTGAAGAATGCTCGAGTACAGGTGGTTATGGATCTAATTCAGATATCAGGGAAGGAAGTGATACTGAGGTCAGTGAGTTGCTGAAAGAAGAAGAGAAGCTGAAAAGTCAAAAGGCTGGTTTGATGAAGAAAGCAGAAGCTGCATCGAAGGAAACAGAAAAATTCTTTACAAATAGTGGATTCTTCCCTCATCATACTGCCTTCATGGCTATTGTTGCTGGTTCGACAAGCCATGTAAACACCAACTCTCCTAAAATATGAAGTAACTGTGCTGAATTAAAAATGAAATTTTAAACAATAAGCAGTCACAATCAAAGCCTAGTTGTTCAACTGTCAAAATGCAAAGAGGCAAATTTGGCTTTAACTCGAAACAAAAAAGAATTCAAATATGTAATAGAAACTCTTAATAAAAGCGTTTTTGAATTAGCAAAGACGGTTTTGAACAAGCAAATAGGAATTAAAACTACATTAATATCCTTGAAGAAACAAAGAAAGAGTTAGCCATTGCCAAATGCGAACATGATGCAATCAAGCTAAAATTGGAGAGTTACTCTAACTCCCGATATGTGCTATCATTGATGTTCAAAATCTGAAAGGAGATGTCAAATGCATTGGGTATAATTCGTGTTCACCTCCGTTGAAACACAATTATACCAAATTGCCTAATGAAGAGGAAATGCCATGCTTTAAACCTTCTATACCTCTTAATCCAGAAGAGTTTGCAGCACGATTAGGGTTTAAGCTGGACAATTCCTCATTTAAATCAAGGAAATATGAGAACTCATCATCTGTAGCTGATCAGAATCCTTCTACAATAGAGGAGGATAATTCATCAGATGATGAGTCCGAGAAAATTGATCAGGATCAATCTCTTGATAAAGAAAAAGGGATAGAGATTTATGCTATTCCTAATGAGAAAAATGTTTAGAATCAAGAGAATGATCCAATGAAATCTGTCAAGACAAATGCATCTGCAGATAAAAATGATAATGTGTTGTATACTTTGATTGTGGACAAGAAATTTATTCAAACAAAGACTTTCCAATAAAAAATGTAAATCCAACCTCTATTGATAAAGTTTTTGAAAATTCAACAACCAAGTTTTTGGAAAATAAAAATCCAATCAAGTCACAAACGATTATTCATTTCAAAAGAAAAACAACTAGGAAAGCGAACTGCAAAACCTAAGGTATCACAACCAAAGGATGAAGCTAAAGGCGCTCGCTATGAGAAGAAATTGAAGAATGTTAAATTTGTGGGTTCAACTAGTACAGATTACATCGAGACTTTTGAAAGCATGTCTAATGTTGATTTTATAAAACAAGTCAAGATTTTAATGCATAATAGTAAAAACAATTACACTCGACATACAAATGGGTGTGAAGAAGAACCAAGTACCTGCAGACCCACAAGTCACAAGATCTCCTAAATTTGTGGAAAGGAGAACATGTTTTAAATGTGGAGATTTTGGCCACATAATCAAAAATTGCACCAACCCAGCAAAACCCAGATTTGTAGAGAAAGCCCCTCCTGAACCAACTTGCCAACGTCGATCTGTATCACCAAACAAGACAAACGTATTGTTAGAAAAAGAAGAAAAGCAAAGATGTAAACAAGTATATAATTGAAAAATCATTAAAACCGGATGTTTTAGAGAAGAAACCAAGTTCTTCAAGTTTATTAAAACCAGAATGTTTTAAAACTGTAAATAACAGTAATTCTGGTAAATTTCAACAATCTTGGAAACCTAAAACCAGTAATGCTTCAGGGGAGGCACAAAGTTTCCAAATCATTAAGAAATAGAAATCACATTTCTTGATGATAAGGGTCGACCCAAGACCACTAAGGCTTGGGTCCCCATATCAAACTAATCGGGTATTGAAATGTGCAGGGCGTTCCAGGAGGAACTGTGGATAGTCATTGGATTGTTGACAGTGGAGCATCGAGGCACATAACTAGCGACTTCAGGCTCCTTTATGATGTGAAAACATTCGAGGAGGCTATGTTGCCTTTGCTGGAGATAAGGGTGGATATATCACTAGAGAAGGAATGGTATCCAATGGTGTTGTCAGTTTTGATAAGATCAATTATGTTCGACAAATTGATCACAATCTTCTAAGTGTTTCTCAAATCTATGACAAGAAGTTCACGGTTCATTTTGATGATGCCGGATGTTATGTTTTGAAACGTGGTTTCAAGATTCCCAAAGAATGGATTCTCATGTCGGCTCCAAGAATTAATGACTTGTATATTCTTGAAATGAGCCAAGCTATTACCACGTCTGCATAAGTCACATGTTTTGTCTCAAAAGCCACCGAAAAAGAATCAATCTCTTGGCACAAACGAATGGGACACATTCACTTGAGGAAAATGAACTATTTAGTGAAAAACAATCTTGTGAGTGGTGTACCAGTGAAGAACTCTCATTTACAAGACGTCTGTGTATCGTGCCAAAAGGGAAAGTAAGCTAGAAAATCTCATCCTGTGAAGAAAATCAACATGGTAAATATGCCTCTTGAACGTCTTCATATGGACCTCTTTGGACCTATGAAACACAAGACTACGTTTGGTGATTCTTATTGCTTAGTTGTTACTGATGACTACTTAATATTTTCATGGGTAAATATGTTGGCACACAAGAGTGAAGTTCCTGAAATCCCCAAGAATCTCCTGACGCTACTAAAAAATTTGTACAATTTGAAGATAAGGAGAATCATAAGCAACAATGGCACCGAATTCAAGAATCATGTTATGGATGATTTCTGTTCTTCTAAAGGCATTTTGCATGAATACAATTCTAGATACACTCCACAACAAAATGGTGTCGCTAAGAGGAAAATAGAACTCTGATTGAAACTGCAAGAACTATGCTAGTAGAGTAAGATGTTCCTGTTCAATTATGGGGGGAGGCTGTGGCTACTGCATGCTATACGATGAATAGAGTTCTTACGGTGAAGACGCATGGGAAAACATGTTTCGAGCTGCTACATAAAAGGAAACCGGATGTGTCTTTCTTAGTACCTTTTGGAGCTGCGTGCACTATGATTGATCCACATGGAAAGTTTGGTCCAAAGGCTATGGATGGTTTCTTTCTTGGATATGCGACTCCAAATTTCAGGGTGTGGAATTTGTCAATGAAAAAGGTTGAAGAATGGGGTGAAGTTAAGGTTCAAAGATACACTGAATCAATAAGAGCTCCAGGTGCTCCTTGGATGTTTGACTACGATGGGTTGTTTAACTCCTTTAATCTACAAACTTTTAATGATGCTTCTGTAGCTGCTCAAATGTTACTGGAAAGTGATACTGTAGTTGACTCGTCATTAGTACGACCAATTATTGTTAACCCTCAAGTGTCTACTTCGGTTAACAATCTTGTTCAAAATGAGGAATTCGAAGATGCTGCTAATTATAATGTTTCGTCAGAGGACGATGAGTTCCATGATACTAATGAAGCTACTTATGGTGCAGTTCCTGGAATTTCAGATCCACGTCAAATGTACAAAATCAAGGGACGGCTGAAGGTCATGCTTCTACATCCTCGTCAAATGCAGCAAATGAATTAGTTGTTGATCTAAATATCAACATCTTGGGTACAAATTCTCGAGTTCTTGATGTTTCTGAAACTCGAATTCATAATACCCATCCTCAGCAGAATATTATAGGAGATGTCCTGAGTGGTGTGCAAACTCGTAAACAGCTAAGGAATTATCAGAATGCTGGTTTGTATTCGGTTATTAGGGAATCTGGGGAACAGAATGATTGGTCTTTTGCCTGCTATGTCTGGCAAGTAGAACCGAAATCTTGGAAGGAGGCGACGAAAGAAGACTCATGGGTTGAAGCAATGTAAGAAGAACTTCAGCAGTTTCAGAAATTAGGCGTGTGGAAATTGGTTGACAGGCCTGACAACTACAAGAAGATTGGAACAAGAAGGGTTTATAAGTGTAAGAAGGATGACCGAGGTGTTGTTGTGAGAAACAAAGTAAGATTGGTTATTCAGGGCTTTAATCAGGTAAAGGTTTTGATTACAATGAAGTATATGCACCGGTAGCACGTCTTGAGGCCATAAGAATCTTATTGGCTTATGCATCCTACAAAAAGTTTACCGTTTACCAAATGGATGTGAAGAGTGCATTTCTTCATGGTGTGGTTGAAGAAGTATATGTTGAGCAACCGCCGGGTTTTGAAGATCCAATCCATCATGACAAGGTTTGGCTTCTCAATAAGGCGTTATATGGTCTTCATCAGGCTCCTCGGGCTTTGTATGAAACGTTGTCTTCCTATCTTCTGAAGAATGGTTTTCGACGTGGATTGACCAATTGTACTCTCTTCATCAAGGAAGAAAATGAGGACTTATTGTTGGTACAAGTATATGTTGATTATATTTTTTTTTGGGTCTACAAACGAGAGAATGTGCAAAGAATTCGAGCGGTGATGCAAAAAGTTCGAGATGAGCGCAATGGGAGAAATGACTTTCTTTTTAGGTTTGCAGGTTCATCAATCTAAGGAAGGGATTTTCATCCATTAAACCAAGTACGTTGGGGATATTCTCAAACGATTTCAGATGGAAGACTCAAAGCCTTTGGGAACTCCATTTGCTCAAAATCATGCGATTACTCCTGATGGAATGGGTGAACATGTGGAACCATCTCTTTATCGTGCTATGATCGGATCTCTTATGTATCTTACTGCTTCAAGACCCGATATAAGGTACCCAACATGTCTTCTAGCTCGCTACCAATCAAGTCCAAAGGTTTCTCATTTGATGGCTGTGAAAAGAATCTTTCGTTATTGAAGGGTCGCCCGGACACTTGTTTCTTGTACCCTAAGGATGATAAGTTTGATTTGACAGCATTTAGTGATTCTGATCATGGTGGCTGCAAGATCGAAGTAAATCAACATGAGTTGGATGTCAGTTCTTGGGAAATCGCGTAGTCACGTGGTAGTGCAAAAAGCAGATTTGTGTAGCTACGTCAACCTGTGAGGCTGAATATATTTCAGCTTCTAGTTGCTGCTCTCAGGTTCTATGGATCCAACAGCAAATGCGCGACTACGGTTTTGAATTTCTAATTACTTCTATTTTTGTTGATAACGAAGCTGCTTTACATATCACTTGTAATCCTGTATAGCACTCAAAAACCAAACAGATTGAGATTAAGTATCATTTCATATGAGATTGTTATGAAAAGAAACTTGTTAATATTGTTAAAATCTACACCGATCACCAACGTGCCGACCTGTTTACAAAAGCTTTTGATAAATCTTGTTTTGATTATCTACTTTTGGTCAATGGCATCAAGGTGAAACCCGAGTAAATCATTCTTGGCTAATCATTTTTTGTAAATATTTTCTTAAAAAATCTAAAATACAAATAGATTTTTCATTTTCTCTTAGTTTTATATTTTAGGGGGAGAAAATTTCAGAAAATACAAAAACATGAGAAAATACAAAAATATGTCTTTTATTTATTTAAGTTTTCGTTTATTTACCTTCTTTATTTAAGGGGGAGAAAAAAATTAGAAAAATACAAAAACAATAGAAAATCCAAAAATAAAAACTGAGTTTCTTGGAAAGATAAGAGAAGATGATACACACCGGTGATCTGTCAAAAATGGTCAAAAGCATAAAACAAAAATTGATAAGAAGCTTTACTAATGATGTATCGGTAGGCTCACAATCAGATTAACATGTGTAGGTTGATATAAACAAAAGGGACTGCAAGCCAGGTGGGAACCATTCATTGTCATATGGTCTTGGTACCGAAATTTTGTTTGACAGTATGCCGAGATTCTAAGATATGCGGTCTTTATGCTGACTTGTCATCTGGGTATCATGGTTGAATCTTTTACCGAAAAATAACGGTGACGCAAGTCTAGAACTTCCATGATACCATACATATGTGTACATACTGCATACGACCATCAATAAGTGATAAAAATATCACATTAACTCAGTGATAATATATCACAACTTTATGTGGGAGCTAAGTTCTTCTCTTTGTCGGTATGACGGTACTAACATGTTCACGGACTTACTCCTCTCCCCTTATTGCATTTGAAATTCAAGTTCCTCATCAATAAGTGATTTAATCACATAGGGATTGTTTTCAATCAAAATAAGTGAGTATCTCACATCATATGCGTCAAAACAAATGATAAGAAGTATACTCACCGGTAATATTTTCTCTCGTGCATATCTTGATACGGGAATGTGTCGTGACGTGGTTGAACACCGGCTAGTAAGTATAAATCATACATTAATCATATCTCCTAATCATGATTACATCTGATAAGTTGAGCTTACATGGACATCAATACCGATAATCATAGTAGAATACTTATTTATTTAATTTGATGTTTTAAAACAAAACTCGTTTCTGACAAGATTAAAAGCTGGTATGATTCTCTTACCTTGAAACTCTGAAAAAGAATTGTCTAGTAATATACAGTTTATTCTTACCTTTTAGTAGTTATATTATTTTAGTTTTCTCTGTTGTTAAATTAAAGTATTTTTTATTTAGCCAAAGATGAAAACTCAAAAGTTTTCTACCAAGATACGCCCTAAAAATCATTTGTCTTGCTATCATAACTTCATAAAGTGCTTTCTTACAATGGGTAAACTCATTTCAAAGAGCAAAATTGTTTAACGAGCACATTTCCTAACTTATATGTGATTAGTGTGGATATGTGCAAAGTTCTAAACAGGTCAATGAGAAACCTAAGGTCATCGAAGAACTAAAAGTCCAGTTTTGAAAAACTTGGACTCGTATGAATCAGAGATCACTCGTACGAGCCATTGTGCCTCGTACGAATGACCACTAGGTCTTGTACAAATGAAGTTCTTCGTACGAGATAAGGTAGGTCGCACGAGTGTCTTGATGTGGTATAAAAGGGATGAAGTTCTTTGGTAGAACTTTACTTTAACCTTACTCACGTCATCTTTACACCTCTCCTTGAGTTGTTTTTTTATTTCTTTAAGGTATATTTGACAATGTTGGCATACTTTGAAGATGAACAACCTAAACAATTATCTGACCATGTGACTTTGACTGACATGAACAACAAACTTTAAGCGAAGAATCTCTAACGAAAAACAAGTTCCTCATGAATAGTCTTCTCTTGAAAGTGTTTGTGCGAACAATGTCCGTACGAGTGAAGTATCACTCGCACGGGTAATATATTGCTCGTACGAGCCAGTTACTCGTATGAGTGAATCACTTGTTTGACTAAATCAAGTGTTCGTAAAAATCAGTTCTTCTTCGTACGAATAAATATTTATTCGTATGAGTCAGTAGTTCTTCGTCTAGGGAATACAAACATACAGAAAGTTTTAAATAAAAAAAATTGTATATATTTCCTAATGAATTTATGTTCTTATCCTTGTTGTCTTATGCGTACAGAATGGAACACAAGGAACATAAAAGAAAACCCGCAACGAAGAAAACTGACAAGTTAGAAGTGGAAATTATGTCAGAACCAAGACATAACATGGTGGCCTACTTAGATCCGGAAGACAAATTTGCTGAGTGCAACGGTATAATGAAGTTTTTTCGTGACTCAAGGATACATTATGCTATCACGCACAAGACTACAGCATACAAGACGTTGATCAAGGAATTTTGAGATTCAACTAAAGTTGTTGAAGTAAATGGGTAGGAACTTATCCGCGGGAGAGTAATGACTTGAAGGTAGATGTCTCTGTTGAAATCATTAACTCAGTACTACAGCTTGGTGATGATCCTGAAGCTCCATTCTCAGTACCGTTGAAGTGTCAACGTGGATGTTTGCTTAGAATGAAATGTGTTGGAGATTTTCTCATGGGACAACTATTCAAAGCATGGTTTCCACTCCGATACAAGTTCTTTCTACATGTTTTAATTCAGTGTTGGAGCAACAGACGAAGTGGTTATGACATGGCAAATAACGACTTAGTTGGAATGATGATAGCTTTAACATTGAACAGACTGTTTAGTGTTTCAAAGTATGTTTTTGCATACTTGAGAAGAACCGGATATGGTGGAAACAAGTTTTGGATGTATCCTCGTTTTCTCTAAATGATCTTGAATGTGCAACATCCGAATCTTCCAAAGGACGACAACGATGTTCTAAAAGTTGAGATCATGACGGAACATTCGTTGAAGATCTTTAGAGGTGTAGCAGCAAAACATTACAAGGAAAGCACACCTCCTTGTAAATTGATCTGTTTTCTAGCAAATGATGAATATGTTACACTAGAAAGTGATAAGTGGCGTCATGATGACAGTGAGTCAGATAATGAAGAACCAATTCTGAAAAATATGATCAAAGATAAGTTTGGTCGTCAAAAGGGAAAAGGTGATGATGATGATGGTGATAATGACGGTAATGGTGGCGCAAGTGATGTAGAAGTCCTGTCTACTTTTACAACAGAGGAGACTGAACCTGTAATGACGGAACCCACTACAACCTCTGAGCCACAACCTTGAAATACCACAGTAGCTGAAACACCTTTGGCTGAAGATACTCCAGTTCAGTTAACAATCCCAGTCCACAAATCATCAAAATACAAAACGAAGCAGTCATTTGTTTTCTGAAATGGAAAAGTATGAGAAAGTGGATTTTCTGTTCTCTCAGTTGCAAGCTGCAACAATTCAGATTAACAAGCATGCGGAGTTTATGTCTTCAAATCGGAACACAGTTGTCAAACAACAATTGGAGATAAATTCTATGAAAGAGACTGTTAGAAAACAGGATTCTAAAATTGCTCAGTTAAGAAAAGAAAATGAGCAACTAATGGTTGCGGATGCTGAAAGGGCAACTCAGCTACAACATATGAGGGTAGTTGATAACTCTTGAGGGATTGAGATAAATAGGCTGAAAGAACATAGTACGTCTGTACAACGATCTGCCGAAACATTAACTACTAAACATAACGACTTGAGAGAATGATATCATTCTCGTAATGCTACACTGGTTGAAGGCTTTAATGGTATTAAAGACGTGTTTGAAATGAGCAGAAAGCAAGTGAACATTCTATGGAATGAAAGATGCAGAGCACAGGAGATTAAGCATAAACGTGATCAGGAGAGTGAAGACCCTGACAATCCTGATGCTCCAGCCTCATCCTCGCAACCAAAAATTTCCACTTCAATTCCTTTGGTAGAGTCTAATGTACAGCAGATCGTGACCGATTTAGTTACCTCTAGTGACACTCAAGAGGAAACAGGAAAGGTTTGATGTTTTTGGAAAATATTAAAGATCTGGTTATCAATCAACGTTAAATTGAAGATTTTTAGGGGAAGTTTGTTGATACAACAGGCAATTCGAAATGAAGACCGAAGACCAAGCAACAACCAAGGGGGAGTTTATTATACACTTTTGTGTCTGTCGCTTGTTCTTACTTACGTCTATAATTGTACGGTCTTTGCTTATTGTGTCTGTATAGTTTGGTCGTGTCGACCAAATCAATATATCCTCCTATCTTGATTTAGTACGACGATTAGTTTGTCTGTGTTGTAAAACAGTTGCATGTATGCATACTGTTAAGTCTTGTGTACGTCATGTCTGTTGACACATTCTCCGAAGAACACATCCAAGTACGTTTGAGAGATGCTTCATATGAGTAAGATCTTGCTTGTACGAATGGCTCATGTGACAAGCATCCTGCTTGATTCGTACGAGCCAGGTTGTGTTCGTACGAAGCAATTGGTCGTTCGTACGAGCATCTTTTGGAGACGGTTCTTCGTTTCTTATGGTGTTTCGTATGACCACCAACATTCTTCGTACTGTTGCTGGGTGTGAGCACTAGATAAGCAGACATGCACTTCTCAGTGTGTGTGACACTAGAGAGAGACTCTGAGGCACAAGAGAGAGAGCACAGAGAGAATATCCTGAGTCTGTATAAACATTGTTTGTATGTGTTTTTACTAGCTCTCTTCTGCTAATCAAGATATTGAATATTTGGTTATCCTATTTTTCTTCTTTGCTTTGGTTTGCATATTTACGAGGATTCCGCACTCTTATTTGTGTTGTATAAACAGGGAAGTAGGTTAATCTTGATCCTCCAAGTGGACCTACAGCACTTCCGGGGGTGGGGGATATTGCTGTTGAAACATCTCCTGTACCGGTAATGGAGTCTTGGTATAAGGACATAAAGAAGATCCCGACGGTTCAGTTGTCTGGGAGGGCACTGGTGGCGGTGGGCATGAGTCTGGTGTGGAAGCCCAACCGCCGAGAGAAACCTTATATATGGAAGGGGAGAAGAGTAAGTACCTTTGTTTCATTCTTCCATTATTTCCTTATTTCATCTTGTGCGTAGACTAACCATTTGCACACTTTTGTAGGGGTGGCGATGTATATGTTGGCATTCGAGAGGGAGAATGGGCGGGTGGAGAACATCGCCCTTGGCCTAGAGGAGCCGACGTGGTACACGCAGATCCTGGGACACTTTGAGCTTCCCAGGAGTGCAGATCTGGTAGCCCCCGCGCCTGAGAGTGGTAAGTCTTCATAATTTGGTTTTTACATCTTTTCAGACTACTTATTGTCTTGCGAGTTGATGCAAGAGCACTGAAAACTTTGGTCATCGGCCCGGAACCCAAGAAGAAAAGGTGCGCGGAGGCCCAGCACAGTGGTTGAGAAGAAGGCGACTCAACCCAGGGCAGACCCGCCCAAAGGTACGTGTTCTTTGCCAGACACTTGGAATGACTATGTAGTAGTCTCTGATTCCTTAGAGGGTCTCACACCTATAGGTTTGAAGAAGCCAAAGCCGGAGCCGCGCGAGGTGGCGGTATTCCGGCCGCCAACCCGGATGACCCGGTGGAGATTCAATCCAGCCCGGAGCCCCTTATGAGGAAGAGGGCTCCGAAGAGCGATTTTGCTGTGTAGCCTCCGAAAAAGGCTACGTGGAAACTCATTGGGAAGCTGGCAATCTAGACACGCTCGCCGCTAAACTTTTCCCAGGTAAATATCTTTTGACTTGTGTTTTATACTTCACTTTTCTTTCTGTTACATCTGTCTAACCTTTTATCATCCTGCAGTGGGGTAAAGACAACCTTGTTGCCCCAACTACTCCGGCCATGCCCATTAATATCCCGATGCCCCCACCCGTGTCAGAGATGGCGCAAGCGTCAAATGTAGAGGGTGGGGAGCCAAGTGCCGGGGCGGATGAGATGCAGGTGGATGGGGAGGCCGTTGGTCTAGAAGTGATGGAAGAAGTGGTGGTTGGTGGTGATGTGATGGTTGAAGAACCGGTGGAGGAGGTAGTGGTTGAGGAGATGCCTCGGGGTGTTCATGAAACAGAGTCGACACCCGGGGGCAAAGCTAGAGGATCTGGGGAGAGCGCCCTTCTGATGAAGTGTCCTCTATCCTCCCGGATGAAACCCCAGTGATTACTATTACAGGT
Source organism: Scalesia atractyloides (assembly GCA_947069175.1). Taxonomy (NCBI): domain Eukaryota; kingdom Viridiplantae; phylum Streptophyta; class Magnoliopsida; order Asterales; family Asteraceae; genus Scalesia; species Scalesia atractyloides. Next base: position 34,683,529 of record CAMTDV010000028.1, read on the forward strand.
CATAGAATTACTGCCGCGCTGATGAGGTCCACACCCCTGTGTGGAGGTTGAGGCAAGGAGACGCGTTCACCCACTTGCAAGCATACCGGGAATGAGGTACCTTCCCCCAGCAAAGTGCGCGCGCCCAGAATTAGCCCACGACCAAACTTACACGCGTAAATCCAAGCAGCTGCTAGCTCCGCCTCCAACACGATAAGATTATAAGGGAATGGTGGAGCATGCATAAGGATCAACAAAAATTTGAAGCTGCTAAGTAGGACCTGGTCCAGAGCGAGCCCTAGTGGCTGCGCAAAAATCTGAGCTGGAGGCTGAGAATGCAAGGTTTGGCCCAGCAGACCGAAGACTGGTCTGTTTTGGGGTGGAAGAAGAAAGCGGAAGGCTCCGCTGCCACACTTGCGGAGGAGCGCAAAGAAGTAGAGCGCATGAAGAAGGAAAAAGAGGTAGCATTTGCGGTGGCCGAGGAGGCCAGGGCACATCGCAAGCGTAACGAGCAGAAGGAGGAATTTTCCCTACTTTATTTTACAGGATCAAAAGATTGCCAGACTAACCTTTTTGTACGTAACCACATAGAGGCTTGCGTGGCGCTTGAGGGCGCGAAGAAGGTTCTATAGGTGGCCTTTGTTTGAAAAGGCCGGACTGCACCACCGGCACCTAGAGGATGTGGAGAAGCTCCGCCTTGGGGATGCTAAGGTGGGCGCGGGCGAGAAAAAAATCAAAGATTCTGAAGCCGCCCGCGCCCCATCTGTGAGAGTCTGGTGGAGTCGCTGATGAACAACATGATGTGGATGCAACAACATGGAGTTGTCAATGTAAGTTCTTCGTTGTTATTTTGATCACTTTGTCTTCATTCTCATGTTGTTTTCTTTATATTGTGCAGATTACAAACTCTATCCTGAACTCGATAGAGTTAGACAATGCAGTGGCCAAGCTGATGGTCACTACGCGCCATGATGGATATGCGCAAGGCTATGCTGAGTGTGCACACCATGTCACTCATGCGTTGGACGTTCAATGGGATACAAGCCGCATTTCCACTCATGGGGTTGAAACTAAAGCTGCCTTTTCCTAGGCCAAGCATGAGTACAATCGTCTTCAACTCCCGGTCATGGATTTGGTGAGCGAGGCCTCCAACATGACGACTATGTTGATTGCTTAAAAGATATATTCCCAGATGCGGCAAAAGTTGAAGGAGAGTGAGGGATGAGTGTTTGATTTTTGTAGGATCATGCTCATTGCGCTTGATGTATGTATATATCTTTTTATGAAATGAATGTTTTCTTTGAAGTTACAATATTTGCGTGAACATAACAACTTTGTGTAGGTAGAGCGAATAAAGCTGGTAATGAACTCATGTATGAACGTCACCTCCCATGCGCATTTAGTAGGTAGTGAATTTTGTTCATGAGTCATGTTATACCATGGTGTCTTCGCGTATACCCGAAGTGGTTTCGCGCATATGTAACAAAACATCTAGATAAAGAATCATGTATCCATTGTCTTTATTAACACTAAGGCGTAGGAGCCATGTATAGAACAGACAATTAGATCATAATTTTTGCTAGTTTACATTTTTGCTAATTTTTGCTGTTACACATTCCAGGTCCTAGGAATGTTTGTGACCTCCAAACGCTTGAGGGTGTATGCACCCTTTCCTAGGATTTCATGGATAATGTAAGGGCCTTCCCACTTGATCGCGAGTTTTCCTGGAATTTCAGCGTTGGACGCTTCGTTGTCTCTCAAAACGAAATCGCCAGGTAGAAAGGTACATATGCGGACTCGCGCATTGTTGTTTTTCTCGAGCTTGGACTTGTACTTTGCTTTATTGATTGCGGTGTTTTCACGCCTTTCTTCTAGGAGTTCCAAGTTGAGTCTGAATGGAGTTTCGCCGGTGCTGGTTTTTGGCATGGTCCGATGAGCCCAAAGGATACTTGGTTACATCTCTACCCAGCCTCTCTGCGCCATCCCCAATCTCGTCTTGATCCCTTCGAGGATACTCTTGTTTATGCTTTTGACTTGGTCGTTCCCTTGGGGATGCGCGACCGAAGTGAACACATGTTCAATATGCATTTCTTCCATCCACCGTTGTAGTTCTTCAGCGGAAAAATTGGGGCGCTATCACTGACAATGCATGGGGGTGGCCCGAAACAGCAAATGATATGCTCCCAAATGAATTTGTGCACTACTGTTGTTGTGGTGGATGCAAGGGACTTTGCTTCTACCCACTTGGTGAAGTAATCGTTGACTACGATTATGAACTTCACAACGCCTGGGTCATCAAGGAAAGGTCCCACCATATCAATTGCCCATTGTTGGAAGGGCCATGCTGTTTTCACTGGGATCAAGGGATTCTTGGGGCATAACGTCTTCGGTGCATGTCGCTGACATGAGGCACATTTCCGTAGTTTTCAGTTGCATCTAAGTGCATGCCAGGCCAATAGTAGCCGGCGTTCATGATCTTTGTGACGACCATGCATAGACTGGCAAAAATTCCGCATAACCCTTTTGTGTATTTGGCGAATCAAGTACTGTGCATCTTGCGGATCAACGCAGTAGAGGAGTGGTCCAACGTATGATTTTCGGTAGAGGATACCGTTTGCCATTTCGTAATTCAGTGCTTGTTAGGACCTTCCTTGTTTCCACTTGTTTTCTGGGAGGATCCCAGATTGCAAGAACATGATGATGGGAGACATACAGGAAGGATTTCCCATTTCGATGACGTTTACTTGACGCAACGGAACAGAAGGGTTCTTGAGCACCTCGATGCGCACTTCACGCACGAGGTGCTTGAAGCTTGTAGTAGCCAATTTGTTGAGTGCGTCGGCATGTTTATTCTCACTTCGGTTGATATGAGTTATTTTGAAGTTTTGGAATTTGGTTATCAAGGATTGCGCCTATTCAAGATATAGGGCCATCGTTTCGCCTTTTGCGTCGTATAGGCTGTTGACCTGTCCTGCGACTAAAAAAGAATCGACGTGTGCTTCCAAACTCCTGCCCCCATTTTGATGGCTAACCGAAGGCTGCAAGAAACGCTTCGTACTCCGCTTCATTATTCGTGCTTTTGAAGTCCAACCTAATGGCATAGGTGAACTCTTGGTTATCAGGGCCTATTAGATGGAGACTTGCCCCTACACCATCATCATTGGATGCGCCGTCTGTGTGAAGTATCCATGCGCGGTCGTCTATGACCGGTGCTGGGTTCTGTCCAACTTCACACTCTTGCACTTTATTGCTTGGTACTTCTGTAACAAAATCGGCTAATATCTTTCCTTTTATTGCTGGGCGTGGTTTGTATACGATGTTGTGTCCACCAAGCTCAATTGCCACTTTGCTAGACGACCAGATATGTCCGGTTTGGACAAAATTTGGCCTAAGTGATAGTTCGTGAGAACTGATATCACATGGCCGGAAAAATACCGACGCAGCCTGCGGGATTGGGGACCAAAGCTAGAGCAAGCTTTTTCATCATTGGATATCTTGTCTCTGGGCAGTTAGCATTTTACTGTCATAGTAGATTGGAGTTTGAACTCCTACACGCTCTACTAGAAAGATTGCGCCCAGAGCGATATCCGATGCGGACAGGTAAAGGATTAGTGGCTTGTTCCTTTGCGGTGCCGTGAGCATAAGCAGCTGAATCAAGCAGTCCTTCATTTGTGTGAAGGCTTTCTCTGCATCTGGAGTCCGCTAAACTTGTTTTTCTTTACATAATTCTGCAAAGTTTTGATGAATGGGAATGACTTCATCGCATGGTTGGCCAAGAACCTGTTCAACTCAGCCAATTGCCCCGCCAACCGTTGTATTTCTTTGATGGTCGAGGGGGAAGGCCTATGCTGAATCGCTTCCACTTTCTAGGATTGACTTTAAAACCGTCGTGTGTGACGATGAATCCCAAAATTTTTCCTTCTTCCATTCCAAATGAGCACTTCCCAGGGTTCAGCTTCAGATTAGCCTTGCGCAAGGATGCAAACATTTTTTAAATGTTTGTCAGCATCTTCTCCTCATCCTGGCTCATGATGACTAGGTCATCAATTTACACTTCTACAGTTTCGCCAATGTCTTCTCCGAAGACATGGCCACCAAACGCTGGTAGGTGGCTCCTGCGTTGCGCAATCCGAAGGGCATCTTTGTGTAGCAAAAGATTCCCTTGTCAGTGCGGAATGCGGTTTTGTCTTCGTCCTCTTTCTTCATTTGTATCTGGTGGTAGCCTTTGTAGTAGTCAAGAAAGCATTTCCACCTGAATGAAGCAAGGGAGTCCACCTTTTTTTATTAATTTCGGGTAAAGAGTAGAAGTCTTTGGGACATGCTTTCTTCAGATCTTTGAAATCGACGCACATGCGCCAACTACCGTTGTGCTTCTGGACCATGACTAGATTGGTTACCCATGTTTGAAAGCGTACTTCTCTGATAATGCCAGCTTGGGGGAGCTCCGAAACTTGCTCGTTCAGTGCACGAGTTTTTCCAGGACCAAAACTGCGTTTTTTTCTGAATGATAGGCTAAACTGAAGGGAATGTGTGCAGCGCGTGCTCTGCAATTTCCCTTGGTACCACTGTCATATCCGCTGGCGACCAAGCGAAAACATCTACATTGCGGAACAGGAGTTGTTTTAGCCGCGCCTTGACTGCGGGAGTCATGGCGGATCCTAGCAACACCGTTTGTTCCGGGTACTTGTTGTTGAGTACCCATTTCTCCGGCTTGCCATTTGATGATGACTTCGGTACCTTCATCGGTGGTTCCTCGTTGATGGACATGATCTCCTTCCTCGAGTACATGATGGCCACCCCGGTTTCTGTTGGAAAACTGCAGGCAGCATGAGAAGTGGAGGATATCATGCTAAATTCTCTTTGGGCGTGATGGCCTACCAACACGTCATGGCGCGAGGTTGCTGAAACGACCATGAAGTTGATTGAGACCATGCGCGAGTGTGCCCATCAGAGAGAGTTATATGGAATGAGATCTGACCAAGTGGAAAGACGGCTTCATTGTAGCAACCAGTCAGTGGGAAGTCGACCAGCTCCAAGCGAGCCTTGTCCTCTGGGTCCAACTGTTGGAAGCATTGTTCATATATGATGTCCATAGTGCTTCCCGGGTCTATGAACATGTAGTTGGTGCGATAATGGCAAAAGATGATAGTTATCACGACCGGACGTTCTTCTTGCGGACCCCCATGAACTATGGGGAAGATGTCCTGTTGTTCACACTAGTGAGGGGTATAACTCTTCTGATGGCTGCGCTTGCGCGACGGGCCACCTTGGATCATATGAACAAATGCCTTCATCTTCTTGTTACTTAGGCCTTCTTCGCCGCGAGTAATCTGACGCACCTCCTTGCGCACATTTTGAAGTAAGTGGGTGAGCTTCCCACTTTTCAGCGCTTTTTCGCAGTTGTTGGTTGCATGCCCTGTATCTTCATGATAATCGCAAAAAGGTTAGGGTCTTGACCTTTTTGTTGTGCATTGGCGGTGGTTGTTTGATTTGGTGATCTTCTGTGCTGAGCACCTCCGCCAGAGTTTCGTCAGTGGCGTCCACTAACGATCACGATTATCTTGCTTGATTGCTCTTTGGGTAGCAATCTTATTAATCATCGCGTTAGGGTCGCCTAGTGAGTAGGAGAAGCTTTGGTTGGATTCTCTCCAACTCTTCTTATTCTTTTTCACAAAACTCATACTCAAGTCTGGCGGATGGTATTGGGGTAAGGGAGGTCTGCTGGAGTTTAGGTTGCGCTCCGTCTGCATAGACCTTTGCTTCCGCCATTAGTCTCTCCCAGCTTTTTGGGAGGCCAGTAGTTCCTGATAAGACTTTGATCATCTCATTGCAGCGGACAGCGTATTTGAATTGTGCGTGGATCAAGTCCTCGTGCACGTCTCCAATCTACAACACCTCTTTATTGTAGCGGGTGATGAAGTCTTTGAGACTTTCATCGTCACACCGCCAGATGTTCATGACGTTAGAGGAATCTCTGACGTATCGCCATTCTTAGCTGAAATGTGTCAGGAACTTGTCTTTAGGTCATTCCATGACGTGAGCTTATCCGTGGGTAAGTTGTCAAAACTAGGCGCGCAGAGCCTGCAAGTGTTTGAACAAACAAGTGACACCACATGGGCAGTGTCCAGCCTCTGATTAGACCTGCGCCTGTGAACAAGTGCATGTGGTCATCTGGGTCTATCAACCCATTAAACTTACCCACATTTGAGGGTAGTTTCGGGCGAAAATAGTGGTGCGAGCGCGATCTCCTTTATAAACTTCAAATGTTTGGCTGATTCAGCCAGCCTGTAGATCAGATTGTAGTTGTACTCTGCCACCGGGTTGTATACAGCCCATGGTGAAGACTTGTAAGCATCATGATCTGTGGGTAGCTTGTGAAACACACTTGCGCTGTCACCCTCGCCATATGTTATGTCATCTTCATGCTGGGTGTCCCGCCCCTCTAGAGGACGTGGGCCCAACCGTGAGTTGATGGACGCTCGCCTATGAGTGTTGGACTCATATGTTGGCAGCGATTCAGAATACTCCGTTTCCCTGGTACGGAGGTGTGACGGAACCCTCGTTCCAAGCGGCGAGTCATAACTGAGTACTTGTGTGCAGGCGAAGCGAGTATGTGAGTAGTGGGTGGCTGCACCGGCGCAGTGGAAGCATTGTTTTTGCACAGAGTTGCGCATAGACGACATTCAGGGCCGTTTGAGATTTGATGTACCAAGACATCAGAGTTTCACCGGAGGGAAAATGTTACACCCTGACCCACAGCGAAAATGGTAGTCGGGGCATGATTGTGTTTTCATCAAAGCTCATGACATTTACTATAAAGTTTCATATTTATTATTTCCAATTTAAAAGGATAAATTACAACAACCACATATGCATACAAACACAATATATTTAAACACAGCATTCATGACTTCTTTATTTTTCTTCTAAGGCAATTTCCTATGTGTTCCTTGCTTCAACCTGTCCACCTGTATCATGTGTAAAAATTGGGTTTTGGGTCAACAAAAGTTGGTGAGTGAATCTTATTTAAACATTTGAACAAATTAGTTATATTGGTTATTTAAATAAAAATGTGCATCAACCAAATATGAGTAAACGCATATGTAAATCTAACCACAAACCACATATTATCAATCAATGTACACACAAGGATGACAAATGATGAACAATGAGATCAAGGCTCAATCAAATGGAGCCGATCAAATGAGGCACCTGATGCTCAACTCGTCTCCAACGAGGAACTGATGGGCCTAATGTGAATGATTGCATGCAATTAACAAAAATATAAACACACAATACAACAAATAACATTTACATCACACGTTAGATCATATAATGGTAACAACACAATTGTTTGGATAAACGAAATATATGAAACAACACATGATACACCCCAAAACGTGAATAAAAAGGGGAATTTGTAAGAATTCACTCACAGTGGTTGCGTTTCTTTGAATTGACGACGAATGCGCACGAATTTGAATCTAACCACGAGAGAAACTAACCTAAATTAAACGTAATAATTTGATAAATAAATAAATTATTAGAAATTAATATTTTTAATTAATGCTTTTTATTAGATTGTTAGGTTTGTTTTTATGGTAATTAATACAAATTGTTAAGCTTTAAAACCTTATTTTTAAATATTTTTAATTAATTTTTAGTGAAAATAAAAAGGATTTTAAGTATTAAAAAAAATTTACCCTTTTTCAGGGTTGACTGGTCAACCAGCCGGATTCGATTACTATTGGCAACGTGTGAGGTTCGAATTCGTAACCTCCCATATACGTGCACGCAGCTCTACCAACTGAGCTACGTGTCTAACTCGAAATAATCCCTGTTTTTATCATATATATATACTAATTAAATCACTTCAGAAATTTGTTAAATTAAAAAGGGTTTTATTTCCTTCAAAATGTAACTGGCCGCTGCCCCATACCCATCTCGAACCCGCGACCTTCTCAATATGATGCACCCAGCCCTACCAACTGGGCCTGGTGTCTAACCCAATATTATTTGGAACCGAATTATATTTATTAACTTCTTGAATGATGATCTGAATGCCCTTAAAAATGAACTAGTTTTTATTCAAAGAACCAGACTTACAACAGATTCGAACCCGGGCATGTGGCTTCATGTGCACACAGTCCTACAAACTGGACTGTGTGTCTAACCTGGTTTAAACATAATTTTAATTCCTTTTAAACACAGATTCACGTCGTCTTCCTCATTTCAAAACATAAACTTTTAATTTGATTTGTTTAGTTACGCAAAACGCATTCTTGGTGTTTGCGTTTTAATAATATTGATGGAATATGATAAAAATGTACCTTCGAAAATCACTTAGTTTCTCCGGTGAAGATTCAGGAAAAGTGTAAAATTCTCCGACGAATAGTTCTTGAAGAACAGAGGTTTGTATAAGGTTTAGAGTGAGTGTGCGCATCTTAAACGAGTCTAGAACTCACTATTTATAGCCGAGGTTGGTCATATGATTTAAATTTTTAGTTTCGGTCAAACAATTATGGGGGAGTTGATTGTAAGACAAAATTTAATGAGTTTGACTCCGTTTTTGGATCCTAAATGCATGCATAGAAACAGTTTGTAACAGTTAATTGAAAAGAAAAAACGCCAACGTGATGATTGCCGGCGGTTACAATCATTACAGGCGGGTCTTTTGAATTTGGTTTTTAGGTAGTTGTTTACAGTATAACATGTATTTGTTTTCAGATAATTTCAAATGTGTGTGTGTTGTAGTGGTGTGCGGCGTGTATTGGTTCACTGAAGACCCGGGTTCGAAACCCATGGTCTCCCTTTATATTTATTTTTTATTTTCAGTTTATATATTATTATTTTACTTTATTATTTATTAGTTTAACTTTATTATTTATTATTTAATGCTAACAACAATATTACAATGTTTAATCTTTCGACATAGCTGCTTAACGAACATTATACGTAAGTCTGAATTACAAAGCGAAACGGGTTTTATACCCATTTTACAACGAATGTTACACAAAATAAATGTGACTGGTACATAGGGAGTTACCATTTGAATTCCAAGGGTTATCGGGATGTTCACAACAACCTGGGTCGTGATGAAAATCGACGTTTCCGGAAGAACCTTCTTCCACTTGTCCGTCGGGTTGAGGGGCATGAACTGGGTTCTTGCCCTCAGCCCGAGGACCTCATGTTGTGTTTGATGGAAATTCAGCCATTTGACTGTGAGGTTTGAGAAAAAACAAAACGAGAAACGGATGCAAGAGTGAGTAAAAAGCGGATGGCACCAATGAAGAAACACTGGCTGAACCGAGAGGTATCCGTAGATATCTTAGTTACAACTTAATGTCTCTGCATAAAAGGTTATCTCTTGTTCGCTCTTTTGGGTGGTCACACTTCGAGTTATCTTCAAAACTAGCAACGCCGTTAATCTCATTACTAGAGAAACGGGGAGGGCTTTCTCCGTGACCACACTCTGGCGTGAGAATAAGTATTTGGGATTGCAAGGTAATAAGCAAGAAATAATTAGTGAGTGAGCTAGAAAACGTGTCCTTTACCTTGTGGTGTGATCCTTATTTTATAGCCGACATGAAGTGTCTAAGAGATGGGCCTTGAGCCTGGGCCCGACGACTAGGGATATACGTTCTGTCAACTCTGCATCGACCATTAATAATTTTTGGTAGGAGGTGTGCTTGGAGCATGGTGATTGGAGCCACATGTCATGGCAGTTGTCCCTCGTGCCGGACCTGTCATCATCCGAAAGTGGAGATCGTTTGACAATCGCTGGCGTGAGTTTGGTTGGTGCCACGTGTACGTCCTTGCATACAGTCTGTCCTCTACATTACTGTTCATCATGCAATGCAGTCTGACACAATCTACCGAGCGGCTATTGGGTCACAGCTCTGCCACTTTGTACCCTAGTGTTTGGTCAACGCCTCCTTGCGCTTCTCCCATCCGCGTGGCTTTATTAGTGCTTTCTGGCCAGCGTGGAGTTGTAAGGATTAAGTCCTTTTGTTCTCAAGACTATGAGTTGCTTTCATGTTGGACTTGGCGTTGTGCAAGGTTTTAGGACTTCACGGCTAGAGGGTTGTTTGATCCGCGTAGGGTCAAGGGTCCTGCGTTTCCAGGTCTAACTTGCCGTTACACAGTGTGCGCAAGGTTCATTGTGCGACATGCACTTCCAGGTCTAACTTTCCATTGCGCAATGTGCACAAGGTTCGTTGTGCGAGCTGCTAGTATCAAGGTTGCCACACCGTTGCGTGTTGCGCACATGGTTTGTTAGGCAACCTACTGGTTTCAAGAATGGCGTACCGTTGCGCGCAAGGTTATTCCTGAGGTATGTTGTTATTGAGGGTATGGTTCCTTGCAGGCGCATAGTTTTTGGGACCATACCCCTCTAGGTAGTGTTTTTATAATTTTATTATGTGAACTGTTTAAATCACTGTTATTGTATTGTGTTGTATTTATATAGTTTTTTTAGTTTGGTTTGTGTAATACTTAAAAGAATCACATTAGTATGATTAATATTACATAAATTAGATGCACGATAAACCTATGTTATTATTAAATGATGAATTTAGTATTTATTTGGTATTCTGATTTGATAGGGATCCATATATTGGAAAAGTTTACTGAATTTATATATATATATTTTTGAAAATTTGAGTTTGAGTTTGAATTTATTGATTTGTGATTAATATTGTTAATTTTAATGTCTAACTTTGGTTAAGGAATTAAGACATTTGATAGATGGAATGTTTGAAATCAATAGTTATTTGCGTGTGTCATACTTTGTTTGTTAATTGATAACCAATAAGTTATATTAAGAATTTAAGTGTAAAGTGGTCATTTTGCCAATTGATCACTGATAAAAAGATTGTAACTCTACACAAAAAAAAGTCTGAATTTTCTTCAATTGATATTAAACAATATTTCAAATTCCGTTTTTTAAAAGTATTAAAAATTATACTCTACAATTAACACTTCCTAGGATATCTATTACTCTAGCCTTCCAAGCAATTTTTTTTTTTCTTTTAATATGTAGATCAACTAGCATATCACAAGACTTCTGATCTTGTTTCAGCATATGTGTTGTAAACTTTTCTACTTTTTCTTTGAACTCTAATGGAGTAGAATGGACAACTTCATCCAGTAGTGCAATGCTTCTCCAGGTTTGTTTATAATAATTGTCACTCACGATAGCACTTGTTGGTTAAGTTCTTCATGTTACCTCTATTCTTGGATTGACCATCTTGGAAGTTCCATTTTAACAGTTTAGTATCTGCCCAGTAGTAGAAGGACCTGTTGGCCATTTAGAAAGAGCGTTAGTATTTTGGATGGTATGTTTTTGGATGAGAAGTTTTCTAAAAGTGAGTTGTTGATATTTTCAACTAAACTAATCATGAGCCTTTTATAGTGTTTAAAATGTTTAATATGTTAAATGAAGAGATGATCCTAATTATGATAATCTGTTTTTGAAGGTTTAAATTTTGTCCTTTGAGTTTCTAGATATTTAATTTTACTTTCTTTCTCATTAAAACTCATTTTTGAAATGTATTGTAACATCCGTCAAAAACGGATTTACCAAACCCGCTCCGTTTATCAACCGAACAGTCAATCAAAAATTTCGTTGCGAATTAAATGCCCAAAATATTTTTAAACGATACGTAATCGATTATTATACGGGAATATATATTTAGTTTTTGAAAAACTGTTGAAAATCGCAAAATAAAAATAAAAGTACTCTGCCGGGTTTCGAACCCGGGTCAGTACCGAATCAGCCATCAGTCTTAACACACAACACACAAACCACTGCGCCACTTGTTTTGTTTGTTATTTATTGAAATCATTTAATTGATATAATAACGTTACGAATTCAAAATCGGCGCCCTTTAGTTCAGTCGTCGGAATCCCGGAAATCTCGCGAGTTTTTAACACCATTTTCAGTTATAACGTAAACTAGTATTAAGACATCGGTTATAACCGATGTTTGAAGTCCGCGACCAAACCATAACCGCCGGATTTTTATAACCGATGAATACAGTCGGAAATCAGACCAAGTGCTTCGACGTTTTCCCCTATAAATTCACCCTCAACCCATTGCAAACCTTTTCGCTCAAAACCACACTTTTCCTCGGCGTAATTCCACTCGCCGGAAATTTTCTGTTCGTCGCCGGAAAACCGATTTCCTCATTTCTGAACCTCACTGAGCCTCTGAGCTTATACCGGAGATACCCACACCCTTTGTAAACTTCCTGGAGACTCGCTGCTACAAGGAACACGTCGCCGGAGGTGATTGCTGTCGCCGGAGTTTCTGCCGGAAAACAGAGGAAAATGAGTCGGTATACCTCACGCTTATTTTTCCTTCTTTATACTTCTATCTTCTCAGTAATTAACCTAAAACGCTAAAGAAACCGATAAAAACCTTGAACCAGTCAGTCGTCTTTCTCTGGTTATACCTTGACGAAGAAGACGATGTATTCGGTATATTATAAGTATAATTAAAATCAACTTATTAATCGGGTTAGACACACAGTCCAGCGGTGGACTGTGTGCACATATAACGCAAAGGTCACGAGTTCGAATCCGGTTTCACACACGCTGCCTTAATAAAAATCATTTTTTTTTGTTAAACTGAACCGGAGTCGCCACTGGTATATGTTAAGTATATTAATAACCGGAATAATAACCAAGTTAGACACACAGTCCAGCGATGGACTGTGTGTTTGTTTATATCACAGGTCACGAGTTCGAGTCCGGTCTTCTGCACCGACTCGGACAATTATCTATTCTTTTTAAATAAGTCAGAAATGAAAGCAGATAATTTGTATTTAAGTATAATAAAAGTTGAAATATATAACATGTTAAACACACAGTCCAGCGGTGGACTGTGTGTTAGTTTAAGCCACAGGTCCCGGGTTCGAGACCTGTGGAGCGCACCGGTTTTCAGGATTTAAACTGTTTTTAAAATAAAATGAATTTCGGTTTAAACTAATTAATATATATATATAATTAAAATCAGATATATAACGGGTTAGACACGTAGCTCAGTTGGTGGAGCTGCGTGCACGCGTACGGGAGGTCTCGGGTTCGAACCTCACTCAGCGCACAACAATATGCCTTCGAACCGGTCAACGGTCAGTCAAAGTCAACGGTCAAGTCAACTGTAGCAAAAATCAAATATTTTTTTATTATTTTTATTTAATTATTTTAATTAAAAATCAATTAAAAATACTTAAAAATAACATTTTTAAGGTTAGAAAATAGCCTCAAACTCACAAAAATACACCCAACAATCCTACTAAAATAGATTAATAAAAGCCGTTTACTCACAAAACCATAATGCGATTTATCTAGGTTAATCTCACTCGTGGTTAAAACCACTTCGCGTACATTCAACATCATCAACCGAACGCACCCACTGTGAGTGAATCTTACAACTCCCCCTTTTAAATTACACGTTTTGGGGTGTGTCATGTGTTATGAAAATAATTAATTTATTTATTTAAACTTGTGTCCATACCACATCATGACTTAAACTTAGATTGTTTTTATTGTTGTGATTTACTTATTTCCTTTTGTCATATTATATGAAACTCATACATTAAGCCCATCAGTTACTCGTGGGAGACGAGTTGAACAACGCGTGCTTCAAATCAAATTCATTATTGTTCATGTGTGTATCATTGAGTTTATATTGGTTGTAGTTGTGTCATTCCTATTATCATGTTATGCAATTCATTCATTAGGCCCCTCAGTTCCTCGTGAGAGACGAGTTGAGCATCGCGTGCCTCTAAATGTTCCATTATTGTTCATTTGTGTGTTATTTAATATCTTATGATTGTTGATTAAGTTTACATCTATTTTTACTCATGTTTGGTTGTGCACATATTTCATAATCAATTTAAATAAATTTGTTCAAATGTTTTCCATAGGATTCACTCGCCAACATTATGTTGATCCAAAAACCCTTTTACACATGATACAGGTGTACAGGTTGAAGCAAGGAAAACATAGGATATGCCTTAGAAGAGAACAAAGAAGTTTAGATTGTTTGTTAGAACATGTTGTAACATTTATTGTAATTCTCCATTTAATTTGTAATAATGAATATGAAACGCATAATAAATGTCATGAGCTTTGATGATAACCCAATCATGCCCCGATCACCTTTTCCGCTGCGGGTCGGGGTGTGACAGATTGGTATCAGAGCCATGACTATAGGGATATAGGATAGGTTATTAGACCCTTAGAGACTATACTATAGTCTGCCTAAATTTTAATTGATTAGGTGGTTACATACAAACTTGTGATATTTATTTGTTTCATATTTGTTTACATTTCAGTCAAACATACATGCTTATATACATATTCATTATACATATATACATATTCATTATACATATATCGATGTTCATGTATTCAATTTATTTTCATACTCTCATATCCAAAGATTTTGTGCAATTTTCAAATCTCATCAAAGTAAGTTCTGCGACGGGCATGTAGTAACTGGAAGGGTACAAGTACCGGTAGTCGGAACGTCCTGTCTAGGCTGGCATTCGTATAAATCCAATATAACGGACCAGTTTGCCTACCTGGGGACCAACGATGAGAGTACGAAGGACCTATTAGGCCAAAGTATGCCACACCAAACGTCGTTCGAACTAACCCTACTTTGAGTTGTCACCGTGTCTACACCTGGACACATTCCGAATATCACACGTTGTATACATATTTCTCGATTTTCTCCGGGTTTTCTGTACGCAACCTGGCAAACCCGTGCGAACCATATGAAAAACCGGTATTCATGGGGGCCCACATGATTACACAGATAAAGTATGGCGGCATGTAGGGCCTAACAGCGAGCAAAGCCCAAGACATCCTATGGATGTAGTATTTTTCTATAATTATTTTATGAATGCGACCCATGAACCCAAAAGTATCCAACTCATACTCTTGTCATGTATTCCTTGTAGATGTCTTCTAACCTCGCCCGTAGGAAGACGAGAGCAAGAAAAGCCCGCGAGCGCATGGCTGCCTTAATCGCTCAACAAATGGCTACCGTAATACCCAACATTGTAATCCAAGTTCAACAAGCACTTACCGCTAATCCTGTCAATCAAGCAAACCAAAACATTATCAACTCTCCCCCAAATACCACTAAATGCACCTACAAGCACTTCAAATCATGCGACCCTCCGAAATACAAAGGGACTGAAGGCGTCACCGCTCTCCTCCATTGGTTTGAAGAAATGGAGAACACATTTCTAAATTGCGATTGCCCTGAGGATCGCAAAGTGCGATATGCTACCGGTCGATTATATGGGATAGCACTTACTTGGTGGAACACAGAGAAGGCCAAACGAGGTGTGGAAGATGCTATGACCTTAACTTGGAACGAATTGAAGGAAATCATGACCAGACGATTTTGCCCAAGGAGCGAAATCAAGAAGTTAGAAGATGAATTTTACTCATTGAAGCAAGTGGAAGGAGACCACATCACCTACAACAAAAGATTCCTCGAGTTACATCAAATGGTTCCCAACATGTTCACTCCCCTCTACCGTTTGATCGAGCACTACATTCGTGGTCTTCCGTAAAAAATTCAAGACCCTGTAATAAGTGCCAAGCCTACAACTTTGGAAGCAACAATGGAGCTAGCAACAGAGCTCACCGAGAACCGAATCCGAAACAAAGACTTCAAGGAGGAGAAGAAGAAGGATAAAGAATCGACTGAAACCTCCGACTCCACTGAAACCGAATCCCCTTCTCAACCCAATCCTAAGAGAAGAAGAGTCGGGCGACTTTTCGCTGCTACCCAACGAAATCAACCAGTTTTACACGCCATACCCATCCGAGCTATCCCAATCACCCAAGTGGCACCCAACTCAGCTTACCCAAATAAGAAACCATATCTTGGACCTCACCCTCGATGCAACAACTGTTTTTATCACCATCCCCTTACCTTACCTTGCCGGCTATGTACAACTTGTGGACGCTATGGTCATTTGAGCAATGTTTGTCGCACCTTTCAAGACCAAACCTTTTCCCCTACTCAAAACATGGCCCAAGCCTATCAACAACCCCAATACCCTATGTTCCCATATGCTCGAGCTTGTTTCAATTGTGGCGACCCTACCACTTTAGAAACACATGCCCCCAATTGGTTAACGTTATCAACACTCAAGCCCAATCAAACCCAGTTAACCAAGTAAACCAAGAAAACCCAACCACTATGCCACCAGCAAGAGGAAGAGTCTTCAACATCAATGCCAATCCGATCGAAGATAATGACGGCCCAAGTGAAGATACTCAACTAGTCCTCTTCGCCGAAGATCCAGATTCAACTCCTATCGTTTAGTTCTATGTTTCTCCATGTGTAGACTGTTAGAGTAATTATTGGATATTATAAATTATATACTGTTTTCAGTATATGCTTTTGCCGAGGCCGTGGCTCCCCATCCATCGAGGTTGAGTTGGATCCCCATTTAATTATGCGGTTGATCTTGGCGTGCCCGCACGATCGGCTCCGTTTGTTTGAGCCTTGATCGGTTATTTCATTTTACATTTCAATACATGCAATACGTTCGGCTCCGTTTGATTGAGCCTTGAGCGCATATTTCAATTTACATTTCCAGTTCATGCAATACGTTCGGCTCCGTTTGATTGAGCCTTGAGCGCACATACAATTTCATTATCAGTATCTTGTGGTTGTGGTGTTTGTAGTAGAGTCGCATCGAACTAACCATAACTTGCGGATAAAGTCAATGAAAATTTGACAAGGATATGGTGGATACGCCGATGGTACTTCCTATATATAAGTATTCTTGTCAAATGATCGGAGGCATTATCAGGCAGTTATGAGAGGTTCCATGCATAGGCTGATTGTGTGATGGTTGTTTAGATTAAGTTGTTCAATTTCAGTACATTCAATACGTTCGGCTCCGTTTGATTGAGCCTTGAGCACACATACAATTTCATTTTCAGTACATTCAATACGTTCGGCTCCGTTTGATTGAGCCTTGAGCGCACATCCAATTTCATTATCAGTATCTTGTGGTTGTGGTGTTTGTAGTAGAGTCGCATCGAACTAACCATAACTTGCGGATAAAGTCAATGAAAATTTGACAAGGATATGGTGGATACGCCGCTGGTACTTCCTATATATAAGTATTCTTGTCAAATGATCGGAGGCATTATCAGGCGGTTATGAGAGGTTCCATGCATAGGCTGTTTGTGTGGTTAAGTTATTCATTTTCAGTGCATGCAATACGCTCGGCTCCGTTTGATTGAGCCTTGAGCACACAGACAATTTCAATTTCAGTACATTTAATACGTTCGGCTCCGTTTGATTGAGCCTTGAGCGCACATCCATTTCATTTTCAGTACATGCAATACGATCGGCTCCGTTCGATTGAGCCTTGATCGCACAGATATATTTCATTTAAGTATTTTATGTTTGTTGTATTGGTTGTAGAGTTATAGGACTAATCATAATTCACTGATAAAACCAATGAAAATTTGACAAGAATATGGTGGATACGCCGCTGGTACTTCCTATATATAAGTATTCTTGTCAAAGGATCAGAGGCATTATCGGACGGTTATGAGAAGTTCTATGTAGGATTTATTAGTTTCTTGGTAACCAATCATAACTTGTGGATAAAACTAATGAAAATTTGGCAAGAATATGGTGGATACGCCGCTGGTACTTCCTATATATAAGTATTCTTGCCAAAGGATCAGAGGCATTATCAGGCGGTTATGAGAAGTTCCATGTAGGATTTAGTATTGCCTTGGTTGGAATTTGTGTTACATTTATATCATCATGTTATTTAAAGAGATTGGATTGTGTTCCATTTCTACATAAACTAACCTCTCCATCATAACAAACGAGAGAGGAACTTCCATCATTCAAACATATATGCTATCAGAATGTGGATTCAAATATTTGCTGTTGTGTTTATTCATGTTCAAATATTGCTGATGTGTTTATTCATGTTCGAATATTAGCTGTTGTGTTTACTTATGTTCAAATATCAGCTGTTGTGTTTTTATTCATGTTCCATAGAAGTTGTAGTGTTAGAAGTTTTGCCTTAGGAGATAACCATACTTTCCCAAACGTATCTAAACTCTTATGCATGATATCATTTTTAGCAAATCATTTTCTGCTTATCAATACTTATACAGTAGGCAACAAAGAGCGATTCCTGAATAGGGTACTTAACCCTTACAAGGAACGTTACCGCCTCGAACAAAAACTTAAACCCTTATTTTTTTTCTAAGCATACAACTGTCAAACAAAACATCATCATTCTTTTAGTCAAATATATCACAATTTAAATTTCGGGACGAAATTTCTAAAAAGCAGGGGATACTGTAACATCCGTCAAAAACGGATTTACCAAACCCGCTCCGTTTATCAACCGAACAGTCAGTCAAAAATTTCGTTGCGAATTAAATGCCCAAAATATTTTTAAACGATACGTAATCGATTATTATACGGGAATATATATTTAGTTTTTGAAAAACTGTTGAAAATCGCAAAATAAAAATAAAAGTACTCTGCCGGGTTTCGAACCCGGGTCAGTACCGAATCAGCCATCAGTCTTAACACACAACACACAAACCACTGCGCCGCTTGTTTTGTTTGTTATTTATTGAAATCATTTAATTGATATAATAACACTACAAATTCAAAATCGGCGCCCTTTAGTTCAGTCGTCGGAATCCCGGAAATCTCGCGAGTTTTTAACACCATTTTCAGTTATAACGTAAACTAGTATTAAGACATCGGTTATAACCAATGTTTGAAGTCCCCGACCAAACCATAACCGCCGGATTTTTATAACCGATGAATACAGTCGGAAATCAGACCAAGTGCTTCGACGTTTTCCCCTATAAATTCACCCTCAACCCATTGCAAACCTTTTCGCTCAAAACCACACTTTTCTTCGGCGTAATTCCACTCGCCGGAAATTTTATGTTCGTCGCCGGAAAACCGATTTCCTCATTTCTGAACCTCACTAAGCCTCTGAGCTTATACCGGAGATACCCACACCCTTTGTAAACTTCCTGGAGACTCGCTGCTAGAAGGAACACGTCGCCGGAGGTGATTGCTGTCGCCGGAGTTTCTGCCGGAAAACAAAGGAAAACGAATCGGTATTCCTCACGCTTATTTTTCCTTCTTTATACTTCTATCTTATCAGTAATTAACCTAAAACACTAAAGAAACCGATAAAAACCTTGAACCAGTCAGTCGTCTTTCTCTGGTTATACCTTGACGAAGAAGACAATGTATTCGGTATATTATAAGTATAATTAAAATCAACTTATTAATCGGGTTAGACACACAGTCCAGCGGTGGACTGTGTGCACATATAACGCAAAGGTCACGAGTTCGAATCCGGTTTCACACACGCTGCCTTAATAAAAATCATTTTTTTGTTAAACTGAACCGGAGTCGCCACTGGTATATGTTAAGTATATTAATAACCAGAATAATAACCAAGTTAGACACACAGTCCAGCGGTGGACTGTGTGTTTGTTTATATCACAGGTCACGAGTTCGAGTCCGGTCTTCTGCACCGACTCGGACAATTATCTATTCTTTTTAAATAAGTCAGAAATGAAAGCAGATAATTTGTATTTAAGTATAATAAAAGTTGAAATATATAACATGTTAAACACACAGTCCAGCGGTGGACTGTGTGTTAGTTTAAGCCACAGGTCCCGGGTTCGAGACCTGTGGAGCGCACCGGTTTTCAGGATTTAAACTGTTTTTAAAATAAAATGAATTTCGGTTTAAACTAATTAATATATATATATAATTAAAATCAGATATATAACGAGTAAGACACGTAGCTCAGTTGGTAGAGCTGCGTGCACGCGTACGGGAGGTCTCGGGTTCGAACCTCACTCAGCGCACAACAATATGCCTTCGAACCGGTCAACGGTCAAAGTCAACTGTAGCAAAAATCAAATATTTTTTTATTATTTTTATTTAATTATTTTAATTAAAAATCAATTAAAAATACTTAAAAATAACATTTTTAAGGTTAGAAAATAGCCTCAAACTCACAAAAATACACCCAACAATCCTACTAAAATAGATTAATAAAACCCGTTTACTCACAAAACCATAATGCGATTTATCTAGGTTAATCTCACTCGTGGTTAAAACCACTTCGCGTACATTCAACATCATCAACCGAACACACCCACTGTGAGTGAATCTTACAACTCCCCCTTTTAAATTACACGTTTTGGGGTGTGTCATGTGTTATGAAAATAATTAATTTATTTATTTAAACTTGTGCCATACCACATCATGACTTAAACTTAGATTGTTTTTATTGTTGTGATTTACTTATTTCCTTTTGTCATATTATATGAAACTCATACATTAAGCCCATCAGTTCCTCGTGGGAGACGAGTTGAACAACGCGTGCTTCAAATCAAATTCATTATTGTTCATGTGTGTATCATTGAGTTTATATTGGTTGTAGTTGTGTCATTCCTATTATCATGTTATGCAATTCATTCATTAGGCCCCTCAGTTCCTCGTGAGAGACGAGTTGAGCATCGCGTGCCTCTAAATGTTTCATTATTGTTCATTTGTGTGTTATTTAATATCTTATGATTGTTGATTAAGTTTACATCTATTTTTACTCATGTTTGGTTGTGCACATATTTCATAATCAATTTAAATAAATTTGTTCAAATGTTTTCCATAGGATTCACTCGCCAACATTATGTTGATCCAAAAACCCTTTTACACATGATACAGGTGTACAGGTTGAAGCAAGGAAAACATAGGATATGCCTTAGAAGAGAACAAAGAAGTTTAGATTGTTAGTTAGAACATGTTGTAACATTTATTGTAATTCTCCATTTATTTTGTAATAATGAATATGAAACGCATAATAAATGTCATGAGCTTTGATGATAACCCAATCATGCCCCGATCACCATTTCCGCTGCGGGTCGGGGTGTGACATGTATTGCATTAAATACACAGGGTGTTTGAATATATATGTACATGTTTTTATTAAATGTACACGTTTTCGCTCTTAAATCATTAAATGTACATCGTTTTTAAATATAAATTTTTATTTAGTGCTTGCATTTAAATAGACTTTGGGTTGGTATGTAACATTTGTATAAATCGGGTCTCCAAAACCCGCTCCGTTTTGTAATCAAATACCAAGTTACGAAATTTCATTAAGTATTTATGAGTATTTTGAGTTTAAACGTTACATAATTAATATATAAACTAAACTATAAAAATTATATTTGATAAAAAGTCAAAATAAAATAAATAAAAATAGTTGGAGCTGACCGGACTCGAACCCGGGTCAACTGCCTCCAACGATTTAACTTCCTGTCTCCAAACCACTCCGCCACCAGTTGTTTTCTGTTAGTATTATGAAAACAATTAAATTTTATACGCAAACTCGGTTTAACGGTTATTGATATCTGAATAACGGAAAATCGGTAAGCCAAATCGTCAAATCAGTTTTCGTTCGTTTAGTTAACTTATAACCGACGCATATCGGTTTCTAATTAAAGTTCAGATTTAATGAACTTCGAATTTTGGGTTTTGAAACCGAAAGACATTCAAGTTTCAAATAATTCTGTTTCCAATCATTTATACGATTCAGAACTGTCTCAAATACACTCCAATTCCTTTTCGTCGCGTTTTCAAGTCTTTTGAGCTCAAGAAAACTGTCGCCGGAATTTTCTGCAATTCTCGCCGGAAAACCGTGTTCAATATAAACCAGTAAGAATTTCCTCTCTTGCTGTCTCAATCTATTGTTGGGACCCTACTAACATTATTCCGTCACTCAAAGTCAGTCATAGAAGACTTTGCTGGATTTCTGGTTTCGCCGGAGAAATTCTGGGATTTGCCGGAACCACGCTAGTTGACGGTAAACACATTCAATCGTGCTAATAATTCATGTACTCTGGTTCAATTTCAAATCTAATTCTTTAATTCTGTTGATTAGCCCTCTCAGCCGAAGTTTCAAAAACGGAGTTGCCTGTTCTCGCCGGACTTCCTGAAGAAGACGACCTGTCCGGTATTTCTTGTCCCCAAACTGTTCGGTTTGTTCATTCAAACTAGTAGGCATGATATTTAAGTAGTAGAGCCATGAATCAGTTGTCTGAGTAAAAACCAGTAATCTTAACGAAGAAGACGAATCTAAAAACGGGATAAGAATAATTAAAACTCGGATAATTAACGGGTTAGACACACAGTCCAGCGGTGGACTGTGTGCAAAGTTATATACGAGTCCCGAGTTCGATCCTTACTACACACACTGCGTAATAACATTCCCTTTTTATTCATAAAACTAACCGGGTTAGATTGAGTAGTTGTTAAGTATAATATAATTCAAGAATATAACCGGGTTAGACACACAGTCCAGCGGTGGACTGTGTGCAACACAAACTGCACGTCACGCGATCGAGTCCCGTCCCAAACACCGGTTCAATGAGAATAAAACGTTTTGTAAAATAAAGGAATTTTCGGTAAATTCGAATAAGTGTATTAATATAATTAAAACTAGATTTCTAACGGGTTAGTCACGTAGCTCAGTTGGTAGAGCTACGTGCGCGTGAACGGAAGGTCACAGGTTCGAATCCCGCTCGGCGCAAGAATTACCGCTGACCGAACCGGTCAACGGTCAACGGTCAAACAGTAAAAAAAATATTATTTTTTTAAATAATTATTGGTTTTATTTAAATTAAAAATCAATTAAAAATACTTAAAAATAACATTTTTAAGGATGGAAAATAGCCATAAACTCACAAAAATATATCCAAAAATTCCATTAAAAATCTTTAATAAAATCCATCCATTTAATATATTTTTCCTATTATTATTTAGGTCAGTGATTCCTCGTTAACTCGTTTCATCTAAATCGTGCGCATCTCACCAATTCAAATCCAACGCACCCAATGTGAGTGAACCCTTCAAATTCCCCGTTTTAATCACATTATTGGGGTGTATCATGTGTCTTATTCATTTACTTATTATAACTAAGTTATTGTGCATATATCATATCATGACATGTGTGTTAGTTATTGCTGCTCAGTAGTTAGAATTGTTTGCAAGTTATTATTTCAGTACATGCAATTGCTGAGGCCGTAGCTCCCCATTCCTCGAGGTTGAGTTTGATCCCCATTTTATTATGCGGTTGATCAGGGCGTGCCCGCACGATCGGCTCCGTTTGATTGAGCCTTGATCGGTTATTTACATTTCAAGTTCATGCAATACGCTCGGCTCCGTTTGATTGAGCCTTGAGCACACAGTTCAATTTACATTTTCAGTTCATGCAATACGATCGGCTCCGTTTGATTGAGCCTTGATCTCACAGTTCATTTATGTTAATTATCATATGATGTTGGTATGATCATGTATGTTATCAATTGTTAATGTATGTTATAATTGTAACCGATGTTGCCATTGCTTGATTTCATACATATGCTCTTATATGATTATGCACAATATTTTATTGATAAACTAACCAGAAAATCATTATTAAATGTTTATCTATAAGGTTCACTCGCCAACTTATGTTGACCCAAAAACCTCCCATTTTTACACATGATACAGGTGAACCAGCAGCAGCTAGGAACACGTAGGGCCTGGATTAGAAGAAATAAAACGATTTAGTGTTTGGATTATTATGTTTGGTTATTTTCCTTTGTAATGAATGAACATGTTTGAAGGTTTGAGAAATGTAACTTTGACTTCATTTAACTATGAAACATAATAGTAAATGTCATGTGCTTTGGTGATAACCCAATTATGCCCCGACTCTTATTTCCGCTGCGGGTCGGGGTGTGACAGATTGGTATCAGAGCCATGACTATAGGGATATAGGATAGGTTATTAGACCCTTAGAGCCTATACTATAGTCGATTAGAAACTTATAGGAATTTTGTGTGTTATATGCCAAATTTCATGATGTTTATATGTTTATGTTAAAATGTTACATTTGATATTGTTCAAGCATGTTCATAAGTATGTATTATCAAATAATGCTCATCATGAAATCGTATGATCATAACATATCACATCCATGCAAGCACACACCACATCATGATTGATTCTACAACGATTTTCGTGTTTTCAAATCTCATCAAAGTGAGTTCTCATGACGGGCATGTAGTAACTGGAAGGGTACTAGTACCGGTAGTCGGAACGTCCTGTCTAGGCTGGCATTCGTATAAATCCAAAATAAAGGACCAGTTTGCCTACCTGGGGACCAACGATGAGAGTACGAAATACCTATTAGGCCAAAGCATGCTATACCAAACGTCGTGAGAGCTAATCCCACTTTGAGTTGTCATTGTGTTTACACCTGGACACGTTCCGACCAAACATCTCATGAACATATTTTGTGGTTAGCATTCGGGGGATGCGAGTGTTAAATTGCCAATACTAATGTGAATCCTACCAAACCAATAGCCATGGGGGCCCACATGACTATATAGGTGAAGGTATGGGGGACATTTGAGGCCCAACATGAGCGAACCCAAGACATCCTTCGGATGTAGTTGCATTATTGATATTTATGTTATTTTCATTTTTTTTCAAGACACATGACACCTAAAATATACCATAAACTCACAATCTTCTCATTTTATGATCCTGTAGATGTCGTATAGATCGCATCGAAGGAGTAGGAAATCGGAAAAGTCTCAGGAACGATTGGCCACTCATATCGCCAACCAAATGGCCACGATATTACCTGACATCGTAGTACAAGTACAACAAGCTCTTGCTGCAAATCCTACTAACCCTCCTCAACAACAGGACCAGATCATCAACGACCCTCCCACCGGCAAATGCACTTACAAACATTTTAAGTCTTGCGATCCCCCAAAATTCGAAGGGACTGAGGGAGTCACTGCTTTCCAGCGTTGGTTCGAGGAGATGGAAAACGTTTTCTTAAACTGCGATTGTCCTGAGAATCGCAAAGTTCGTTATGCCACCGGGAGACTACTTGGGGTAGCTCTCACTTGGTGGAATACTGAGAAGGGAAAGAGGGGAATGGAAGATGCGATGTCCTTAACTTGGGAGGAGTTAAGGGAAATCATGACTAGGCGATTCTGTCCTAGGAGTGAGATTAAGAAATTGGAAGATGAATTTCATGCCCTGAAGCAAAAAGATGGTGATCACACTACTTACAACAAACGGTTCTTGGAGTTGAACCAGATGGTACCAAACTTATTCACTCCAACCTACCGTCTGATCGAACATTACATTCGAGGACTTCCCTCGAAAATCCAAGATTCGGTCCTCAGCGTTTCACCGGTAACACTAGAAGCTGCCATGGAATTGGCGACAGAACTGACCGAAAACCGAATTCGTAATGGGAAGTTCAAGGAGGAAAAGAAGAAAACCCCTGCTGAGGGACAAACCTCAAACCACCACACTCCTTCCTCTAAATTTGCTAACAAGAGGAAGCGTAACAACAGGAACTTTGCAGTCACCCACACCAACACCCCTGTTCCTGCTGCACCCATCACTCAAGCCACTCCTCCACCCGCGCCATACAAAAGACCATACACAGGACCACTACCAAAATGTAACCGTTGTCAGTATCACCACTCCCCTGACTATCCTTGCCAATACTGTACCAGCTGCGGTCGCGCTGGACACATTGTACAACACTGCCGCGCACCTCAGCGAACAAACCGCCACCCACCTATAACCCAAACCCACCAACAATTTATGGGTCAAGCCCAACAACAACAACCATTTCCACCCACTCAACATTTAGCCCAAACATACTATCAACCCAACTACCCTATGGGTCAACCTATGCGGGCATGTTTCAACTGTGGAGATCCAAGTCATTTCAGGAACACATGTCCAAGACTAGTCAATATTATTCATGCTCAGGCCCAAGCCAACCCTGTGAACCAAGCAAACCAAGCTCCTCCACCTGCTAGAGGAAGGGCTTTCAATATTAACGCAAACCAGGCCAGGGCTGACGGCAATGTGGTCAACGGTACGTTTCTTATAAATGGTAGATATGCCTCTATGTTATTTGATACTGGTGCGGATAGAAGTTTCGTGTCATTAGAGTTTGAACCTATCTTAAGTAAAAATCGAGATAAGCTCGCGGAATCCATAACAGTGGAAGTTGCAGATGGAAAACCAGTTTCGTTAAACTCTATTTTACGCAACTGTACGCTCACCCTAAACGACCACGATTTCTCGGTCGATCTTATTCCTATGAAGCTGGGAAGTTTCGACATCATAGTCGGAATGGATTGGCTCAGTCAGCATAATGCGGAAGTTGTATGTCGTGAGAAATTTATTCGTATTCCTCTTTCAAACGGTCAGACTCTTCGAATTATTGGAGAAACCTCGGCGAAAGGACTCAACTTAATGTCTTGTCATCAAGCTCAGAAATACCTTCGCAAGAATTATGTCGCGTTTTTAGCCCATATCATCAAGAAGGGACCGCAGAAAAGAAACTTGAAGATATTCCTGTTGTAAAAGATTTTCCACAAGTTTTCCCTGACGACATTTCAGGACTTCCTCCAGTCAGAGATGTCGAGTTTCGTATCGATCTTATACCTGGTGCTACACCAGTGGCAAAATCTCCATATAGGTTAGCCCCCTCTGAAATGCAGGAGCTAGCCAGTCAATTGCAAGAGTTGACTGACAAGGGATTTATACGCCCCAGCTCATCGCCTTGGGGTGCACCTGTACTTTTTGTAAAGAAGAAGGATGGATCTTTTCGCATGTGCATCGATTACAGAGAGCTCAACAAGTTAACTATCAAAAATCGATATCCTTTACCTCGTATAGATGACCTCCTTGACCAACTACAAGGTGCCAGTTGCTTTTCAAAAATCGACCTCCGATCGGGCTATCATCAGCTTAGGGTGCATGAAGAAGACGTCCCTAAAACTGCTTTTCGAACTCGATATGGTCACTATGAATTCATGGTTATGCCGTTTGGATTAACCAACGCACCAGCTGTTTTCATGGACCTAATGAATAGAGTCTGCAAACCTTACCTTGATCGATTTGTTATTGTGTTCATTGACGATATTCTTATCTATTCAAAATCCAAAGCTGATCATGAGCGTCATCTGCGACTTGTTCTTACACTTCTAGAAAAGGAAAAGCTTTATGCCAAGTTCTCTAAATGTGAATTCTGGTTAACAGAGGTGCAATTTCTTGGGCATGTAGTCAATGACAAAGGAATACATGTGGACCCATCAAAGATCAAAGCAGTTCAAGAATGGCAAGCTCCACGTACGCCAACTGAAGTAAGGTCTTTTCTTGGCCTTGCTGGTTACTATCGTCGATTCATTTCAAACTTCTCTCGCATTGCGGTGCCACTCACGGCTTTAACCCATAAAGGGAAACCATTTGTATGGGGGCCCAAGCAAGAAGAAGCTTTTCAAACCCTCAAGCAAAGACTTTGTGATGCACCAATCCTCACTCTTCCTGAAGGTTGTGATGATTTTGTAGTCTATTGCGACGCGTCAGGGCAAGGATTGGGATGCGTTCTCATGCAAAGAGGAAAAGTCATAGCTTATGCCTCAAGGCAACTCAAGACACACGAGAAGAACTACACCACTCATGACCTTGAACTTGGAGCCGTTGTATTCGCTCTTAAGATATGGAGACATTATCTTTATGGTACGAAGTGTGAAATATACACTGACCACAAGAGTCTTCAACATATTTTCAATCAGAAAGAGTTAAATATGAGGCAACGAAGATGGGTCGAACTTCTAAATGATTACGACTGTGAAATCAAATATCACCCTGGTAAAGCAAATGTGGTGGCTGATGCACTTAGTCGAAAGGGTTATGCGAACTCCATTCATATTCTATGTTCACAAATTATAACCAAAATTAAGGATCAAATTCGTGAAGCTCAACACGTCTCAATAACAGAGGAAGATGTACAAAAGGAGATGTCCTGTGGAGCCGAGCTAAAGCTGGAAACTAAATCTGATGGTATTTTGTATTACTTAGATCGTATATGGATTCCTAACCATGTCAATCTTCGTGAAACACTCATGCATGAAGCCCATAAGTCGCGATATTCTATACACCCAGGAGCCGATAAGATGTATCAAGACCTACGGTACACCTATTGGTGGCCTGGAATGAAGAAAGATGTTGCTGTTTTTGTTTCCAAGTGTCTCACTTGTTCTAAAGTAAAGGCTGAACACCAAAGACCCTCAGGACTTCTGATCCAACCAGAAATACCTGTCTGGAAGTGGGAAAATATAACCATGGATTTTATTACCGGGTTACCTCGCACTTCTAGTGGGTATGATACTATATGGGTGATTATAGACCGACTCACAAAATCAGCTCACTTTATTCCTATTCGGGAAGATTTCAAGAACGAAAAGCTTGCTCGTATTTATATCAGCGAAATCGTCAGCCGTCATGGAGTTCCATTAAGTATTATTTCTGATCGTGATGGTCGTTTCACCTCACGGACATGGCAGGCAGTACAATCCGCTATGGGCACTCGACTAGATCTCAGTACCGCCTATCATCCCCAAACTGATGGACAGTCTGAGCGAACCATTCAAACCCTTGAGGACATGCTTAGAGCATGTGTCATAGACTTCAAGGGAAATTGGGACGCCCACCTACCGTTAGTCGAATTTTCGTACAACAACAGTTATCATTCTAGCATCGGCATGGCACCTTTTGAAGCTTTATATGATCGAAAGTGTCGATCTCCTATTTGTTGGCACGAAATTGGGGAAGCTCAAATTACTGGTCCGGAATTAATCCAAGAAACAACAGATAAGATTCATCAAATTCGAAACAATCTTCTAGCGGCTCAAAGTCGTCAAAAGAGTTACGCAGATAAACGTCGGAAGCCCTTGGAGTTTAGCGTGGGTGATCATGTGCTTTTAAAAGTATCACCGTGGAAGGGAGTAGTTCGTTTTGGTCAGAAGGGAAAGCTAGCACCACGTTACGTAGGACCTTTCAAGATACTCGAAAGAGTAGGTCCTGTAGCTTACAAGCTTGATCTACCGGAAGAACTCGACAGAATTCATCCCACATTCCACGTGTCGAACTTGAAGAAGTGCCTCGCTGATGAGAATCTTCATATTCCACTGGAGGATATTCAGATTGATGAATCCATGCATTTTATCGAAAGGCCAGTAGAGATTATGGACTATGGAGAAAAGCGTCTACGTCGAAGTCGCATTCCTATTGTTAGGGTACGCTGGGAGTCGAAACGGGGACCTGAGTTTACTTGGGAACGTGAAGACTCAATGCGTGAAAAATACCCTCATCTTTTCCCTACTACTTCAACTGTTTGAATTTCGGGACGAAATTCCTAAAAGTAGGGGATACTGTAACATTTGTATAAATCGGGTCTCCAAAACCCGCTCCGTTTTGTAATCAAATACCAAGTTACGAAATTTCATTAAGTATTTATGAGTATTTTGAGTTTAAACGTTACATAATTAATATATAAACTAAACTATAAAAATTATATTTGATAAAAAGTCAAAATAAAATAAATAAAAATAGTTGGAGCTGACCGGACTCGAACCCGGGTCAACTGCCTCCAACGATTTAACTTCCTGTCTCCAAACCACTCCGCCACCAGTTGTTTTCTGTTAGTATTATGAAAACAATTAAATTTTATACGCAAACTCGGTTTAACGGTTATTGATATCTGAATAACGGAAAATCGGTAAGCCAAATCGTCAAATCAGTTTTCGTTCGTTTAGTTAACTTATAACCGACGCATATCGGTTTCTAATTAAAGTTCAGATTTAATGAACTTCGAATTTTGGGTTTTGAAACCGAAAGACATTCAAGTTTCAAATAATTCTGTTTCCAATCATTTATACGATTCAGAACTGTCTCAAATACACTCCAATTCCTTTTCGTCGCGTTTTCAAGTCTTTTGAGCTCAAGAAAACTGTCGCCGGAATTTTCTGCAATTCTCGCCGGAAAACCGTGTTCAATATAAACCAGTAAGAATTTCCTCTCTTGCTGTCTCAATCTATTGTTGGGACCCTACTAACATTATTCCGTCACTCAAAGTCAGTCATAGAAGACTTTGCTGGATTTCTGGTTTCGCCGGAGAAATTCTGGGATTTGCCGGAACCACGCTAGTTGACGGTAAACACATTCAATCGTGCTAATAATTCATGTACTCTGGTTCAATTTCAAATCTAATTCTTTAATTCTGTTGATTAGCCCTCTCAGCCGAAGTTTCAAAAACGGAGTTGCCTGTTCTCGCCGGACTTCCTGAAGAAGACGACCTGTCCGGTATTTCTTGTCCCCAAACTGTTCGGTTTGTTCATTCAAACTAGTAGGCATGATATTTAAGTAGTAGAGCCATGAATCAGTTGTCTGAGTAAAAACCAGTAATCTTAACGAAGAAGACGAATCTAAAAACGGGATAAGAATAATTAAAACTCGGATAATTAACGGGTTAGACACACAGTCCAGCGGTGGACTGTGTGCAAAGTTATATACGAGTCCCGAGTTCGATCCTTACTACACACACTGCGTAATAACATTCCCTTTTTATTCATAAAACTAACCGGTTAGATTGAGTAGTTGTTAAGTATAATATAATTCAAGAATATAACCGGGTTAGACACACAGTCCAGCGGTGGACTGTGTGCAACACAAACTGCACGTCACGCGATCGAGTCCCGTCCCAAACACCGGTTCAATGAGAATAAAACGTTTTGTAAAATAAAGGAATTTTCGGTAAATTCGAATAAGTGTATTAATATAATTAAAACTAGATTTCTAACGGGTTAGTCACGTAGCTCAGTTGGTAGAGCTACGTGCGCGTGAACGGAAGGTCACAGGTTCGAATCCCGCTCGGCGCAAGAATTACCGCTGACCGAACCGGTCAACGGTCAACGGTCAAACAGTAAAAAAAATATTATTTTTTTAAATAATTATTGGTTTTATTTAAATTAAAAATCAATTAAAAATACTTAAAAATAACATTTTTAAGGATGGAAAATAGCCATAAACTCACAAAAATATATCCAAAAATTCCATTAAAAATCTTTAATAAAATCCATCCATTTAATATATTTTTCCTATTATTATTTAGGTCAGTGATTCCTCGTTAACTCGTTTCATCTAAATCGTGCGCATCTCACCAATTCAAATCCAACGCACCCAATGTGAGTGAACCCTTCAAATTCCCCGTTTTAATCACATTATTGGGGTGTATCATGTGTCTTATTCATTTACTTATTATAACTAAGTTATTGTGCATATATCATATCATGACATGTGTGTTAGTTATTGCTGCTCAGTAGTTAGAATTGTTTGCAAGTTATTATTTCAGTACATGCAATTGCTGAGGCCGTAGCTCCCCATTCCTCGAGGTTGAGTTTGATCCCCATTTTATTATGCGGTTGATCAGGGCGTGCCCGCACGATCGGCTCCGTTTGATTGAGCCTTGATCGGTTATTTACATTTCAAGTTCATGCAATACGCTCGGCTCCGTTTGATTGAGCCTTGAGCACACAGTTCAATTTACATTTTCAGTTCATGCAATACGATCGGCTCCGTTTGATTGAGCCTTGATCTCACAGTTCATTTATGTTAATTATCATATGATGTTGGTATGATCATGTATGTTATCAATTGTTAATGTATGTTATAATTGTAACCGATGTTGCCATTGCTTGATTTCATACATATGCTCTTATATGATTATGCATAATATTTTATTGATAAACTAACCAGAAAATCATTATTAAATGTTTATCTATAAGGTTCACTCGCCAACTTATGTTGACCCAAAAACCTCCCATTTTTACACATGATACAGGTGAACCAGCAGCAGCTAGGAACACGTAGGGCCTGGATTAGAAGAAATAAAACGATTTAGTGTTTGGATTATTATGTTTGGTTATTTTCCTTTGTAATGAATGAACATGTTTGAAGGTTTGAGAAATGTAACTTTGACTTCATTTAACTATGAAACATAATAGTAAATGTCATGTGCTTTGGTGATAACCCAATTATGCCCCGACTCTTATTTCCGCTGCAGGTCGGGGTGTGACATGGTAGATATTTCACAATATAATATCATTGCCAATTTAGATGTTTTTTCATCATACACTAATTCATTAATGAAATAGAAGTGCAACTATTATTCTTTTGCATCAGTTCTTATAAATACATTAAAATGGCGTCATATACTTTTGAACAATCTGACGATTTAAAGCAACACTTTATTAAACAAATCGAAGAGCAAGTTTATGTTGATAGCTCTGCTCTTCAAGAGTTGAATATGTGTTTTAAAGGAGTGTAACTTGGTATACTGATGAAAGACCAGGTTACGAGAGACTTGATGGCGATGACGACGACTTCCGTTTGTGACCTGTGTGTTGCAAGTAATATAGAGTGTCACACACAAAGATCAAGGATATACATCGAGAGGTTCAGTGCTCTATGGAGTTGAAGTTAAAGTTTCTTGATTCTTGCTATTAGAGTTTAAATTATGAGTAGTTTTCATTTTCATATGTAAGTGTTATTATTCTAATACTTATTTTTATGAGTTTAAAGATTTATTGTTTCAAATTATTATTCGTTTTATGATCTATAAATCGATTGCAAACAGTAATATGTATGTGTGTGCATGACATACCAAAATCTAAGTTGTATGATCCATATTGTTGAAAAAATATTTTTGACTTTGCTTATATTTGACTACAAAAGTTCATTTCATTTTTAAATATTTTTTTTAATTTTGTGTATCTGGGTATCGAATACAAAGATAGTGTGATGAGGCATGAATGTGGATGCTCTTCTTAGGTACAACATTAATTTATACGTCAATAAGAATTTTTTTTCCTTTACCATTTGTTGTTACCTAATGTCCATGTTTTGTAAGAGTGTCAGGAATTAGTAGGCGTGATTGTTATTTTGTAGAAGAGGTTATTGATGAACATGGTGAAGAGGATAAATGAGAGGATTTGAGTTGGTTAACTGGAGATAGTGCGTATAGATTAGGGGAATGCTTTTAGCAATAATCCGGTTGAGTTGGTCATGATTAACAACCTTCTAGAAGTGTGGTTAGTCTTTTTTACTATTTGAATTCTAAAATATGCCACATTTATCATCCATTTTGCATATAGTGTTTATAATTAATTTTCTTTAATATTACTTCTAATCTAATTTTTGTGCAGGATGTTAATAGTTGGAGGGATTACAAAGAGCAATTCTAAAGGTTGACAAAAAGGTGTGTATGTTATATGTGATAAGATTTTTTGTTAGTGTTGTTTAGTTTTGATATTATGGTTCAATATAAGCATATGCGTATGTGATTAGGAAAATTGACTGTGGGAATTGGATTTTACGATCTTTATTTTTAGGGTTTTAATTTCCTTCATTGAGTTTTGATATTCTAGTTCAATATATGCATATGCATATATGATGTTCGTGTTTTCTAGACAACTTGTATTGTTTCTATTTAATTTTGGTTTTAGGTTTGAAGCATTTCATAACCAGTTTCATCTTATTCATTGTCTAGGATCATGTGGTAAAGGTTGTATTTTAAGAAATGAAGATAAAAGGTTTATGAAACGCTATACCGCAACAGTGAAAGATCTTGCATCAAGATATGTTTCAAGATTTACCATCATGGAATATAGAATAATGTCTACTCGATTGTTATTTATTTATGACTTAAAAGATGTTCCCTTTTATTTGTTATTTAAAAGATGTTCCCTTTCTTTGTAATCTATTTTTAATTAAACCTTAAAGAATGAGTTATATGTCGTTAAATAAAATATGGTATGCATGTGTTTTTAAAAACCACCCGTGTTTGCACACGGGTTTTACTACTAGTATAAATTAAAGAAAAATGAAATATAATAAGCGTGAAAAACGAAAGAGAATAAAAAAATAAGGACCAACTGTGGTTTTGGTTTCAGAAAACCATAATATTGTGTATTAAAAAAGAATTAACCAAAAGAAAAGATCCTGAAACTAAATTTAGGTAAAATTTCATTTTCATCCCTAAGGTTTGATTACTTTTTCAACTTTGGTCCAAAAGTTCATTTTTCTGCATCTGTATCCTCATGGTTTCAAAATCATGTCATTTACATCCGACACACTACCTCCATCCAAAATTTGTATTAACCTTTTGTTAAAAAACAAAATACCCATGTTTATTTGCTTTAACCATAAATAAAACCACCACTAAGAATCTGGTCACAACCACTTCCCAGCATCCATCGAACACCACAACACTATCGTGGTAACCCACCACGTAGACGAGCCTTCCTTTTAATAGTTCAACCCTGCACTTTCCCTTCTTTCCACAATGTTTCCTCATTTATCGTTGGAAATCATAACACGTCTGTTTAAGTCACACGTGATCTTGTTCAAACTACACCATAGAAACACTATCGACCTCGCCTGCAACCACCGATTGCCACCACTACGATTGCCACACCACCAATATGATCGCCTCCCCTATTTATCATCGGCCATATACCCCACTGTCTTCTTCTTTTGGAGCAAAACCGACAACGACATCGATTTTCCGACCATAACAAGTTTTTCAAGTTGAAAGCCTGTGACTAGAAGTGCTAAATGGGTCATATTCGCTGTTGACGGGTACAACCAAACATGTACCTAAAATGTTTACATGAACCTGAGCACGACCCGAACGCAAAATCGTATCAGACACATGAACCCGAAACAGGACATGAAAAATCATGGTTTGACCCAAACACGATCAGTTTGACCCGATTGTGTTATGACTGTTAGGAGATAATGGGATTGTATTATGAATGGTAGGAGGTAATGGTAGTGTATCATGGATGGATGATAGATGAAATGGAAGGTGTATTCAAAGTAGTGTACCAAAACACGTTATATCATGTTCATACATATAGATGCACATGTGCATTTCTAATATTGGAAATGAAAAAGTAGTGTATTACGGATGGTAATGTAAATGAAAGTGCAATTGTCTAACATCGATAATGTATTACGGAATTTGTCAAATAAATGATACATGTGCACATGTGTATCGATAATTGTTACTCGAATTTTTTTTGTTTTTTAGTGAACAAATATAGCCAACTTTTTTAAAAATATTAAAATAAGAAAAAAAATTTGTGTGTTTTTTAGATTTTTTAGGTATTTTTGGTTGTGTTCGCATTGGTTCTCGCTGTTCTCGCAATAAAGGGTGGTTCCCAACACATCCTTCTTGTAATTATATTATGTTTATTATTGTGAGAACCACGAGAACTAGTGTAAACACATGGCAACATTGTAATTATATTATGTTTATTATAACACACGCGCTTTTCTTTTTTGTTCCTGCTACTATCGGTAACGTTTATAATACTTAGGGTTTGACTATCATTCGTAATTCATTTCCGTTCATGTTCGTATGTCATCGACATTCACGGATTTCACAGCGGGGCGGTTATTGGCGTTCACGGATTTCACGGCGGGCGGTAGTCGGCACGGTGTTTACGGTGGCATCTGCAACGAACAACCCACCATTTACAATGAACATACCCTAACTACAATGAACATACCCTACAATAACTCTATATCACTATATGGCGTCCTCGGATTGATCACGTATCGATCCTCATACATCTATCCCTATACCTCTGACGATCCACCTCATACGTTTTTTGATGATCATCCTCATACATTTGATGCTGACAATGTTGGTCAATCTGTGTTAATACTGTTGACAATCACAAATTATGTCTAAAACAATTGAAAGTCGAGATACTCTTCATACCTTTGAAATTCAGACTCTTGACTCTATGTCTACATCAGACAATATTATCTTATCTGACAATGTTATTGTATCTGAGCGCTCATTATCTTGTGACACTACTTCAAATGGGACAACACCTACAAATACAGAAAATCAACAGTTGCAGTTCATACGGTTTGAGACTAAAGGTATTATATGTTTATACTTGTAAATAATACTGCATTAAATGATATGCACATGTGCATTATGTTGACAATTACACTATATCATTGTATATTAAATTATAATGCACATGTGCATGATGTTGACAATTACATTATGTAGACATTTAAGGATAATCCGTAACCATCACAAAGTAATCATCACATATAAACTTTTAGCCAGTGGTACATAACCATACATATGTTTAAAAATTACTAATACCACATAGTTATCATTAATAAACATTAAACAACTAACTTATTGTTTTCTTACGTATATTACTTATCATGCACATGTGCATCCTATTACCAACACCCCGTAATAATTTCAATATTAAACATTTTACTAATACCACATAGTTATCATTAATAAACATCAAACAACTAACTTATTGTTTTCTTACGTATATTACTTATCATGCACATGTGCATCCTATTACCAACACCCCGTAATAATTTCAATATTAAACATTTTACTAATATCACATAGTTATCATTAATAAACATTAAACAACTAACTTATTGTTTTCTTACGTATATTACTTATCATGCACATGTGCATCCTATTACCAACACCCCGTAATAATTTCAATATTTACACAAGAACAATTACGGCTGCTGTACATTCCATGCCTAATGGCACCCCATATTGGATACCCGATGTTGATGTTGAATACATCGCTACTATAGTACGTTTAACTATTGGGATGATGTTTTCATGATGTACAACACGTATGTTACGAAATCCGGCTTTTCTACTCGTATTGGCATATCAAAGAAAAAAAAAATATCTTGACAATCCTACAATGAACATACCTACACATCGATATATATTATGCTCAAGAGAAGGAGAAACAAAAATCACCGATTCTGAATCCAATGCTCCATCCAAGAAACATCACCATCGAAGCCGATACACAGTTTTCGGTTGCCGTCCGCGTATGAAAGTGAGTTATGACTGCGACACTAAACAATTCAAGATATACGATTTCATCTCTGCGCACAACCATTGCATGATTCGTGGCGATAACGCTGGCATGTTAAAACAAAATAGAATACTCGGATTTGAATTTCAATAGTTCATCCACAAAATTAGCCAAAACAAGATCAGCCCAAATGTTGCACATAACATCCAAGTATCACTAAAAGATGGGACTCACAATGTTCGTGGCACCAGAGAAGATTTCAAAAATTGTGCCAAGGATATACATTTATTTATCGGTGAAGGCAATGTAGACATTATCCTACACAACATGAAATGCCGAGTTACCAACATGGAAAACATTTATTTTGATTATGTTATAGTTGATAACGAGCTAGGATCATTCTTTTGGGCTTATTTTGAATCGTTACTTAATTACGAGGCCTTTGGTGATGTATGCGCATTTGACGCTACCTATGGCACTAACAAGTAAGATATTCTACTTTCCAACGTGTGTCATATGTTTTATTCGTTAACATTATAAAAAATAAACAGTACGCATATGTGCAACCATTATGATTTATAACATTATAACAAATTAATGGTATGCACATATGCAACTATTATGATTCATAAACACTTTCTGTATTAATACTTTTCAAAAATATTTTCCAGGTACAAAATGATTTTTGTGCCATTTACTGGAGTTGATCATCATAAAAAATGTTTTACATTCGGTGCCGGCATGTTATATGATGAGACTATTGAGTCACACACGTGGTTACTAAACACTTTCCTGACTACCCACAAAAAGCAACCGACATTTATACTTATTGACCAAGATGCAGCAATGAAACAAGTTGTGTCAATCGTGTTTTCCGAATCTATTCATTGTTTATGTATGTGGCAAACATGAGAAAGTTTTCATCCAAGGTAAACACTATATGTTCAAATTAAAACATTTATAATCAAACTATATAATACGATTGCCAATTTTGATTATTATGTTTCACATTCCTTTTTTCATATATCAAATGACCTCTTTGATAATACCAACCTTCGTTTGTTAATCTACAAATTGGTGTGGAATTTATTCATTATACCACAAACATTCGAAGAAAGATGGCATTTATTAATGGATGAGTATCACTTAAACAATCATCCTTGCCTATGGGAAATGTTTGCTATTCGAAATGAATGGGTCCCATTTTACTTTAGAGAAACACCTATGTGCATTTGATGAATACTACCTCGAGATGCAAGAGATCAAATGCATGTTTTAAAGTTAATTCAATGGATACCAACTCATTATTTCAATTCCTAATGTGTTTGAAATCAGTCTTGATGCTCAGCGGCAAACACAATGGCAACTGGAATTCAAAAGCGACATGTCGACCCCTGATTGACTGCATGTCTTCATATAGAATCACATGCATCTGAAACGTACACATGGTCTATGTTTTGTGAAGTTCGAAAAGAAATATATATAGGCATGTTCCATTGCATGCCTATTGATTGGCCTGGGTCAACTGATATAGAAAATTACATTGTTCGTCCTTGTAAACAAAAGATGGACTACGTCAATGAATTCGAGGTATTATTTTGCTATTCAAATAAAAAATTATAGGTCCCTTAAACCTTGGATCTTTCAAAGAATTTTCTATCTAATCTAGAGTGCGCAATCCTCGAGATCAGATTGTCACAGAAATGTGTAGAAACAGAAATCACCACAAACTGTTCTTTATTGATTATCTATCAAACTAATTACAATCAATCAAGATCCCTAACCACACAAATTCATCCAAGCCCTCTAGCTCTCACAAATTCTCACTCTAACTCTCTATCAACTCTTTCTCTAGTGATTATGGTGATTAACCTAAACCCTATTGCAAAGCCATTTTTTATATAACACAAGTTTGCAACCTAAGCTAGGGTTAAAGCACATGGCTGCGAATTGACAATCCCAATTCGCCAACAATTCCCCCAATGTGGGTTTGGTTTTTGTAACACCCGCATTCGAGGATAAGCTCTAGGGAGTGTTACGAATCGGATATATTGAACACGTAGTAACCAGAGAATTCACAATGGACATTTTGAACTTCTATTAAACATTAAAGAGTAGTATACATATATATTATTATATAATAACATTTTCATCAGTTAAACTATACTGTAGATCTAAATCATCAGCAGCCCTCTAGACCTCTATCTCCTCATATCTCATCATCCAAGACTCCTGCAATCACATGGCAGCTAGGATGTGTGCCCGAAAAATATTTGGGACTCAGCATAAGCTGGTGGGTTCATGAACAAAATTGGTTTTATCCAAAACATACATTTATTGACTATAACATTAATCAGATATAATCATGGCAAACAGAATAGAACATAGTAAGCATAGTATGTTCACATAGCAAGTCTATGTATACAAACTCTACTGGGTATATCAGATACATACAATCAACCCTCAATCATCCTATCAATCATTGCCAAATATCACAGATGCTATAAATAGTCGATTCCATAGATATTACCAATCAGATAGAACAACATATCCTGTTTTAGAAATGGTTAAGAGGTACTCACCTCGCTAGCTTGTAGTTCTTAAGCCTTATATAGGCAGCACTTAAACATCTGTTGATTTGATTTGGATTAATCGGACATGGAATCGTTTCAGTGATTAGGGTTTAGTACACTTTCTACGGAGCATAGTTTCAAGAGTTTTAGGAGTTCTTGCATTACAGAGAGAGAGCGAGAGAAAGAAATTGAATTTAAGCAGTTTGGAATGCCCACAATCTGCTCTATTTATAGCTGAATTTGATGTTGTCGCGTAACGCAACCAACATCATCAATACCCGTCGTACCGCGCGCCGGGGTGAAATACGGCTTAGGTGTGCTAGTCACCCCTCTAGGTTAGCCATGTGGCAACACGTATCTCTAGGGGAAATTGAAGCGCCACGTTACGCGACCTTGCTTCCTAATCATCGTCAAGTAGCGCGATGAGGCCCAAAACTGGGTTGTCTCATTTTTTTCATGTTGGTTTTCGTCGTACACGTTCGGGGTTTCAATTAGGGTTTATTCGAAAACATTTGGATTTATTGACTAGAAGACTCAGGATGTTACATTCTACCCTCCTTAAAATGAATTTCATCCTCCAAATTCGAAGGTTATTCAAACAGTTGAGGGTATTTGACTTTCATTTCTTCTTCTAAGTCTGAAGTTTTATCGGGTCCTTTCTAACCTTCCCACTTGACCAACACTAGGGGAATTATCTTTTTCCTTACTTTTCTTTCTTGGAAGTCAAGAATCTTTATTAATCTTTCCGTGAAGTTCGGTTTCTTGTCTACTTGCACATCTTCTAATGGTATTGATTGGGTTGGATCTGCCAAACACTTCCTTAAGTTGTATACATGATATACATAATGTATACCGGCCATTTCTTCTAGCAACTTTAGCTGATCAGCTATTAGTCCAACTTATTTCAGGCTTTTGAATTAGTCTAACAAAGATTTGATTTTCCTTTCTTGTCGAATCGGACTATTCCTGTCTACGGAAAGACATTTAGTAGCATTCTTTCTCCGATTTGATATTCTAATGGTTTGCCGTCTCATGGCCTGATAGTGATCTTCTTCTATTTCTGCCCAACATACTGGATGACACTTTTATCCATAAAGTGTTTCAAATAGAGCAACATTAATACTGGTATGATAACTATTTGTTTATCAGGGAATTCTTATGAGTGTTAAGTAATCGTCTTACTTTTACCAATACCTATCATACATGTTCTCAACATGTCTTCCTATGTTTGTATTGTTCTTTACCCTGCTCATAAGTTTTACTTAGATTCAATTGAGTTTCCATGGCTTTTAGAAAACATTCCCAGAAATGAGAAGTGAAATGACTATCTCGATCAGATACAATAGATAACAAGATTCTATGTGACGAGACTATTTCTTCCATATACAACTTAACTAAGTGTTTTATTGTTGATACACTTTTGTATCTGTTGCTTGTTCTTAGTTATGTCTGTAATTGTACGGTCTTTGTTTATTATGTCTGTATAGTTTGGTCGTGTCGACCAAATCAAGATATCCTCCTATCTTGATTTAGTACGACGTTTAGTTTGTCTGTGTTGAAAAATAGTTGCACGTGTGCATAGTGTTAAGTCTTGTGTACGTCATGTCTGTTGGCACGTTCTCCGAAGAACACTTCAAGTACGAGTGAAAGATGCTTCGTACGAGCAAGATGTTGCTCGTACGAGCCATATACTATTCGTACGAGTGATTCTCCAGTCGTACGAGTGGCTCATCTCAACAAGCATCTTGCTTGATTCGTATGAGCCAGTTCATGTTCGTACGAGCCATGGGTCGTTCGTACGAGCATCCTTATGGTGAATGTTCCTCGTGACTTATGGTGTTTCCTATGACCAGCAACATTCTTCATACTTTTGCTACGTGTGGACACTATATAAACAGACATGCACTTCTCAGTGTAGAGTAGATACTAGCCGACAAGTTGATAAGAGAGAGACACTGAAGCACAAGAGCACGAAGAGTATATCCTGAGTCTGTATGAACATTGTTTGTATGTGTTTGTACTAGTTCTCTTCTGTTAATCAAGATAGTGAATATTTGGTTATCTTCTGTTTCTTACTTTGCTTTGTTTTGCATACTTACATGGATTATGCACTCGTAGATGTGTTACATAAACAGGGAAGTAGGTTAATCTTGATCGTCCAAGTGGACCTACAAGTGGTATCAAAGCATTGGCTCTCTTCCTTGTTTAAAACTAAGCTTAGTGTTGTGTCTGAGCTAGTTGTGAGGGTTTCTGGAAGTGTTCTTGAACTTTCAACAGGAGATTTAAGTTATTACAGGGTAACCAACTTAAAACATAGTTAAAACTTGTTGTATCCAAAAAATTTTCATAAAACATAGTTAGAATACATGGAGACATGTTAGGATCTGTTTTTTCTTAAAATTTTCTATCAAAGTTAAGTTGGACATATTTTCAAGTGAAACACTGCCGGAAAACTCACCAGAATATTCTTGTAGGGTTGATCAAATCTCTGGACTTGACTGTTTTGACTGAAAAGCTGATATGGAATGTTTGTCTTTTTAACTAAAATTGTGTAGACAACTGACCACTTTCGAACAAACTCAGAAACAAGTCTCTATTAGAAAAGGAAATTTTCACCAACCAACCCTGCAAAATGATTCATCTCTGCGAAAAACCAAACTTCAGCGAAAAACATCTGTGCGAATAACCAATCCGCACGAAGAACAAGACTGTTCATGCAAAAGACCAAGTCATCCGCACGAAGGACCTTATTCGCACGAAGCACAAGTTGCTCGCACGAAAGACTGTTGTTC
Organism: Scalesia atractyloides; assembly: GCA_947069175.1. Classification (NCBI taxonomy): domain Eukaryota; kingdom Viridiplantae; phylum Streptophyta; class Magnoliopsida; order Asterales; family Asteraceae; genus Scalesia; species Scalesia atractyloides. The sequence continues at coordinate 34,725,761 of CAMTDV010000028.1, forward strand.
GTACGAACAACCTGGTTCGTACGAAGATAGTGGCTCATACGAATCATTGATTCGTACGAATAACCCACCTTCTTTGATTGTTTTTCGTGTTTCAATTTTTCAAATATTTATGGTTTTTAAAATTGTAAACTTTAAAAGGAGACTTTTATTTTCTAAAATTAAACTTTAAACCTTTTAATTTTCATAAATAAGAAAACATAATGGGTACTAATCCTTGGGATTGGGGGTAGTTCAAGCACAAATCAAGACTCATCACAAAGCTCTGCAACCTCATGGGTTAAATCACTAACGCCTCAACACACTGTCATGATTATCGCAAATCAATGGGCGTGTGTAGCAAATCAAAATCAGAGCATTCAGACTCTTCTTATGAGCGAGAGTGAAACATGAAGTAATAACCGTCCACCAAAACTGAACCATATGAACGATTATCCTTCTTGGAAAAGTCGTTTCCATACATATGTTTTGGTCAAAATACATAATTATGGACATATTTACTACAAGGAATCTCTCGAAGAAGCAGGATCAAATCCAACCTCCTTAGCCAACTTAGATGAAAACGATAAAAAGGCCTATGAGTTAGAGAAGAAGGCGTTTGCTATCCTTCCATAAGCACTTCACAAGGATATTTATCATCAGTTTGTGTACTGTACCACTACCAAATATTTGTGGGATACTTTGGAAGCAAGAGGAGAAGGAAATGCTACAACCAGAAAAATACGACATGATCTACTAAAGAAAGAGTTTGAAGGTTTCATTCATGGAGAATGAAACACTGAGCGACATGAAAACCTGTTTCTACCATTTGCTTAGTGAAATGTATTCATACAAAGTGTTACCATCTCCACCAGGAATCATGATGTGTTTTGCTGACGCCTTACCACCAAAATAGAGTCAATTTATTGACTTACTAAGGCATACAGGTGTTTTGGATGTGATTAGTATTTATGAATTTGTTCAGAAGCCGTAGAACAAAAATGAAGAAGAAATCTGGAAAGCAAAAAGGGTTTCCGTTTCACAAAAGCCTGAGATGTACTTTGGAGGTATTAACACAGGTGTTAGTACAACTCAGCTACCAAAACTTCAAACGGTGTTTGTGTCAAATGTTAACCCCTTTCTACCACCACCAGTTCAAACAGATCAATCTGCCGGCTCAAGTACTCAAACATATGGTCAAGTATTTGATCCTAAAGCCTTTCTACCACAACCTCAAGTTGTTACACGTCAAGTTCCACAACAAGCTTCTCAACAAGCTTTCTATGGTAACAACTTTCAACCTGCAAATTCTAATATCCTATACTAGCTTATCAGTGTAGAAGTTGCTCGGGAACACATGGAACTTCTGAACACTATGGTTAGTGCATACTATGGACTAGTCGTTGTTCAAATTGGAAACATCAATTTGACTAATGAAGACTATTAACAAATAGACAGAGATGAGATGGAGTTGATGGATATTAAATGGGCGTTTGCAAGTGTGGTCACCCAAATTGTAGGAAAGTCACCTCAATGGCATGAAACCATTGCAGTAATTTGGTGGCGTCCTCTTCGCCGGTGAATGGTGAGGGGTTGCAAGAACAAAACTACATAAAGGTGAACGTCGACTTAGGTGCTTCGACCATTGAGTCGACGAAGGTATGGGGCGAGTCAGCGTTCAGCGAAGGTTGAATCTTGCTTACAATGTCCGGGATAACCTTGGCCATCCGCTCGGCCATGAACTTCATGCAATCCCTCTTCGACATCGAATCAGAGCGGGAATTTGACTTGGACTTCTTCTTTCCCATTACACTTTGTGAGAAAGACATCTAAAGGGTTGACAATAGAAGAGAGAGATTAAGGCTTTGATCATAATGCGTTTTTATAAAAGAAATTGTTTTTGAGCATATAAGTATCATGTAACATGAATGAATTCACATAGATAGCATATGTATACAAGCATTCAAAATCATAAACAGGTATGATTTGCGTAATGAGTATAAATTTAGTTAGTTCACGAGGATTATTATTATTGTTTTTGGTTACGAAAGGCGTGCGAGTTGTGCATCGGGCTAGAAATGAACGAGGTAACAAGTATTAAAACACATAATAATTGAGATACATAAAAGATATGCTTAATAAAACATTGGAGTGTTTTGGGTTGAGAAACGTCGACTATTCCAAAGTGAATCGAGATCCTTTCAAATTAGAGAAACATGCTTTGGCCTATAGGTAAAGTGCTCTCGTTAAGAAGCGATTAACGACACTTTCCCTTCCAGTTACTACATGTCTCAAACCGATTGAAAAATCAAAACTTTGGCGAGATTGAAAATTGAGGAACGGGACTAGTTGACACGGTGCGGGTTTCACCCTTAACATGAGAACATCGTACCCTAAGTGTGGTTGGTACTTACCAAATGAGGAGCGAATTCCAACTCATTGCTAAGGGTCCACTAGAGTATGAAATGGAAATTATTCCATCAAGATGTGGATTTCACTCCTAACTTTATGGTGTAATTTCGTACAAAATCGAACCGCGGATTGAGAATGATCACCAAAGTGCGGGTTTCACCCCTATTTTGGTGAGATCGTCTCGTTTATAGTATGAGTGTCTTCAAGTCTTCAAGTGTGTAAGTTGTGTAAGTGTCTTAGGAAAGACATATTGCATATGTATATTAAGACAAAAGAAATAGAAAGAAGCAAATATGAAGAATTAACATTTTAAGAAGGAATCAAGAAAGGTGAAGTTGGTCGCTTAAACTATAGACTAGGTCGAATATGGCAATTCTACCTAATTACCTATATTTATGGCTCTGATACCAATCTGTCACACCATACCCGATGGCAGAAACATCAGAGTGAGATGAACGAGATTGCTCGAGACATCATAACACTAAATGTGACAATATTTAAATAATCAACTCATTTCATTTCTTTCATCAAATCATCAAGTACAACATAATTCAATTACAATGAAACATCAAATAAGACAAGTTCAACGAAACCTAATAAATAACTTAGCATTCAAAGTGTGTTCCTATGCCAATCCTACTAAGTTTTGTCACATCAACATCCTCAACCTGCAACATGTTAAAAAGTATAGTTCAATAACAAAGTATTTGCGAGTACACAAGTTTTAATTATAGCAAAAGTAATAGAAACGCTTAAACAAATCCACATGATAAGCTAGTATACGAGATTAATGTAAACAAGGCATGCAAACTACAATTCAATCCTCAAGTGTCAGGCATAGTATATTAAAACTTAACATGACAATAAGAATACGGGTGGTGTGTTACTCCTATAGCGCTATACATGTCAAGGGGAGGCTCGTATGAAGTTGATGACAATTAGTATCACATAAGAATGTTCCAAGTAAACAAATCGAGTATCACATAACTATAGCATGTATGATGGATTGTTTGTGTGATTGCATAAAATATAAGTGTGATTTAGTGTGTTTATGATAGGTTAACATATTGCAACCAAAAAGTGTAAAGCGTAAAAAGGGTGTCGAGTGTACTCACGGTTTTGCAAGGTTAATTCTGTGAAAGTGTTTGGGTTGATTTGGGGGACAAACACCGAGTTATCCTACACAAGGAAACATAGGTGTGTGAGTATTGGAATGAAGATAGAGTTCGTTAATTTAGGAATTTAATGTATGCAAAAGTATGTATAGCCGAAAGTATTTATCTACACATTAACGCTCATTTTTGACAATATAAGCCCCATAGGGTGTTTGTGGTTTTATGGGTCATCCCCAATAGAGTCGTAATGATGGTTAAGTCTTAGATAAAATAACCTAATGTTAGGACAAGTAGCCATACGGTCATTGTCAAAGGTTCGGTTATATTTATTATTTACATATATAGTTTACATATATTATTACAAGTTTATCATATAAATCATAGATTTCATTGAAGTCATAGAAGTCATGCATGGAGGTAGAAGGATAACCATCCTTAACCACTTTCGTAAGATTCAACAATACACAAATTGCCAAAAGGACAATTCGGATGGTCATGAATGAAACAAAAATAAAGTACTTCACTTAACTACGTTTCGACCGAATAAGCAAGCTAGGTGCGTGCATCCCGAACATGGCAACCTTTGGGGACGTGTCGTAGCCTTGTTTCTCAATGGAAGGTGAAACATAGCTTAGAGGATAGAAATCATCAAGTAGGGGTGGATTTGAAAGTTGGATAGCCAAGGCCTCCATGTAATCACACCTTCACCCAAACACAAGCTTGTAAGCTTGGATGGTTTCAACACTTGTGGGTTAAGACCCTTAGTAAAACGACATGTTTTGAGGCATGTTATACCTATTGATTTTGTATGAAACTAGTCTAGCTAGCTCACTAACCATAAACTTGATTAGAGGCACAAGTAGCATAGAGTTGTAAAAAGAAAACAAGCTTAAGAAAAGGTTCATAAGTTTAACTTCCAAAATAGAAAGTTTGGCCATAAAAATGGTATTGTTCCACCTTGGTTTTCCATAGAAAACCAATGGTAACATCCCAAGAAGCTTAGCAAACATTGTTGAGGAAGAAAACTTGAAGTTTTTAAAGTTATGAAAAGATAAACATGAGCATAAAGTTTAGCACATTTTTGGACTTCAAAAGGGTGAGGTTTCACCTTAGTTTGCCCAAGCAAACCTGTGAAAACCTTTCTAGAGGTTATCTAAGTGTTTTAGAAGAAGAAACAAGGTTTGAATAACAAAGGAAGTGAGTTGAAACTCACTTGTAAACTGAAATATCTCAGCTGAAAGTTCTGGAGGTTTAGGGAGGTTTTGTGAAGTGTTGGAGGCTTGTAAAAGTGATAAAAGGTTGGGGAAATGTGGGTTTATAGAGGGAAGATTAGGGTTTGGGTTAGGTTAACATTTTTGAGGGTGTTGGGAGGATTAACTTGAAAATCAAAAATTTAAATCCTCTTGACAGCTTGCGACGCAAGCTGTCTTTCTTTTTTTTCTTTTTTGTTTCTCTTTTTGTTTTTGTTTTGGTAAATATAATTAGGTTTATGTGGTGATTAATTGATGTACATTTTATGCATACAATTGTGACTTGTTTGGAAGATAAAACCAAGGTTAAGGGTCTTATATAATCCTAAAAAAAGAAGACTTGTTTAAGTAGAAGCGTTACAATATAATTTGACATGTTTTATGATGCCGAAAGTTTAAATATTTTGTATTAGAATCACTAATCATCTTGCTTGACTTGAATTCAAAATTCACAAACGTGCAATAAGTGTTTTGAGTTGATTAATCGAGTTATGGATAAACGTACGTTCATAAGTATAAGCAAGCATAAGGATTGTGACTTTCGTATAATTGATCAATTTGATTACAATCAAAGCCTCGGATTTACAATGATTCAAAAATGAGATATGATTACAAGGTTTAGACTTTCCAAAAAAATAGAAACACAAAGCAAACTTACTAAAAACAGAAAGTTAAAAAAGCGAAGCGTTACAGTCTCCCATCCTTTAGGGAAATTTCGTCCTGAAATTTAGGAAGATGTAACGAACAGCTGCGGATACTTAGTCTTCATGTCGCTTTCAAATTCCCAAGTAAACTCAGCGCCACGTTTTCCTTCCCAGTGAACCTTCATGATAGGAATTCGACTGTGCCTTAGTTACTTGGTGCCTCGATCCATGATTTCGACTGGTTTCTCCACGAAGTGTAAGGTCTCATTGATTTGAAGATCTTCAAGTGGGACTTGGAATCCTTCTTCGGCTAGACATCTCTTTAAGTTTGAGACTGTCACACCCTGGTCGTAGCGGAAGTGCAAATGTGTGACTATTAGGTAATCATTGCATCCAATCTAGTAAACGATATAACTTAACAATGATGCCATGCCATTAATAAGTTTCATACCGTCAATATATCAAAAGTGACATCAGATTGTTATTTGTTTCAACTTTTCATCAAAAAGACATGACTCAAAACACCTTGTTTCAAAATAGGACATTGTTTTCATCATAATTGCATAATGAGGTTTTGACCCCTATATACCGATACGAAGTTGGAATATGATAGGGCAACCCTCCAAAAGATGGCACATCATTGTCTTGACATATTTCCGTAACCCGAATCAGATTGCTAGCTCATGCCTTGCGTCCTGAAATACATGTAATTTAAAAAGTCAACATAAAGTTGGCGAGTTCATGTAGTAAAAGTTTTCCTATAAAAATGTCATCCTTGAAATCCAGTAATGAAATCTGAGTATGTTATTAGCATCATGGCGTTCTTGGGATCTATCAAAGTGTCGTGAGTAACCTGACATATATGTGCCATAAGTAAGTAACCAACCCAATACAACTCTGACATCATTTGGATCACAAAAGCACTCCTAACGGGTTATCATACCAGGAGTGGAGCATGTCTCAAACTCGATAGATCTATACCTTTTGCACCTTGGTCACTACGTGATTAATGGTTACTATTGTCATCATCCTACTTATGCACAAATGATCCTGTTATCAACTGAACCCATAGCTAACATACTATTTGTTATGACATGTATTTCCCCTCGATAGTTTGTAAAAACTTTGAAATTAATGAAAGGAGGGACATGAACTCATAGTTTTTGCGTTCCGTTTAAGTCGTACAACTTATCGATCGGTGTCCGTACGTATGTAACCTACATGCGTATTAGTTTCATTAGACACCCAGGTCTCAATGGACCTTGTGCTCATTGTTCATATTGAATTCTTCTTATGTTTTTCTTTGTTATGATTGAACAACTTAAAATGTTATCATAGTGTTGGTAGTTTGTTTGTTTGATTAATATTGTTATATATATTTCTTAAAAATATATATAATATATTATTGTTTTCTTATCATGTGTGAACTGGGCCTTGCCCTTCACATGTCTTTGGTCCTAGCCCATGTTTTCTTGTCATTGAGCCTAGCCCATGTCATCAATGCCTTTGGGCCTAGCCCATGTTTTCTTGTCATTGGGCCTAGCCCATGTCATCTATGCCTTTGGACCTAGCCCCTGTTTTCTTGTCATTGGGCCTAGCCCATGTTTTCTTATCATTGGGCCTAGCCCATGTTTTCTTGTCATTGGGCCTAGCCCATGTAATTTATGTCTTTGGGCCTAGCCCATGTTTTTATGTCATTGGGCCTAGCCCATGTAATTTATATCTTTGGGCCTAGACCATGTTATTATGTCATTGGGCCTAGTCCATGTAATTTATGTCTTTGGGCCTAGCCCATGTATTTTATATCTTTGGGCTTTTATTAGTTTTTGGGCCTCATCCATAAACATTATGGACTTTGGGCCTAATATAAGATTTTCACAATCTGGGCCTAGCCCAAATGTATATAAACATAAGCCCATTTTTATCATAAGTATTTACTTGTAATTTTTCTAACTTTTTATATACTTAACTTTCTGGATTTTTGGTTTTGATAACATATATATATATGTTGAACGTCTAAATATATTTAGACTCGTCGTCGGCGTCGTTTATCTCGTGTTTGTTTTCGTCGAGAATCGCCCGTTGTCGTAATGACCTTTCGTGCCGGTGATTCACCCGTTGGTCGTCGACGCGACGGTGTAATCTTGAATGTTCGCTTATCGTTCGCCTGGTTTCAATTGTCCAATTTATTGTTTCGACGATTGTGAGAATATATTTATTTGTTACCAACACTTAGTGTATT